>CM062808.1:957706125-958306125 GCA_031772625.1 Pinus tabuliformis | reverse complement strand
TGAGTTCTATTTAAAGCGCATGGAGGGTCATTGTTCGGGTAATCCGTGCATGAGAGAAGCTTATGTAAATTTTCATTCTTTGATTAATAAATTGTCTGTACCCACGTTGGGACAGGCCGTGGACTGTTTCCCTCCTTGCACTCTGAGGGTTTTAACCACGTCAAAAATACTGGTGTATTGATTTGAGATCTGGTTGTGAGCGGTTTCCTTTTGGTATTCTTTCTGAGGAACTTACCCTGTAAATTCCTACATGGTATCAGAGCTATTTGAGGGCCGCGTCCGTTGGTGATCCAAATCTGAAGCCGGTAGAACTGCATGCGGCTGTCGTTTCCTAGATCTGTTGTTTCTGACTGCTTTCGGGCCGAGAGGACTGCTCTGTTGCGTTCGGAGCATCTGTTTCAGTGAGGAACCCCTTTCGTTTCACGCAAAAAGGTTTCCGGTAGCCCTAGCTGCGTCATTTTTCAGATCGGGAGGTATACAGTGTTTTTTTTTTTTTGCAGTTTACTGTCATTTTCTCTCTGCTTATTTCGGTTTCGGTTTATTTAGCCTTTTTTTTCCCGGACCTTTCATTTCTGCGTATGCTCTTTGCCCTGCGACTCTGTGCGATCTGGGCAAATCAGAAACAGAAAGAAAGGATTTTTCTCATGCGTATGCTCTTTTCCCTGCACCTTAGTGTGATCTTGGAAAATCAGAAACATTGAGAAAAATATTTAGTTTTTCGATTAAAAGCTAACTTTGAGATTTTTTTTTTAAATTCTAGTTTTTTGGCTAAAGCTAACTTTGAGCCGTAAGGTTCGTTTTTCTTTGCATATTCGTGTTGGGTTTTGTGTTTTGTGTTTTGTAGGGGAAAAGAGCCTTCCCAAGGCAAGCACGCAAATCGAGGCCCCCCCCCCCCTTCTCTCTCTCTCTCTCTCTCTCTCTCTCTCTCTCTCAAATATTTTGTATAGATCAATTGGTTCAAAGACTTTTTAAGAGAGTAGAGGTCTTGGGTTCAAGTCTCCATTTTGTGGGGGCGGATTTTTTCATTCCCGCACATTCGCGCACTTTGCCGGCAACGTCAACAATTTTTTTTTAAAAAGCCATAACTTCTTCATCCGGAAGCCTTTTTCAGAGCCGTTTTTTTTAAAACCGCCTATTTTTTCGAGATCTATCCATTGGACCACTTACTTTCAGCATCTTCAGCTTCAGTTTTTTTTTTCAAAAAAATGGAAAGTCCATGCCAAGTCATTCTTGACAGCACTAACTACTTCCAATGGGTAGCCTACATGGGAGATTTACTTAGAAGTAAAGGTCTCTTCAGAATAGCCACAGACCAAGAGAAGAAACCCAAAGATGAAGACAAGGCCGAAAAATGGGAAAATAGACAAGATCAAGCACGTGGTTTGATAGGCATGTCTGTTTCTCCTGATCTTAGATTCCACATTGCAGAAATTGAAACTCCTCATGAAGCATTAGAAAAACTTGCTAAAGTTTTTGGGATTAAAAATGAAATTAGAGCCCATCAACTTGAGAATGAGTTGCTTACTTTGGATCCTAATAATTTTTCTTGCATTGAAGATTTCTTGTCCAAATTCAAGACCCTTAGATATCTCTTGGAAGGTGTTAAAGTTAAGAAAGAAGATGGTAACCTTATTTATTCCATCCTTACTAAGTTGGGACCAGCCTACTCTGTATTTGTTTCCACTTTCCATTCTACAAGGGAAGCTTTCATTTGTCAAGGCAAAGACTACAAACCCCCTTCCTTTGACTCCTTTTGTGATTCCTTAATAAGAGAACAAGAAAAACTCTTACACCTTGGTCTTCTTAATCTTGGAAACTCTTCCTCGAAAGCGTTAGCCGCCCAGCAGCAACCAAATTCAAAGAATCCTAAGAAGTCTTATCCTCAAAGGAATGGTCCTAAACCAACTCAGCCTCAAGATGAAAGATCATTTCAGCAAAATGACAAGACCAATAAAAACAAATGGAAGAGGACTGACAGACATTGTAACTTTTGTAATCGAGATGGCCACTTAGAATCTAAATGCTTTAAGAAGATGGAAGCCTTGGAAGCCGCAATGAAGAAACATAACATCCATCTGGAGCCTACTTCAACTTCAACTTCCGGAACGGCACTTTCTGCATGTCATCGTCAATCATCTCAGTCTGGTTATGCATTAAATGTATCTTCTTCTTCTTCTCATTCTCATGAGTGGCTCATTGATTCTGGAGCCTCTTGTCACATGGCCAAAAACCAAGCCATGTTTTCTTCTTTAAATGATTGTAACACCAAAAATATATATGTTGGTGATGATAGATCTCTTAATGTTGTAGGGACTGGAACTGTTCATCTAGACAATGGTCAGTTCAATGATGTATTATGTGTTCCAAACTTATCCTGCAACCTTCTATCTGTCTATCAGATAACTCATTCAGGTGAAGGTAAAATTGTTGAATTTTCACCTCATGATGTTGTAATCAAGGATCTAAAAGATCCTAAACAGATTCTAGCTACTGGTCTTGCTGATGATTCCAAAAGGTTGTATAAGTTTCACAACTTTGGGTCATCCCATCTTCCCTCAGTATTTGTTGCTCATAATGATGAAGTGAGCAAACTTTGGCATGAGCGGTTTGGTCACTTAAACTATCGCTCCCTTCAGCATCTATGTAAAGAAAATATGGTGACAGGTCTTCCTATGGTATCTTGCAAAGATGGTGTTTGTTCCGGATGTGTACTCGGAAAACATCATCGGGACAGTTTTGACAAACGTGCCTCTTGGCACGCCTCAGCCCCTTTACAGCTTGTGCACAGTGATTTATGTGGTCCTCTTCCTGTTGCTTCATTCTCTGGCTGCAAGTACTTCTTAACTTTCATTGATGATTTCTCTAGACGCACTTGGGTATACTTCTTAAAACTCAAGAGCGAAGTATTTAGCACTTTTTTGGCCTTCAAAGCATTTGTTGAAAAACAATCTGGACATCAAATTCTTAAGCTAAGAACTGATAATGGTGGAGAATATGTTAAAAACGCATTCATCAACTTTTGCACCGAAAATGGAATTCAAATGCAACATACTGTTCCATACACTCCACAACAAAATGGTGTAGCTGAAAGGAAAAATCGCACCTTAAAGGAAATGGCTAATTGTATGCTGCAATCTAAAGGACTCAGTCTTAGTTTTTGGGCCGAAGCAATTAATTGTGCAAATTATATAATCAATCGCACTCCTACTAAGGTTCTAGAGAATATCACTCCAGAAGAAGCTTGGAGTTCCATTAAACCAGATGTAAGTCACTTTCGTGTGTTTGGAAGTGAAGCATGGGCCCATATTCCAGATGAAAAGCATAAAGCTTTAGAACCTAAGAGTGAGAAATGTACTTTTGTTGGATATTCTGAAGATGTAAAAGGTTATAGACTTATTCCATTTAAGTCCAAAAATGTTATCATTAGAAGAGATGTAAAATTTGATGAAAATAAATCGGCCTGCGAGCCTAGTCCGGCGGATGTGCCACCTCTTCCTATCTCTTCTATCTTTGAAAACATTTCTTCTTCTGATGATGAAAGCGAGGATGATAATCCTCCCCCACCTTCTCAGGATCCTCAACTTCCAAGATGGGTCCGTGCTACTCGGGATGCAGCAGGTGATCTTGCCGGTGATCCTACAGATCAGCGACGTACACGTTCTCAGTTTGAAAGAGCCTCTTCTTTACTGGCTCAAGCTCCAGTAAATCATGATCCTGACACTTTTGCAGAAGCTTCAGGCCATCCACATTGGGAAGCAGCTATGAATGAAGAATATCATTCATTGATGACAAATGATACATGGGATCTTGTTCCTCTACCAAAGGGACGCAAACTTGTTAGATGCAAATGGGTTTACAGAACCAAGTATGGACCAGATGGGAAAGTTGATAAACATAAAGCTCGTCTAGTTGCTAAGGGCTTTTCACAGGTTGAAGGCATTGACTACACTGAAACCTTCTCTCCAGTTGCCAAAATGAACTCTATCCGCCTTGTTCTTTCCCTTGCTGCCTCTTTAAAATGGGAAGTCCATCAAATGGATGTTAAATCTGCCTTCTTGCATGGGGACTTGCAGGAAGAAATCTATATGGAACAACCCATTGGCTTCATACAAACAGACTCCAGCCTCGTTTGTCGACTTAAGAAATCCCTTTATGGCCTCAAGCAAGCTCCTCGGGCTTGGTATGCCAAAATGGATAGCTTTCTTTTAGAATCTGGCTTTTCTAGGTGTCATTCTGACAATACTGTCTACACCAAGAAAGTGGGCAACTCTCTTATCATCCTTGTTCTTTATGTTGATGATCTTATTCTTACTGGTAGTGATCCCAACCTTATAAACCATGTGAAGTCCAGCCTTAAAAAGAAATTTGAAATGACAGACTTAGGACACTTACACTATTTTCTCGGTCTTCAAGTCTTGCAATCCCAAGAAGGTATTTTCCTTTCCCAGTCCAAGTATGCTTGTGATATTCTTCGTCATTTTCACATGGAAGACTGTAAGCCAGCCCCTTCTCCCTTTCAGTCTGGAGTCAAACTTTCAGTCTCTTGTACTTCTCCTGAAGTTGATGCTACCTTATACCGTCAACTTGTCGGAAAACTCTTGTATTTAACCCATACTCGTCCTGATCTTTCCTTTGCTGTTGGCCTTGTTGCTCGTTTTATGCAAAACCCCCGTGAAAGTCATTGGAAAGCAGCTAAAAGAATACTTCGTTATGTTCGAGGTACAGTACAGTTTGGGATTCATTACAGTGCCAAAGCAGCTCCTCTGTTAGTTGGTTTCACTGATTCTGATTGGGCTGGTGACCTTGATGATCGGAAGTCTACTGCCGGTTATGTCTTCACTCTTGGTTCAGGACCTATTACATGGGCTTGTAAGAAACAGGCTGCCATTTCTCTTTCGTCAGCAGAAGCAGAGTATCGTGGTGCCGTGGAAGCTAGTAAGGAAGCCTTGTGGCTTCGTCAGATCCTATCAGAATTTGGCTTTGAGCAGCAGCATCCAACCACACTTTGGTGTGATAATCAAAGTGCCATTCAGCTATGCAAAGATCCAGTCCAGCATCAGCGCAGCAAACACATTGAACTACACATGCACTTCATCAGAAAGCTCATTCATGACCATGTTCTTGAAGTGCAATATTGTCCAACAGATGATCAGGTTGCAGACATCTTCACAAAGGCTCTCACAGAGGCGAAGTTCACTAAACTTCGATATATGCTTGGAGTTCAGGAAGTTGTCACTAAGGGGGGATAGGCTCTAGTGCCTCCTTCCTTCTCCTATTGTGTCATATTTGTAAATCCTTCAATCCTATCCCAAGTTGTTCTTAAGGGGGGATGTTAGGATATTCCGACACATAGGATATAGTTAAGTTCAACTTGGTCTAGCATAGAGTTAGGTTAGAGTTAGGTAAAGTGTGTTTCTTTACCGTTGTACATATTGTAACTTACAATCCGACGGTCACGATATGTAGTGATCCGACAGTTCACTCTCACCTCGGTATTATCGACACTTGATCCATGGCTTGACACCCGATTGGTCCATGAGTTCTATTTAAAGCGCATGGAGGGTCATTGTTCGGGTAATCCGTGCATGAGAGAAGCTTATGTAAATTTTCATTCTTTGATTAATAAATTGTCTGTACCCACGTTGGGACAGGCCGTGGACTGTTTCCCTCCTTGCACTCTGAGGGTTTTAACCACGTCAAAAATACTGGTGTATTGATTTGAGATCTGGTTGTGAGCGGTGTCCTTTTGGTATTCTTTCTGAGGAACTTACCCTGTAAATTCCTACACCTAGACATCTCCTCGCTCGACACGGCATACCAAAACGATGTCTAGATTGCGCAAAAGTTTAAATAGAAGAAGCAAGACTTTGGATCTTTGAATCTGAAGTAAGAGAAAGGCAACCCCAAACTACAGAGCAAAGGACAAAGCTAAGGCGAGTGACCAATGACAACCCATCGAAGCCACAATCAAAGGAAAACACCCTGAAGACAAAGAAGGACACGATAAAATGGTGTCAGTTCCATAAGAGTTCCACTCACAACACAAGTGAGTGTTGGGCCAAGCAGTCACTGGTGGCCGAGCTTAAGGCTTCTGAATTAGATGCATGTTCTGACTTTGAGTCAGAACCTGACATGGTAATGATAAAGGAAATAATATCATCGACGTGGAGCCCAGTGCCACTGTGGCCACCACCAAGATCCCGAAGAACAATCCTGAAGATCTAGAGGAGGGGGAACGCCTCTTCCACTCACAGATGTGGGTGAAGGGTTCTCCGTTGCAGTTCATTGTCGACAACGGGAGCCAAAAGAACCTCATTTCAGTAGAGATCATGAAGCGTCTAGGTCTACTAACTATAGCACATCCGCATTCGTCTACCATCTAGTGGCTTCACCAAGGACAAGATCTTCGGATTAGTCAGCGGTGCCGCCTTCCCTACAGCATCAATCCCTTCACGAATGAGATACTGTGTGATGTTGCTCCTCTTGAAGTTTGTGATTTATTATTAGGGAAACCATACTTTTGGCAGTATCATGATGTATATGATTCTAGACTTCGGTCTGTGATTATTACTTTGGGTAACAAGTTGTACAAGATACTGGAGGTAGCCCCGCCTACCGCCGTCTTTTTGATCTCTGTAAAGAAATGCAGTAAGTTCATTTCACAGACCAAGAAATTTGTTTTCCTTATGATTAACCCTTAGGGTAAGAAGAAGATTGTGGCCATGGCTTCCAAACAGGGCTCCTTCGTACAACAACAACAGGTGGACAAGGTCGTGGAGGAGTACATGAACATTTTCGCCTCACCTACGAGGGTACCTATGCACTGCCAAGTCAAGCAGTGACGCTCTGTTCTAGATAATAATGAGATCAAGAGGCAGATTTAGAAGTTGTTGCATAAGGGGCACATCAGGATAGGTTGATTACCCTATGGGAGCCTGATTGTATTAATACAGAAGAAAGACAAGACTTGGAGACTTTGTATTAACTATCAGGCATTGAACCATGGAAAATTTTAGGGGCGAATTTTCACCCTTGGGCTAAATTAAGGGGTTTTATATTTTTATTGGGTGAATATTTGTATCATAGTACATTGTTACAAATTGCTTCAAATTTATTTTATAAAAAAATTAGGTATGGAGGTTAGCCCACCTTATTTTAAGGGAGAGGGTAAAAAAAGTAAATTTAGCCCTTGAAATTAGGAGTTATAATCTTCCATTTGCCCTCATTTTCAAGAAAATGTATTTATGATAGTTATAAATAAAAATATAAATACAATGGAGGTATGGTAAATAAATAAAAGCTCTTTTTATACTTACTCCAAAGGTATGGTAAATAAATAAAAATACAAATAAACTAGAGGTATGGTAAATAAATAAAACCTCTTTTTATATTTAGTCCATAACCCTCTTTCTATTTAAGAAGGCTCAAAAACGAGGTTTCATTTAAGTGAATCCTATGGTCCAAATACCATATTTATAAAAGAGACATGGTAAATTAATAAAAATATAAATAAACTAGAGGTATGGTAAATAAATAAAACATTTTTTCATATTTACTCCATATGTCACCTTATATTTATGAACATGCAAGCGTGTAAATAAATAAAAATATAAATAAAGTGGAGGTATGGTAAATAAATAAAACCTCTTTCTATATTTAGTCCATAACCCTCTTTCTATTTAAGAAGGCTCAAAAAAGAGGTTTTATTTAATTGAATCCTATGGGACAAATACCATATTTATAAAAAGGGTATGGTAAATTAATAAAAGTATAAATAAACGAGAGGTATGGTAAATAAATAATTAATTTTTTATATTTACTCCATGAGCCACCTTATATTTACGAACACTCAAAAAATTTGTTATATTTAGGTGAAGCCTATGGGCAAAATACCATGGGCCAAATTATTATTAATACCATGCAAAAAAAATATTATTAACCCTAATATTAGTATTAATAAAAATAAAGATGGCACATGGTATTAACCCATGGTATTCACATGGAATGCAGCCTATTTAAAGGGGGGAA
The DNA here is from genome assembly GCA_031772625.1 of Pinus tabuliformis. Taxonomy (NCBI): domain Eukaryota; kingdom Viridiplantae; phylum Streptophyta; class Pinopsida; order Pinales; family Pinaceae; genus Pinus; species Pinus tabuliformis. Next base: position 958,298,097 of record CM062808.1, on the reverse strand, counting down.
TTAAACTAGCATAGATCCATCTTTATTCTGGATCAAATATCGTGATATGCAAACTAACATAGAGTGAAAAAATATTTGATCCCTCTCAGGGCTTGGTAGATCAAGAGTAAAAATGGATCTTGTAATTTAATGTCACTTAAACATTTTAACTTGGTTAAAATAAAATTAAAAAAAATATAAATCAGTTATTGATTTTATTAATTTTTATAAATTACTAATAGTAGTTTTTAAGCTCCAGGTTTATGATAACCCATGGTATTGACCCATGGTAATACCATGGTATTCATGTGAGCATAGACTATATAAAGGGGAAATTCTATCAACTTAGATCCATCTTAATTTCGAGTCTACCAAGTGTTGGGAGGAAAAATAGATTTCATCCCTCGAAGAGTGGTAGATGTGGAGTTAAGATGGATATAGGTTGGTTTTTATGATAATGAAGATATTAAATAGACTTAGGAAATTATATTGTAAAAAAAATCTTGAGGTGAATGCTTAAAGCTACATTTAGTCACTTCACAAAATTTAGTAAAAAATACAGATATCTCCATTAATATTGGTTTTTCTGATTTAAAAAAAAAAAAAACAATGAAATCTTAACTCTTTCCGCATCACCCTCGCAGAAGAGAGATAGTCACTGCCCAGATTTGCCACCATTTTTCAAACATTCTCAATATGATATCTTCATGAAAAAGTTAAGGTACTGATCTTGGATTAGTTGTTTGAAAAATATGTTGGTCTGTACAACCTTTCATCTTCTCTGTTATTCTTAGTTTGTTGTAATGACCTACAGGGATTGGGTCACTGCACCATATTGTCCTAAAAGGCAGAGATTATGCGCCAAAAAGGAAATTAATCCACATGTTACAACATTGTTAAAAATAGTATGAAGGTAGTGAATTATGCTAATAAGAAATTTAGATTGAGAGAGACGTAATTAAATTTTATTATTTAATTGAACATTTCCAATAAAAATAATAATAAATCTACATTTATATATTTATATATTGATTGGAAGGCTTCTGACAATGGTCACTTCTTTCCATTAGATCCCCTTCAAGCCTTTGGGATACCTACTACTTTGTAGGAATTTACAGGGTAAGTTCCTCAGACAGAACACCAAAGGACACCGCTCACAAACAGATCATAGATCAATACACCAGTATTTTTGATGTGGTTAAAACCCTCAAAGAGGGAAACAGTCCACGGCCTGAGCCAACACGGCCACTTTAGGCAATATATTAATGAAAGAATGAAAATTTACATAAGCTTCTCTCATGAACGGTTACCCTAAAAATGACCCTCCATGCTCTTTAAATAGAGATCATGGACCAATCGGGTGTTAAGCCATGAATCAAGTGTCGATAATACCGAGGAGAGAATGAACCGTCGGATCACTACATATTGTGACCGTCAGATTGTAAGTTACAAAAGTACATATTAAATAAACACACTTTACCTAACTCTACACTAGACCAAGTTATACTTAACTATTTCCTATGTGTCGGAATATCCTAACATCCCCCCTTAAGAACAACTTGGGATAGGATTGAAGGATTTACAAATATGACACAATAGGAGAAGGAAGGAGGCACTAGAGCCTATCCCCCCTTAGTGACAACTTCCTGAACTCCAACCATAAATCGAAGTTTAGTAAACTTCGCCTCTGTGAGAGCCTTTGTAAAGATGTTTGCAACTTGATCATCTGTTGAACAATATTTCACTTCAAGAACATGGTTGTGAATGAGCTTTCGATGAATTGCATGTGTAGTTCAATGTGTTTGCTACGCTGATGTTGGACTAGATCTTTGCATAGTTGAATGGCACTTTGATTATCACACCAAAGTACAGTCGGATGCTGCTGCTGAAAGCCAAACTCTGATAGGATCTGATGAAGCCACAAGGGTTCCTTACTAGCTTCTACGGCACCACGATACTCTGCTTCTGCTGAAGAAAGAGAAATGGCACCTTGTTTCTTGCAAGCCCATGTAATAGGTCCTGAACCAAGAGTGAACACATAACCTGCAGTAGACTTCCGATCATTAGGGTCACCAGCCCAATCGGAATCAGTGAAACCAACCAATAGAGGAGATGCTTCAGCACTATAATGAATCCCAAACTGAACTGTACCTCGAACATAACGAAGTATTCTTTTAGCTGCTTTCCAATGACTTTCATGTGGGTTTTGCATAAACTGAGCAACAAGGCCAACAGCAAAGGAAAGGTCAAGACGAGTATGGGTTAGATACAAGAGTTTTCCTACAAGTTGACGGTATAAGGTAGCATCAACTTCAGGGGAACTACAAGTGACTGAAAGTTTGACTCCAGATTGAAAGGGAGAAGGGGCTAGCTTACAGTCTTCCATGTGAAAATGGCGTAGAAGATCACAGGCATACTTGGACTGGGAAAGGGAAATACCTTCCTTGGATTGTGAGACTTGAAGACCAAGAAAATAATGCAAGTGTCCTAAGTCTATCATTTCAAACTTATTTTTAAGGCTGGACTTCACATGGTTGATAAGGTTGGGATCACTACCAGTGAGGATAAGATCATCAACATAAAGAAAAAGAATGATAAGAGACTTGCCCACTTTCTTGGTGTAGACAGTATTGTCAGAATGACACCTAGAAAAGCCAGATTCTAAAAGAAAGCTATCCATTTTGGCATACCAAGCCCGAGGAGCTTGCTTGAGACCATAAAGGGATTTCTTAAGCCGACATACAAGGCTGGAGTTTGTTTGTATAAAGCCAATAGGTTGTTCCATATAGATTTCTTCATGCAAGTCCCCATGCAAGAAGGCAGATTTAACATCCATCTGATGGACTTCCCATTTGAAAGAGGCAGCAAGGGAAAGAACAAGGCGGATAGAGTTCATTTTGGAAACAGGGGAGAAGGTTTCAGTATAGTCAATGCCTTCAACTTGTGAAAAACCCTTAGCAACAAGACGAGCTTTATGTTTATCAACGTTCCCATCTGGTCCATACTTGGTTCTGTAAACCCATTTTCATCTAACAAGTTTTCGTCCCTTTGGTAGAGGAACAAGATCCCATGTATCATTTGCCAGTAATGAATGATATTCTTCATTCATAGCTGCTTCCCAATCTGGATGGCCTGAATCTTCTGCAAAGGTGTCAGGATCATAATTCGTTGAAGCTTGAGCCAGTAAAGAAGAGGCTATATCGAACTGAGAACGTGTATGTCGCTGATCTGTAGGATCACCGGCAATATCACCTGTTGCATCCCGAGTAGCACGAACCCATTTTGGAAGCTGAGGAGCTGAAGGAGGATCCTGAGAAGGTGGGGGAGGGTTTTCGTCCTCACTTTCATCATCTCAAGAAGAAATATTTTCAAAAGTAGAAGAGATAGGGAGAGGTGGCACATCCGCTGAACTAGGCTCGTAGGCCGATATATTGTCAGCAAACTTTACGTCTCTTCTAATGATAACATTCTTGGACTTAAGTGGAATAAGTTTATATCATTTGACATCTTCAGAATATCCAACAAAAATACATTTTTCACTCTTAGGTTCTAAAGCTTTATGTTTCTCATCTGGAATGTGGGCCCATGCTTCACTTCCAAAAACATGAAAGTGACTTACATCTGGTTTAATTGAGCTCCATGCTTCTTGCTTCTTCTGGAGTGATATTCTTTAAAACCTTATTAGGAGTGTGATTTATTATGTAATTTGCACAGTTAATTGCTTCTGCCCAAAAATTAAGACCAAGTCCTTTAGATTGAAGCATACAATTAGCCATTTCCTTTAAGGTGCGATTCTTCCTTTCAACTACACCATTTTGTTGTGGAGTATATGGAACAGTATGTTGCATTTGAATTCCATTCTCAGTGCAAAAGTTGATGAATTTTTTGTTAACATATTCTCCGCCATTATCATATCTTAGCTTAAGAATTTGATGTCCAGATTGTTTTTCAACAAAGGCCTTAAAGGCCAAGAACATGTTAAATACTTCACTCTTGAGTCTTAAGAAGTATACCCAAGTGCGTCTGGAGAAATCATCAATGAAAGTTAAGAAATACTTGTAGCCAGAGAATGAAACAACTGGAAGTGGACCACATAAATCACTATGCACAAGTTGTAAAGGGGCTGAGGCGTGCCAAGAGGGACGTTTTTCAAAACTATCCTGATGATGTTTTCCGATTAAACAACCGGAACAAACACCATCTCTGCAAGATACCATTGGAAGACCTGTCACCATATTTTATTTACATAGATTCTGAAGAGAGCGATAGTTTAAGTGACCAAATCGCTCATGCCAAAGTTTGCTCACTTCATCGTTATGAGAAACAAATACTGAGGGAATATTTGATGACCCAAAGTTGTGAAACTTATACAACCTTATAGAATCATCAGCAATGCCAGTAGCTAAAATCTGTTTAGGATCTCTTAGGTCCTTAATTACAACATCGTGAGGTGAAAATTCAACGATTTTACCTTCACCTGAAAGAGTTATCTGATATACAGATAGAAGGTTGCAAGATAAGGTTGCAACACATAATACATCATTAAATTGACCATTGTCTATATGAACAGTTCCAGTCCCTACAACACTAAGAGATCTATCATCACCAACATATATACTTTTGGTGTTACAATCATTTAAATCAGAAAACATGGCTTTGTTTTTGGCCATGTGATAAGAAGCTCCAAAATCAATGAGCCACTCATGAGAATGAGAAGAAGAAGATACATTTAGTGCATAGCCAAACAAAGATGCTTGAAAACCACATGCAGAAAGTGTTATTCCTGAAGATGAAGTTGAAGTTGAAGAGTGCTCCAAATGGATGTTATGCTTCTTCATTGTTGCTTCCAAGGCTTCCATCTTCTTAAAGCATTTGGATTCTAAGTGGCCATCTCGATTATAAAAGTCGCAATGTCTATCAGTCTTCTTCCCTTTGTTTTTATTTGTCTTATCATTTTGTTGAAATGATTTTTCATTTTGAGGCTGAAATTGCTTAGGACCCTTGTTTGGTTTAGGACCATTCCTTTTAGGATACAACTTCTTAGGATTCTTTGAATTTGGTTGCTGTTGGGCAACTAACGCTTTCTTAGAAGAGTTTCCAAGATTAAGAAGACCAAGGTGTAAGAGTTTTTCTTGTTCTCTTATTAAAGAATCACAAAAGGAATCAAAGGAAGGGGACTTGTAGGCTTGTCCTTGAGAAATGAAGGCTTCTCTTGTAGAATGGAAGGTGGAAACAAACACAGAGTAGGCTAGTCCCAACTTAGTTAGAATGGAATAGATAAGGTTACTATCTTCTTTCGTAACCTTAACACCTTCCAAGAGAAGTCTAAGGGTCTTGAACTTGGACAAAAAATATTCAATGCAAAAAAAATTATTTGGGTCCAATGTAAGCAACTCATTTTCGAGTTGATGGGCTTTAAGTTCATTTTTAATTCGAAAAACTTTAGTAATCTGTTTCATTGCTTCATCAGGAGTATCAAGTTCTGCAATGTGGAATCTAATATCTAGAGAAATAGACATCCCTATCAACCCTCGTGCTTGATCTTGCCTATTTTCCCATTTAATTGCCTTATCTTCATCTTTCGGTTTGGTTTCTTGGCCTGAGGATATTCTGTAGAGACCTTTACTTCTGAGTAAATCCACAATGTAGGACCACCATTGGAAGTAGTTGGTGTTGTCAAGAATAACTTGGCATGGACTTTCCATTTTAATAGAAACTGAAGCTATATATGCTGAAACTAAGTGTTCTGATGGAAAGATCTTGAAAAATTAGGCTGGTTCAAAAAAAACGGCTCAGAAAACGGCTTCTGGATGAAGAAGTTATGGCTTTTTGAAGAAAATTTGATGAAGATGCTGACAAAGTGCGGGAATGTGCGGAAATGAATGATAATGTTAAAAAAAAATCTGCCCCCTTTCCAAACTTAATCTAATTAGCTCAACAAAAAGAAGACTTGAACTCGAAACCTCTACTCTCATAAAGTAGCTTTGGACCAAGTGAGCTAAACTAAAAGTTTAGTAATTTTTGGAAAAGAGGAAGGGTTTTTTCTTTTTTCTTTTCTTTTTTTTTTTTAGTCGCTGAAGCTTTGGGCTACGTGCTTACTTCAGAAAGCTCTTTTTCCCTACAAAACAAAAAACACAAAAACCCAACATGGACATACAAAAAAAACCAAGCCTTACGGCTCGAAGTTAGCTTTAGCCGGAAACTAAATATTTTCCTCAATGTTTCTGATTTTCCGAGATCACACTAAGGCGCGGCAGAAAAGAGCATACGCATGAGAAAAATCATTCCTTTCTATTTTTTATTTTCCCAGATCGCACAGAGTCATGGGGCAAAGAGCATACGCAGAAATGAAAGGTATAGATCCGGTAATTAAAAAAACAAAAAGCTAAATAAACTGAAACCAAAATAAACAGAGAGAAAATAATTGTAAACTGCAAATAAACATTGTATACCTCCAGATCTTAAAAATGACGTAGCTAGGGCTACCGGAAACCTTTTCCTGTGAAATGAAAGGGGTTCCTCACTGGAACAGATGCTCCTAACACAATATAGCAGTCCTCTCGGCCTGAAAGTAGTCAGAAACAGTAGATCTAGGAAACGACAGTCGGATGCAGTTCTACCGGCTTCAGATTTGGATCACCAATGGACGTGGCCCTCAAATAGCTCTGATACCATGTAGGAATTTACAAGGTAAGTTCCTCAGACAGAACACCATAGGACACCACTCACAAACAGATCACAGATCAATACACCAGTACTTTTGACGTGGTTAAAACCCTCAAAGAGGGAAACAGTCCACGGCCTGAGCCAACGCGGCCACTTCAGGCAATATATTAATAAAAGAGTGAAAAATTACATAAGCTTCTCTCATGAATGGTTACCCTACAAATGACCCTCCATGGTCTTTAAATAGAGATCATGGACCAATCGGGTGTTAAGCCACGGATCAAGTGTCGATAATACCGAGGAGAGAATGAACCGTCGGATCACTACATATCGTGACCGTCGGATTGTAAGTTACAAAAGTACATAGTAAAGAAACACACTTTACCTAACTCTACACTAGACCCAGTTATACTTAACTATTTCCTATGTGTCGGAATATCCTAACATACTTCATTATATTATATAGTTGGGGCTTGCTACTTTTTGGCGTGTTGGGGTAAACAAACTTGATGTGTTTTTTTTTTTATCTCTCGCAGTTGAAGTCTATGGAATAAGAAAGAAATTTGATAGCTTGGCAAAAGTGGTAGCTTGACAAAAGTGGTAGAGAAAACATTAATATCTCCTACCATGACAAACATGGCCACTAAAACTTGCAACATTGTTTGTAGGAAGTGAAAATTATGTTCTTTTTTCCAAACATGTATGTTAGTATATTACAGTTTAATGAATATGTTTTATTATTATCATATATGGTTTCATACTATAACAAAACATTCGCCAAGACTTCACAATGTTTTATTATTCAGTGAAAGATTTTCAAAGATCTTACAAGATTTTATAATTCAGTGAAAGATTCACCATGACTTTACAAGATAATATAATCTGGTGAGAGATTCGCCAAAAATATATATATATACATATTATATTAGTGATAAAATCGCCTCCCATTTTTCCTATGTATCATGGGTATTCACCCATTTATTATACATATAAATTTAGGGTGGATCTTAAAATTTTCCCTGCACTGAACAAGATCATTGTCCTGAATAGGTACCCAATTCTAGGGATTGATGACCTTATGAACCAGCTCAAGGGGGAAAAATATTTCAGCAAGATTGACTTGAAGTCTGGTTATCACCAGGTGCCCATCGAACCCTCCGATGTGTGGAATACCTCCTTCAAATCCAAGGAGGGACTTTTAGAATTGTTGGCCATGCCTTTTAGGTTGATGAATTCCCCCACAACTTTCATGAAGTTGACGAACGACATCTTGCAACCCTTTATCAATGCATTCATGGTGGTATATTTATATGACATCTTGATTTTCAGCCAGTGTTGGGAATATAACCTCCAACATATTTGACAGGTCCTCTAAACCCTGCGACAACAAAATTTGTGTGCCAATATGGAGAAATGCAATTTTGGCATGAACCAGGTTCAATATCTGGGGTACATCATTGATGAGCAGGGTGTGCATCTAGACCCAGCCAAGTTACAAGTCATTCGAGATTGTCCAGCCCCAACCACTCTAACAGAGCTTCACGGCTTTATGGGCCTTTCCATATCGCAATTTTGTGTTGTGGTTCTCTCATATCACTTGGCCTTTAAGTTAGGTCACCAAGGGCGGATTGAAAGAAAAGTTCTTTTATTTTGATACCCAATAGAAGGCATTTTCTGAGTTGAAGCAATGCCTCTACTCTGCACCAGTGCTCACATTACCAGACCTGTAGCAATTGTTTGAGATTGAGACAGATGCCTCTAACTATCTTATTGGTGTAGTTCTTACTCACTAGGGGCATCCAGTGGCTTACCATAGTGAGACACTTTCAAAACAAACTCCGAAAGTATTCCACCTATGACAAAGAAATGTATTCTATTGTGTAGGACTTCCATCAATGGAAGCATTACATTATGGGGAAGGAAACGGTCATCCACACAGACCATCAACCCCTGCAGTTCATACAGACACAAGGGAAGTTGTAGAACGATCGCCATCGGAAATGGTCCACATGCCAACAAAAATTCCATTTGAACATTAAGTACAAGAAGGGAAGCACCAATAATGTTGTAGACTGCCTCAGTCGACCACTAGTCATGGCGTTGATCACTGTGCTCGACTCCTGTGGGAACGAGACTTCGAGGTGGCTACATCTTTACTAGAGCGATCCATAATTTGGAAACACATACCAAACACTCTTGGAAGGTAATCAAGTTCCAAATTTTCACCTCCAGAATGCACTGTTATCCCACCTAGGACACATCTATTTTCCTTTAAGCGAGCGTGCCAAGATGATTGTGAAGGTGCACTACAGTTGGGTCATTTGACATTTCGGAGTACAGAAAATAGTGACAGTACTGCAGAATTATTTTTATTGGCTAAACCTTCGTCAAGATGTTGGGAGGTACATTAAATCCTGCACTACCTACACCATTTCCAAACTAACCATCAATAAGCAAGGCTTATATACTCCTCTTCCTACTCCTAGTCAACCTTGGGAATCCATCTCCATGGATCACATGTCAGACCTTCCTTCTTCCAAGCATGGAAAAAAATGCATTTTCATTTTCGTCGAAAAATTCTCTAAGATGGTTGTTATGGCAGCCTCCAAGAAGAGTATCACAGCAGAGGCCACTACTAAGCTCTTCTTACAGTGAGTGTGGGTACACTTTGGGATCCCACAGTCCATTGTCTCATATCAGGACAGTAGATTCCTAAGTGTATTTTGGTTAAGTCTCTAGTTGATGCTAGATACAAAAATTACTAAGTCCACAACATTCCATCCCCAAACTGATGGCCAAATAGAGGTTGTCAACAGGATGATCGTATACATTTTGCACATGTACTACTCGAAGCAACCATGGACATGGGATGAAAACCTACCCTATGTATAGCACAACTACAACAGATCTCTCCACAACTCAATGAGCCACAGCCCCTTTCAGGTAGGGCTAGGATTTCATTCATTATGCCCCATTGATGTGGCATACTATTTGCAGCTACTCAGGCAGATTCAGCTCACGTCTAGTCCGAAGCTGACAGGGCTAATGGCTTCATTGAATGCATTCAACACATCCGCCAATAGTTCCGTGATATATTGGACATATCCAATGCTAAGTAAAAGCAGCGCCATGATCAGCATCGATTTTTGTACAAGTTCCAGTGGGTGACAAAGTTTGGCTACATTTGCAGAAGGAGCACCTCGTTGGACCCCACCGCAAGCTTCGCCCGCTCCAATATGGGCCATACACTGTCACCAGGCTGTAGGAAACAATTCCTTTGAGTTCAACATTCCACCATTCCTTGTTCTGCACCCAATGTTCAATGTAGACCACCTTCAGCCATACTTTCCACCATTGTTGGACACATCCAACATTACAGAAAAACTCACACCAGTAGAGATAAACCCAGACTGCATGGAATAGGACACAATTGATCATATCATGGATACATAGATCAATAACACTCACCAACAAAGGATCCATCTATATCGAGTTGTCAAAGTAGGCCAACTCCTCACCAGGGAAAGTGGTTCACTAGGGACCAATTTCAATAGAAATTTCCTCACCTCATGGAGGCTCTAGACGCAATGGGGACCATTACTTCCTAAGGAGGGAGGAATGATCTAGGTGGATATTGGTGGCCACCCGACTATTCCACCTTTATGTTGGGTTGTGCTATATTCTTTCCACATAGTTAACAGGGGGTTTGAAGGGCACCCGTAAACCCACTTTATGGGGTCCGGGGCAGCGCCTTGGAAAATTTTGGTTTTAGACCCTATGTTAGGTTGGGCGGACCCACCTATGGTTTTGTGCATGATTTTCACACATGTTTTTTGGATGCGATGGTTTTCGGTCCATGGTATTGGACGCGATGGCTTTCAGTCCATGGTATTGGATGCTTCGGCATGTATAAATATGTATTATAACATTGAAAGGAACATAATGAAAAATCAAGCTGGTAGTCCCGGTTTTGGGATCTAGGGGAAAATATCTATGTATACGTGTTTTATGTGTTCTGCTCTCGCATTATTTATTTTCTATGTTTTAGAATTTGTATGCAGGTAATTTCGGTATGTGGCTAAAACCTACATTTGGTATCAAAGAAGATTTGGCTTCAAAGGGATGCCTTTGTTGTTGAGGGGTTTTGCTCGGGCCTGTGGTAGACCCTATTCAGTGGGAGATCTGCGAGATCGATTCTGGTGGTGAAAGAAGATGGCGAGCAGTGGAAAGATAGAGATCGAGAAATTTAATGGTCAAAGTTTTGAAGTTGTGGAAACTCAAGATGAAGGATCTGTTGGTGGATAAAGATCAGTGGATCACGGTAGATCCGGGTACTAAACCAACAGGAGTGTCCGATGAAGAATGGAAGAAGTTGGATCGGAAGGCAAAGAGCACAATACATTTGTGTGTCTTAGATTCAGTATTGCTGAATGTATCAGGGGAAGCTACGGCGAAGGCTTTGTGGGACAAGTTAGATACTTTATACCAATCTAAGTCTCTAGTGAATAAATTGTTCCTGCATAAAAGGTTGTATAACCTTAGGATGAAAGATGGAGACTCGGTGACAGAGCATCTGAATGCATTTAATACAGTGGTAAGTCAGTTAGCATCTGTTGATATTAAAATTTCAGATGAAGATAAGTGCATCAGTTTGTTGTGTTCTCTACCAGATTCATGGGATAGTCTAGTTATTGCAATAGGTAGCAATGCAACTGCCTTACATTTTGATGAAATAGTCTCATCCTTGCTGATGGAGGAGATGAGACGGAAAAATATGGAGAGCCAAAATGGTGATGCCTTGTCTGTACGAGCGCGGACCCAGAACATAAACAAAAATAAGTCATCGAGTGGGAGATCTAAATCTAAAGGGATATCTAAATCTCCAGGAAAACCTGTAAAGGTGGTGTGCTGGAAATGTGGAAAGGAAGGGCACTACAAAAGGGACTGTAAATCTAAAGCTCCTGACAAAGGAAAGGGATCTGATGAGGCTCCCTCTGCAGAGGCGAAAACCACCTCAGATGAAGGTGGGGATATGTACTTGGCTTCTTCAAGTACACGTGTAGATCATGAGGCATGGTTGATTGACTCAGGTGCATCCTTTCACTTCAATCCCCATATAGAGTGGTTCTGCGAGTATGAGAAATATGATGGTGGTGATGTCTTCTTGGGGGATGACAGGAAGGCTAGAATCATTGGTCGCGGAAAAGTAAAATTGAAATTGCAAGGTGGAAGGGTTAGAATGCTTCCAGGTGTTCTACATATTCTTGCATCAGCCAGAAATCTAATTTTTGTTAGCAAGCTAGATGATGCAGGTGTAAAAACAGTGTTCGAGAAGGATACTTGCAAGATGGTTCGGAGAGCACTGGTATTGATGCAGGGAGTTCGGATTGGAACTCTGTATAAGCTGCAAGGTAGCACTGTTATTAATGGGTGCAATAGTTCTCTAGTTCCTAAAAGTGGAGTAGAAAATTTAGTGGTCTCTGGAGAGAGGACCATGTTGTGGCATCAAAGGCTTTGACATATTGGAGAGAAGGGCCTTCGAATACTTCATGGTAAAGGTATGGTAGAAGGTATGAGTAATAGCTCTCTGGAATTTGATTTTTGTGAAAATTGTGTATATGGGAAGCATAATCGGTTGAGTTTCCCCTCTAGTAGTAAAAGGGCGAAACAGATATTAGAGCTTGTGCACAGTGATGTGTTTGGACCTTTGAAGGTTCCATCACTGGTAAGTCTGTGTACTATGTATCATTTTGTTGGGTCCCTATAATACTAGTGATTACCCCATTACTGTTGTAGTTATACCCCCTATTTATATTGTTGTGCCCCTATTACCCCCATATTGTTATTTCTGTGCCCCATAGAATCCCTCTATTGTTATTTTTGTGGCTTTATATTATTATTGTTAGGTCGGCTGGATTATATTGTGACTCCTTAGACTCCTATATATAGAAAGGAGGTTTTGTCATTTGTATCATCCAAGAATTGTTGATTTATGTAATGTAAAGGAGGTTTCCCCCTCGAAGAGGCTGAATTCTAAGGCGTGGATCTCTCTTTTCTATCTTTTTGTGAGCTGGTTTCATAACATTTGGTATCAGAGCTTTGGATTCTAGGGTTTCGCTGCTCCAAACAGGTCATCGTGGCATTTTCGCTATAACTTTTTTCTGTGACGTTTCAGAAGTCACAAAAAAAACTCATATGAGAAGAAAGCACGCTGAACCTTGGGTCCGAATTTAAGAGCGTTTCGCGCGATATTTGCGGAGATATGATCTGAGGAAGTTGGTATTTTTGCAGACTCCTGAATTACATTAAAAACAGGTGACCTAGGGAAAATCGTCATAACTTTCTCTCTGGGGATTGGATTGAAATTTCGTAAGAAGGTACAGAAAGAGGACGGACTGTAGTTTCTTGTATGTGTGTTCCAGATTCAAAGGTTGAAACAGGGACTCGTGGCACGTCGTACAAGTTCGCTCTACTGAACCAGTCTAAAAGCAAGTCACTGTGGGAGATTTCACATAACTCTTCCTTGGAGAATCCAATTTGGCTCAGACTTGTGGCATTGGAAAGAGGACACAGAAGGCTACTACAGGTAGCAATTTCAGAATTGGATGATCCGAAATTACAAAGATACATCAGATTCAATATCAGGCTTCTATAAAGTGAAAAAAGGTGTGTAGTTTTTTTTATAATTTTTGTGTAAGCTTGGTTTAACAGAATTCAAAGGGCATAGTAAAGCATTATTATCGGTAACTGATGCCCCGAGGAAAGAAAATGCAAACACCTAGTAAGGAACCTGAAAGCTCTAGCATGACTCATGAAGAAGAGGAAGAAATGCTACATGATATATCAAAATTACAAGAACAAGTGCAACAAATGTCACGCTCACAAAAGCTAACAGAAGCTAAGGTAAATGGCGTGGAATCTAAGATAAAGGGCATGGAAGCTAAGATGGAGGATTCGATGGCAAATTTGAAGATAGATTTGAAGACAGACATGGAAGAATTGAAGAAGTTGCTACAAGAAAGGGTCACTAATGGTGAAAAGGTAGTAAAGGAAACTCATGATGAGAACAAAAGAAATGTTAATCATGATTCCATAGACTCTAATGTTGGATCGAAGACTCACCATGTTCCAAAAATCGATATGAGGAAGTTTGATGGCAAGGATCCCGCCACATGGATATTACAGATGGAGCAATTCTTCGATCTCAATAATGTGCAAAACACACAAAAGGTACGTATGGCAACTTTATATTTGGAACCAAATCAGTTTGTATGGTATCAATGGCTTTGTTCTCGTAAACAATTTATCACTTGGGCAATTTTTACGGAAGAATTGATAGCACATTATGAGGATACAAAAAGCAACACTTTTTTTAGCCAATTGATAAGTCTCAAACAAAAGGGTTCAATAATGGAGCACATTGAGGAGTTCCAAAAATTGAACATAAGGGTAAAAGATATTCCAGAGGAGCATAGGATTGATGTGTTCATAGGGTCTTTAAAGGATAATATCCAACATGATGTGCGCCTTTGGGAACCTGATTCATTAGAGAAGGCATTCAGGTTAGCAAGAAAAATGGAAAGCAAAATTATGGCAACTAGGAAGCATACCATTCACAACTATAAAGACGGAAGTGTTGTTGCCCATAGTCTTCCACAACCTACAAGGTTGACACCACAACAATTGGAAGAAAAAAGAGCAAAAGGGCTTTGTTACAATTGTGATAGCAAATACATAAAAGGTCATAAGTGTGCTGAGAAGAAATTATTCTACATAGATTGTGAAGAGGAAGAAGAAAAGGAGCAAGAAAGGTCAAAAGAAGAGGATATATTCCAGGAACAAAGCCTAGATGAAGAACAAATAAATCCGACCATATCTTGTAATGCATTGGCGGGAATTACCACTCCTCAAACCATCAAGATAGAAGGACAAATCAAGAAGAAAAAGGTAATAGTGTTGATTGATTCAGGAAGCACCCACAATTTTATTCATTGTAAGGTAGCAAAAGAATTGAATTGCTTCCTATATCCAGCACCAGAGTGTCAAGTGATGATTGCAAATGGAGGAACAATAAATTTTCTGGAAAGTGCCATAATATCAAGCTATCCATGGGAGAATATGTATTGACTAGCCCAATGCTTTCCATTCCAATGGGAGGTGCTGATGTTGTACTAGGAGTCCAATGGCTACAATCCTTGGGTACAATAGCTTTTAATTTTCAAGAACTTTTCATGAAATTTTCTGTGGAAGGAAAGGAAGTTGAATTAAGGGGTATTGCAGGGAAACCAGGAAAGATAATCAGCTCTAATGGCATGACAAAGCTTCTAAAAAAGGAGCAAAGAGGTGTAATTGCACAATTATGTTCGCTAGATGTTTCCACATTGGAATCATCTATTTCTCCAGATCTCCAAAAAGTCCTGGACAATCATTCCAAGGTATTTGAGACTCCCAAAGGTCTCCCACCTATGCGTGATCATGATCATGCTATTCATCTGATTCCAGGAAGTGTTCCTCCAAACATCAGGCCGTACAGATATCCATATGTCCAAAAAAGTGAAATTGAACGTATGGTTGCAGAAATGCTAGAGGCTGGTATAATTCAACCGAGTCAAAGTTCTTTCTCAGCTCCAGTAGTATTGGTGCACAAGAAGGATGGATCATGGCGCATGTGTCCAGATTATAGGGAGCTCAACAAGCTCACTATTAAAGATAAGTTCCCCATTCCTGTTATTGATGAATTACTGGATGAATTGCATGGATCAATTTACTTCACCAAGTTGGATCTTCGTTCGGGATATCATCAAATCAGAATGAAGATTGAAGACATTCCGAAAACGGCATTTAGAACTCATGAGGGTCATTATGAATTTTTGGTCATGCCTTTTGGCCTTACCAATGCACCTTCAACATTTCAAGGTTTGATGAATTCAATTTTCAAACCATTCCTTAGAAAATTTGTGTTAGTATTTTTTGATGATATACTAATCTACAGCAAGTCTTGGAAGGATCATGTTGAACATGTTGACAGGGTGCTACAACTATTGGAGGAGAAACAATTATATGCAAAAAGATCCAAATGTTTCTTTGGAGTCCAGGAGGTGGAATATTTGGGTCATATTGTATCTCATGAAGGAGTTAAGGTAGACCCTAGCAAAATTAAAGCCATTAAGGAATGGAAAATCCCCACATCCATAAAGCATCTGCGAGGATTTCTTGGGTTGACAGGGTATTATCGCAAGTTTGTTAAGAATTATGGGAGAATAGCAGCACCTCTAACAACATTATTGAAGAAAGATTCATTTTCATGGACTTCGGAAGCAACAAAGGCCTTTGAACATCTTAAAGAGGCAATGTGCCAAGCACCGGTCTTAGCTACACCGGACTTCACAAAAACCTTTATTGTGGAATGTGATGCTTCAGGAAATGGAATTGGTGCTGTTCTAATGCAAGATGAAAGACCCATTGCTTTTGAAAGTCGTCCAATCAAGGGAAAGTTTTTAAGCAAAGCTATTTATGAGAAGGAAATGTTGGCAATACTCCATGCACTTAAGAAATGGCGACCCTACCTAATGGGAAGACACTTCAAGGTAAAAACGGATCATGATAGCCTTAAATACTTTTTAGAACAAAGATTATCCTCTGAAGAGCAACAAAAGTGGGTCACAAAGATGTTGGGTTATGACTTTGAAATCATCTACAAAAAAGGGAAGCAAAATGTGGTGGCAGATGCACTCTCAAGAAAGGATGAGGATGTGGAAGCATTGTTGTGTGCCATTTCTATTATCCAACCAGATTGGATAAACGAAGCAAGGGAGGAATGGAAGAATGACGAAGAAGTGTGGGCACTTATTCGAAAGCTACAACAAGATTCCAGTACTTCTGATACATTTAGCTGGCAAAATGATTCGTTATGGTACAAAGATCGCTTATACCTCTGTAAGAATTCCCAGCTAAAACAAAAGATTCTTATGGAATTGCACACTTCTCCCTTAGGAGGGCACTCAGGATTTTTAAAAACTTACCACAGGGTTAAGAAGGAATTTTTTTGGGATGGCCTTAAATCAGATATTCAAAAGTTTGTGGCGGAATGTTTGGTTTGCCAGCAAAATAAAGTTGAAACAATTAAGACACCAGGTCTATTACAACCTTTATCCATTCCAAGCCAACGTTGGGAGGAGGTTTCAATGGATTTTATCACAGGTTTACCCAAGTCTGAGGGAAAGAGTGTCATCATGGTGGTAGTTGACAGACTTACCAAGTATGCACACTTTTGTGCATTATCACATCCATTTAAAGCCAGTACAGTTTCTACTGCATTTATGGAAACAGTTCAAAAGCTACATGGAAACCCAAAGATTATTGTAAGTGACAGAGATCCCATTTTCACTGGAAATTTTTGGACAGAATTATTTTCTTGTCTTGGTACTCAGTTAGCTCATAGCTCATCTTATCATCCTCAATCTGATGGGAAAACTGAGATAGTAAACAAATGTTTGGAAGGATATCTTCGTTGCTTTGTATCTGATAAACAGACACAATGGGTCAAATGGTTGCCTCTGGCTGAATGGTGGTATAACACTTCCTTCCATACAGCAACAAAAATGACCCCATTTATGGCACTTTATGGGTATCAACCACCATCCATCACATCATATTTAAGAGAAAATTCTAAGGTTCAGGCAGTGGAACATCACATCGAACATCAACAACAAGTCCTCCAACTCTTAAAGGATAACCTCGTGTTGGCACAAAATAGAATGAAACAACAGGCAGATCAACATCGCAGTGAAAGAAGTTTTGATGTAGGTGATTGGGTATTCCTACGGCTACAACCATATAAGCAAATGTCCCTAAAGCAAGCTAAGAAGGATAATAAATTATCACCAAATTATTATGGTCCGTACAAGGTGTTGGAAAAGATTGGTACTATGGCATACAAATTGGAGCTTCCTGCAGCTTCTCGATTGCACCCAGTTTTCCATGTTTCATGTTTAAAGAAGGTTATAGGTGACAAGCTCCCAATTCAAACAATATTGCCAGAACTTGACGAGGAAGGAAAAATTATATTGGAACCGGAAGCAATCACAGAAACAAGAACTTGACAGCTACGAAATCGATCAATTTCAGAGTATCTTATCAAGTGGAAGAACTTATCCACTGAAGATTCCACATGGGAGGATGAGAATTTTATGCAGAAGTATCCAGAACTGCTCAAGCGTTGAGGACAACACTTTTTTGAAGGAGAGGGGCATGTTGGGTCCCTATAATACTAGTGATTACCCCATTACTATTGTAGTTATACCCCCTATTTATATTGTTGTGCCCCTATTACCCCCATATTGTTATTTCTGTGCCCCATAGAATCCCTCTATTGTTATTTTTGTGGCTTTATATTATTATTGTTAGGTCGGTTGGATTATATTGTGACTCCTTAGACTCCTATATATAGAAAGGAGGTTTTGTCATTTGTATCATCCAAGAATTGTTCATTTATGTAATGTAAAGGAGGTTGCCCCCTCGAAGAGGCTGAATTCTAAGGCGTGGATCTCTCTTTTCTATCTTTTTGTGAGCTGGTTTCATAACACATTTATAGATGACTTCTCAAGGAATACATAGATATATTTCCTTAAGAAGAAATCTGAAGTCTTTGACAGGTTTAAAGAATTTAAGGCTCTGGTGGAAAACCAGACGGAGAAGAAGTAAAGGCGCTGAGGACAGATAACGGTGGAGGGTTTTGTAGCAAGGAATTTGAAGAATTTTGTAAGAAGTGTGGTATAGCATGGTAGAAGACTACTCCATATACACCTCATCAAAATGGAGTTGCAGAAAGAATGAATAAGACGTTGATGGAAAGGGCAAGAAGCATGCTCAGTGGTGCCGGGTTAGGACAAGAATTCTTGGCAGAGGAAGTAGATACTGCATTTTACCTGGTCAATAGGTCACCTTCATCAGCGTTGGAGGATAAGACTCCACAAGAGGTATGGACTGGTAAGAAACTCTCTCTTTCACATCTAAGGGTATTTAGATGTGATGCATATGTACATGTTCCAAAGGAGAAAAGAACCAAGTTGGATAGTAAATCTGAAAAGTGCATCTTTATTGGGTATAAAGATGGTTTAAAGGGTTATAAGCTTTGGAACCCAGTAACAAGGAAGGTTGTGTACAGCTGAGATGTGGTGTTCAAAGAGGTGAAAGATGTTATTAAACATGAATTCCAACCAAAGGAACCTGAGAAGATAGAGTTTGAGCTAAAGGAGGAAGAATCAAACTCTACAGCAGAGGAGGAATCAGAAGATGAAGCCACAAACTCTGGTTGTGAGAAGATCAGTTCGAGAAAGAAGGCAGCTAGAAAGGTATAGTCCATCTTCTTTCTGTTCAAATTTTGCTTTTTCTATTACTGATGATGACCCCAGAACTATGAAAGAAGCAATGGATTCAAAGGATGGAAAACTTTGGAAAGAGGCCATGGTTGATGAAATGGCATCTTTGCACAAAAATGAGGCTTGGGATCTAGTGGAGTTGCCGGCTGGAAGGAAACCCATTGGCAGCAAATGGGTGTTCAAGAAGAAGACAAATGCAGAAGGAAAGGTGGAGAAATACAAAGCTCGGTTGGTAGCAAAAGGTTATTCCCAGGTGCCGGGAACTGATTTTGGTGATTTTTTTGTCCTGTTTCCAAGGTAACTTCTACTAGATTACTTTTATCTGTTGCTGCTACTTTTGATTTTGAGGTAGAACATATGGATGTGAAGACAACATTTTTTCACGAGGATCTAGAAGAGGAAATATACATGAAGCAACCTAAAGGCTTTGCGGTGAATGGTAAGAAAGAACTGGTATGCAAGTTAAAGAAGTCTCTATATGGGTTAAAACAGTCACCAAGGATGTGGTATCAGAAATTTGATACATTTATACGGGGACTTGGCTTCACCAGAAGCAAAGCAGATCACTATGTGTATTTTAAATTAATTGGTGACCATGTTATTTATCTGGTCTTGTATGTGGATGATATGTTGCTGGTTGGAAATAGCAAAGAAATTATCCAGGATTTGAAGACCCAATTGTCCTCCAAATTCGACATTAAAGATCTTGGTGCTGTAAACTGTATTTTGGGCATGGAAATTAAAAGAGATCGGGCAAAGAGGAAGCTCTGGTTAAACCAGAGGAAGTATGTCGAGACAATACTATAGAGGTTTAATATGCAGGATAGTAAACTAGTGAAGGTTCCTATTCCTGTAGGTGTGAGGTTATCTGTTGAACAATGTCCCAAGACACAAGAAGGGGAAGAGGACATGTCCCATGTTCCATATGCAATTTCATTTGGTAGCCTGATGTATGCAATGGTCTATACTAGACCAGACATTGCACATGCAGTGGGAGTATTGAGCAGGTTTATGTCAAAACCAGGAAAGGAGCATTGGACAGCAGTGAAGCGGGTTTTCAGGTATTTGCGTGGCACTAGTGATTATGGTCTATGCTACCAAGGAAGACCAAGATTGGACAGATTGTTGGATATTCGTGGCTTTGTTGATGCAGACTGGGCTGGAGATCTGGATCAGAGAAGATCTACAAGTGGGTATGTGTTTAACCTATTTGGAGGTGCAGTCAGTTGGATGAGTAAGAAACAATTTGTGGTGGCACTATCAACTACAGAGGCGGAATACATGGCAGCCACTCATGCAAGCAAGGAAGCAGTTTGGTTGCAGATATTGTATTCAAGTATGGGGTTGGTACATGAAGCTATAAGGATAGACTGTGACAGCCAAAGTGCAATTTTCTTGGCAAAGAACCCTGCATATCATTCAAAGACAAAGAACATTAATGTTCAGTATCACTTTTTGAGGGATATTATAGAAGACAAAAAGGTGTTGCTGGTAAAGGTGGACACTTTGAAGAATTTTGCATATGCATTGACAAAATCTGTGAGCTCTGAGAAGTTCTCTTGGTGTAGAGAAACAATGGGCATTTCAGGGCTGGGAAAATGACTAGGTTCTCTTATGGCCCCCTGTGGAAAGAAAACAACAAGTGGGAGAATGATGGGTTGTGTTATATTATTTCCACGTAGTTAACACGAGGTTTGAAGGGCACCCATAAGCCCACTTTATGGGGTCCGCGGCAGTGCCCTGGAAAATTTTGGTTTTGGACCCTATGTTAGGTTGGGCGGACCCACCTATGGTTTTGTGCATGATTTTCGCACATGTTTTTTGGACGCGATGGTTTTCGGTCCATGGTATTGGATGCTTCGGCATGTATAAATATTTATTATAACATTGAAAGGAACATAATGAAATATCAAGCTGGTAGTCCCGGTTTTGGGATCCAGGGGAAAATATCTATGTATATGTGTTTTATATGTTCTGCTCTCGCATTATTTATTTTCTGTGTTTTAGAATTTGTATGCAGGCAATTTCTATACGGGGTTAAAAACTACACTATACCTCTAATTGTTTTCATCAGTTTCCTTGTTTATTGCAGTATTTGTTATTTTTAGCAGTTTTTTGGGTCTTGAACCTCCAAAGTAGTTTTGACCCCCCGCCCTAAACGGCTTTTTTTAGGTTTGTAGCAGCCCCATAAATGTTCCTACTACAAATCTAGTACTACTGAGAGAGATCTTTCCAACAAGATATCATACGTGCCAAATAGAAATAATATGACCAAGTTATGACCCCGGGAAGTTGGTTGCCCAACTAACCCCAACGGGGCCCACAAAATATTGGTGTTCCATCTCCTGGGGTTAGGTTTTTGGTTGTTTAGGTTTTTCCCTTGTTGTTCCATAATAAATAGGCCCTTGAGCCTCATTGTAACACAATTCAGAGGCATGTAGCCGCCACATCTCTTCTCAGAGATAAGCTACCATCACCCGAGCTAGTTTATTTCCATTTTTGTTTGTAAACATATTTCATTATTTCATATTAATGAAATGAAGTGTTATTTTTGTTGCATCTCTATATTTATGGTTATATCTGTGACTTTTTGCATTCCTATTCAAGTTCAGATCACCAAAACGCATAGTTTTGTTTTCCGAATAATGGAGTTCCATTTCTGGTGCAATCCATGATCTTCCTTCCAATGGCTAGACTGTTGTGAAGGAACCTGCTTTGATACGAATTTTCGGAAATACTGACAGGGACTGAATTAGTATTTCACTTAATTTAATTTATTTTTTAATTTCAAAGCATTAAATATCATTAGCATAAATCAAATTAGAAAATCAAAATCATGTCACATCACATCAACATTACACAAGAAGTTTTACATGGAAACCCAATGCTGGAGAAAGCAACTGAATTCTTTCTAATATATTTGATGAGTACACTAATTTATTAGCACCAACTCCCTAGTACTCAGTTAGAAAAGCATTCATTTTTATCAGGAAGCGCAAAATCCTTGAAAGGATGCACTAACACATTGTTAGCTTCAATTTGTTGCCCCAACACCACCTTGTCACCCAGAAGTATTCTGAGGTACCAAACTGAAGGATACTTCAGTATCTACCTTGCAGCACCCTTCCACCCTTAAGATAAAATATATAACAATAATTTGTGGGCTCCCCTACTAGGGATATTGACCCACATACAATAATATTAAATCATTGCCAATATCAATTAACTGTTAGCTATGCTAAATCATTTTCAACTTTAGGTTTTCCCCTTAAATTTTGAAATATTTGCTATATATATGAATTTTAACTTGCAATATACAAATATTCTTAATGATATACATTTCAACAACAAAATACATACTCTAACTCATACCTCAGATGCCAATTTGGAAGAATCTATTCATGTTACGATAGGGGATGAACTTTCGACTAGTTTTAGTTGTGCATGTACCTCTTTGATCACTTTCTTGCTTCATAGATGTCTAGAGATATATCCTCAAATTTTCCCTTTAATTATACGATTTGAATTAGTCCTAACCATAACTTAATCTGGCCTTTTAACCAAACCCTAATTTGATCTTCAATTGTTTCTTAAACAGGCTCTAAGACAAACTTTTTTTAGTCACTTTGACTACTACCTTAATCTCCTTCTTCTCTATTATTAGATCTGATCCAAACTCAGCCTCAAAACAATTCCTAATCAACCCTTACAATGATTCAAGTATGTGGCTTTATTTATCCTCCTTTTGTGGCCCAAGGAAACCCTCTTTCTGCAGCCAGAACAACCCTAGACTTTGCCCCTAACTTGCGGCCTTATCTCCTCTTTCACTATAGCCTAAATTGATTTAAATTTATGAAGGAACAAAATGAAATATGGATTTAAACAAAAACGCAGAGAAAAAATGAACATAAATTCAATTAATAAATAGCAATTGTTGAAAATTATTTACATGCAGAAAAGAAGCAAACTAGCTCGGGCGATGGTAGTTTATCTCTGAGAAGAGATATGACGGCTACATGTCTTCTAAACTGAGTTACAATGAGGCCCTGGGGAATTTTTATCATGAAGAAAAAATGAGAAACCATAAACATCTAAAAACCTAACCCTAAGAAATGAAGGGCCAAAACATTTTGGGCCCTGATGGGGTTGGTTGGAATGTCAACTTCCTGGGGTCATAACTTTGGCATACGATCTTTGTTTGGCACGCCCGATACCTTGTTAGAAATATCTATCTAAGGAAAAAAAATTACTAAAAATAGTAGGTTGTTGGCCTTAGTTTTCCCATTTCCCAAAAAAACATTGTTTAGGGCCTCGAAACGGCTCTAAAAGTTTAGGACCTGAAAAATTGCTAAAAATAGAAAGTATGTTGGAAAATAGAAAACTAAAAGGAAATAATGTTGGGGGTCCAAGTGGAATAGGTCATTGGCCACCAATATCCACCTGGATCAGTCCTCCTCCCTTAGGAAGAAATGGTCCCCATTACATTGAGTGTCTCCATGAGATGGGGAAACTTCTACTGAACTTGGTCCTTGGTGAGCCACTTGCCTTGGTATAGGAGTCGGTCGGCTTTGACAACCTAATACAGTTGGATTGATTGTTGGCGAGTGCTCTTAATTTATGTTTCCATGATCTGATCATTCGTACCTTATTCAATGCAATCTGGGTTGATCTTTATTGGTGTCATCTGCTCAACAATAAATGATTTGTCCAATAATGATGGAAAGTATGGCCAAAGGCGATCCACATTGTATATTGGGTGCAAGCCAAGGAATGGGGGAATAGTTAGCTTGAAATCATTGTCACCCACATCCTTGGTGATAGTGTAAGGCCCGTATTGGAGTGGTCGAATATTTTGATGGGCTTCGGTAAGGAATTCCTTTTAATTATGCAACCAAACTTTGTCACTCACTTGAAACTTATGTGGCGCCCGATGTTGATCATGATGTTGTTTGTACTTGGCATTGGCTTTATACATGATATCATGAACCTATTGGCGTATGTGTTCTATGTGTTCAATAAACCTGGTGGCTTTATCAGCTTCAGATTGAACATGTGCAGATTACACTTGTGTAGTCACAATAGGCATTGCAACATCAATGGGACACAATGGTTGAAATCCCAAGCCCACTTGAAAGGGTTTGTGGACAATCAATCTATGGATAGCTATGTTATAGTTTTTATGCACATAGGGAAGACTCTGATCCCTTGTTCGTGGATGCTTTGAGTTGTATATGTGTAGTATGTGCACTATCATCATGTTGACAACCTATGTCCAGCCATCAGTCTAAGCATGGAATGTAGTGAAATTGGTGAGTTTAATGTCCAACAACGACCAGAATGCATTCAGGAACCTGTTATCCCAATTTGATATAATAGTCTTTGGAATCCCAAAATGTATCCACACTCGTTCAAAGAAGAGTTTGGTAGTGTTTGTTGTTGTGACACTCTTCTTGCAAGTAGTCAATATAGCCATCTTAGAAAATATATCAATGACCACAAATGCATAGTCCTTACCATGCTTGACAGAAGAAAGGCCAGATGTATATTCCATAGAGATGGATTCCCAAGGTTGGCTAGGGTTAGGAAGAGGAGTGTGTAGGCCTTGCCTCTTAATGGTTGGCTTGGCGATGGAATAGGAAGTGTAGGATCTGATATATTTTTCAACATCATGTTGGAGTTTTGTTCAATAGAATTAATTTTGCAGTACTGCCATGGTTTTCTCTAAACCAAAGTGTCATGCAACCTGATTGTAGTGTGCCTCCCAAATCAGCTTGCCACACTCGCTTGAAGGAACACAAAGGTGGCCCAAGTAGCATAACAATGTGTCCTAGAGGTAGAAGTCTGGTACTTTTCCATCCATCAGCATCTGGTATGTGGTGGAAATTTTTGAATCATTTATGTATAGTTGCATCCATCTAGAAGTCTTGTGCCCACAAGAGTTAAAAAGAGTAGTCAAAACCGCAACTAGGGGTTGAATGAGGCAATATGCAACATTATTGGTGTTTCCCTTCTTGTATTCAATATTCAAATGGAATTGTTGTAGATATGTGGACCATTTATGATGGTGATCGTTATGCAACTTTCCATGTGTCTGCATAAACTAAATAGGTCAGTGATCTATGTGGATGATCGTCTCCTTCCCCATAATGTAATGTTTCCACTGTTGGAAATCTTGCACGATGAAGTACATCTCCTTATCATAGATGGGGTATTTTTGAATAGTATCATAGAGTGTCTCACTATGATAGGCCACCAGATGCACCTGTTGGGTGATAACTACACCAATAGCATAGTCATAGGCATATGTCTCAATTTCCAATGGTTGTTGCAGTTCTAGCAATGTGAGTATTGGCGCAAAGCAAAGGTGGCGTTTCAGCTCCAAAAATTCCTTTTATTGTGCATCATACCAAAAAAACTTTGGTTTCACTCCACCCTTGGTAAATTGACTCAAAGGCCAAGTGATTTGAGAGAATCCCAACACAAACCTTTGATAGAAATTGGCAAGGCCCAAAAACCTGTGAATCTCTGTAGAGTCTCCAGGTCCCATCCTTCTTTTGTATGAGTACAATTGGGCTCCCACAAGGTGAGGAACTTGGTCAAATGTGCCCTTTTTGTAGAAACTCCTGGATCTACCACTTGATTTCCTCATTTTCTAGAAGAGATCAGCGGTATACTGGCCCATTGGGTAGAGGTCCTCCTGGAGTCATGTCAATCAAATGCTTGACCTAACAATGCAACGATACCCTTATGGGTGAGGATAAGATGTCATTGTACTCCTCCATCACCTTATCAAATTTCTTCTATTGTGTGGAGGAACCCTTTTTGGTGGTCATGGATGTGGCCATGATCTTGCCCTTACTTTGAGTGAATCAGAAAGAAAAGAAAAAATCCCCGTCTGGGAGATGATCTTACTCCATTGCTTAGCAGAGATCAAAGAAATGGTAGTAGGTGGGGCTACCTCTACCCAAAGTAATAATAATAGTGAGGTCTGGACTCATAAATAGTGTTGAAAATAGCAACAAGAAATGCTAAAAATAGAAGTGCTAAAAATAGCACTGCTACAAATAGCAGTTTGGGTACTAGTGCTGGATTGAGCAACATGGAATGAAAAATGGAAGTGCTAAAAATAGAATTGTTATTTTTAGCAGTTCAGGATGGATTCCTATTCTAGTCAGTCCCTAGACTAAAAATAGGAATTAAAATTCGAATTTGAACTTAACAGTTGTTTAAAAATAAATTAATTAATTCTCCATCAGTTAATTAGTTGTGAAAAATCAAACATGAAGTCTATGTGAGGACATGCAACAGTTTCTCTATTAATTGAGGAATTTATCCATCAGTTAAAGAGATAAGGATGAGTTCTAACTTGAGTTGCAATTGGTTGGCTCAGTTAACAGAGTTAAGTCCAGTTAGATTGATTTAAACAGTTTGTTTAAATTAATGTGAGTTCATTTAGTTAATGCATGCTTGCATATAACTGCTGCACTTTAGATAACTGAAGATTCTCTCATGAATAACTCATGCATGTCAGTTCTGTCAGAGAACCAGTTGAGATCAAAGAAGGGATAGTGTACTATCAGTTGGATGAATTTTTTCTTTTATAAAGGAAACTCATCCATGGAGAAGGATTTATCTCCTTCAAGACTGAACAGTTGGATCAGAGGTTAGTGAGTGTGTGAAGAGGCCAATTCACACAAGTGGTTGCACTGGACCCCAATCAGAATTGCGCAAAGAAATAGGAGGCTTGGATGGTAGACCAGAGGTTAGATAGAGGCCTTTGACTGTCTATGAGCAGCAAGGGTATTGCAGAGAGAGCTGGATAGCTTTTGAGCTGATTATTTTTGTAATACTGGCTATATTTCCACTTGTATGATAATACAGAGTTGGGGTTTTAGGTTGAGGCTTTCCCCGGGTAAATTCTTCCATGTTATGTGTGATTGATTCCTTCTTATCAGTTATATGTGTTCTTATTGATGTTGCTCATGTTCGATTAAGCTTCCGCTAAATTGTTTGTAGAAGTAGGTCAAGTGTTTTTCTTTAGTACATTGCATTACCAGGTGATCTACAATGGGAATTTCTACACATAGTGTGACGCTTCCATAAGTATGGTGGGCCTAATAAAACATCACAGTCTTCAATAGGACAACCAACACACATTACCTCATCCGTGAAGTGATTGATGCTATAGGGAAGGCGGAACTATTGGCTAACACAGAGATATCGTCCTCAGTGGAGCCACCTGATGGTGTATGGATGCAGGTGTGATGTGGTCAGCAAGCCCAACCTCTTAATTACTTCTACTAAGATGAGGCTCTTTTCGCTTCCAATATTGACAATGAACTGTAGTGGAGAACCCTTCACCCACATCTATGAGTGGAAGAGATGCTCCCCCTCCTCTCGATCTTCGAACCTAATATTTTGGACCTTGGTGGTGGTAACGGTGGCACTAGGTTCTCCATCAATAATATGCTTCCCCTTTTCGTTCCCCTTGTTGGGTTCTGGATCAGATTTCAGAACATGCATCTGATTATGAAGCTTTTAGCTCGGCCACCAGTGACACTCATTTGACAGTTGTGGGTGGGGCTCTTGTGGAACTCACACCACTTTCTGGTTTCCTTCATCTTTACGGTGCTATGATTTTCTTGTGGCTTCAATGGGTTGTCATGGGTCGCTCCAACTTGGCTTTTTCCTTTGTTTTGCAGTTTGGAGGTGCCTTTTCCTTGCTTCATATTTGCAGATCCAAAGTCTCGCTTCTTCTATTTAAATTTTTGCTCGATCCTCACAGTATATTGGTATTTTGTACCAAGCAAGGAGATGTTGAGGAACTCCATTTATGCCTAGATTTATTTTTGAAAACAACTACGGTACTTGAGAATTAGATGTCGCTCATAATTCTTAATACCCAACTTAATGTGTAGGGTATGGAAAATTTTCATGAAATCCAATACGTCTTGGTCCCTTTCCTGTCCTAGTGTGGTACACTTTATGTACTTATCTTCATAGCTCTCAAAAGGTTAATATTGTGCCTTGACAGCATCACAGGAAGAATTCCAAGAGGGTGCGGCTAAAAATAGTGAGGGTTCCTCCTCAAGTTTCCCACCAATCCTTGACATGGGGGGTAGTTTTGAGGACTGAAAAAGTAATCTTTTCCCTATGGAAAAAAATCATGGACCCAAAAATATCCTTCCAGTAGATTTAACGATTTATCTAGAGAATCTTTGTCTATCTAGCCTTCAAATATAGGAATGTAAAATTTAACTTGTACCTTAAAGGGGGTGGCATATCTGAAGTGATTGTTGGATGAATATACTTTTCTCGTTGATACCAGTCGAAGGATCTAGGAAAAATTATCCATCATTCCGTTCCTTTATCGCTCGATCACCTCTTCGATCGACATTTTGAAAGGATCTCCTACTCCCTTTTCTTTATTTTCTTCCACTATGGGAGGTCATCGGGTTCGGTGAGGCTAGTCTTGCAAGGGTTCATCCAATCCAAGTCCCAACTCCTATACCCCAACCTCGTTGGGGACATGCACAGAAAAACAAAGAAAGAGTGAACCACTCTGATCCCAGTGATCTCAATTTGTGAAGGAATGAAATGAAATACAAAATAAAATAAATAAAATAAAAATAAAAATAAAAACGCAGACAAATATCGAAATAAAACTTCAATTAATAAAAGCAGCTGCTAAAAATTATTCACGTGCAGAAAAGAAACATACTAGCTTGGGTGATGGTAGCT
The DNA here is from genome assembly GCA_031772625.1 of Pinus tabuliformis. Lineage (NCBI taxonomy): Eukaryota > Viridiplantae > Streptophyta > Pinopsida > Pinales > Pinaceae > Pinus > Pinus tabuliformis. The sequence continues at coordinate 958,269,331 of CM062808.1, read as the reverse complement.
TATCTCTGAGAAAAAATGTGACAGCTACAAGCCTTTTGAACTAAGTTACAATGAGTCCCTGAGGCCTTTTTATCATGAATAAACAATGAGAAACCATAAACATCCAAAAATCTAACCCTAGGGGAGGGAGCTCCAAAATTTTGTGGGCCCCGATGGGGTTAGTTGGAATGTCAACTTCCCAAGGTCATAACTTTGGCATATGATCTTCATTTGGCGTGCATGATACCTCGTTAGAAATATCTATCTGAGGAAAACAATTTTAGACCATAAATGGTAGGTTGTTGGCCCATGTTTTCCTATTTCCCTAAAAACACCATTTATGGCCTCAAAATGGCTCCAGAAGTTTAGGACTCGAAAAATTGCTAAAATGGAAAGTATGTTGGAAAATAGGAAACTAAAAGGAAACAATGTTAGGGTCCAAGTGTAACAGGCAATTGGCCACCAATATCAACCTGGATTATAAATAGGCTTGACTCATCGATCAGTCTTTGTAGCTTCCACAAGGCTAATGTGGCCCTACAATAAACCTCTCTCTCAGTTAGAACAGCCCTAAATTCATCCTTGTGTCTGAAGTTCAACCATCCCTATAGCTCGCCTAATTGCCTCATATGCGGCCTCAGAATAGACCAAAAAAATTCTCATATGGCTTCAAAATAGGCTTAAATGTCTACCTATGTTAGGTCCCTATAATACTAGTGATTCCCCCATTACTATTGTCATTGTAGCCCTTATTGTTATTGTTGTGCCCCTATTGTCCCCATATTGTTATTATTGTGCCCCATAGAAGCCCAATATTGTTATTGTTGTGCCCTTATATTATTATTGTTATGTTGGCTTTGATTATATTGTGACCCCTTATACTCCTATATATAGAAAGGAGGTTTTTCATTTGTATCATCCAAGAATTGTTCATTTTTGTAATGTAAAGGAGGTTTCCCCCTCAAAGAGGCTTATTATGAAGTCGTTGATCTATCTTTTCTATCTTTTTGTGAGCTAGTTTCTTAACATTTAGTATCAGAGCTTTTGATTCTAGGGTTTCTCTACTCCAAACAGGCCATCGTGGCATGTTCGATATAACTTTTTTTCTACGAAGTTTCAAAATCTAAACAAAAAACCCATTTCATCCAAAATCGTTTTGAATCTTTGGTCTGAATTTAAAATCTTGTATCACTATATTTTCGGAGATATGGTTTGAGGAAGTTAGAGTTTTTTCACTTGCGAATTACCTTCCAAACAGGTGACCTTGGGAAAATTGTTATAACTTTCTTTCTAAGCATCAGATTGAAATTTCCTAAAAAGTTACAGAAAGAGGACGGACTGTAGTTTTTTCTGTATCATTTTTAGATCCGAAGGTCAAAACAGTGACATGTGTCACGTCATACAAGTTCGCTCTACTGAAACATTATATAATCATGTCATCTTGGTAGATTGGGCATAACTCTTTCTTGGAGAATCCAATTTTGATCAAACTAGTGGCATTGGAAAGGGGACTCAGAGGGCTACCGCAGAAACAAATTTTAGACCTTGGAGATCCGCAATTATAGAGATACAATAGATTGAATATCGAGCTTCTACAGAGAGAAAAAAAGTGTGTAATCTTTTTAAAATTTTGCATAAGTTTGGGTTGAAAAATTAGTTTGAAGTTCAAAGGGAATAGTGAAGAATAATTATCATTAATCAATGCCCCGAAGAAAGAGAATGGAAACACCTAGTAAGAAACCTGAAAGCTCTAGCATGACTCATGAAGAAGAGGAAGAAATGCAACATGATTTATCAAAATTACGAGACCAAGTGCAACAAATTTCACTCTCGAAAAAGGTAACTGAAACTAAGATTGCTGGTTTAGAGAAAGGCGTGGAAGCTAAGATAAACAGCGTGGAAGTTAATATGGATGGCGTGGAAGCTAATATGGATGGCATGGAAGCTAAGAAGAATGGCATGGACTCTAATATGGATGGTATAGAAGAAAAACTGAAAGGCGACATGGAAGATTTGAAGATAGATTTGACTAAGTTGCTACAAGAAATTCTTACTAATGGTGAAAGGGTAGTAAAGGAAACTCATGATGAGAACAAAAGAAATGTTAATCATGATTTCATAGACTCTAACATTGGATTTAAGACCCACCATGTTCCAAAGATTGATATGAGGAAGTTTGATGGCAAGGATCCCATAACATGGATACTACAGATGGAGAAATATTTCGATCTCCATAATGTGCAAAACACACAAAAGGTACGCATTGCAACTTTATATTTGGAACCAAATCAGTTTGTATGGTATCGATGGCTTTGATCTCGTAAACAAATTGTCACTTGGGCAATTTTTATGGAAGAAATGATAGCACATTATGAGGATACAAAAAGAAACACTTTTTTTAGCCAATTGATAAACCTCAAACAAAAGGGTTTAATGATGGAGCACATTGAGGACTTCCAAAAATTGAATATAAGGGTAAAATATATTCTAGAGGAGCATAGGATTGATGTGTTCATAGGTACTTTAAAGGATAAAATCCAACATGAGGTTTGCCTTTGGGAACCTGACTCATTGGAGAAGGCATTCAGGTTGGCAAGAAAAATGGAAAGCAAAATTATGGCAACAAGGAAGCCTACCACTCACAACTATAAGGATGGAAGTGTCATTTCCCCTAGCATTCCACAACCTACAAGGTTGACACCCCAACAATTGGAAGAAAAATGAGCAAAAGGGCTTTGTTACAGTTGTGATAACAAATACACTAAAGGTCATAAGTGTGCTGAGAAGAAATTATTTTACATAGATAGTGAAAAGGAGGAAGAAAAGGAGCAAGAAACGTCAAAAGAAGAGTATATACACCAGGAACAAACCCTAGAGAAAGAAGAAATGAATCTGACCATATCTTGTAATGCATTGGCTGGAATTACCACTCGTCAAGCTATCAAGATAGAAGGACATATCAAGAAGAAAAAGGTAATAGTGTTGATTGATTTGGGTAATACCCATAATTTTATTCAATGTAAGATAGCCAAGGAATTGAATTGCTTCCTATATCTAGCACCAGAGTGTCAAGTGATGGTTGCAAGTGGAGGAACCATAAATTTCTCTGGAAAGTGCCATAATATCAATCTATCCATGGTAGAATATGTATTGAATAGCCCAATGCTTTCCATTCCAATGGGTGGTGCTGATGTTGTACTAGGAGTCCAATGGCTACAATCCTTGGGTACAATAGATTTTAATTTTCAAGAACTTTTCATGAAATTTTCTTTGGAAGGAAAAGAAGTTGAATTAAGAGATATCGCAGGGAAACCAAGAAAGATAATCATCTCTAATGGAATGAAAAAACTTATAAAGAAAGAACAACGAGGCGTAATTGCATAATTATGTTCGCTAGAGGTTCCCACATCGAAATCATCTATTTCTCCAGATCTCCAAAAATTCTTAGACAACCATTCCAAGTTATTTGAGACTCCCAAAGTTCTCCCACCTATTCGTGATCATTATCATGTTATTCATTTGATTTCGTGAAGTGTTCCTCCAAACATCAAGCCTTACATTTATCCCTATGCCCAAAAGAGTGAAATTGAACGTATGGTTGCAGAAATGCTAGAGGCTGGTATAATTCAACCTAGTCAAAGTTCTTTCTCAGCTCCAGTGGTATTAGTGCACAAGAAGGATGGATCATGGCACATGTGTCCACATTATAAGGATCTCAACAAGCTCACTATTAAAGATAAATTTCCCATTCCTGTCATTGATGAACTATTGGATGAATTGCATGGATCAATTTACTTCACCAAATTGGATCTTCATTCAGGATATCATCAAATCATAATGAAGACTGAAGACATTCTGAAAACAACATTTAGAACGCATGATCCTTCTGGACTTACCGATGCACCTTCTACATTTCAAGGTTTAATGAATTCCATTTTCAAACCCTTCCTTAGAAAATTTGTGTTAGTATTTTTTGATGATATACTAATCTATAGCAAGTCTTGGAAGGATCATGGTCAACATGTTGATAGGGTGCTCAAACTATTGGAGGAGAAACAATTATATGCAAAAATCTCCAAATTTTTCTTTAGAGTACAAGAGGTGGAATATCTGGGTCATATTGTATCTCATGAAGGTGTTAAGGTAGACCCTACCAAAATTAAATCCATTAAGGAATGGAAAATCCCCACATCCATAAAGCATCTACAAGTATTTCTCGGGTTTACAGGGTATTATCGCAAGTTTGTTAAGAATTATGGGAGAATAGTAGCACCTCTAACAACATTATTGAAGAAAGATGCATTTTTATGGACTCCAGAAGCAACGAAAGCCTTTGAACATCTTAAAGAGGCAATGTGCCAAGCACCAGTCTTATCTATGTTGGACTTCACAAAAACCTTTATTGTGGAATGTGATGCCTCAGGAAATGGAACTGGTGTTGTTTTAATTCAAGAAGAAAGACCCATTTCTTTCAAAAGTCGTCCAATCAAAGGAAAGTATTTACACAAAGCTATTTATGAGAAGGAAATGTTGTCAATACTACATGCACTTAAGAAATGGCGACCCTACATAATGGGAAGACACTTCAAGGTAAAAACAGATCATGATAGTCTTAAATACATTTTAGAAAAAATATTATCTTGAGAAGAGCTGAAAAAATGGGTCACAAATATGTTGGGTTATGACTTTGAAATCATCTACAAAAAAGGGAAGCAAAATTTTGTGGCAGATGCACTCTTAAGAAAGGATCAGGATGTGGAAGCATTTTTTTGTGCCATTCCTATTATGCAACTAGATTGGATAAACGAAGCAAGGGATGAATGGAAGAGTGATGAAGAAGAGTGGGCACTCATTCAAAAGTTACAAAAATATCCCAGTACATCTGATACATTTAGATGGAAAAATGATTCTTTATGGTACAAAGATGGCTTATACCTATGTCAGAATTCCCAACTCAAACAAAAGATTCTTATGGAATTGCATGCCTCTCCCTTAGGAGGGCACTCGGGATTTTTAAAAACGTACCACAGTGTTAAGAAGGAATTTTTTTGGGATGGCCTTCAATCTAATATTCAAAATTTTGTGGTGGGATGTTTGGTTTGCAAACAAAATAAATTTGAAACAATTAAGACCCCGGGTCTATTACAACTTTTATCCATTCCAAGTCAACGTTGGGAGGCGTTTTCAATGGATTTTATCACAGGTTTACCCAAGTCCGAAGGAAAGAGTGTCATCATGGTGGTAGTTGACAGACTTACCAAGTATGCACACTTTTGTGCATTATCTCATCCATTTAAAGTCAATACGGTTTCTACTACATTTATGTAAACAATTCAAAAGCTACGTGGAAACCCAAAGATTATTGTAAGCGACAGAGATCCCCTTTTCACTAGAAATTTTTGGACAGAATTATTTTCTTGTCTTGGTAATCAGTTAGCTCATAGCTCATCTTATCATCCTCAATCTCATAGGAAAACTGAGATAGTAAACAAATGTTTGGAAGGATATCTTCATTGCTTTGTATCTGATAAACAGACAGAATGGGTCAAATGGTTGCCTCTAGATGAATGGTGGTATAACACTTCCTTCCATACTGTAGCAAAAATGACCCCATTTATGGCACTTTATGGATATCACCCACCGTCCTTCACATCATATTTAAGAGAAAATTCCACGGTTAAAGCAGTGGAATATCACATCGAGCATCAACAACAATTTCTCCAACTCTTAAAGGATAACCTAACTTTTGCACAGAATAGAATGAAACAACAGGAAGATCAACATCACAATGAAAGAAGTTTTGATGTAGGTGACTGGGTATTTCTACGGCTACAACCATATAAGCAAATGTCCCTCAAGCAAGATAAGAAGGATAATAAATTATCACCAAAGTATTATGGTTTGTACAAGGTGTTGCAAAAGATTGGTACTATGGCATACAAATTGGAGCTTCCTGCAGCTTCCCGAGTGCACTCAGTTTTCCATGTTTCATGCTTAAAGAAGGTTATTGGTGACAAGATCCCAGTTTAAACAATATTGCCAGAACTTGACGAGGAAGGAAAAATCATATTGGAACCTGAAGCAGCCACAGAAACAAGAACTCGACAACTACGAAATCGATCAATTTCAGAGTATCTCATCAAGTGGAAGAACTTACCTGCTGAAGATTCCATATGGGAGGATGAGAATTTTATATAGAAGCATCCAAAACTACTCAAGTGTTGAGAACAACACATTTTATTTAAGGAGAAGGGCATGTTAGGTCCCTATAATACTAGTGATTCCCCCATTACTATTGTCATTGTAGCCCTTATTGTTATTGTTGTGCCCCTATTGTCCCCATATTATTATTATTATTGTGCCCCATAGAAGCCCACTATTATTATTGTTGTTTCCTTATATTATTATTGTTATGTCGGCTTTGATTATATTGTGACCCCTTAGACTTCTATATATAGAAAGGAGGTTTTGTCATTTGTATCATTCAAGAATTGTTCATTTGTGTAATATAAAGGAGGTTTCCCCCTCGAAGAGGCTTATTCTGAAGTCGTTGATCTATCTTTTTGTGAGATGGTTTCTTAACAACCTTAGATAAGTCCAAATTTTTCCCTCAAAAATATTTGCAAGTTAGCAGCCCTTAACCTCATAAACATTTTGCATCACAACACAAAAAAGGGATAAAAATGAAACCAAAAACCCTTTGAAACTTGGCCTTTGCTTCAGATTTACAATTTCGCCCTTGACCTCATAAAATATCAAAGAAATTTACCTGGAAGATGATGCAATAATTATGATTTTTGAGGGCATACGAGTGCCCTATTTATACTTGAAAGAGGGGCATAGGAGGGTTGTCTTGCTCTTTTAATTTTTAAAAAAATACCCCCAAAATGAGGCAAACCTGATCTTAAATAATAATAAAAATTCAATTTTTTTATGGCGTTGACTTTAATTCACCTTCTTGAAACAATTTTCTCAATATAAATTCCTCCTTTCAAGGGTCAACTTGGTCAACATTTGTAACTGCCAAGGTCCAAATAATTTGTTGAAAGTATAACGTATTTCCATTGAATTTTAAGCCAAAATTTGGACCAAAACATCATTCATTTGGAGCACCATGACCATGACTCTGGGGTTTCATCTTTAGGAGGTCATATCTCCTCAACCATGAGGAGTTACATGGTGTGCCACCTACTGTTGGAAACGGCCTGATGAGTACTATCAACTAATGGTTGTCTAGCATTCATTCTCATGATGATGTGCCATAACAAGAGTGGGGAAAGTGGGGCTTCTTCTAGCTTCCACTAGAGTTGACATCAATGACAACCAATTTTCAAAATATTTTAACAATTTGTGTATAGGGCCAACCATATGTGATCTAATAAGAGGAGACCTACATATATGCAAATTCCTTTCTAAAATTTAAGAATTCTAATTCAAATTTGATCAAAAATCAAAACTAAAGGGACAAAATTGAAGAGAATAGAGTTAAAAATTACCTGTAACTCATGGAATCTCCATCGGTGTCCTATAAATTTCAAAATTTGTGCACAATGTTGGAAGACTTTTTGAGCTCCAAATGCATGTAGAGAGGTAAAAATACAAATGAGTGGGAAAACTTTTAAATTTTTACTATTTGTCTAATTTTTAACCCACTTTTGTATAGTTTATTGTCATTTTCATTCGTTTTTATTCAGTAAAATAATATATAACCCTAGTTTCTTTTGCTTTAGTCAATATTTCAGGTCTTACAGTTGAAGTTCATTACTTAGTGAAATTTTATTAGCACTTGTTGGCCACAATGTGATCCACTATGGCATGTATTATTCTCTAAAATTGGCATATAGTGTAGGAATTCTATATTGCATAACGTATTTCAACCTTATTTCCAATACCTAATCCAAAAGGATCTCATTAGTTCATCGTCATCATCATTCTGTCGTCATCAGTGATGTGTGGGTCAGCGATGTGGTCATTGGGTTTGATGTCACATAGTGAAAATTTGTGTAAAAGGGTTTTGGATAACATGATGTTCCAAGTTGGGGAAAACTTGTAGTCAAACATTGTAATAAAAAAAAAGACCTAAGTCTCAAACCTAACGCCTAACCACAGTCCTAAACCTATGTATTAAACCACATTTCAATACACTACAAAAACCCTACTCCTAAATTCTCAATCCTCGGCATACATATATGTGTTAAACATTACAAAACAATGTAATAAACTACCCAAAGTCTTAACCGCAGCGAAACCGCATGGGAGAAGACCGCATGGGTAGTAGCATGTGAACAACATTGTGGTAACCGCCGAAGTCACTATTGACCATCAACTGTAACCGAGCGGTGGTAACCATGTGAATAGAGCAACACTAACCGGGCGGAGTCACGTAGACCGCAGCAACAGTAACCAGGCGGTGACAACCATGTGAATAGACAATTGTAACTGTAGACCGTCAGCAATGAAACCGCATCGGAACGAAAACTGTCAGCAAAGAACACGCATGTGCTCAGGGTTTTTAACCGCACCGTTAGGGGATAGCTGCCAGGTGTCCAACAACAGTTAGACCCAACTGGTCACATGCCAACCATTACCAACTCCGCGCATATTACTGACCGCCAGCAATTTGTGATAACCCAAAGTCCAAAAATGGGTTTTTTGTTACAATTTTTTTTTAATATTAATTAAAGGACCATGAAGGTTATCCTAGGTGGCAAACAGTGACAAGACCGAGACCCAAAAAACCCCAGATTGTAGCTTATTTATCTCGAATTCAACCTGAGGATGTTTGAGTGTACTTGCAGGTTTTTAAAAAGGCATTTTTCTCATTGAAGTGCATTAGAGTGGTTTTGAAGTTTTGTATGCAGATTCTGGAAGTTAGTGGTTGTTTTTGTTTTCAGTGTAACAGGAGCATCAGGAGTCAGAATTGGGAACTGTGATAGGCGTTGGAAAGCTAGTTCAGAGACCTTTCTTATGAAAGTGACCAAAAGTGCCTGTGTGCACATTAGGTTTGGTCAATTCTCTGTGTAAACGACCTCCTTGGTTTCAATCCTAATAAAGCGGTCGCCCATCTTGAAAGCATACCCAAAGACATAGTCCATCAAGGACGAACTCTGTAATAAATATTTTTGTCTAGTATCATTGTGTTTTTGTTTTTTTCACTTCTGTTTTGCATATTACTAATGTTTTATCAACTGTCATAAAGTCAATCTTCTTAAGTAGTTCTCATGATTTCAACACTTTCAATTAACATTCTATTCATTAATGGCATAATCAATTCTACATCAGTTTTAACATATGATCATTTCATATCATATAATTTGGTATCAAAGCAGGTTGTGTTTGTAGAATTTGCAATTGAATGTTAACCAGGTCAAAGTCGCAATGTGGAGAAGGAATCCTTGAGTAGATTGATCCAGAGATTGGAAAGCGACGAGTCGTTCATAAGTCGACCATGACAGGATCTGATGCAGGTGAAAATAATGAAACTAAGATGAGTGATGAACAGTTTCAGCAAGCATTCTTGACTATGCAGCAGATGTTGGGAGAACTGTACGAAGATAAGAAGGTGAGATATGCAGCCTCTTCTTCAAAGACATTGAAGAAGGACAAAGGTAAAGGCAAGGCAGATTAACCTCCTTCACCTCCATCATCCTCTTCTTCTTCTTCTTCTTCTTCCAGTGCAGAATCTGAAACAGAAAAGAAACCTAAGAAAACCTCTCTTTTGAAACTTGATGTAAAATTTGAATTACCTATTTATGATGGTGAAATGAATCCTGAAAAGTTAGATAACTAGATTAAGCAGTTAGAAGTGTATTGTCATATTCAGAACATCTCTGACAATAAAACGAAAATTCAATTAACTACACTTAGAATGGGGGGAATAGCTTTAATCTGGTGGGAAAGTAAAACTAAAATAGATGTAAAGCAAAAAGTAAAAATCATCTCTTCATGGTCTAAGTTATTAAAAGCTCTTAGGAAACAATTTTATCCTTTGGATACATGTAGCAAGTTGTTATTGATTGGCAGCACTTGAGGCAAGGTAAAGGGCAGAGTGTTCAGGAGCTCACTTAGGAATTCAGAAAGAAAGCATTGGCACTTGATATTTCATTGGATACATGTGAAACTTTATTAAAATACATCGGCAATTTACATTCATATTTACAGCATACTGGTGAGCTCCAGTATTGCAGCAATAATGCTGCAACTCCTGGGACTCCCTTATTTACATTTATCAACCCGGTAGTTCGTAACAAACTTGGAAGCGACAGTGCTGTATGCACAAGTACTAGCTCTTGCTGCAGCTGTCACTTGGTCAGTTGGCACAAGTCCGCTAGGAGCTTAAGCCAACTTCTATGAGCTCTGAGAATAAGATTTTTAACTGATGGATGAAAGCTAACTCAAAGAAGGCTGATCTACTTGCAAAAAGAAACTGGAAAGCTGAAAGGAAACGTAAACCCTAGCAAACCCTAATTTTACCAGCTATCCCTACTGATGCCAGAAAGAGGATGAAAGCTACTGAAAGAAATGACATTGACTTCTAGGAAGGTAAATGCATGTATCTAAGCTACTTCTACAGTAACATCTGAAAAAAAAAAAAAAACATCTTTTTGTATTTTTGAATAAGTTGCCAGAATTATCATGCATGCGATTTGACTGTTTTGACTGTGCAGAGGTGGATTGGCGAGAGGAGATGCTTAGAGGATGTCGGGAAGGTTCAGAGAGGGCCTAAGGGGTCCCTAACACCCTTCCAGAGAGTTTCACAGAGTTTGGCTATCAAGAAACCTCATTCGTGAGCTTCTACAGGAAGTTTGCAGGGGTTCTACAAGATGTCTGTGATTTTCTACAGGATGTCTGTAATTTTTCTACAGGATGTTCAGAAATGGGATTTTGGAGGATGGATGGAGGAAGAAAGATGAAGGAGTGGGTATGGAGGTAGGATAAGGGTTGGAGGTGGTCCAGGACTTAGTGGATGGAGTTGAGGACAGATGTAGATGGCTGGATTTGTTCAAGGAGGACTGAAGCAATGATGCACAAAAACTAGGGTTATATGAGAAAATGGAAAACATAAGGCAAGAAGCTGAGTTGAGGGATGGAGCAGATGGGTTTGATGGATTATGGGCAGATAAAGGAGTGGTACAGGTGCTCTGCAAGTCATTTTTCCAACTGAACCAACGAAGACTTGTAAATTCAAAGACCTAGTTACGTTGACCTAATCTGTGCTAGCTGTCAGTAAAGAGAATGAACAGAAGTTTGACCTACAATGAAACCATGTATACTAACTTATGCAACTAAGCAAGTGAAAATCTGAACTTGTAACCAACTTCTACAAATGAAAATCAAACACTAGTGATTGCATGGCAAAGCAAAGTCAGTGTTTTTGTGGGCAGCAAGGTCACCTTGATCCCAGCTCCTGATCCCACTGAGGGAGAGGTGAAATCAGATGTGTTTAATGGCCCTTTTTTGAAGCTTTTCCCTGTTAACAACCTATCAACTCAATCTGAACATCAAAAGTCTTTCTAATCATCAATAGTGACCTAGCTAATCAGCAAGATTTAATCTACTTAACAGAAATGAGTTTGCAAATACATAAAGAACAAATAACAATACATGAAGGATGCCTTAGCACTCGGGTTGGGCCCAACCCCAAGAGCTGCAGGCTCCTATAAAGAACTCAGATCTGATGCCAAGTAAAGCTGCTTCTCATTACTCAAAAATAATCATCACAAGAAAGTTATACAGCAGTAGCTAAGAAAAACGAGCTGAAAAGGACAGCACTATAGTGCAAATACCAACAGTTCCAAAAGTAAACTACGAAGGCTGAGGCCTTCCTATTTATACAATATGAGGGGGCTAGCAGCCCTCCTAGATTCAAGGGACTCGGCTGTTCCAACTGCTAGTAAACAGTTACTCTTCCCAAAGCCGCTTGGCTGCCTTTAGAACTCGTTTTGGTGGCATGTTGAGCTCGGAGTTGAGGGTGGAGATTTCGAGCAAGGGCCATTTAATGCCAAAGACAACCTCCCTATGAATCCTCACCTCAAGCTTGGCTATCACCTGGGCCATAATTGCTTGGTTTTGCTCCAAAAGTTGTCCAAAAAACCTGAAATGACCACGTATTAGCCTCCTTGGTAGAGTGACCACCCTTATTTGTTCAAATAACATAAACATACTAGAAAAACATGCATAATCTATGAAAAATGGAGGATTGAACAAGGACAATTAGGCAAAATGAGCCCAATAAGTTACCCAATTCGGGGCTCATCATCACCCCCCTGCTAAATGGGTTGCTCATCCTCTGAGCAACTAGTCCAGCTCATCATCCTTTATGGCTTTGATCGCCTCCCTCACGTCCCAGGCCTCTGCGGTGATATCCTCTTCCCGATCATGGAATCCTGCCTTCCTTTCCACTTCCTCCCATTGTCTACCTTCCTCCTCTTCCTTCACTCCTTCTCGAAATCCCAAAAGTAAAGGAGGACTGAATTTCAGGCCAATCCAATTGGCCTGCAAGTTCTGCATCAACTGTTTGTAGAGAGGTACCCTTGCCAAGGCTTCCCTCATCCTAGTGGGGGAGTGGTATTCTTTTATCTTCAGGCTGTGAGGTAGTGTGTTCCACCGCCTTGTGCAGGCATGCGTGCAGTTTTCTTCCAACAGTCTCTCCATGTCCTCAAAGTGGGCAATGGCTTGATCCTATTGCTCAATGTATTCCGGTAGATCCTGAGGACTGTTGGCCAAGTGCTGGTGGGCGCTTATCACTGCTGAGGGGTCATCTGGCTCTGCTCTGATCATGAGTGGCTCACTGAGCTCTCTGCCTATGATACTGCGGACCTCTGCTGCTCTCTTCTCCTCATGGCTCATCCAAGAGGCCATGGCCATAAGCTGGACATATCCTATCACCGTGTTGGGATCCCATGCGTTCATGTTCAGAAGGTCGAAGTTGTGCAAGTAGAACTCTGATAACTTGGCCCTTTCCTCAGATGAACTACTGCCACATAGAGCTGCAAACTGATGATAATTTTGGAATGGGGTGATGCCCCTTTGGGCCAAGGTATTGATCTAAAACTGTAACCACTGATCCTTGAGGTATAGGGCATAGGATTTGGCAGGCTGCCTACACTGCAGAGCTTCCATTGCCCAGCTGGCCATGCAGGCCAGTTGGGCCTCCTTTTCTTGTACCTGTTGTTTTAGAGACTGTATCTCCAAGCCTGCTTGCAATTCTTTTTCCTGTAGCTGTCAATTCAATGCCTCAATTTCAGTCTGCATCCCTTCCTTTCTCTACTGTTCATAAGGGGTACCTTTGGCTATTGTGGGCTCCTCCTGTTGCTATTGTTCTCCCAAGATATGAGGTCTGTCTTCCTTCCTTTGTCCCTGTAACTGTAGCCGCTGTCTAAGCAGCTCATTTTCTTCCTGTAGCTTGACCCGTTGGCTGCTCTCCACATGTCGTACCATAGCCAATTCCCTTCTTGCCTCTTTGAGTTGTTCCTCCAGAGGACCTATATCTGCCACACCCTTGGACTTAGCGATTTTCATCCAAGTGTGGGTCCTGACTCTCTCTTCTTCTATTGCAAGGAAAAGTGGCACTGTGAATTTTTGAGGAATGATCTTTCCGGCCTCTAAGAAGTTATAGTAGGAGCCCAATCTGGGCTGGGGGCTAGGTTCCACAACGTTCTCCACCTTTTCTTCCTCTTGTGGTGATTTAGCTACCTCACCTTCCATTGCTTCGGTCTCCTTCAGCCTAGCCAGTGTTTCCTATAGAATAGTCTCAGCATCCTGTAGAGAGGCCTATGTTTCCAACATTTTCATTCTCTCCCTCCAGGTGGATGTCTTTGGGCTTCCCCATTCATAAGTGATGGATGCCTTGGAGGGGGACCTCTCCTTTTGTGTGGTAGGGGTGTCTACAATTGTGATTGGTTCTTTTGACGGTGGCTGGGGTCTGCCAGTCTTAATCCTCACGCTCCTTCTTGCCTTAAAATACAGGGAAGGCTCCCTCTTTCGCTTCCCCTTCTACTTGGGAGATGTGCTTAGGGTGGCCAAAATAGCTGCTGCCTCCCTAGCTAAAATCTCTAGTGATTTTTCCTTCTGTTGCCTTGTCTCCAGACTTCCTATAGAAAGTCCTGTGCTAACTGTTTTTTGTCTTCCTGTAGAAACGATTTTTGGGCTTCCTGTCGAAATGGTTTTCAATGTTTGCTTGCCTAGGGGTGCCTTCTCTTTTAATTTTTTTGTGGTTGCCTTGGATGTACCCTCACTTGCTTGGACTTTTTCAGTCCTTTCTGCCCTGATTTGCAACCGTTTCTCCCTTGGCATTTGTGCCTTTATTCCCCCCACAGTTTTGGGCTCAGCAGCTTGGCCCTTCTCTTGTTTCTTTGCTTTCTCTTTTTGTGGTGGTCTGTCCTGGGGTTCCTTACCCTTGGCCTCCTCTTCTACCTCAATGTGCTCCCTTTCCTCTCTGTTGGATGAAGTGAGTTCCTCAGCCAAAATCCAGATATCATCATCCTTGGACATATTGCGGAAAATCTCCTAGGAGAGAGGGACAGTATAGGTATGGAGGGCATCTTCTACTAGAAGCTTGATAAGCCCATGATGAGCCAGCTGGTCCGGTGTCCCTTCCTTCATTTTTGTGCCACACTCCATTAATGACTATAGGAGGAAATATGGGATGCTTAACTTTTGTTCTGTGGGTAAATCCATCTTGTGCCTGAGTTCAATCAGCAACCGGAAGTGATAACCATATACAATACTAAACCGCCCCTCACAGGTAATGTATTTCATGATCTGAAGGCTGACCTCGCTCCAAAATGGATGTAGGCTGGCTCTCCGGACCCCATTTTTATCCTCTGAAAATTGTTCTTCTGGTAGGAAGAATTCCTTTTTGGCTTTTTGGCCCAATGCCCTCTCCTCTTTGCTCCAGGGTATCCCCAATGGCAGATCAGTGACACGACTGATGAGTTGTGGGGTAAGTTTTAAGGTCAACCCTCTGAAATTTACAGTGGCCAATATCTTGGATTTAGGCTGCAGAGACATTAAGAACTCTTCTGTTACCTCATCATCATGACCTTGAATCTTGTCACAGAAGGTCATCCAATTGGCACGGGTAAATAGGTCTACCACCTCGGGAGTTTCTCTCAATTTCCTAGAATCTGAGGGTTCCTTTCTGATAAACCCTCCTAGCATGGTGAGAATGCTCTATTTTGGCTTGTGTTTTGATCAGAAGGGGAATTCTGTGTATGGTTTCCTCCTTTGATTCTCACGACAGGGTTTCTCAGATGTTTGTATCTCCCTTTTCACCAATTCCCTGGTTACAATGCTGTTGTTGCCCAAAACTCGACTATCAAAAGGGAATTAAGCTCTCACAGACAGCGTGCAGAGCTTAATTTTCACACCAATCACATACAAGTCACGTTCTTTATGCACAGGTTGGCCCTTACAGAGGTTTATCGTTTCTACAGGAGGAATTTGTTAACAGGAACCGTGGAGGAGAATGTGACGCAGCATCATTTGAAAGAAATTTCGTGTATCATACAGGAAAACCACCATTCTTGACCCACAGGTAGACTTGTTTTAATTTTCCTACTCCAAACAGTTTAATTCACCACCTTTCAAAATATCATGCATGGGAATGGCGTTTTCGAGCCTACCTCTCTTCGAAACTCCAATTCTGACGCAGAAGATCCAGGTTTCTCTGCTCCGGGAGGCTATGTTGTGCTTCCTGTAGAGCTCCTTCCTGTAGAGAGCTTTGCCGGCTTCTGGAGGACGTCACGGCGCTTCTGAGCAAGCTTGGGACGCAGGAGGATTTTGAACTGGGCCGAGAAGCTCGGGCTAACAAACTGCAGAGGAGGAGGATGCGTACATTGTTGAAAACCGGTTGCAAGTGTAAATGGCAGTGGTTAATGTGAGTGCTCTGGCCAAACGATTTTGAATTACGGCACAATTCATGGTGCGGGGGTGAGGTGTCCAGGCCGATCCGTTAGCCAACGTCACGACCATCATTCTTCGGCGTGTCTCTGACCACCATTTTCTATCTCTGCCATTACCCGCCGTCATCCCTGCCAATCCGCCGATTTCACTGCAAATCCACCGATTTTCCCCGACTGGACACTTCCCACGTGTCAGCTGCATGTCCCTTTGGCAGATTCGAGCGTAACCAAGCTCGTTCGGATCCCACGAGGCCATTCGACTGACTGTGGGTGGCCAGTTGACTGGCCACCGAATTCGTTCAATCTGCACCATTCACAGACATGCAGTTTTCATAGTATAGTCTATGCAATTTGACGAAATAAGGTTAGACACTTACCTGTGTGGCCGTGGACGTGTTCTGCAGGTTTCTGGATGTGGAACGATGGCTTTGCTCACTGCTGCTTCGTGCACAGGCGCTAGAATTCCTTCGTTCATTGGCTGATGTTGTATGCAAGGCTTCGGGACCCGATCCTCTGGTGGTGAACGTTGCATGCACGGCTCTGTCTTTTCTCAGCTGTCGAGGAGGTGTTCACGTTCAAGCAGAGCTAGTTACATGCCTCCTGCGTTGATTTCAACTGCTATTGACTCCATAGTGTGTGCTCCAGATGGATCAGCTGCTACAGGATTCCTGTAGGACATCCTGTAGTTGCTTCTCCTCCTGGGATGCATGCTGAAACGAGCAGGGTTGTATTCATGGATGAAGGGTCCTGATGGAGCTTTAACAGGTAGAGTGTGCGAGCCTTTATGTGCTTGATTTGTCCCTTGAAAAAAATTGCAATCTGAGGAAAACAGGACTCTTTGCATGACTGTGCAGGAATACATGACCAAATTTTTGTAATGGCGGTGGAAAGAGATGAAACTAGTGATGGATGAAAGAGAGGGGTGGCTGCAGGCCTCATCAATAGACTTCAATATTTAAATCCCTTTCAAGAATCGATTTTGGCCTCCCCGAAGGCTCTACAGGATGTTTCCTGTAGAAATGTGGAACTTCCTGTAGAAAGCCCCAAAACTTCCTGTAGAAAGCTCAGAACTTCCTGTAGGAGGTTGAATCTCGACCCGAATGTGTTCAAATCCTGGAAAAAGTGAGTGGCCATGGATGGGGTTTCTGTGAGGATGTCTGGTAGCTTGGTACGGACCCCTGCTCTCGTTTTGCTCGACCTTCTTTATCTGCATTGTATTCCCTGCAACCTGCAATGATTCCAGAGATTAGACCTGTTTCTTTTTCTTCTTTTTTCTTTTTTTTTTTTCTTTTTGAGAGACAGCGGGGGTGTCTCCATGAGGTTTTCACCCCCACTATCTGCCATGGGCGCCTCAGAGATGTTTTCGCCCAAGGATCTTTTTTATTCCATTTCTTTATTTTCTGAGAGACAACTGGGGTGCCTCCATGAGGTTTTCACCCTCACTGTCTGCCCTGGGCGCCTCAAAGAGGTTTTCACCGAGGGATCTTTTTATTCCTTTTTTTTTTTTTTTTTGATGATCAAGGTGTGGCCAGAATAGAGGCAGAACCCTGCTCTACTACCAGCACTGATTTTTCCACAGTTTCAATGAACTCCTGCCTTGAAAGGGATTTCTTGTAGATTTTCAATCGATGCCCATTGACAAGCATGGGGATGGCTTCTTCATCAATGGTCCTGATAAGGACTGAACCATTGTCATTGCATTTCTCTACTGTATATGGTCCTAACCATCTTGTCCTCAGCTTTCCTTTGAAATCCTTGTATCTTAAGTCATACAGCAGCGCCTAATCTCCCGACTGGAATTGCTTTTCATTAAGGTGTCGGCCATGCCATATCTTCCTCTGAAGTTGAACTACTTCTGAGTGGAGGAGGGCCTGCATTCTGTGTTCATCTAATCCATTCAACTGCAATAATCTTTCATGGTGAGCATGGCTAAGATCTAGGTCCAGCTGAGCTGCCACCCTCAATGTATTGTACTCAAACTCTATGGACAGCAAAGCTTTCTTCCCGTAGACCAGCTCATAAGGTGTGAAACTTGTTGTAGTCTTCCAAGTGGTTTTGTAGGCCCAGGTGGCCTCAACCAGGCGATCTACCCAATCCTTTCTGCTGCTGCTCATAACCTTAGTCAAAATCCCTTCCAATGCTCTATTAGTGACTTCCACCTGCCCATTTGCTTGAGGATGATAGGGGGTGGAAGTCTTGTGCTTGATCTTGTGATGCGCAAGCAAGTCTTCAATCAGGTTGGAGGTGAACTGGCTTCCTTGATCTGTGACTAACTCTCTTGGGCAGCCAAACTTGTAGAAGATAATTTCCCTCAGAAACTCAGCCACCTTTTCTTCTGCTGCTACTTTGATTGCCTTCGTTTCTGCCCACTTGGTCAGATAGTCGGTGCACACAATGATGTAAGACCGTTGCTTTGAAGGAGGGTTGATAGAACCCACAAAATCCATGCCCCACTTCTCAAATGGCTCGAAGGTCACTTGAGGTTGGAGAGGCATTTCATCCCTTGGAGTCGGTTTCCCCATCCTCTGACATCAGTCGCACTGGCTGATGTATCTTCTGACATCTTGGTGAAGAGTAGGCCAATAGTAGCCTGCTTGTAGAATTTTGAAGGCAGTCCTTTTTGCTGCAAAGTGGCCTCCACAAGGTTCGTCATGACAGGTTAGGAGGATGTCAAAGACTTCCTCCTCCCTAACACAACGTCTCAAGATCTGATCTGGGCCAAGTTTAAACAGGTTGCCCCCGATCCAAGTGAACGGGGCACTCTTCCTTACAATTCTGCTCTTCTCTTTTGAGGATAGATGCGGAGGGAACTGTGTTGAGACCAAGTAATTTGCTATATCAGAAAACCATGGAGAGAGTACTGAGATAGAAAACAGATGTTCATCTGGCATCTGGTCATCCACTGTTCCTTCTTCACCTGCAGGAAAGTCCAATCTAGACAAGAAGTCAGCAACAACATTTTCCTTACCTGGCTTGTCAACAATCGTCAAATCAAATTGCTGCAACAAAAGTAACCATCTAATGATATGAGCATTGACATCAGGCTTATTCATTAAATATCTAATCGCAGCATGATCAGTGTGTACAAATGTTTGATAACCAGTGATGTAGTGTCTGAACTTGTTTAGGGAATGGACTACAGCCAGGAACTCTTTCTCAGTTACAGTATAGTTCATTTTTGCCTTGGATAGGTTTTTGCTGACAAAGTATATGGCATATGGGAGTTTCTCCTAAACTTGTCCTAAGGTTGCCCCTATGGCTTTGTTCGAGGCATCGATGTGGATGTGGAAAGGTAGGGCCTAGTTTGGACCTCTCAAGATCGGGGTGGACACCAGCTTATCTTTCAACTCATCCAGTGCCCCTTGACAGTTGTCTGTCCATTTAAACTCAACATCTTTCCCTAAGAGGCCAAACAATGGCGAGGCTAGCTTACTGAAGTCTTTAATGAATCTTCAATAATATCCTGCTAAGCCTAGGAAACTCCGAACATCTCTTACCTTTTGAGGAGGAGGGACCTTTTGGATGGTAGCAATCTTATTAGGGTCCACCTGTAATCCTTGCCGAGAAATGGTATGACCTAGCACGGTCCCTTTAGTCATCAGGAATTCACTTTTTTCAGGACTGAGGGACAGGTTCATCTCAATGCACTTGGTTAGAACTTTTCCCAGATTAGTCAATGCTTCTTGGAAGTTGGACCCATAAGGAGTAAAGTCATCCATATAGATCTCTACCGAATCATGGACCAACTCAGAAAAGATGCTCAATACTGCTCTCTGGAAAGTGGCAGGAGCATTGCATAGCCCAAAGGGAAGGACTCGGTAGGAAAAGGTACCCCAAGGACAGGTGAAGGTGGTTTTATCTTGGTCTTCCAAGCTTATTTGGATCTGGTTATACCCGCTGAACCCATCTAGGAAAGAGAAGAACTTCTTCCCTGCCATTCCATCCAACACTTGATCTATGAAAGGCAAAGGGAAATGGTCTTTCTTGGTGACTTTGTTAAGTTCTCGATAATCTACACAGATTCTCCACTTCCCGTTCTTCTTGGGCACAAGCACTAGAGGCGAGACCCACTCACTATCGGAGATAGGGTAGATGAATCCTGCATCCAATAATTTTTGCAATTCTTCTTTGACAATGTCTTTAAGGGCTGGATTCATTCTCCTCTGAGGCTACCTGACTGGTTTACAATCTTCTTTAATGTAGATGTGATGGGTACAGACTGAAGGATGGACTCCTTTCATCTCCTTATAGCTCCAAGCGAAAGCATCTAAATGATTGTTCAGTAAGCTACACAGCTCCTCCTGGGAGGGAGATAGGGAGGAGCTGATATTTAAAGTTCTTTCACGACCAAACTCTACATTCTTAACTCTGGGAGAGGTTGGATCAGTCACACAGAGATCCACTAAGGTGTTGGCTAGGGTATCTTCCACCACTCCTCTGAGGATAGTGCACTGGGCGGTGGATTTTGAATCAAAGTCTCAATCAAATCATCCTCGGTTTGAGGGCCTCCCCTAGTGGTTTCTACTGTGCACAATGGTGCAGAGTAGACCTCATCCTCATCTCCTTCTTCCAAGAGTGGTAAGTCATGTTCTAGTAGAGGTTGGGCAGGAGGATATAGGACTAGCTGCTTGGACATAGGTCCATTCTTGATGGTCATGCTTCCAGCTCGGCGACTGATGTAAGCATCCGTAGTGGCTAACCAAGGCCTTCCCAAAATGAGGGGGTATCCAGTGAGCTTTGGCATTGGCTGAAGGACCAAGAAGTCCACAGGGTACTCCCAAGAGTCAACAGAGACCAAGACATCTTCCACAATCCCTTCGGGAGTCACAGTGGAGCGATCTGCCAACTGTAGGACTGTCGAAGTCTTCCTTAAGGAACTCTGAAGGTTGAGTTTAAGCATGGTGTCCCTGGTCATCACATTAATGGCAGCCCCTGGATCAATAAAGGTATGGGGGATTATGGTGCCATTGATGTGGACATCAACTACAGGACTCCCAGGGTCCAAATACTTTGGACAGATTACTTGCCCCAATGTTGTAGGGAAAAGTATCTGACTCGGATGACCCTATCCCACTCTAAGGGTGATAGTACCTCAGCAACAACTGTAAAGAAAACTACTTAAGGTTTACTTCTTTACGAAAGCAAGAGAGAATGAGGAAATGCACTAACCATTGCCTTGCGCTTAATGTCGAATCCAAACTCTTCTCTTTGGCTGCTTGCTCCCAGCTCCTTGCTCTTTTGCTGGCCCAGCTACAATGAGATCCTGCAAAATAACAAAGAAGGAAACTACAAGAAGCATGCAATCATAACTGATTCAAGGATTAGCATAAATCAAATATACAATTATCACAATACATCATTGAAACAAGTGCATATAGAAGAACCTCAATAGCTTTTATTAATGAAGAAGTAAAGTTCTGAGAGAGTTACAACCATTGAAGGCCCCAATCCAGCAACACCTCCCAGCAGAAAGAATTTCTCCTCTTCACCTCCTTCAAGCAATCACCCAATAACTCTATAGTGAAACCAACAGCATATCATTACTTTGCACAAAATTCCAGCCTCCTGAGCTCATAAGAGAGAGCTCAATATATAGATGAATTGAGAAAGGATGAGTCAGCTTGCAACTGATGTGTAGCTGCCTTGTGTCCTCTCTCTCTTTAGTTGATCTTCAGTTCTTGAGTCCACTTGGAGAACTTTGCTTCCACTTGGAGAAACAGAGCCTCTGACTCATCACAAGGCGAAATCCCTGATCCAAGTGTCATTTTTGGAGCAATGACTCAGTGTGCCACTTGTCCAATCTCGCTCAACGCAGGTGGCCTTTGTTCTACCTGCTTTGCAACGCAGGTACACCATGGAGGAGTTGTGTTTCAGCGTAGAAGCCTAGTGGAGCACCTACTTTGATTTCAGGATTGCTTGTTTTTGAGTGTTTTCAGGTGCAGAACTGATCTGAGAGCTGTTGGTTTGCTGACCTTGTTCCTCTAGGGGTAGGAACATCATGTTTAGGGAACTTTGGATCCCTTGGATTATTGACAATTCATGCCTGTTGCTGTAAGGCACAAAATTGTCTATAACAGATGCCCCCTAAAGTATGAGGTCGTTTATCGGGTGAAATGCTTTATTGAGAGGATCCGAAGTTCATTCAATCTGCTGAGAAGTGTCCTGTATTAAGATACAATACAATACATTATTTTTCATACATTTTCATGATCTAGCTGAGGCGGGCATTCCCATGCTCAGCTTTATAAATACATTTTGGTACATAGAACAGACGATCGTCTGATTGTAGACCGATAATTCTCTGCTGAAATTATCATCCTTTGAGAAGGATGATCATCTGCTGTAATGATGTACATATCAAATGTCTTTATGTCCTGAATATATATCGCAGCCCGGATGGATGAAACTAGATACGGGGTCTTCAATCTCTTCCGATCTTCACTCGATGTACAAGTTGATCCATGTGAGAATTTCTTGAAGTCGAACATGGAAAGACATCGCTTGATTACCGGTCAATGATGTAAACCGTTAACAAGCGCGAGAGGAATCACCGATAAGGATGATGACCCTCAAGGTACGGCAGTACAATTCACATGGTGGGAATAAAGGACTTGGCGTCGACCACCATGCAAAATCTTCTGGTCGAAGGTCATTGATGTATACCTGTCGCCGGAAGTGAGAAACTTGCCATTGAGGCATGCAAGCTTCAAAGTACTGAAGGGGTTGTTCCTAGATCAACTCCTTGGATAATGAGCTGATGTCGACAAGGAGCGATCCGTCAAAGGAGGGCCTTAATGAATCCCACATCAGTGACACGGAACGGAGCTAGTGATTGTGATGAGGTGAAAACAAACTGTGATGTATGATTCAGGGCGGCGGTCATGAAATGGATGAAGGACAATGTATGGCAGTGGATGGGACACGGTTGACTCTTTGCAGAACAACATCTCTTGAACATATAACGACACTGATGTGATGGATTGGTAGCATTACCCCAAAATGTGGATGGTGTGGCGAGGACCATGGTTATGAGACCGGTGAATGAAACAACCCAACCCGATGTGATACGGAGGACAAAGTGTCATGTTCAAGAGCGACTTGCTACCATTAAAGCTGTGAGGTTCTCCCAATTTTTCCCCAGTCATTGCTGACCAGTACCTCTTTATTTTTGTCAAGCTTGAGGAGGATAACATATGCTTGTTCTATAACCTGCCCTTCGGGCAAGCCCATCGCTATGTTTTAACGAGCCTAGCGATAGGGAAACTCGTTCTCGTCTAAAGACAAGTTTGTCGCTATTTAATCATTTTAACGAGTTTAACGACAAGGAAAACTTGGTCCTTTTCATTTTTAGAGAGTCTGAAAAGGTACATAAAGTCAACTCCAAAATTCCTTTTTCGTCATTTAATCCCTTAAGTCCGAAAAAGTATAAAACAATAAAGAAGGGATGAATTTTCGATTTCTTTAACGAGCCGAACAAAACAAGCACTCGGTCTTTTTGTGCAATAATCCCTCAGGTCCAAAAAGATTAAAATCTAGAGGAGGGATAGCTCTTTCGGTCCTTTTAACGAGCTGGAAGGCCAAAACTCGGCAAACTTTTCATATTTTACGAGTCAGTGAAAAGAGCTCAAAGAAGACTCGTCTTTTGAGGAACGAGTGATAAACAGGGATAGCAGCAGATTCCAGGTACAGGTTGGAATTTTCCAATCACGGCAGTGTCACAAGGATGGCTAAGTGAAATCACTCTTCGCAGCTGTTCCTCAAAATGGGTAAACAAACATATGGAGATGAACGATTGGCCAAATGAACGGATGGAGGTGATGGCATATAAACACGACCAAGGGATTTTAATATGGCTGTCAAAGGTTACATTTCTCAAGGTTATTTACCGGTTCATTTTTCTGGGTGAGCTTGAACTGTAGGGAAAGATTGCTCACAATTCATGTTTATTTTTTAACGAGCATGAACTATGTATTAAAACTGCTTGGATTCTTGCGTTTATTTTTTAACGAGCATGAACATTGCTAAAACTGCTCGATGATGCCCCCAGCATAATAATGCAGACGAGGCATATGCCCCCTAAACTTTAAGGGGCAGTTCATTTTTTAACGAGCTTGAATGCGTTCAAACCTTGCTCAATTATACCAGTCTTAATACAAGGAACGCCTCAGGTGAGGTATTCTTATTTAAGGAGCTATACCTCACTAGCTACTCCAAATTGGCAAGTTTTAACTTTTGCCCCACATCCCTTTTTATATGCAAGCTGGAAACGGCTAATCCTACGAGTTTAACGGGTTAGACCTACAGGTTTAAAGGGAGGACCTAAAAATTTAAAAAAAATAAATAGTCGTCCCGTGCTTGCACTCCAAAAGGTTCGCATGCCCCCAGGTATAAAGTATAATTTCAAGGCTGCCCCTTCTCTGTCCCACCTCTGTTTTTCTAATTGTCGTCTTGCTATATTTTTAACGATACTTGTCTTCTCGTTATTTTTCGGTGCCGACGGTACTTGTCTTCCCATCAGTTCACTTTTTGATTTTGCAAGATCGCAACAGATAAAACATTGGTGTTACGGAGGGAGGCCCTCTTACTTATTATCCGAAAAGTGGTTTTGTTTGCTGCCGCAAACTAAACTCTCTTTTCGGCGGTGTCTATCATTAGGTTGCTAAGGATGGTGACTACTTGTTGCAGCAATTTCATCTCTTTCTTTGGAGACTGCCCCTACTTATCCTTCAAAACATATGTTTTAATGGGTGAGGCTTGACATTCAAAGATGGTGGCTACTTGCCGTCACAAATGGATCTCCTCCCTTAGGAGAGCCTACTTTTTTAGACAAAGGGAGCGATTCTTCCGCTCACATAACTTTGACAAAAGAACTTTATCCTAGAACAACCCTCTCTTCCTTTCTTCGGACGGGGTACGGACTAGTCCATTCTTCTGCGGAAATTAACTTTATACCCAAGGTTTCCTCTGCCCAAGGCAGGCCAGGGTGCATGCCCCCTGGGTCCCAGTTCTTTCTTTCCGAATCACTCACATTCATCGGGAAGTAGAACCGGGGGTGGAGGCATTCCTTGAGTGAATAGACCGTTAAGGGATGGTATTTGACTATTTGCGATGCGTGATCCTGGAAATGAAAGTTGGTCTACGAGCTTGACCATTCTTCCTTCGTGCGGAAAACACATAACTCTAAAGAGTGAGGACACTATCGCCTCCATGCAATATATATAGTCTCGTCCAAGGAGTAAGTTATATACCAAGGGTCCCTGGATGACCATGATGTTCATATGAACTGTCTTCCCTTTCAATGTAACTGGAACATTGGGGAGAATCCCTAACGGGTGACTGGTTCCTTTATCAAAACCTGATAGATTTCTTATCTCAGGTAAAAGCGCCGGGGAACCCAGTGCTTTCCAAGCAATAGAGGAAAGGATACTCACAGATGCCCCTTCATCAATGATAGTTCCAGCCATCACCATTCTATAGATTTGGACGATGATTCTGAATGGGATACTGGCTGGTAACCGGGGTCTGCCTAGTTGATTCCAATCAAAGGATACAACTAGGTTGCTTGGTGGTGGGACCGAATATACGGCCGGATACGACCCTGACGATGTTCCTTCCTGCGATAAAGGAATGGGCGCATTGCCCTGATGCTCATCAGAGTCTGTGTTGATGAAAAGAATATGGACGGTGTCATCCTTATCCTCTTCAGCGAGGGTGTCATTTGAAGATAAATCTTCAATGACGGTGTCATTTGAGGATGAAACCTCTGAAGGAAGAACCGGGTCAACTGCCGTTTCGACCTTTAGACTTTCGTCTGGTCTGGATTTAGCAGGTTCATTCTCAATGACTGACACTTCAGCTGACCACTTGAGCGGGTCCGCTGGATTTTCAACTATCGAGGGATTAGGCACGAGTTTTTGGTATCCAGGAGGAAGTCGTAACAGTGATACCGGACGATCTTCCAAAACTCTCTTCGCCTCATCTAAGAATGGACATCGGTGGATGGCGTGATCGCCTTCACACAGCATACAGGGTGATCTTGGTTTCCCTCTTCGTCCTTCACTCTCGCTAGTTGACGGAATGCAATCAACATGTCTATCAGAGGTTGATGCTACCGGATTGTGCAACCTTGGGGACCAGTCCCTTAGTATCCGGGGAATACAAGGACAATCACGATGGAAGTGGGTCCCTTTGCAAATGACACATGGCGATTTAGGCCCGGTCGGTGCAGTGTGTGGATTTTTGTCAGATGTCTTTTGCTTGCCCCCAGTCGCCTTCGCCATAGGCCCCTTCTGCTTCTTTTCTCTCTTCTTCTTTTCCTTCTTCTCCATGGGAGGCTGACTTTTGCCGGCTCTACCTTGCGAAGATGAAGGATCAGAGGAAGTATTGTAAGAAGTGGAAGGCTGGTGGGTAGTTCTAGACTGGTCTGACTTTTGATTCGACTGCTCAGGATTAGTGGCGATCTGCACTACATTAGTTGAAAAGAGCCATACGGGTAGGCCAATTGTCAATCCTGGAAGTGACAATGTGGCCATATGAGGCGCACCAACATCTCCCCAAGAGGAGAAGGGATTGGGACTTCCGCCAAGGTTACTTCCTTGGTTGGTGGGCTCCATACTTTTCAACTGAAAGATCAACGTGGGAATAACAGGTGATTATGTTCCGATTTAAAATAAATTTTATTAACGACGCTTTAGACACAACTTTGCTTTTTCATGTTTTAAGAGTCGAGAAAAAGCTAAAGATGACACTAGTCCCCTTCGATGTTTTAACGAGCCCGAAGTGACAAATGCTCGGATGGACTTTTTCAGTTATAGAGTTTGAAAAAGGCCAAAAGAAACTTCTCTGGAGTTCTAGGCAGAGGGTGTGCCAAACTTTTCGCAAAACCACAGAATACGTTTTACGGTACGGGTGGTCGATCTTCGTGAATGCTGTGTTCACTGCATCGCGATCAGTAGGGCGGTCGACACGGCTTCCTATGGATAAAGGCTTTGTTCCTATAGGGGTCTCCCAATATATACGCGACGGTACGTGGGAGCACAAGTTCGTATTAGTGCCACCGACTCTCAGGAGGAATCACCCACCTTCGTAGAGATCGACAGTCACTATGTTTAACGACGCCGGAAAACGTCTCTACCTAGACCTCTATGTGTTTGCGTTATGTTACAAAGCGTTGTTATGTAAATTGAATTTATTTTAATGTTGATCTTGCTTAGCAGTTTGCCTTTAAGGATCACCACGAGATGTATATAACAAATTCCTGAATGCAGTCTAAGATGAGAAGCAAACTTTTCAATCTTTCAACTTTGAAAATCTTAACTACTGAGGGAGAAGAAAGGCAAATCTTTTCTCACAGATCATAGAGCACACACTAATGCAAATTTTCCTAAATCGTCATGCAAACAGTCAAATGCAAAATGCACAATGCATGTATTTTCTTTTCCCTTTCTTAATGTTGATTGGTTACAAAAAGAAAGTTGTTATATAACTTTGATTTCGATTTAAAGCGAAAACAAACAAGTTTGTCCAAAATCAAAAGACACCTTAAGATTTACTTGTTTAATCACTGGAAATGCATGAAACCAAACCATAATGACGAAAGTAAAATGACTAATCAGCTATGGACAGCAAACAAGCTAACTCTTTAGACCAGTAAAATGCCTAACACAGGTTCAGATCTAAGAGGCCAAAGCAAGACTAGTTTACTCTTCGTTATGGGAATTTGTAAATGAAGTAAGAAATACAAAGAACAAGTACAATTTCGTTATATAACAGAGGCTGAATGATGGCAAGTAAGGTTGGTTTCAGAACTGGTACAAGACGGGTAACTGGCTGCCAAATCTATAGTGAAAACAGGCAAGAGAAAGGGAGGAAACCCCAACTGCACTAGGCAAAATTGGGCCAACGCAAGTGCTGCTCAGCCAGTCTGGATCTCAGCGCAGGTAGCCCCTTCGGGACCTGCGTTGCAAAGCAGGTAGCCTATGTACTACCTGCTTTGGAAAACGAAAGTTGCGTTTTCTCAGTTTCCGGGTCACAATTTTCTCAAAAATGCACAGTTTTTGCTCAAATCAGAAGCAATCAGTCAAGCACACTCAAAGGGATGACTAGGAGGATGAAAAGCTATCACTAAGAGCTTACAAGGATCCTTGTAGATCAGCTCTTCAAATCATGAACATGCTCAGAAATGAGCTAGAGTAGCTGCCCTCTACTTCGCTTTTGATATAGTCAAAAGCTTTTCAATTTGGTACTCTTTTGTTCAGGAAATGAATAGCAAAATACTACAAACAATCAAACAGATACGATCCCCAGCGGAGTCGCCAGTTTGTTGTAGGGAAAAGTATCCGACTCGGATGACCCTATCCCACTCTAAGGGTGATAGTACCTTGGCAACAACTGTAAAGAAAACTACTTAAGGTTTACTTCTTTACGAAAGCAAGAGAGAATGAGGAAATGCACTAACCATTGCCTTGCGCTTAATGTCGAATCCAAACTCTTCTCTTTGGCTGCTTGCTCCCAGCTCCTTGCTCTTTTGCTGGCCCAGCTACAATGAGATCCTGCAAAATAACAAAGAAGGAAACTACAAGAAGCATGCAATCATAACTGATTCAAGGATTAGCATAAATCAAATATACAATTATCACAATACATCATTGAAACAAGTGCATATAGAAGAACCTCAATAGCTTTTATTAATGAAGAAGTAAAGTTCTGAGAGAGTTACAACCATTGAAGGCCCCAATCCAGCAACACCTCCCAGCAGAAAGAATTTCTCCTCTTCACCTCCTTCAAGCAATCACCCAATAACTCTATAGTGAAACCAACAGCATATCATTACTTTGCACAAAATTCCAGCCTCCTGAGCTCATAGGAGAGAGCTCAATATATAGATGAATTGAGAAAGGATGAGTCAGCTTGCAACTGATGTGTAGCTGCCTTGTGTCCTCTCTCTCTTTAGTTGATCTTCAGTTCTTGAGTCCACTTGGAGAACTTTGCTTCCACTTGGAGAAACAGAGCCTCTGACTCATCACAAGGCGAAATCCCTGATCCAAGTGTCATTTTTGGAGCAATGACTCAGTGTGCCACTTGTCCAATCTCGCTCAACGCAGGTGGCCTTTGTTCTACCTGCTTTGCAACGCAGGTACACCATGGAGGAGTTGTGTTTCAGCGCAGAAGCCTAGTGGAGCACCTGCTTTGATTTCAGGATTGCTTGTTTTTGAGTGTTTTCAGGTGGAGAACTGATCTGAGAGCTGTTGGTTTGCTGACCTTGTTCCTCTAGGGGTAGGAACATCATGTTTAGGGAACTTTGGATTCCTTGGATTATTGACAATTCATGCCTGTTGCTGTAAGGCACAAAATTGTCTATAACACCCAACATTAGATCAGACAGTTCTCCGATGACATTGATAGTCGAGGCATCTCTCTTTCGCCTGCCTGGGTACCTGAAACACTTCTCCTTAATCAATTTGTTGTATATCGATACATCTTTGATGGCCTAGAGAAGTGGTATTTTCACACACAATTGTTTCAATTCTCCCAGAAGTTCAGTCTCCTCTGGGTTTGGTTGCGTGGTTACTGTTAGTCGCTCAGGAAAGGGTGGAATGGCTTTGGGTTCACTTTCCTGTTTATCTTCCTCGTCCTCTGGGGGAGGAGGTTGTCGATCTGGAAGGGTCTTCCCGGATCGCAGGTTGATCTCCTGGATCTCCACAGCATAGGTAGGACATATTGTCTCCCCAGTGTATACCTGTTGGGCCTGTCGGTTGTTGGGGTTTGGGTTCGGTTGAGCAGGCATCTGGGGTTGTCTTGGAGGAGCAGGAGGTAATGGTTGTGGCTGAGCCGGTGGTGGAGGCAGAATGGTGGGAGGAGAGTTGTATTGGGGCCTCCACCCCGGTTGAGGTGCATTCCACTGAGGCTGTGGCTAGACATGTGAGTGAAACGAATGAGCAGTGGGTTGAGTATGGTATTGAGGTGGATAAGACCACGGAGGAGGTGCAGACCAGGAAGGATGAGCAGGGGGACCCCAAGAAGGCATGTGAGCAGATTGGTTGGGGCTATAATAAGCTTGGGATGTCCCTTGCATCCCCTGCTGGTAAGGTCTAGGTCCATGCGACCTCCTTTGGTTGAGGAAGTAGAGAGGTTCAGTGGGTGCCTTAGTCCCTTGGTACATGGCTTTGAATCCAGGTAAGGTTGGGCATTGGTTTTTGGTGTGGTTTTCCTCACAAACGAAACATACCTCTACTGAGTGCAATGGACACTCGTTCTTAGGGTGCTTCCTCGTACATCCGAAACAGAAAATGGCCAAAGCCCTCTCAGCGTCCTCTTTCTTTTGTTGGATTCGGAAAGTATCAAGTTGCATGGCAATGGTCTGTCCCATCTCACTTTTGAGGTCTTCCATCTGATTAGAAAACTCATGCTTGGAGAAGGTAGTACTAGCTGAAAGTGGATTCCCCCTACCGCTTTTCTGGGCTACCCTAGAGTGGTTTCTAAACACAGTCTTTATGTCCTCATAAGGTAGTTGGTAGATGTCTCCTCCAGCTAGCATGTGAAGGGTATCTAGAAGGTCTTCAGGGACTCCTCGGAGCAGAACCAACTTTAGAGATTCAGGGCCAAGTATGCACCTGGCTTGTTTGTAGCTGAGTTGGAACCTTTCCTCGTAGTCTTCTAAAGACTCATCATTTCCCATGGTCATGCGAAAGATTTCTCCCTTGGTTTCCTTTGACCTATAGTAGTCCCGGTATTTTTTGTTAAAGGCTTGCTGCATCTGAGCCCAAGTGGTGATACTGTTTCCAGGTAACCCCATGAACCAGCGTAATGTTGCATCCTTGAGGGTAGAGGGAAAGAGTTTCAACTTTTGCTCGTCTTCTGTATAGTCATATGTTCGACAAAGGACAGCTAACTCAAACAGGAAGGTATCAGGGTCTTCAGTGGTCAATCCATGGAAATGAGGTAAGGCTGAGGGACTTATGTTCTTCATTTTCATGTCCCCGTTGGTCTCTCGGATGAGGAAGGTACCTTCTATTCTCTCTTCATCGTTTCTACCGTTTCTGTTTTCAGCCATGGTCTCAAAAGGAATGTTTTCTTTCTCTTCTTCTGTTATAGGATCTTCGTATATCTCAGGAGGTTCACCTATAGGTTCTTCTGGGTCACTGCCACCAAAGAAGAGAGAAGGGTGACTCAATGAAGTGGTGGGGGTGTTGGGTAGGAATTTTCCGGTATTATCTCTGTTCCTACGAGGCATGAAAGGATTTTTGGTTGCTTTTGCTTTTTTCTCTGCTTGTATCTGCAAAACTGAAACAGATGGAATTGCAACTAACTAAAATATATCTTGCATAAATGAAAATGCAGAATTTAAATGAAAGCAGGAAAGGACTAATCTATTTTGCTGAAATCAAATTGCGAGAATGAAATGCTAGACTACGCTTGTAGAATTAAAATTCTATTCTACGCTTGCAGAAATGAAATTACAGAAATGAAAGGCTAATCTATGAAAGCAGGAAATGTCTAATTTACTTTTGCAGAAATGAAATTGCAAAATGGAACTGAAATAAACTACTTAGTAGAAGGTTAGAGTAGGAGAATAGAAAAAAGCAGCAATCACAAATACTCTGACGCTTCCCCAGCAACGACTCCAAAAAGAGTGGTGAGCTCCAGTATTGCAGCAATAATGCTGCAACTCCTGGGACTCCCTTATTTACTTTTATCAACCCGGTAGTTCGTAACAAACTTGGAAGTGACGGTGCTGTATGCACAAGTACTAGCTCTTGCCACAGCTGTCACTTGGTCAGCTGGCACAATTCCGCTAGGAGCTTAAGCCAACTTCTATGAGCTCTGAGAAGAAGCTTTTTAACTGATGGATGAAAGCTAACTCAAAGAAGGTTGATCTACTTGCAAAAAGAAACTGGAAAGTTGAAATGAAACGTAAACCCTAGCAAACCCTAATTTTACTAGCTATCCCTACTGATGCCAGAAAGAGGATGCAAGCTACTGAAAGAAATTCCATTGACTTCTAGCAAGCTAAATGCATGTATCTAAGCTACTTCTACAGTAACATCTGAAAAAAAAAAACATCTTTTTGTATTTTTGAATAAGTTGCCAGAATTATCATGCATGCGATTTGACTGTTTTGACTGTGCAGAGGTGGATTGGTGAGAGGAAATGCTTGGAGGAGGTCGGGAAGGTTCAGAGAGGGCCTAAGGGGTCCCTAACACCCTTCCAGAGAGTTTCACAGAGTTTGGCTATCAAGAAACCTCATTCGTGAGCTTCTACAAGAAGTCTGTAGGGGTTCTACAGGATGTCTGTGATTTTCTACAGGATGTCTGTAATTTTTCTACAGGATGTTCAGAAATGGGATTTTGGAGGATGGATGGAGGAAGAAAGATGAAGGAGTGGGTATGGAGGTAGGATAAGGGTTGGAGGTGGTCCAGGACTTGGTGGATGGAGTTGAGGACAGA
This sequence comes from Pinus tabuliformis, assembly GCA_031772625.1. NCBI lineage: Eukaryota > Viridiplantae > Streptophyta > Pinopsida > Pinales > Pinaceae > Pinus > Pinus tabuliformis. Next base: position 958,237,002 of record CM062808.1, on the reverse strand, counting down.
TGTAGATGGCTGGATTTGTTCAAGGAGGACTGAAGCAATGATGCACAAAAACTAGGGTTATGTGAGAAAATGGCAAACGTAAGGCAAGAAGCTGAGTTGAGGGATGGAGCAGATGGGTTTGATGGAGTATGGGCAGATAGAGGAGTGGTACAGGTGCTCTGCAAGTCATTTTTCCAACTGAACCAACGAAGACTTGTAAATTCAAAGACCTAGTTACGTTGACCTAATCTGTGCTAGCTGTCAGTAAAGAGAATGAACAGAAGTTTGACCTGCAATGAAACCATGTATACTAACTTATGCAACTAAGCAAGCAAAAATCTGAACTTGTAACCAACTTCTACAAATGAAAATCAAACACTAGTGATTGCATGGCAAAGCAAAGTCAGTGTTTTTGTGGGCAGCAAGGTCACCTTGATCCCAGCTCCTGATCCCACTGAGGGAGAGGTGAAATCAGAGGTGTTTGATGGCCCTTTTTTGAAGCTTTTCCCTGTTAACAACCTATCAACTCAATCTGAACATCAAAAGTCTTTCTAATCATCAACAGTGACCTAGCTAATCAGCAAGATTTAATCTACTTAACAGAAATGAGTTTGCAAATACATAAAGAACAAATAACAATACATGAAGGAGGCCTTAGCACTCGGGTTGGGCCCAACCCCAAGAGCTACAGGCTCCTATAAAGAACTCAGATCTGATGCCAAGTAAAGCTGCTTCTCATTACTCAAAAATAATCATCACAAGAAAGTTATACAGCAGTAGCTAAGAAAAACGAGCTGAAAAGGACAGCACTATAGTGCAAATACCAATAGTTCCAAAAGTAAACTACGAAGGCTGAGGCCTTCCTATTTATACAATACGAGGGGGCTAGCAGCCCTCCTAGATTCAAGGGACTCGGCTGTTCCAACTGCTAGTAAACAGTCACTCTTCCCAAAGCTGCTTGGCTGCCTTTAGAACTCGTTTTGGTGGCCTGTTGAGCTCGGAGTTGAGGGTGGAGATTTCAAGGAAGGGCCATTTAATGCCAAAGACAACCTCCCTACGAATCCTCACCTCAAGCTTGGCTATCACCTGGGCCATAATTGCTTGGTTTTGCTCCAAAATTTGTCCAAAAAACCTGAAATGACCACGTATTAGCCTCCTTGGTAGAGTGACCACCCTTATTTGTTCAAATAACATAAACATACTAGAAAAACATGCATAATCTATGAAAAATGGAGGATTGAACAAGGACAATTAGGCAAAATGAGCCCAATAAGTTACCCAATTCGGGGCTCATCACATACATTATTGATGTTTAATCCTGATGATTTTGATGAAATGTGTGTTCAAGCCATACATGTTGAATCAGGTGGTAAACCATTCAAGTTTTCACAGAAACCATCCGGGCAATTAGAAATCAAGGATTCCAAAGACAGTAAGAAGAAGGGCAATCTAAAGGGAAAGAGATCAGTGACAACTCAGAAGGAAGGTGAAAGACCTACTTGTACTCATTGCCAGAGGATCAGACATGATGAGTCCAAATGTTGGAAACTTCACCCAGAACTCAAACCGAAGAAGTTTCAGAAGAAGAAAGGTGAAAAGAAGGCCAATACAACAATCCAACAAGATTTTGGCTCCAACTCACGTGATGAAGGTAAAATAACCACAATGGTTTCAACAGGTAAAACTTCTAATACTGGTTCAAGTTTTAACACTTCTATACCTTGTTCAAACCGAAATAATCTAAATTAGGATAAAAGGGTTGAATTATTTCACATAAGGATAACTTCTAAGCACACAAATATAGATACATTATTTGACAGTGGATCACGGGCAAATTTAATATCTAAAGGTTTAGTTAAGAAATTGGGTTTGGAGACACATAATCATCCAAGTCCATATCCTCTAGATTGATTGAATAAGGAGACTCAAATTAATGTCACAAAGCAGTGTCGATTAAAATGTGCCATAACAAATCACTACATTGATGAAGTAGATTTAGATGTGATTCCAACAGATATATGTGGAGTAGTGCTAGGAAGTCTTTATCTCTATGATCGTGATGCAGTGTTTTATAGGAAAGAGCACAAATATCATCTTAAGAAAGATGGGATTGAATTTATTGTCAAGGCACATAAACTTAAAACACACTTGGATTTAGTTTCAGTTAATCAAATGAAGAGATTAATAAGTTCAAGTAAGAAATATGTACTTATGGTTGTGAAAGAACAACATAAGGATCGACAGGATGTTTTTTCAAGTTGTGAATCTCAGTTCAAAGATAGATTGGTTAAAGTGGTAGATTCTTTTCAAAATCTATTTAAGGAACCAAAAAATCTTCCTCCTAAAAGAGAAATACAACATGAAATACAATTAATGCCAGATGCCCCTCTTCCTAATATTGGAATGTATCGCCTATCAGTTATAGAGAATGAAGAAATAAAGAAAAAAATACAAAAATTGGTTGAAAGAGGTTTTATTCGACCTAGTTCATCTCCATGTGGCTCACCCATAATTTTGGTTCCTAAGAAAGACAGGACATGGAGAATGCGTGTCGACTTCAGGGCCTTAAACAAGATAACAATCAAAAACAGGTATCCTCTTCCCGGGATACATGATTTACTTGATCAACTGAAAAATGATGTCTATTTCACTAAGTTAGATTTAAGAAGTGGGTATCATCAAATCCGCATAGCACAAAATGACATCTAGAAGACTGCATTCAAAACTAGACAGGGACTATTTGAATGGTTGGTAATTCCTGTTGGTTTGTGCAATGCACCAGCAACTTTCATGCGGGTTATGAATGATGTTTTCCGCCCATACATTGATAAATTTGTCATAATCTACTTAGATGACATTCTGATTTTCAGTTCCAGTATAGAAGAACATGTTAAACATGTTAAGCAAGTGTTCGAAGTATTGCATAGAGAAAAGTTATACCTTAAACTTTCCAAATGTGAGTTTGGGAAAACTTCACTAAATTATCTTGGTTACATAGTTGGAGGTGGAAGTTTAAAAATAGATCCAGCTAAAATCGATGTGATTGTTAAGTGGCCAAGCCCACAGAATGTGACTGAAGTTAGAAATTTTTTAGGTGCAATTCAGTATTGGAGAAAATTTATTACTCAGTTTTATTTGATTGCTTCACCATTACATGCTTTGATAGGTTCTAAATTTCCCTTTCAGTGGGGAGGTAAACAATAAAAATCTTTTGATACACTTAAGCAGAAAATAGTCATAGCACCAATATTAGCTTTACCAAATAGTCAACAGCCATTTGAAATTGAAATAGATGTTAGTGGTTATGCAATGGGTGCAGTCTTACTTCAAAAAGGGAAACCAATTTGTTTTCATTTAGAAACTTTTTCTAAGGCAATAATTAATTATCCGACATATGATAAAGAACTATTTGCTTTGGTTGAAAGTGTTAAGAAATGGAAACATTATTTAATGGGTAAGGAAACAATGATTCACACAGATCATCAGTCGCTTCATTACTTACAATCTCAAACTAAGTTGCAACAATCTCGTCATTACAGAGCGATGGGATTTCTTCAGCAATTTCACTTAGTAATTAAGTACAAGAAATGTTTCACAAACAAAGTAGTTGATATGTTATCTAGACCATCTTTGAATGCTTCCATAGTACTACATAGTAGTTCAAAGCATGAAAGTTATATAGAACAATATAGTACGGATGGCGATTTCAAAGATATTTATGAATAACTAACTCATGGTGCTCAGGTGGAAGAAATCAATTATCATGCTCATGACAGGTTGTTATATCATCTGGGTAAGTTATGCATACCACAGACAAAAAGAGTGCATGTTATCCGGGAAGCACATTCTTCTCGCATTTTAGGACATTTGGAGTAAGCAAAACAATGGCACAAGTTCAAAGGTATTGTTACTGGCCTCGTATGTATGAAATTGTTGCCAAATACATTAAAGGATGTGTGATATGTTTGACCAACAAACCAGGCAATCAAAAGATTGGTTTATACATGCCACTTCCAGTTCCTTTGTGACCATGGGACAATATATCAATGGATTTTGTTGGGGGACTTCCTATGTCCAGGAAAGGGCATGATTACCTGTATGTTTTGGTTGACATATTCAGCAATATGTGTATTCGTGTTCCATGCAAAAAGAAAGTGACAGCTGAACAGATTTCAAAGATGTTCTTTGATCAGGTATGGGTTCATTTTGGGTTACATACTTCTATTATTTCTGATAGAGACACTCGTTTTGTAGGACAATTTTGGTCCACTTTATGGGAACTCATGGACACAAAGCTGAAGAAGAGCACCGCTTTTCATCCACAAACCAACAAACAAACTGAAGTGATGAAAAAAACATTCATACATATTCTCCGAGAGTATTGCATTAAACATCCTAAATTGTGGGATGAATCTTTATCTTATGTGCAGCATGCTTACAACCAAGCCTTACATTTATCCACTAATCAATCGCCATTTGAAACATGTTTTGGGTATCTACCAAAGTCATCAATGGATTTCATGTTTGGTGAAGAGGATAAAGTGGGTGAACATGATGATGTGAACAAAGCAATTAAGTTCATTCAACGGATACAACAGATACATACAATAGTGCAGGATCAGTTAGAGAAGATTTAGGCCAAGTATAAAATGCGCCATGACAAGCATCAAGTCGATCATCATTTTCAGGTCGGTGATCAGGTATGGTTTTATATCAGTAAAGATAGGTTGAAAGGAGAAGGTAAGAAACTAAAAGCTATCAGGTATGGCCCTTTCAAGATTATGAAAAAGATTTAAAATAATGCTTTTCGATTAAATTTACCTCCTTACATGCAAATTTACTCAGTTGTATTTGTGGAAAATCTTAAATTGTATGAACCTCTGATGATCATGGATCCCCGAGGAAGATACACAGATTCTGACTATTGATGATTTGGCACCTAAGTATATGAATGAGTTGCAAGAAGATATCATCTTGGACAGGAAGATTTGATCTTCGAGGCATGGATATGTTGAATATCTTCGCATAGGACTCAAGGGCATGAATTCGAGCAAGGCAAAGTGGATAGAAGTTAGAAAAGTGAGGAAATTGTACCCTCACCTGATATCTGCTTAAATCAAACTTTTGTGGTCCAAAAGCTTTCAAGTGGAGAGGATTGATCCAGGAGGATCTCGTCAGTTCATCGTCAGGTTCAGTTCATCGTCAGCATCATTATGTCGTCATCAATGATGTGTGGGTCAACAATGTGGTCATTGGGTTTAATGTCACATAGTGACAATTTGTGTAAAGGGTTTTGGGTAACATGATGTTTCAAGTTGGGGAAAACTTGTATTCAAACATTGTAATAAAAAAACAAAATACCTAAGTCTCAAACCTAAACCCTAACTACAGTCCTAAACCTATGCATTAAACCACATTTCAATACACTAAAAAAACCATACTCCTAATCTCTCAACCCTCGGCATACATATATGCGTTAAACATTACAAAACAATGTCATAAACCACCAACAGTCTTAACCGCAGCAAAACCACGCGGGAGAAGACCGCGGGGGTAGTAGCATGTGAACAGCGTTGTGGTAACGCCAGAGTCATTGTAGATCTTCAATTGTAACCGGGTGGTGGTAACCATGTGAACAAAGAAACACTAATCGGGCAGAGTCACATAGACCACAGCAATGGTAACTGAGCAGTGACAACCATGTGAACAGACAACTATAACCGTAGACCATCAGCGATGAAACCACATCGGAACGAAAACTTTCAGTGGAGAATGCGCATGTGATCAGGGTCTGTTACCGCACCGTTAGGGGATAGCCGTCAAGTGTCCGAAAACGGTTAGACCGCACTGATCACATGCCAATCGTTACCAACTCCGCACATATTACTGACCGCCAGCAGTTTGTGATAACCCAAAGTTCGAAAATGGGTTTTTTGTTACAATTTTGCTTTTAATATTAATTAAAGGATCATGAAGGTTATCCTAGGTGGCAAACAGTGACAAGACCGAGACCCAAACAACCCCAGATTGCAGCTCGTTCATCCTGAATTCAGCCTGAGGAGGTTTGAGTGTACTTGTAGGTTTTTAAAAAGGAAATTTTCTCATTGAAGTGCATTAGAGTGGTTTTGAAGTTTTGTATGCAGATTCTGGAGGTTAGAGGTTGATTTTGTTTTCAGTGTAACAGGAGCATCGGGAGTCGAAATTGGGAACTATGACAGGCGTTGGAAAGCTGGTTCAGAGACCTTTCTTATGACAGTGACCAGAAGTGCTTGTGTGCACATTTAGTTTGGTCAATTTTTTGTGTAAACTACCTCCTTGGTTTCAATGCTAATAAATCAGTCGCCCATCTTGAAAGCGGACCCGGAGACGTAGCCCAGCAGGGATGAACTCCGTAATCAATATTGTTGTCTGGTATTGCTGTGTTTTTGTTGTTTTCACTCTTGTTTTGCATCTTACTTATGTTTTATCAACTGTCATAAAGTCAATCTTCTTAAGAAGTTCTCACGATTTCAGCACTTCCAGTTAACATTCTATTCATTAATGGCATAATCAATTCTACATCAGTTTTAACATATGATCATTTTAGATCAGTACCTCGCGATAGGATTGACCCCACTATTTTGTCAATTTTTTCTTCCACCCATCGTTTTATGTGTCGTGACTTAGTAGTAGAGCCTACTTAACATGGGCGCTCTAGTTAGCACCTCACTTGCCATTTGGTGCACATGCTACTGTCAATTCTTAGGCTCGAGAATCCTCTTTAGTCCCATCATGACTTTGTGTCGAAACCATATACTTATTCCTTTCTCTTATTCTAACCTATACCTCAAAGGCTCTCAAAATGGTTAAGTTGTACCATTGCATTTCATATTGATTTCTTGTGATTTTTGAGCTTGACACCAATTCTAGGTTGTTCTCTTTTATAAGCCATATGTCAATGCATTTTTTCGGAAAGTACAAGCCTTGCATTTATTTCCTTTTCGACTTGACAACCTCATCTCGTAGGGGAGTATTCCCTCAATGTTCATATCCTACATATTTTACCATGCATTAAGCATAGGAATGTACCAAGCACTAAAACTAGTTTGCTTGTTCATGACACTCATTCCCGCTTTTGTAGCAAAGAATTATTTTATTATTTTATAGTGTTTTATACTATGAAAAAAATGGGAAAAAAATATTTTAAAAAAAAGAGAGGATGGGAAGAAATTTTTTGTGTCCATGTATGGAAATAGTGTTAGTCATGTCACCCTTCAACAAAGCACCAAGTTATGAGCCTTATCATCATCAGGATGGTTAGCATGGCCTTTTGGAAACCAAACCTTGTTTTTTAGTCATGTTACTTCTTTGGTTGGTTACCCTTGCAATCATATGGAAAGAATATTAATGCCTATTGTGTCATGAACTTAGACACTGTTCATTCTTGAGTTTATGTCGTGCTTATGTTCAAGGGAAGCCAACTTTGTGTTGTCCATTCTGCAATGTTTCTTGACTCAATGTGTTGATCATTATTGGTTCTCAAGCCACTTTCAATATCAAATTATCTCAATCATCTAGTCAAGTTAGTATGGAAGGTCCCCATTGACTTCCTACTGACGGGCTTGTGTTTATCAACTTCAACAAATTACTCTAAGAGTAGACCTAGAGTAGCACCCTAGCCATATTTCCATCATTGATAGATGGCCTTGTGCATAGCATTGATTTTCATTATTTGTATTTGATTTGGTGGTTTTACTTGTTATTTACATCAACTCACATTATCACACATTGGTATTTTTGCATTACCTTAGTTTCCGTTTGACCTTATTGGTGGATTCCTTGCCTCTATCAGGAGCTTTCATCATTGGTTGTTATTCAAAGGGTCTATTTTGTGTGTTATTCTATCTAGTACATGCAAGATTCATACTCATAAGTGGTCCATTCATTATTTCATACAATTTCTTCCATATTATTGGCCTTCTGGTTACACTTATGTTAGTTTATAGGGAAAGCCCTAATGTCCTCCTTCATCGAATATTTTTCCATCAACTCTAACTCATTTCTCTAGGAATAAAATATAAAAAAAAAATAGTACCTTGGAGTCTGCAATCATTATCTACAGATTCTCTCACCATTAACAGTGGAAATACATCATTATCCCCTACTCGATATATTCTTTCAAGTGTTCAACTTCAACACCTTTATTCACACTTGTTATCTTGCATTGGGTATCTTGACGCCCATTATCATTATTAGTAGGCAGTCTCATGTTTGTTAACTATATACATTAATGACTGGTAACCAAACAATTTCTCACATGGTTGAGTTCAACTCATGTATTACCATTGTGTTGAAATGTATCTTCGACGATCACTTTTGAATACCTCGGGTTTTGTCAGCATCTATGTTCACTTGCCAGCCTCCTCAGTTCCTGACAATGACACACATCTTGTTATGTTGCTTCTCAGTTCAATGGAATCTTATATGTTTGCACCCAAGTTGTTGGAAAGTACCACTCCTTTATGCATGACTTTGGCACTTCCCCAAAGGATCAGTTATTTACTTCACTATGCTCCAAATTGCTTATGAGTTTATCTATTGAGACATAACTCTATTGTGTATTATTCACTGCTATGATTAATTTGACATGGCTCCACTATGTATTTCTCCATGACCATGATTATCACTTCATATATACATGTATGTGGATCCGCAAAATACTTGACTTGGTAGACCTACTTTCCCTTGTTTGAGCATGGGTATGCCCAACTTGGGACATGAGTTGTCTTTTCTATTTTCTCTCACAAGTATTGTTTGATCTTCCAACTAGTGAACTCCTCCTAGGTCCTCCTGATAGCGTCCTCCTAATTATACATAATGCATATCGTAAATCATCCACCCTTTGGCCTTGTGCATTAGGGGGTATCTATTATAGCATATTTTTCCACAGTCTACTTTGTGATGCTCTATTGGCCTATTTATTTCCCTTATTTCCTATGGAAGACTTGATGTTCCTTGAAAAGTCTTTAAAAAACACTTTGAAATCCATACGCACTTATTGTTTCGACATAGTGCTTATGTCCACAACCTTGATAAAAAAAAAAAAAAACATGTACTATACGTGAGTCCCATAAAAAAAACTCGTGTATGCCTACAAAATAAACCCAAAAATTTTAAATATGTTGATTTTGTGCATTTTTAGGTGAGATTTATGGGTTACACCGAAACCCAATTGCTACAACCCACACCTTAACCACCCCAACCAATTTTTGGTGATATAAAAGGATGTCATTGGTATAATAAAAACCATTGTTTTCCATAAGCAGCTTAGGTGTGGCTAATTTCCTATAATCTAAGTATGTATTATTGTGTTCTTTTAAGGATTTCCCCTCAGGGAACCCTAGTTTCCTTGTCATCTGTATCGTCCTCCTATATCGTGATTGATTCCTTCGTCACCTTTCAGAGCATAAGACTAAAGGAGGAGACCTTCAATGGCCCAGGCAGGGGAAATCTGGAGTATGGTTCTGTGCATTTTGTGCAACAAGGAGAAGATATATGTGTTTGTATCATTGTTGCTATTAAATAATAAAGAAACACATTTTATTTTAAATATTATTGTTGTATGTGATTAATTTCCATTCTATGCATTGATATTTGATCGAACTGGCATTATGAATACATGTATGCTTTGATTCTCCTTTGTTTGGTTATTTTCATGTCTCAGTTGCAGACCTCAAGTTCAATGACTGCGAAAGAAGGGGAAAATTATTTTACTACAAAATTCGAACCTCCAAGTAGGTCTCCTATCTAGTAAATTATAATTTACCTTGTTTGTGTGTGTTTTTGGGGTGGTTTCTTGAGTTTCTATTGTCTACTTTACTAGGATTTTCAACACTAACATTAGGGGAAGATTTCCCTCAGTAGTCTCCCTTTGGAGGAAACTGAAGGAAACACATGGGGAAACATTTCCCCAATGTGAGGGATGCATTTCCCCAAAAGGATGGCATCTAAGTGCCCCCATGCTGCCCCCCCCCAAAAAAAGAAAAAAGAGGAATGCCTAGGCACTCTGGGCCCTAGATTTTTTGTATAACAACCCATATAGACAAAAAAAACAAATGGATGGAGCTTTGAGGAATATAAGACCTTGATAGTTAACAGTAATATTAAATTCTTAAATTCAAAGGACACTTTTACTTCATTTTATAATGTGATCATTAACAGTGAGAGTGGTTCCAACCTCATCAGACTTCATATGGAGAAAGTTGTTTTTCATTTTCTAGGTTATGTGAGTCATGAGATCACTGGCACGCTTAACCTGTCGCTTGAGTAGCCACGGCCTAGGAGAATCTAAGCCATTAAAATGACTCAAGGATCACACCTGGATTGGGCCACACCAGCCCTTATTATGGATAGATTTTTGCCCATGGAGTTTCGAACCAATGACTTTCACATCAAAGAGTACATTAAGAGAAAACCCTGTCACCATCTGCTCTATGCCTCGTGTGAAACTTCCTATGGAGAAATTTTAATTTCATATACCATTCAAAATTCAACATTTTTCAAGATTTCATAATTAGCAAGATTATAACATTTCCTATAGATTGCACAATGATGAATTTGCATGTTATGAATTGTTATTGTTGGTATTTATCATTATCATTTCTATAATTTGTAATTTTAGAGGCAGGGACATCAATGTCCCATGTTCCCATTTAATTTTCCTAAAATTTATGGGTGGTCCCACATGTCCCCCTTATGCATATTCCTACTCCAGTGCTCTCCCTCCTGGATGTTAGAAAATCAGAAAGGCAGAAAAAAATTCTTTATATAGATAATTACTTGTGACTTTATTATCTTTATGTTTTTTATCTTTTAGTTCATCAAGAAATTACCAAAACAATATCACAAACATCACAGACACTAGATATAGGTGAACATCTAGGGAAAAACCCCTATCTAGGGGAAAACCTAGTCAACAACTCTTCCTTAATAACTTCCTGAGATAATCCAAGACTCTTGACCTAGACACTGACTTCCTCCACAACAATTCAAACATTTCTTCCTTCTTGCAAATGATAACCCTTCATAAACAACTTCAACCTTGTAGCAACAACTTGCATCAGCAATTTTGACCCAGCAACTAGCAGCAGTAGCAGCAACAACTTCGACTTGACAAGAGAGACTTCGATCCCCTAGATGAATCCACATGAGAGAGAAAGAGATAGACCAAAACTTTGATCTTGACCTTTTCTTCCTTCTTCCCCAACTTCGCACTTATTTTAGCCTCCTTTTCCAACTTCTCAATTTTCCAACTCCTCTTCTTGGATATCGAACTTGAGTAAGAGAGTGTGCTTCAAATGAATTCGAACTGCTTCAATATATAGTGTTGACACCTAATCATAGGGATTGGGAGAACAATTGTAAATCGTGTAAATAATTAATAAGAGAAAATGAAGAATCATCAGGAGATGAAACTCAATAGTCACTCCCTCATGTATATAACTATGAAAAGCCCAAATGAATATTGGGAGATTAGATTTGAGGAGTTACCTCCTAGCCTGACATGGTATTAGATCTAGCTCTATTTTTAGCATTCCTGCCCTTGTAACTCCCTTCTATCTAATCTTCCTATTTTGCCCATGTTCTGCATTCCTGCAACTTGACACATCTGTCTTCTGCCAGCACAGATTCCTCAACCTCTCATCAAAGAACCGAACCTCTCTTCGTTAATGCTACAAGCTTCAGTGAGATTCCTCTCACCGCCCCCTTTTTGAATACGTTTCATCAAATGCGTTGAAAATCCGACGATTTTGTTTCTGAGATGTTTGGAGGGAATAATGGCAACTTCCTCAACAATTTTCTTGTTGGTATGGAAGTTGAGTGTCATATGAGAGTAGTACCTCTCTATTATCTGACGAGAGGATTTCTTAACGCTGCGTATGGTTGAGAGCGCGGGGAGGCACAGCGAGTGGTGGGAATGCAGCCTTCGCTTGCAACATCTCTCTCACGCAACCTCCGCTTGCATTTCTTCATTGTATATCAGCGTCCCCATACCTGGTATCTCACACGTAGCCAGGCTTGCAGTGTATCCATACCTCCTTGCTCCTGTTATAAAACTTCACAGCGCATTGTTTTGTGAGGCTGCTAGTAGTTCCCTCCACTCCATATAAATGCATTTCCTCTCTCCACATATATACGCTGCCTGTAAACATTGCTGGCAAAATTGTTGCCTGTAAAAGTTGCTGCTCCATACCTCCCATGTTGTCGTTGCTCCCATCCGGACCCTCCTCTCTACGTTGTTATAAAACTTTGCAGTGCTCCCCGCCTTTTTATATACATTATGTGGCCATACCACTTCCGAGTTACGCGCTCTCCTCTTCTCTCCCATTATGTTGGCCCACTAACTATTAAATATGTGATATATAACTGTGATATCACAATTTTTTTAATATCACATTGTGCCTCCCCATATAAGCCCTCCTTTCATATAACCTTCACCACCGCATATTTTAGATATCCCCTCCACCACATAACCCCTCCCTCATATATACCTTTGTTATATACATTAGAATTGTATTTTTTTACAACCAGAACTGCATTTTTTAACACTAGAGGTGCAATTTTTTTTTTTACATTGGCAGCAAAAGTATTTTTACAGTACACATATTTTTAAAATGCATTCATTGATATCTATTGTGAGAGTAGTTCTCACTGGCAAGGAGAACTATCCATAATGGTCACGGAAAATCAAACACACTCTCATTTTTAATGAGTTGTGGAAAGGAGTGTGTGTTGGTGACGGAGACAAAGAACCAGAACAGTCTACCTCAGACAAGGAATTCGCCATTTGGGAAAATAAGAACAGCAAGGCTTATGCCTTGATTGCAGCATCAGTAAATGAAGAGGTGAGTCACCATATTTCACAATTTTTAAATGCTTTCGAAGCCTTACAAAAACTGAAGGAACTCTATGACTCACACTATGCACTTGAAGTTGTTCAACTCATGATTAAATTGTTTAGCCTTGAATTACAAAATGACGATCCTCTTGCTCTTGCATCAGAAGTAAAATCTATTATGCATGATATCAAAGTCACTAACGTTGAACTGGACATTCCTCTGATAGCTTTTGTCAAGGCATTTTATCCCACTTACTCAAATTATGTTGAGTCATTACAAGCAAATGGAAACCTCAAAGAAATTACCTTTGACTCCCTTGTGAAAAAATTTGCTGAAAGAGAGAAAGCTTTTGGGAAGAAGACAACTCCTCAATCTTCTGAAGAGGTTGTGTTTATTGCACATAGAGAGAAGAATCTTTCTCAAGATTATTCCAAAGGAAGAGGTGGTCGAAAAGGAAGCAGAAGAAGAAATTTCAGAGGTAGGGGGACAGACACTCTCAAGGTGAAAAGTCAAATTTGCATTGCATGCATTGCAATATAGATGGATCACATGATGCATCCACCTGCAAGTTGCCTTGGGACAAAATTGAGCAGGAAAGAACTCAACCCAGAGGTAAAACTAATGAAAAAGAGAAAGGTAAAGCACCTGAATCCACTCACTATGTTGTGGCACAATGTAATATTAGAGTAAATGAAGACTTATTTAATGCTTCACTTGATTCTTGGAAAAATGATTGGTTGCTTGATTCAGGAGCAACTTGCCACATGACTTTTAGAAGAGATTTTTTTGAAGAATTTACTGACAATGTTGATGGAGCAGTATACTTTGCAGACAAATCAAAACTCAAGCCATCAGGGCTTGGCACAATCAGGCTTAAATTTCCTAGTCTTCCAGACTTTCTTCTGCATCATGTTTTATATCTCCCACAGCTGAGGAGAAACTTGTTGTCCTTGGTCCACATCCGCCAGCAAGGACACTCCATTCATATGTTTGATGGCAAGGTTGAGGTGAGAAAAGCATCAGATCACTCACTTTTCATGATGGGGATAGAAGAAGAAAGGCATCTCAAGCTGCAGGGTACCTCTACTCGTGTACAAAGTTTCTCATACAATTCTCATTATGATGAAGGTACATTTCCATCAAGTTTATTATGGCATGCTAGATTTGGACACTTGAACTATGACAGCCTCCGCTTGTTGAATAAAAGTGGTGTTACTAGTTTGCCTACAATTCCTAGGAAACTTAAGCAATGTGATGCTTCCATTCTAGGAAATCATAGAAAACAGTCTTTTCATGATTCACATTCGAGAGCACATAGAAAATTTGAACTCATTCATTCAAATTTATGTGGACTAATGCATGTTCCTTCTGCAAATGGAAATAAATATATGATGACATTTATTGATGACTACACCAGAATGTGTTGGGTTTACTTATTGAAAAACAAATCTGATGTTTTTCAAACATTCAAGAAATTTCATACATGGATTGAAAATGATGCACAATCTCATATTGGCTCTATTCGCACTGATAATGGAAAAGAATACACTTCAAATGAATTTGAAAACTATCTTTGCCAACATAGGATAAAACATCATACAATTGTGCCTTATAATCCCCAACAGAGCGGAGTAGCTGAAAGAATGAATAGGACAATATTAAGTATGGTGCGCTCCATGATGTTTTTCAAGAATGTGAAATTGATGTTTTGCGCTGATGCAGTCCTATGTGTTGTATATGTAAAGAATAGATGTCCAAAATAATTCTATTAGAAACAACGCTCCTTTGATGGGTTGTGTTATATTCTTTCCACGTAGTTAACAGGGGGTTTGAAGGGCACCCGTAACCCCACTTTATGGGGTTTGGGGCAGCGCCCCAGAAAATTTTGGTTTTGGACCCTATGTTAGGTTGGGCGGACCCACCTATGGTTTTGTGCATGATTTTCGCACATGTTTTTTGGACACGATGGTTTTGGGTCCATGGTATTGGACGCAATGGTTTTCGGTCCATGGTATTGGACGTGATGGTTTTCAGTCCATGGTATTGGATGCTTCAGCATGTATAAATATGTATTGTAACATTGAAAGGAAATTAATGAAAAATCAAGCTGGTAGTCCTGGTTTTGGGATCCAGGGGAAAATCTCTGTGTATATGTGTTTTATGTGTTATGATCTCACATTGTTTATTTTCTGTGTTTTATAATTCGTATGCAGGTAATTTCTGTACAGGGTTAAAACCTACATTTGGTATCAGAGCTATTTTGGCTTCAAGGGGACACCTTTGTTGCTGAGGCGTTTCGCTCGGGCCTGTGGTAGACCCTGTTCAGTGGGAGATCTGCGAGATTGATTCTGGTGGTGAAAGAAGATGGCGAGCAGTGGAAAGATAGAGATCGAGAAATTTAATGGTCATAGTTTTGAGTTGTAGAAACTCAAGATGGAGGATCTGTTGGTGGATAAAGATCAGTGGATCGCAGTCGATCCGAGTACTAAACCAACAGGAGTGTCTGATGAAGAATGGAAGCAGTTGGATCGGAAGGCAAAGAGCACAATACGATTGTGTATCTCAGATTCAGTATTGTTGAATGTATCAGGGGAAGCTACAGCAAAGGCTTTGTGGGACAAGTTAGGGACTTGTACCAATCTAAGTCTCTAGTGAATAAACTGTTCCTGCGGAAAAAGCTGTATAACCTGGGGATGAAAGATGGAGACTTGGTGACAGAGCATCTGAATGTATTTAATACTGTGGTAAGTCAGTTAGCATCTGTTGATATTAAAATTTCAGATGAAGATAAGTGCATCAGTTTGTTGTGTTCTCTACCAGATTCGTGGGATAGTCTGGTTATTGCAATAGGTAGCAATGCAACTGCCTTGCATTTTGATGAAATAGTCTCATCCTTGCTGACGGAGGAGATGAGACGGAAAAATATGGAGAGCCAAAATGGTGATCCCTAGTCTGTACGAGGGTGGACCCAGAACAAAAACAAAAATAAGTCATCGAGTATGAGATCTAAATCTAAAGGGAGATCTAAATCTCCAGGAAAACCTGTATAGGTGGTGTGCTGGAAATGTGGAAAGGAAGGGCACTACAAAAGGGACTGTAAATCTAAATCTCCTGACAAAGGAAAGGGATCTAATGAGGCTCCTTCTGCAGAGGCGAAAACCACCTCAGATGAAGGTGGGGATGTGTACTTGGCTTCTTCAAGTACACATGTAGATCATGAGGCATGGTTGATTGACTCAGGTGCATCCTTTCACTTCACTCCCCATAGAGAGTGGTTCTGTGAGTATGAGAAATATGATGGTGGTGATGTCTTCTTGGGGGATGACAGGAAGGCTATAATCGTTGGTCGCGGAAAAGTAAAGTTGAAATTGCAAGGTGGAAGGGTTAGAACGCTTCCAGGTGTTCTCCATATTCCCGCATTAGCCAGAAATCTGATTTTTGTTAGCAAGCTAGATGATGCAGGTGTAAAAATAATGTTCTATAAGGATACCTGCAAGATGGTTCGGGGATCACTAGTATTGATGCGGGGAGTTTGGATTGGAACTCTGTACAAGCTGCAAGGTAGCACTGCTATTGATGGGTGCAATAGTTCTCTGGTTCATGAAAGTGGAGTAGAAAATCTAGTGGTCTCTGGAGAGAAGACCATGTTGTGGCATCAAAGGCTTGGACATATTGGAGAGAAGGGCCTTTGAATACTTCATGGTAAAGGTATGGTAGAAGGTATGAGTAATAGCTCTCTGGATTTTGATTTTTGTGAAAATTGTGTATATGGGAAGCAGAATCGGGTGAGTTTCCCCTCTGGTAGTAAGAGGTTGAAACCGATATTAGAGCTTTTGCACAGTGATTTGTTTGGACCTGTGAAGGTTCCATCACTGGGTAAGTCTATGTACTATGTATCATTTATAGATGACTTCTCAAGGAACACATGGATATATTTCCTTAAGTAGAAATCTAAAGTCTTTTGACAGGTTTAAAGAATTTAAGGCTCTCGTGGAAAATTAAACAGAGAAGAAGATAAAGGTGCTGAGGACAGATAATGGTGGAGAGTTTTGCAGCAAGGAATTTGAAGAATTCTGTAAGAAGTGTGGTATATCACGGCAGAAAACTACTCCATATACACCTCAGAAAAATGGAGTTGCAGAAAGAATGAACAAGACGTTGATGGAAAGGGCAAGAAGCATGCTCAGTGGTGTCGGGTTAGGACAGGAATTCTGGGCAGAGGCGGTGGATACTGCATGTTACCTGGTCAATAGGTCACCTTCATCAGTGTTGGAGGATAAGACTCCACAAGAGGTATGGACTGGTAAGAAACCCTCTCTTTCACATCTGAGGGTATTTGGATGTGATGCATATGTACATGTTCCAAAGGAGAAACGAACCAAGTTGGATAGTAAATCTAAAAAGTGCATCTTTATTGGGTATAAGGATGGTTTAAAGGGTTATAAGCTTTGGAACCCAGTCACACGGAAGGTTGTGTACAGCCGAGATGTGGTGTTCAGAGAGGTGAAAGATGTTATTAAACATGAAGTCCAATGAAAGGAACCTAAGAAGATAGAGTTTGAGCTAAAGAAGGAAGAATCAAACTCTACAGCAGAGGAGGAATCAGAAGATGAAGAGCCACAAACTCTGGTTGTGAGAAGATCAGTTCAAGAAAGAAGGCAGCCTGAAAGGTATAGTCCATCTGCTTTCTATTAAAATTTTTCTTTATTTATTACTGACGATGATCCCAGAACTGTGAAGGAAGCAATAGATTCAGAGGATGGAAAACTCTGGAAAGAGGCCATGGTTGATGAAATGGCATCTTTGCACAAAAATGAGGCTTGGGATCTGGTGGAGTTGCCAGCTGGAAGGAAACCCATTGGCAGCAAATGGGTGTTCAAAAAGAAGACAAATGCAGAAGGAAAGGTGGAGAAATACAAAGCTCGGTTGGTGGCAAAAGGTTATTCCCAGGTGCCGGGAATCGATTTTGGTGATATTTTTTCTCCTGTTGCCAAGGTAACTTCTATTAGATTAGTTGTATCTGTTGCCGCTGCTTTTGATTTTGAGGTAGAACAGATGGATGTGAAGATAGCATTTCTTCACGGGGATCTGAAAGAGGAAATCTACATGAAGCAACCTAAAGGATTTGCAGCGAAGGGTAAGAAAGAACTAGTATGCAAGTTAAATAAGTATTTGTATGGGTTAAAACAGTCACCAAGGATGTGGTATCAAAAATTTGATACGTTTATACGGGGACTTGGCTTCACGAGAAGCAAAGCAGATCACTGTGTGTATTTTAAATTAATTGGTGACCGTGTTATTTATCTGGTCTTGTATGTGGATGATATGTTGTTGGTTGAAAATAACAAAGAAATTATCCAGGATTTGAAGACCCAATTGTCCTCCAAATTCGACATGAAAGATCTTGGTGCTGCAAACTATATTTTGGGCATGGAAATTAAAAGAGATCGGGCAAAGAGGAAGCTCTGTTTAAACCAAAGGAAGTATGTCGAGACAATACTGCTGAGGTTTAATATGCAGGATAGTAAACCGGTGAAGGTTCCTATTCCTGTAGGTGTGAGGTTATCTGTTGAACAGTGTCCCAAGACACAAGAAGAGGAAGAGGCCATGTCTCGTGTTCCATATGCAAGTGCAGTCGGTAGCCTGATGTATGCAATGGTCTGTACTAGACCAGACATTGCACATGTAGTGGGAGTATTGAGCAAGTTTATGTCAAAACCAGGAAAGGAGCATTGGACAGCAGTGAAGCGGGTTTTCAGGTATTTGCATGGCACTAGTGATTATGGTTTGTGCTACCAAGGAAGACTAGGATTGGACAGAGTGTTGGATATTCGTGGCTTTGTTGATGCAAACTGGGCTGGAGATCTGGATCATAGAAGATCTACAAGGGGGTATGTGTTTAACCTATTTGGAGGTGCAGTCAATTGGATGAGTAAGAAACAATCTGTAGTGGCACTATCAACTACAGAGGCAGAATACATGGCAGCCACTCATGCAAACAAGGAAGTAGTTTGGTTGTAGAGATTGTGTTCAAGTATGGGGTTAGTACAGGGAGCTATAAGGATAGACTGTGACAGCCAAAGTGAAATTTTCTTGGCAAAGAACCCCGCATATCATTCAAAGACAAAGCTCGTTGATGTTCAGTATCACTTTTTGAGGGATATGATAGAAGACAAAAAGGTGTTGCTGGTAAAGGTGGACACTTTGAAGAATATTGCAGATGCATTGACAAAATCTGTGAGCTCTTAGAAGTTCTCTTGGTGTAGAGAGACAATGGGCATTTGAGGGCTGGAAAAATGACTAAGCTCTCTTGTGGCCCCCTGTGGAAAGAAAACAACAAGTGGGAGAATGTTGGGTTGTGTTATATTCTTTCCACGTAGTTAACAGGGGGTTTGAAGGGCACCCGTAACCCCACTTTATGGGGTCCGAGGCAGCGCCCCAGAAAATTTTGGTTTTGGACCCTATGTTAGGTTTGGCGGACCCACCTATGGTTTTGTGCATGATTTTCGCACATGTTTTTTGGACGCGATGGTTTTCAGTCCATGGTATTGGACACGATGGTTTTCGGTCCATGGTATTGGATGTGATGGTTTTCATTCCATGGTATTGGATGCTTCGACATGTATAAATATGTATTGTAACATTGAAAGGAACATAATGAAAAATCAAGCCGGTAGTCCCGGTTTTGGGATCCAGGGGAAAATCTCTATGTATATGTGTTTTATGTGGTATGATCTCACATTGTTTTTTTATTGTGTTTTAATATTCGTATGCAGGTAATTTATGTACAAGGTTAAAACCTACATCCTTATGAAATGTGGTATGGGCACATTCCTTTGGTAAAGCATCTCAGGGTCTTTGGTTCCACCTGTTATGCCTTGATACCAAAGGTATATAGAAACAAACTTGGTGCAAGGAGTCGTAAGTGTATCTTCTTGGGGTATTCAAACACCTCCAAATAATACCGTATCTATGATGAAGTCAATAAGAAGTTTGTTGTATCTAGAGATGTAATCTTTCTTGAATCATTCAAAGCTGACAATGTTGTTGAGCGAAAACGTGATCGCTTGGATAGATTCACAAATGCAAAATCATTTCAAGAATTTGATAATCATATTCCACATTTTGAAGGATGGATTCCTATACTAGATCAACCTATAGAATCTTCTTCTGAAGCACTCTCTCCCACACATGAAACTCCAACCACTGATGATACTCTGAGTGATATGATTGACAGAATTGGGAGACTCGATCTTGATTCAATCCCAACTCAATAAACTGAGCAACCTGGACCATCTCAGAAAGGTCCCCCAAAGTGGCTGACAAAGACACTTGAAAGTGTTCATCCTGATGAGGTTGGAAAGGCAAGAACTAGAAATTCAACCTGGCAAAATAGAGGTGATGTAGATGACTTTCATTCACCTGTTGATGTGGATGTTTCTTATGATTGTGAATTGAATTTGTCTATAGATTTTGAACAAACTTCCTTCAATTAATTCTCTTCTCATGATGAATGGAAAGAAGTGATGAAAAAGGAGTATGATTCCTTGATAAAGAATGGCACTTAGAAGCTGGTTGATCGTCCATTGGGAACCAAACCAATTGGTTGCAAGTGGGTCTACAAGAACAAGTATAAAGTTGATGGCTCACTTGACAAGCATAAAGCCAGGCTTGTGGCAAAAGGTTTTGCATAGAAGGAAGGGGTTGATTATGACAATACTTTTTCCCCCACAACAAAATGGGCTACCATCTGGACACTCTTTGCCCTAGCAGCTCAGAATGGTTGGAAACTCCATCAAATGGATGTAAAAACTACTTTCTTGAATGGAGATCTAAAAGAGAATGTTTATATGTCCCAGCCTGAAGGATTTGTTGTGAAAGAACATGAACATAAAGTATGCAAACTTGTGAAATCCTTTTATGGCCTGAAACAAGCACCGCGAGCCTGGTATGAAAAACTAACTAAGCATCTTCTGAAACTCAGTTTCAAACATTATGATTTTGATGGTGCAACTTTGTTTGTCAAGAAAGTTGGCAAAATAGTTGTATATATTGTGGTATATGTAGATGATATTTTGATGGCGGGGAACAATGAGAGCTACATTGCATCCATAAATAAGGAATTGAGGAAAGGTTTTGAAATGACTAATTTGGGATATGTTCATTACTATCTTGGTATTGAAATAACTCAACATCTGAAGTCCATATTCCTTTCTCAAAATGAGTACATTGGAGATCTGTTGAATAGGTTTAGCATGGCTTAATGCAATCCTCTAACTACACCAATGGAACAAAACTTAATGCTCGCATCCATTGAAGGAAAAGAATTTGAGTATGCAACAAAGTATAGACAGCTTTTAGGAACTCTTAACTACCTGACTACTACCAAACCAAACATTTCGTTTGTTGTTGGAATCCTCTCCAGGTTTATACAAAAGCCGTGTGAGGGACATTGGTCTGCTGCAAAAAGAGTTCTAAAGTACTTGAAGGAACTCAAGACTTTGGACTCAAGTATACACAGGTGGGCGACTTCAGCTTGATTGGATACTCTAATTTAGACTTCGATGGAGACAAAGAAACTGGGGTATCTACTTTTGGTTATGCTATGAGTCTTGGATTGGGCAATGTCTCCTGGAGATCACGCAAACAATCAGTTCCAACAAATTCCACAACAAAGGCAGAATATGTGGCAGCAGCTGAGGCAACAAAAGAAATTGTGGGGCTCAAGAAAATTCTGGAAGATTTGCGGGCAAAACAAGTACATTCGACTCCACTCATGATCGACAATACCTCTGCAATAAAGTTGGCCAAGGACCCAAAGTTCCATGATCGAACGAAGCACATCAATACAAAATATCATCTGATTCGACATCATGTTGAGGCCAAAACAATCCATCTTCGCCATTGTTCCACTAATTAGAAGATTGCAGAAATCTTCACCAAAGCGCTTGGAAGAGAAAATCTTGAAAGATTCAAAACCATGCTTGGACTCACCAACATCCCTTCAGATTAAGGTGGGGAATGTTGATACCTAATCATAGGGATTGTGTGAACAATTGTAAATAATGTAAATAATTAATAAGAGAAAATGAAGAGTCATCGAGAGATGAAACTCAACAGTCACTCCCTCATGTATATAACTATGAAAAGCCCAAATGAATAAACATAATCTCATTTGAGGATTTACCTCTTGGCCTGACATATAGGCTTCTAGTGAGATCGAATTAACCAATTTGAGGTTAGTTTGATCTCCTTGAGGCCGAATTGGTGTGGAGGTGAAAAATAGCCTATTTGACTCAATATTGATTCTTTTTACATTATTCAAAAGCCCAATAAGGGTCTCTTTAAATGGAAAATGACTTTAATGACTCCGAATAAATCCTAGAATTCCTCAATGGGGACTTTGACCTAAAACATGATGACCCAAGCATGAAACCTGTGCTTTAATAAGTCATAATAATAATAATAATAAATTATTTTACATCCTTTTGATAAATACATTTTATTGTGACTCAAATACTATTTATGAAGACTGAACCTAGTTACATTATTCACAACTGGAAACTTGTTACACAACTAATTAGACAAATGTTGATGGAAGATGTGTGGTGAAAATTATCTCATTATAGTAAGCCAAGAGAATAATGTTGTGAAGTAGGGGTATGCGAACCCAGGGGTGGGGTTCACATACCCGTACTTGATTTACACACCCAAGCACTAGAAATGGACTCTGATTCTTCTCAAACATACCCTTTCAAACCTGATTTAGGTATGGAGAACCCGATAGTCTGAAATTTAAAAGTGGGTTCTTTCTTTGTGACAGGTAATCGGTACCCCGTAAAAGGGTGTGTGGTTCCCCAAAAACGGGCACACCATGGTATAATAAAATTCATGACTATAGAATATTCATTCCATTCCTCTTCGCACCCATGAGGTAATTGATTGTGATACTATGCATGGGAATTAGTAAATTACCCTTGCTACCTTGGAGGTAACAAAAACAAAGCAACTTTTACGTTGAGGCAAATCATGGCAAAATATACCCATTGAAGGAGTACATACAAATACCAAACTTCTGCTACATGATTTGGCTACCATCCAAGTGATTTCACTACCATCCAAGAAAATAAATTGCCACATATCATTTACGTCACCACTACTTGTACTAATGCTCTCATTTTATGTGGCTATCTTGGGTGAATGCACCGCCACAATTTCCTAAATACAAATGCTACCATTTTAAATTGTCTAATTAGGAGTAAACTTTGTTTCGAAAGGATTGGAGGTGCATCAATTAAATCCAAGTTTCCTAGTTTAATATATTTAACAAGCACAATTGCATTTTATTATTAATTAGCAAAATAAAAAGGGAAAAAGAAAAAGGTAGTTTGAATTAAAGTCAAAAAAAATTATGAAAGGGAAGAAGGGTGGAAGAATAACATTACAAAGAAGAAAGAAATAGTGTCAGAGGTAACAATTATACATCTGATATTGTCAAAATATATAAAATGAAGATCCTAGACATATTCTTTAAAAGCTGATTAAGAAGCACAAAACATAGAAGTGAAGGGAGTGATTTCAACTGAAAATATTTGAGTTATAGGAAAGCAAAGAATAGCAAAGGGAATTATGGATTTCAATTAAGGAGTTATAAGAAAACAAAGAAGAGCAAAGGGAATTATGGATTTCATACTATTTTGACGAGAACAGCAAATGGAATTATGGATTTTATACTATTTTGACAATGAAATGACTTTTTTTTCAAAGGATTCATATGTAAAGAGTCATTTAAAAATCACATTTTCTCAAAATTGTGAATTGTGAGAGAGCCCCTTATCAGAGTGACAAAAAAGAACATGTGGCTTAAGAATCACATTTCAAAATTGGAAGATTTCAAAATTGAAAATTCGTAATTTGAATTTCATATATATATATACCATCGGCGAACCCACACACCCTATTTCAAAAAGTGACATACCCGTCCCCATACCCATACCCAAACCTGCGTTTCCTGGCAACTTAGTAATAATGCAATGACAAGGATACAAATCCCAGGAAGGTGTTTTGTTAGTGGTCATGGATTCCCAACGCAAACAATTTAATGTTGCATAAACAATTAATTATGAAATTGTTAAGGGGTCCTGACCCAGGTTTAGAGTTAGTTGCGCTAACCAGCAAAACCCTAACTACTAGCCCTTTCAGAAACAACCTACGTAGCGCAGGTTGCAGTCTCACCCGAAGCATTATTAAGGGATGACAATTTGCGGTTTCTATATCTAGAGGTCAGTGTGATGGGTTTCTACGGTTCATAGGGCTTATTTAGGTCTTTGTGAACCCTAAACCTTAAAATATAGATAATTGCAGTAACTCGCAGAACAGAATCTAACCCTTCATGAAGGGCTTTAAACATTCATAACATCAATTAAATGAGTTTATCTACTACTTTCACGCATCAATTAAACGTTCATTCATATAAATTCAAATAACAGAATGAAAATATAGAAACTGCATAAGTAAATACAGATGCACAAATACACAATTACAGCTTCAAAAACAATCTTTATTGATATAATATTTTCTGTTACAGACTCTTCTTCCATGTGCACTCAGCTGCAGGGGCCCACGCACTCAGCCTGTGGACTTACCAAGGTCTTCGCGCACTCAGCTGTAGGAGCCTTCCCCTTTGCCTAAGTACAAGAACAGGCTTTCGTGTCTTAGACTACTTACCCATACATTGATCTTCTATTCTATGATGATCTCCTATGACTCGTTAAGACTTCTTTACATTACAGTACTTTGGTTCATGAATCATGGGCGGGTCACAAAACATCCTATCATCTAACAACTAAAGGACTAAAGCCCCTTTGACTCCTATGACCTTCGCGCTCCTCTCCCTCAAAATTCAGAGACTTTACATAATTATCAAAATTGATTACAAAATATACCCCATGGAACCTTATCCCAACAGGCCCCCAACACAATTTGGTGACTCGACCTCAAGTCACTCTGCTAGCATCGCCTCGATCTTCGCTTGCAGCTCACTGAACTCGATCTTCAAAACCTGTAGGTTTGTTGTTCCCTGCATAGCCGCCTATTGCACTTCTTCGACCAACTTTTCAGTAGTGGGGTCTTCAACTGCAAAGTCCATGGTCCTTTGAGTCGATTGCATTCTTTTGAGATTTCTCTATAATAACATATTCAACTGACTCACCTCATCTTTCCATGACTGCGTCCTTGAAGATATGATCACTTCCTTGCAACGTGGCTCGTCAATCTCGTTCTGAATCAACTTGCCTTCCTACAGTCTGGTGAAACTTTGCACTAGTGCTAAGGTCCACACTGTTGATCTGATCTCGTCAAACTGGCATTGGTTTTCCTTGATGTCCATGGTCCCCATGGTCCCAATCCTCCATTTTTAGATTTGGTATCCAACCCAGCAACGGACCCTCAAACAGCGTATTCTCTGGTAGTAAAGGCATAAACACCATGAACTTCGCAGCATCCATATCTTTGGGTACCTTCGTCGTAGATTTCCGAGGTGGTATGTATTTCAGTAGTCGAGTTATTGGTTCAACCTCTTCTCCATCAATCTCCTCTATTCCCCCTCCACATTTCTCTTCCTCATCTAGATCTATTGGCTCTGTCGGTTGTTTGGACTTGTCCATGGGGTTTTTCCTCAGCGATTTCTGCACTGGCACTTGCTGAGGCTTCTTCTGCTTTGTAGACATGGACGGTTTAGGCCTAGGCGACCGAGGCGGAGTAGTCAGAAATCCGGTAGACATAGGTTCAGCTGGTGCTACCTTAAATAGGGTTGGCTCTATCTCTGGGCGAGTTGCATTCATATTCTCAATGAAACTCTTTCGAAAATACTCAAGCATGTTTTCTAACTCTGGTCGTGAAAACAGTGCCTCCAAATATAGCTCAGACATATAGCACTGCTCTTGGCGCAAATCAAGGTGAAAACTCTTAAGGAAAACTCTCAAGAAGAAAAGTGTTCGAATGCAGAGTGGTATGTCGTATTTATAGACCAATTTGAATTCAAATCCAACTGTTCCCTCCAATTCTTGGTCATTAATGCACATTTGGCGACAGATTTCCAAAGATCTGCATCTTAAATGCTCACCCCCCTCTCCTTTCAACGGAAAATTCTCCATCCAATCAGCTACAGTGTTGCCAACGGTCACTTTTTGGCCACGCTGCGTGGGGCCCACCCACCTAGCGTAGCTCTCTTCAGTGACATCCTTTGACTTTTCGCACAGCCACTTCGCTTTTCATTTCTAACTTTCGGGCAGTGTAATTTAAAGTCTTGTACCTCCTTGTAGTTTCCTGGAGTACTAAGACTATCCCACAATCATATAGTCATTGCGTAAGGGCGGGATCACCTTTGTACAGCTTTAATCAACTTCCATTGACCTTTCCCAGAAATAATTCGCCATTCAGCTTTGCGAGTTAAACTGCGCCACCATTTGTAATTTCCTTAACAACATAGGGTCCTAGCCAATGCATTTGAAATTTGCCAAGGAACTTTGTAAAGTTACTGTCATATAGCAATACCAAATATTCATTCTTGAAGGTGTGTTGTTTTATATGGCAATCATGCCATGCCTTTTCATGGTTCTTCTGCACCTGTTGATGAAATCTTGCCAAGAAGCGATCCTCTTCTAGTTCTACGAGCTACGCAAGTCGCTCCTCCATAGTATCGTGATTGGCCATGTATGTAATTGCTACAATCCGCAAACTAGGCACAATATATTCCATGGGAATTACAGCCTCCTGCCCATACACCAATCTGAACGGGGTTTGGCCTGTCAACTTCTTACAAGTAGTCCTATATGCCTAAAGGACCGTTGGTATGCGCACATCCCAATCATTCCTCTTCACATTGCAAATCTTTATCAAGATGCTCTCCAGAATTTTGTTGAAGGCTTCTACCGTGTCATTCGCTTGAGGGTGATAAGGCGTACTCTTTTGATGATATACCTAGAATTCCTCAAGCAACACAGCAATTGTGTCATTTAAGAAGTGCATGCCCCTATCACTCATCAAAACCCTCAGGCAGGCGAATCGAGACAAGATATACTCAAAGATAAATGTCGTGGTGGTAGCAGTGCGACAATCTTTTACAAGTTATGCCTCCGCCCATCTGGTCAAGTATTCAGTCGTTGTAATAATGTATCTAGCCCCTGTATTTTTCCCTGGTGGTTGTATTGGACCCACAAAGTCTATCACCCACTTATCAAACACTTGCAACATCACTTGCGGATTCAGGGGAAATTCATCTCTTCGTGATGGTCTCCCCGTCCTTTGACAAACATCGCACGCCCTACAATAGGTCTTAGAGTCCTTATGCATAGTAGGCCACCAAAGTCCTGCGCGTAGGATTTTCTGTGCAGTTTCTCTTCCTGCATAATGTCCTCCTGCTACTCCTCCATGTGCTTCTGTGAGGATACTTTGTCGCTCATACTTTGGAACATACCTACACAATATCTCATCAGAGCCCATTTTGTATAAGTGTCCGGCTATCACAAAGAAATCAGCAACCTGGACCACCAATTCTTTCTTTTGTTGCGTCGAATATCCTTCTGGAGTTGTACCTGTGGACAAAAATTGAATTATATCTACAAAATGATCATCTGCGACGCGAACAATGAAGAGTTGCGCATCAGGAAACCCTTCGTCCAAACTTGTAGGGTCATCACCAGTATCAATCCGTGAAAGGTGATTAGGACTAGCATTGAGGCGTCCTAGCTTCACAATTACCTCAAAATCGTATTCTTGAAATAGTAACAACCACCTACAAATCTTCCTCCCCAACACAGGTCTGTTGACCAAGTATTTCATAGCAAAATGGTCTGTATACATCTTGAAGTGCGCTACCAACAGATAGTGTCAAAATTTCTACAATACGTAGACCATCACTAGTCCTTCGCACTCTGTGGTCAAGTAGTTCTTTTCTGCCTTTGACAACTTCCCACTTGCAAATGTGATTGGGTGGTCAATATCTCCTTCGCCTAGTTGGGTCAGTACCGCACCCAGCGCAATACAGGACACATCTACATGAACATGAAACTCTTTCTTCCAATCAGGGAACACTAAAATGGGTGCGGTGACCATTTTTTCCTTCAAAACATCCAAACTTTTTTGAAATCCTCGTCCCAGAAAAATGTCGCATCCTTTTTCAATAGTTTTTCCATTGGCGCAGTTATTTGTGCATACGCTTTGATGAACTTCTTGTAATACCCGGTATGGCCCAATGTTGCATGCAGTTTTTTAACATTCTTCGGGGCCTCCAAATTAACAATAACTACTACTATCTTGACAAGGTATACCATCAATCCCTGCTTGCAAACCACATGACCCAAGAGTATCCCATAAGGTACACAAAATACGCACTTCCTTAGGTTAAGGGCTATCTAATGCGTTCAACAGGTATCCAACATGAGGCACAAACTAGAAACATGGCACTTTACCAATCCAAACATTATCCAGACATCAAAGTAGATCTCCAAAAATTTGTGGATAAATTCTTTGAAGGCCACAATTACCGCTTGTGAAAATATTGTGAGCGCATTCTTCAATCCAAAATGCATCATTGTGTATTGAAAACAACCCCACTCAGTCACGAAGGTAGTCTTAGTCCGATCCTCCGGTGCAATCTTGATCTAATGGTATCTCGAGAACCCATATATGAACGAATAGGCTTCCTACGCTCCAACATTATCCAGTACCTCATATGTAAATGGCATAGGGAATGGAACATGGACGCATGCACCATTCAACTTCCTCGAGTCTATGCATATCTGAATTTCATCCTACTACTTTTCTTGAACCACCATGGGACTCACCCAGCCTGACTCCTCCACAAGTTCAATGATCCCAGCGTCCAGCGTCTTATCCAACTCCTTGCACACCTTTTCTTTATACTTGACATTTAATCGATAGGGGCACTGCTTTACTGGCTTCACATCTGTCTTCAACGTGATCTTCATGACACCCAGATCCCCTACTATCCCTTTTAGATCAGAGAAATTGGTGGAAAACTAGTCCTGATATTCTCGCAACAGCTCTTCAACTTTATCAACTGTATCTTCATCCCAATAGTCGCTTATCTTCGAAAACTTCGATTGCGCTTTTGATCCTATATTCACTTGCTTGGCCTTTAAAGGCTCTGATATATCAGGGATTTCTTCCTTAAGTCCCTTGAATTCGCGTTGTCCTTTAGACTCGGGAATGTTGATGTTTTTGGGATCTTCTTCACCCTTCTCTGTGGTCACATTATAACATTTGAGCGCATGGTGTAGTTGCTTATTCCAGTCTAGTTGTACTTACTCAACCGGCTCTTTAGACATTTTGAATATTGCAACTTTGATCTCTTGGATCACCTCATCTATACACTCAAACCCATCTTCAAATTTGAAAGTTAACAGAAAGATATCCTTCAAGATATCCCATTTTGTCGTCCTGTGTCACAGCTCAATTTCCAAATACCAGTTCATTAGGATGGTGTCCAAAGTATGACAAAATATGTGAACCCACTATGTCTATGGTTCTTCTCCCCATTCTTTCATCCATCGCACCAAATGCTCGCGCGGATTGTCCTTCCCTGTGTATTTCTCCACCAAGCAGGTATTGGTGTACCCAAACCTCAACTTCATCATTCTTCGGTACTCCTTCCAATCGGTGAAGTTGTCCTTATGCATACCCCACCAACGGGCAAGCGTAGCTCGCAGCGCAATATCTATAGCTTGGAACCGATGTTCCTCCAGTACATCCCTTTCAAACTTATCCAAAAACCATCATAATAAGGTAAATTTCATACCTCAGTGGATATGCATCGAAGCGAATTTGTAAGCCTATTACAACGCAGTGATGATACTTCATGTAGTCGATTCTACCAATGCTCAAGCTCCTCATCAAAATCTGAAGTGCAGGAACTATCCCTATCCCATGCAATCCATCCATCCGCAGTAGGGTTAATCTAGTCCTCATCTCGCGCAATGATCTTGTAGATCTGATCAATGTCGTCTTCTTCTTCATAATCGCGGACCGGTTCAGTATATCGCGCACCTTCAGTCAGATCCAATGGAACGATAACCCTGAGCTCCTTCCTTTCAAATGTCATTCTGCGCTTTTCAATATTAATTATCGCATCCATATCAAAGGCCCAATCGATTCCAAGTAGTGTAAGATAAGGGTTGCTATCATCAACTATCTCAATCACCTCAAAGTCAGCTAGGGCGCTTGCTCCTTCAATATCTACCATTACCCCATATAGGCACCCCATAGGAATGATCTTTTTTTGGTTCGTCATTCGTAGCTGGATAGGAGACCACTGCAATGCAGGCCTCCCCATTCTCTCCCAAGTTTTCTTTGGCAAAACGTTCGCATCATATCCCAGATCAAGAATTACCTAATCCATTTCGTACTCTCCAATTTGCGCAGTCAGTCTCATCTCGCGACCGGTTTGCTTCTTGCTTTTGCCCACTTTGTGTATTGCGCATTGTTCCTACAGAGGTTTATTTTTACCATACAATTATCTATCAACTCCTGTAGCCCCTCTACTGCTTTTCTATCTCTTAGACGCTTCATGCAATTATTCAAAAATGTTGCTAACAACGAAGGGTCTATGTCCTGCGCGTTATCACTTCCTCCGGACTTTCCCTAACTTCCTGATGTAGAAGCTTCCGCAAATCTCTTCTTAGCCTCCATAAAGGTTTCCTTTGCTTTTCTTAAATCGAACCCAACTTCTTTTTCAGCAGCCTTGCGTACCCATCCCTCAACTTCTGGTTGCTTCCCCTTGTCTTCTCCAGTGGCAATACTGCTTCACGTAACGATATTAACACTAGGCTCATCCTCGCGAGGCTCCGACCGCATCATTTGGATATTCGGCGTGGGTTGTTGGGTTTGAGTCTTCTTTTCTTTCATATTTGCTATAAGTATCGGGCAATATTATATGACATGGTCAAACTTCCTACAATACTGACAGGAGGGGTGTGTTGGATTCTAACAGTCACGCACGAAATGACCTGCTTCCCCACAGTTGTAACAAATAATATTTCCACGACCCCTTCCAGTTCCTCCTCCTAGGCCTTGAAATCCTCTGCACACCGCACCAATGCCCTGATCTTGAGGCTAGTTCTTTGCCTGCATCCTATATGTAGGAGTCCTCTCCATCATCAATTCATAACTCTGGTAGTTGCAATCATCATGTCCTACTGATTTACAAAAAGTGCAAAACAACTGTTGTGAGGTCTATACAAACTTTTGTAGAACATGACAATTATATATCATGTGTTTCCCATAAATTTGAAAAATAACGCACCATAATGCTAATCCCGCACTCGTCCCAACGGTGTTTTCTGGCTTTAGGGGACAGGGCCTCCCCCTATAAGATAATTCTGATAGATCGGGCAATGGTCCTTATCGTGACCATGGCCTTTGCATTTCAAGCACCAAACTTCTGCGCGCACTTCCTGTTGACTTATTTTCCCTTCTTAAGGCTCTATAACTCCATATGTAAGTTGGCCAATTGTCACTGAATCTGTTTCACCCCCATATTATCTTGCATGGGCGAAGCCTCCAATCTCATGGAAATCTCCAAGGCTTTAGCTTGCGTTCCTATTTTCTGTTGAGATAGTGGCAATCTCAGATGAGGCAATAGCGAAGCAATGTACCAGTCTTTGTGTTGATCATCTGTGATCCTCATATTAGCCTGTTGAATCAGACACTTCAGTCTTTGATCAAAGTCCCACGCGGACTCATTTACCCTCTGTTAGATCTCTTTAAACTCTGTCACTGACTGGGCTTGCGATTTAGGCTTCTTAAACTCATTGTTCAGCGCTTGTTATGTTTCCAGCATAGTCGCATTGGGTTTACCCAAACAAAACTTGATATACCAGCTCAATGCTCTATCCTGTAGCGTTGTAACCAACTGTGCTTTCTTCATGTCATCATCTGTAATCTATTGTGCCTTCCATACAGCATCTGCTACAAACCAGAATTGTTCAGGGTCTTCAATCCCCAAACCCTTAAACACATGCATCTTCATCGCATTCGCCATGTTGAATGATGGAGGTGGAGGTGGAGGTGGAGGTGTAGGTGTGTGAGGCAGAGGTGATGGTGGAGGTGGAGTGGATGGATTCGGTATCCCTGCAATACCCTGTCTTACTGCCTGTAACGCACCTAGCGGTGTCCTTAGAACACTACTTTCTTCGTCATTGTCAGACGCTCCTAACAAAGGACTGTATTCAACACCTGAATCTAGGTCTCTTCTGAATGTTTTTCCACTTCGTGTAGCTCCCATCAGATCTCTTCTAAACATTAATTTAGTGGCATAACCCTTTCTCGCACAATATCATTTTAATCCAAGTCTTCAGGGATTTCAAATACTTACCTCTTGGTCCCTTAAAGAATCATCATTCAGCTTCGCTATAACTTACAGATGTATTGATTGCAAACTCAGTGATGAATCCGCCCAAAATGTTATTGATCCAATAGTCGACAACCCTCGTGATCTTGTTTTCTGAAGCTTCCAGATGCCTTACCAATTATGGAGTCCACACAATAGGGTTGTCCAACTTCCACATGCCCTGACTATCTGCCAATTTTAACAACCACTGGTGTAATTTGCACAGAAAAGAACATAAGAAAATTTTGTGCTCGTCTGTATACAGATATTTATTCAGCCACTCTTCCTTTGACAGATGTGGATTCATGTTTTCCTGAGTCGCGAATTCGTGCAGCTTCCGATCTATCCACTTCTTGATTTCTTTCTTAGTTGGGAACCATTTATTCGACATCACACATTCCTCAGATAGATCTCGGTCTTGGAAACAGGACCATTTGTTGGCATAGGGGTCCTGACCCAAGTTCAGAGTTAGCTGTGTCAACCAACAAAACCCTAACTGCCGGCCCTTTTGGCAACAACCTGCGTAGCACAGGCTGCAATCTCACCCGAAGCAGTATTGGGAGATGACAGAACCAGGTTTCTATATCCAGAGGTCAATGTGATGGGCTTTTGTGGTTCCTAGGGCTTATTCTGGTCTTCGCGAACCCTAACCCTTAAAATATAGATAATTACAGTAACTCGCAGAATAGAATCTAACCCTTCGTGAAGAGCTTTAAACATTCATAACATCAATTAAATGAGTTGATCTACTACTTTCGTGCATCAATTAAACGTTCATTCATCTAAATTCAGATAACAGAGCGAAAATATAGAAACTGCATAAGTAAATACAGATGCATAGATACAAAATTATAGCTTCAAAAACAGTGTTTATTGATATAATATTTTCTGTTACGGACTCTTCTTCCCTGCGCACTCAGTTGCAGGGGCCCGCACACTCAACCTGCGGACTTAGCAAGGTCTCCACGCACTCATCTGCAAGAACCTTCCCCTTCACCTAAGTACAGGAACAGGCTTTCCTGTCTTAGACTACTTGCCCATACAATGATCTTCTATTCTATGATGATCTCCTATGACTTGCTAAGACTTCTTTATATAACTCTTTCCATTACAATACCATGGTTCGCGAACCATGGGCGAGTCACAAAACATCCTATCATCTAACAGCTAAGGGACTAAAGCCCCTTTGACTCCTACGACCTTCACGTTCCGCTCCCTCAAAATGTGGAGACTTTACATTATTATCAAAATTGACTACAAAATCTACCTCAAGGGACCTTGTCCCAACAACAATCAAAGATCAGCTTTTTCAATTTGAATATCAACATAATGACCACTTAAAAACAGAACAGTCACTTCATTATATTGGCATAGATTTTACTGCAAGTATTATCATAAGGGTTTGTACAAGTACCACAAAATGTCAAAAAGTCTTTTATATATCAATGTAGATGATATTATCATATCAATTTATTTTTTTGTATCTCGAACATAAGTTTCTTCATTTTTTCATTCTTATGTGATGCATCTTTCGATACATTCAACCCCCATAGATTCAAAAGTCCCACTCCCACTCTGATCAAATGAACCAAAAGGGGAAGATGCATGAACAATTTTTTTTTGTTTAAATATTGTTTAGAAGAGAACACAGAGTTTTTGTTATAATAGTGTATTAATACCATCAACATTTATCGATTATGTTTCATCTTTTGTGATTACGGCGAGAGGCGCTCTATAACCCAGTGTAGTGGAGATATGTAGATGTAATGTAAGAAGGTTTGTCAACACTTTTAGTATGTTGAATTTATATTAATATGTTCAATTTTAATAAAGTTTGTCAACACTTTTAAATGTCCGTGTAGTATGTTGAATTTATATTAATATGTTGAATAAAAGGTTAAAAGTAATATAAAGCCCCAGGGGAGATGTTGTCCGTAAAAAGTTAAAAGTAATAAATAGTAGTTATAAGTTAAGATGCATTTTATCTTTAATGATTTCATAACCATATTTATATTTAATTAATAAGATTAGCTTGTAAATAGCTTTTGTTACAATACCATGGCTCATCAATACCACATGCCCAAAAACCATCTCTTATATTTAATTAATAAGATTAACTTGTAAATAGAGTTTGTTACAATACCATGGCTCATCAATACCACGTGAGCAAAAACCATCTCTCATTTCACAATCGAAATATTTTATTTGAATTTAATTTTATAACATTTTACATTTAAATCTAAAAGATAAAATATTTTTGAGAGATATCTAAACTTTGTATCACATAAAAGCAAAAATATTATAATTATTTTTTAAATATATCTAAACCTTTTATCAAATTATAATATATAAGATATAAATAATAACTATATATTAGGATCCATTTTACCATATAAATTATAAAAATAATTTTGTAACCATATTTAAATTTCATTAATAACCACAACTTAATACTTACAATATTCACCACATAACCAAAAACCATCTCTCATTTTCCAATCATAATATTTTAGTTATTTTTTAATTTAATTTTATTACATTTTGTGGCAAGAGACACTCTCCAAAAAAAAATAGAAGATATGTTGTAATGTTTTGCTATGTTATCTAAATATTTTGACTCAATAAAATTGCATAAAAATAAAAGTAACAAAAAAATATATATATTAATTATAATTATTAATTAAAACATTTAACTAAAAATAATAACTATTTAAAAAATAAATAAAACAAAAAATAATATTAATTATTAATAATTAAACCAGCATATATCCATTTTAACTCTAGATCTATCAAGCTTCGAAAGGGATCAAATCATCTCTCTCAAGATGTAAAATTACATAAAAATAAAAACAAAATTATTGATTATTAATTATTAAATGTTGTAATGTCTTGTTAATTACATAAAAATAAAAACAAAATTATTAATTATAATTAGTAATTATTAAACCAACCTATATGTTGTAATGTCTTGTTATTTTAAGTCTGGACCTATCAAGCTCTGAAAGGGATCAAATCTCTCCACATGCAAAATCACATAAAAATAAAAATAAAATTTATATTTATAATTATTAATTATTAAACCAGCCTATATTCATCTTAACCCAACCTATATGTTGTAATGTCTTGTTATGTTATGCTATCTAAACATTTTAACTCAATAAAATTACATAAAAATAAAAATAACAAATAAAATAAAATCATTACTTATAATTATTAATTAAAACATTTAACTAAAACTAATAACTATTTGAAAAAAAAAACTAATTATAATTATTAATTATTAATAATTAAAGCAGCATATATCCATCTTAATTTTGGATCTATCGAACTAATTATTAATTAAAATATTTAACTGAAAATAATAACTATTTAAAAACAAAAACAAAAGAACTTATTAATTATTAATAATTAAATCAATATAGAATCTTAACTGGATCTATCAAGCTCCGAAAGCAAGTCAGGCCTGGAATTTAATTTGACGACGTTTTTTGTATTTTTTTTACCCTTCATTTTACGTTTTAACTTTTTACCCTTCACTTTACGTTTTAACTAAATATGTGAGTGTCACGAAAACTCTATTTTAACAATTTTTGTAAATTTATTCCACAACACACAATAAGTCATCAAATGGACGCTGATAATCACTGTTATTTATAATGATTCTTGTTAGATTGAAATTGCAGATTTGTAGTCTATCAGATTTACAGCTCAGATTTATGGTGGGACCATTTAAACAATAAAATCTTTGCAAAAAACTTACAATCCATGGACTATAAATAAATTATCTAGTGAGATTATAAATAAATCGTGGACTATAAATAAATCATCTAGAGAAATTAGAGAAAAGTTATGCAATAATAAACAGTTATTATACTTCATTAAAAGTCAAACTTTCTGGAGAAACTACAAAATTTTTTATCAATAGGAATATCTCAATACATAGATCCTCTATTAAACATAAACTATAAGAATTTTCAAAGCTCAAGAATCCTTCTTGACTTTGTATCTATCCATATCTCATATATTGCATGCCAATCAACATTAGAAACAGCCCAAAAACCTCAAAAAGATTCAAAAAAAGGGGAGGAATGAATATTTTTCATGGTTCATTGCGTGTTTGTGATACTGAAATTCTTCTGAATACATTTTCAAATCTCTGATATGTATACTTCTGTATGGATCCGTACTGGATTTTTTCGTTGTGGAATTTTTTTCATAACAATTGTATTTAAATACGTCTTCGTAATCAAATCTCGCCACTATAATTTCAATGAAAAAAGACAACCAATATGTCACTAACAACCTAAAAAATTACAAGTCACAAAAATGTGCAGAACCATGAACATTAGACCTGTATAATTCAACGTCAATCACAAGTAGACTTGTAATTCAAGGCCTACCACAATTACAGAAGAAAAGCTCTGGCCAAGGCATGTCTGACTACTCGATGGGGTTGTTGTCTATTGGTAAGTGAGGGAGGCTCCGATACAAAGAGCCCACAATAAATACCCCACCCAATTCGGATAGTCCCCTCTGACAGATGGTGACTAGCCACATACTGCCTCGGAAATAAGATATACGAGGAAAGAACCAGAATAGTTAGCCGGAAATTATAGAGCAAGCAGGCCGAGTGCAGCTGCCCAGAAATGGAGAAAATTACTAGAGTATCCAGTGCAGACAGATCATACTTGTTAAATACTACACACCATCACAACAGCAAAGGCAAAAACAGCCCTTGCAGGTCCACCAAAAGTCCCCCCGACGAAATCTAAACTGCGAGCACTGTTGTGTGATATAGAAAGGATTAATTAATTATGAACAGGGCAAATTCCCTCCAGACACCAGACCATAACAACCTTCAAGTGAGGAAGAAAAACAATGGCAGAGAAAGTACTCAATATCCGGATGCATGTGAGCACCGTTGAGTGGTCCAGAAATGGATAGTAAAAATACGGCATAAAATATAGATGCATATCTCAGACCACAAAAACCACTCACAGAATTTAAGGAACATTCCCAAAACAAGGCATAAAAACAGTATAGTTGTTAAACAATCACCAAAACAATTGCTTCCCAGACAAATACGCAACAACCTTCAAGGAACCTGTGACATTCGAACATACTACTACCGATAAAAAAAAAAAGCCAGTGAGTAATTGACATACCTGCAGATAGTGACTGGTAGCAGATTCTGGGTCGCATCCAAACAGTAACTATATTGAAACAGCTCATTTAAAACCGTAACAACACAGTAAGGAGCATCCACAAACCAGTATAGTATAGTATAGTGTGGGGAAGTTCAAAAACAAACACAAAAATACCATCTGCGGGAAGACATATACTGGTATGGGCCGCGGCCCGCAAGTTGCAACCCAAACGCAAACAAGCGATGAAATTAATGAAGAATTCATAGCTTTTTCGAATTTGAGAACACTGTAGATAAGATTAACTCTGACGGCACAACGAAATTAAAGGAATTTGTCACAACATACCCTTGATTTGACAAGAAATGCAGAATTTTACAGTAATGAAACCTGAGGCACTTAATTTCAGTAAACGTGGCTGAATCGAGGATAAAGGCCGAAAAGAAAAGACAATTGATTTGGAGAACGCATCGTATACTCCAGGTTGGTATGGAACCAGCAAAGATAAGTAGATGTTCAAAGGGTGGCTTGAATGAACGCCTCCTGGGCCAACGTGTCTGAGTCTTTAATATCCATAAATTATAATACCCGATACAAAGAGCCCACAATAAATACCCCACCCAATTCGGATAGTCCCCTCTGACAGATGGTGACTATGGAGTATAATATATCACACTAGGAATTAAGCCATATGACTCAACCTAGTACTTATTGACAGTAGTCACAAACTTCAAGAGATAGGCTCAGAGTCCCATTACAGATATTATAGATTTTTACGTTTTCTCTATGAAATTAGACATCAAAACGACGAGTTGGAAAGGTATACCACACGTCTAACCTTACGTGGAAGATTTTCTCCCTGCCGTCAAATACGTTCTGAAATCAAAAATACGTTCTGTGGGACGTCAAATTCCAGGCCTGGATCAAGTAAGTATATCAAAGTACGAAATTACATAAAAATAAAAAAACTCCAAAAGGGATCAAATCTCTAGAAGTGAAAAATTACATAAAAATAAAAACTCAGAAAGGGATAGTTGCAAAATTACATAAAAATAAAACTAAAATTATTAATTATTATATTATTAATATTATTAAAGGAGCTGCCTATATTCATCTTAACTCGAGATCTATCAAGCTCGAGAGGGATTAAAGAAGTAAGCTTGATAGGTCAAGAGTTAAGATGGATTTATGTTGGTTTTATTATTAATAATTAATAATTACATAAAATAAAAATAAAATTTATAATTATAATTATTAAACCATTACATAAAAATAAAAAACTCCAAAAGGGATCAAATCTCTAGAAGTGAAAAATTACATAAAAATAAAAACTCAAAAAAGGATAGTTGCAAAATTACATAAAAATAAAGATAAAATTATTAATTATTAAACGAGCCGCCTATATTCATCTTAACTCTAGATCTATCAAGCTCGAGAGGGATTAAAGAAGTTTGCATTGCATCTATTTTCCTCAAAGTTTACACTCATAAAAGAGGTTTACATCTCGAGAAATTTGATCCCTCCCAAAGCTTGATAGATCAAGAGGTAAGATGGATCTATATTGGTTTTATTATTAATAATTAATAATTACATAAAATAAAAATAAAATTAATAATTATAATTATTAAACCAGCCTAGATTTCTCAGAGCTTTTATTATTAATAATTAATAATTATATAAAATAAAAATAAAATTAATAATTATAATTATTAAACCAGCCTAGATTTCTCAGAAGTTGATAGATCCAAAGTTAAGATGGATCTATGCCGGTTTTATTATTAATAATTAATAATTACATAAATAAAAATAAAATTAATAATTATAATTGTTAAACCGGCCTTTCATCTCAACTCCGGATCGAAAGTGTACGTGCAAACCTTTTCCCCAAATTTTACACTAAAAAAAATTATATCTCAAGAAATTTGATCTTCTCAAAACTTAAAAGCAAAGCTCTAGAATTAAAATAAATTTAAGCTAGTAATATACTAGAATCAAATAAATCTAAACTAATAATATACTCAGAACTATTAAATAAACATCATTCTCAATCCTAAACCAAAAACTATTAAATAAACATTATTCTCAATGCTCAACCTCAAATTGATAGCAATGCCTCCAACCATAAGCCAACAATGACAGTAAGAAATTTTTAATTTTGAAGAGGAGGATTCGAACACAAAAATTGGACCTAGTATTTACCCAGGGAACCAACAGCTTGCATAATAGCTCCCCTTTTACAGGAAATGTGTGCTTAGTGCCGGCGCTTCCTGTACACTCATGCTACTATGATTACCCAAAGGATGGTATGGAAATGTCCCCAAGACGTCCACACGCAACAGAACCCAGAATCGGAGGAATTTCCCCGCAAAAACAAATAAACACGCAGACAGCCAAAACACGTTTTTTGTACAGAAAACATGTGGCCCCAGCAACGAACCCGGGGATGCCTCTAATGGGCCCACTACTCGCACAAAACAACCCTAACCATTTTTATTGCTCA
The DNA here is from genome assembly GCA_031772625.1 of Pinus tabuliformis. NCBI lineage: Eukaryota > Viridiplantae > Streptophyta > Pinopsida > Pinales > Pinaceae > Pinus > Pinus tabuliformis. The sequence goes on along the minus strand of CM062808.1, from coordinate 958,197,093 downwards.
GTTTATCCCGGTTCCTACATCAGACAAAGAGAAGGATTTTCAAAGCCGAGCTTTGTTTAGAAATTTAATTGTGGTGGTCATAAGTATTTTTAGAAGTTAAGTCACATATATTTCCGTAGTTTAAATGTTGGTTTTGTATTTTTCTCAGTGGATTTCCCGTGAATTTTGCCAAACTTCAGATTTGAGTTGTGGAATTTGCATAATCTGAATGTCCCAGGTACTTTACAGCCTATTGAATATTGAATTTATTTATATATTGAAAATTACAATTTAAATAATTAAAAATTATAATTGACTTAAAATTATTTGACTTTTTAGACATCATTTTTCTATATTATAATATATTTATCGTAATATTTTTTTAATTTTTTTAATTGAATGCAAAAATGAACATCACGATTTTTTTTAGTTGAATGCAAGTGAACATCAATGGTGATGGCATGGAAATTAGGGCAATAACAAAAATTCCCATGTTCAGATCGAAGATTTTTGACCATTCAGTTCCAATTTTTACATTGTGGCAACCAATCCTCACTCCCTCCCTGTTTTATAATAACTTGAACCAAAGAGACATATTGTTCTATATTTTAACTTTGGTTTTGTTTTGTCAGATTTTCGTTGTTTTATTATGCACTGCCCGACATACCCCAAGCCTATTTTCCAAAAATAACATTCCCGTCGCTATTCATTGGAATCAAGAAATGTACATTGCCCAGCAGATAAGACTGAGAGCTTCAGACCCATCAAGATTGCTGCAAGAGAGGGCAGCACTGTTCCATAACTTCAGTTGGCTATAGAGAAAAAAACTGTCCACTGAAAACATTAGTACCTGGCAAGAGACTAAAAAAGAACTGATTTATACAGGAACAGGACAGATAAATAAAGATAATTTTACACGCCATGTATTCAGAAAAACTGAAAACTGGAAAATCTGACAGTTGAGAATTGAAGACCGCTTTGCAGAGAAAAAAGGAAACTCCTTTAACTGTTGAGCAGGAAAACTGAAGCAGTATTTTGTAAACTCTCTTTCTGTTGCAGCCACTCTGCCAAGTAAAACATTTATTCTAGACGACGTGGATTATACTAGAACTCTATGCACATGTTGGCAAATACATTACTAATGCATGTTGATAAATAAAGAGAACTTTCCAAGGGATAACAAATACAAATTATAAAAGTTAATCATAAACTAAATAATTATATGCATTGCTGATTAAGACCCTCGTAAACAATCTAACCAGTCGAAACATAATACATACAGCTGCACATATCCCAGAACAAAAATGCTCAATAAAATTATAATTTTATGGTTGTATCACTTATAGCATACATCAAATTATAATTTACTTGCCTGTGTCACGTACATGAAACAAATTGTCTAGATAAAATCTTAAGATCCATTGGATTCTGGCAATTTGAAAACTTCTGGAAAACAATGATAGCTTGAGTAACAAATATAAGCTCATTCAATGTCTTGTGTGTGGTTTTTACAATGTTAGCTCAGATGTAGTATCACAGATACATATGCCCCAGTAAATCTTGATTACTCTTCAACATGCATCCAATTTACTGTACAGCAAGTGTAAGAAGTCTAAAGTTGGTCTTGTATCTCTTCTTTTGCAAGTTTAGTTGTAAATTGGGAAAAGGGCCAGCTGACGATCAAAATGCTTAGATGCATCTACGTACCCAAATGAGATTAACGACTTCCTGACAATTTTGAGCCCAGCTTCTTTTGTGCAATGCGTAACCGCTCTGCAATTAGAAGCTCCTTTGTCTGTTCCATCAGAGCATGTTCTTTCTCCATGATGTCTTCTAACTCCTTAAAATGTTGTATCTTGTAGTGTAATTTTTTTAACTGCTATTTGCCAAAACACTTTTGTTTCAGTCAGCATTGGTTCCACAGATGAGAACTTCAGCCCAACAGACCACTGAAAAAAGCAATTACCTGATTTTCAATAACAATCGATATCAAATGCTCCATCTCCCTCTCTTCTTGATCTGCTAAAAGTTTTGTATGTGCTGCTGCTGCTCCCAAAGCTGTTCCAATAGCAGCTCGTATCTGCAGATTTGGAGGAGGCAATTTTTTTGTACTAAAGCATGAATCTATATCTTTTGTGTCTCGATCATTTCCTACAATAACAGAAAATCCCATTCAAGTAAACTAAAACCCAATTTAAGGCATAATGAACCGAAACTTAAAATCTTGAAAATTTGTATAATGTAGTGCAAACCATCCACTAAAGAATAAATGCTGTGCACATAGCACATCAATAGATAAAAGGCCCAGTATGAGAAACTTCATATAAAACTTTTAGATCAAAATTTAGAATAACAAAGTGAAAAATTATTCAAAAAGATGCAAAACCTCCTGGTTCTCTCTTGCTTTCCTCCAGTTCACATTCCTTCCTAGTACTGCCATTTTCAAAATTTCATGAGACAAGAAACAAATATAAGTACCTACTGGACACAAGACGCTACTTAATTGCATTTAAGTATGGACATCCAATGATGCAACTAAATGCCAATAACACGATCTCAGTAAATGAACAGTTTTAAAGCAAAGCGTAGAAAAATACATAACCTCTCTAAATCAAGTCCACTTAACGTAGAATCCAATTTGTGATTCACTGACCTGGTTTCTAGGCTGTTTAGGATATGGCTGGCAGAAGGATCCTCTTGACACAAAGCTGCAACAGCAGCTTCTGCTGCAGCTGCTGCAACACGAGGGCCAACCATTGTAGACAAGAAAGCTACCTAACAGTAACATAATCCCTTAGAAGCAAGTTTAGATATATTGCAACTTCAATCACAAAAAAGTTGCCACACAACAATGTAAAGCAAGATCAAATGACCTAAACACACAAAACACAAAACATACAGCTAACCTGTGACATTATTGGGTTACTGGCATCCTCAATAGGACTAAGGCACCGATATTTAAGAGGGGGTGCTGCAATATCCTCCTCAGTGGTATGCCTCTCTTCTTCATTATCATCTTCTTGGTAATTTTGAGCACTACTGTCTTTTAGACTAAAAGCTTGATCATTTACTTTGTTTTCATTTTTTAAATTACTCGATCTTCTATCATTGCCTTCAGTGCCAGCATTTCCCATGAAATGCTCTCCAAAAGGAAGTTGTACAAGCTTCATGACACAGTCTGCCTCATTCTTAGTACCGACATGCTGAACGACACTATTCCAGTCATCCCCATGAAGCATAATACCCTCTAGAAGAAGAAAAGTTTCTTGATCCGTCCACTTGTCACTTCCAAGTTGAGAAGTTACTTTATGTTGATTGGAATACTTAAAATCAGCTGCAGACAGGCCAAGTCCATAATTTCCATCCTGAAAACATTTTGTGCAAAGCACAAAACCTGCCTGCTAGAGTAGATATGCATTAGAACATAAATAAAATATAGTTGCACTAAAGCTAGCACAAATACATTAGAAACAGCATAAGATATATAACCTGAAATTTATCTTGAAAAACAGATATCTATTATAGACAATGTCTGCCCCTGTGAAGCACCACATAATAACAATTGCTAGAGGAGATCTGTATTAGAAAATAAATAAAATATAGTTGCACTAAATATACATTAGAAACAGCCTAAGAAATATAACCTGAAATTTTATCTTGAAAAACACACACACACACACATATATTATAGACAATGTCTGCTCCTCCAAAACACCACATAATAACATACGCTCCTCAAAAGTTTTCCAATAGGACACTTCTAATGTTTAAATAGACACCCTCAACTCCAGGAGACAACACACTACGGACACTACAGCTATGAGATAATCAACTAGCAAGATAACAACAGCCCAATGCAGGCACAACCAGGCATCACGAGAAACATTAGACTTGAGCATTCAACAACCTCTGTACAGTGTAAATAGCATGCTCTACATTTAACTCCTTCAATGGTCATTCTCAGATTTCAAGTAAAATAGTGCAGGAAAATACAGACCTTATTGCAATCAAAATGGCTTGTTGTGCACTCTGTCCTGCAATTGTTGCAAAAACGCTGTAAAGTGGATTGTGTTTCTGATCCTGTCGATGCCCTTTGTGATACTGTGGAAACTTCCATATCTGTGACTTCATTAAAAACATCTTTATAAGATGCCAAAGTTGTTCCTTGTATAGCCCTAATTGTTCTGTCAACTTCTGAACTCTTTATATTTGATGAGTGGACACGCTTTACAGGATTTGAAGGTAAACCCGCAAAAATTCCAGAGGGAGTAACATTGTCAAAAACAATTGGAGCATCTTCACTTGATTGCTCTAGTTTCGAATTTGATGATACCTGGAAATTAATTAATCCCCAAGTCTCCAAAAAATTAAAAATTTTATGCAGAGAATTAACATCGCCAATTAACATCTTTCTCATTTCCGTTAAAGTCAATCCTCTGTGAGGATCCTCCCTGTACATATTGATCATAAAATCTCTATATTCCTTGTAAATCTTGGGAGTCTTGGAAGATGAACTGCCATCAAAGAAGTCTTTTAGGGCTTTGCGCTCTATTTCATGAATCTTGTTCCAGGAAAACCAGCCTAGCAACCATGTAACAAAGCAAAATATAATTAAGAATTAGTAATATTAAAGCAGAATTTTAGTGGCTAATAATTTAGAATTTGCAGTTTTGCAAAATAATTACAAACTTCTCAAATTTAACAGGATAATTTCACTCCACTCTAGATATTTGGGACTTGTGTTATTGGAAAATATTTATTAGTTGGCTACCAATCGCAAATTTTTACAAAACAGCTATTTCAAAGAAATATCTTGTTTTGTACAAATTTGATAATCACTTTATTGACTTTTATTGCCATTTGGCTATTTCTTTGGCAAATCATCCAAGCAAATAAACATTCAGTTCACCAAACTTGTACCTGAACGTAGTCCCTGATTTCTACCAGTTAAAACTTGAGGGACTACAAAATGGGTCAAAGAAAACCTTCTTATGAGTTCTGAACCTGGAAACCAATAGCAAAACAGGTCCAGGGAACTGTACCATGGCCAGACCTCTATAAAATTTATTTCAGAAGAGCAGTCGCAGGAGAAACAGAGTATGCAAGAAATTCAAGTCTGGCATGGTTGCAGCAGTTGGTATGGAATACAGTAAAGGAGGAGGGATGAGGAAGATTACACAACTAAGGAAGATGCTAAATGGTTGCCTCCTGAAGGTGGACAAATACCCAAACAGTAATGTTAAAGTGGACACTGTGGTTGATGATTAAGTTACGTAAGTTACCATGCCTTAATTTGTGAATAGAATTCAAGGCACCTGGCCTTCTGAGGGAGCTTAATAAATTGGTTCTTCCCTAATTATCAACTGAAAGGAGAAACCAATGTTAATTCTGTGTAAAGGGATATTCCATTGTGTATACTAGTATCGAGGATATAGAATTAGAAAGTATCTTTCTCAGAGGTCCATCGTTCTTAACTTCTTTGACAGAGCAGGGAATCAGGGATGTTCATGAAATACATGAAGATTGGGTTTAACCCATCTAAGGAAGCACCAACATCAATCCCGGTAATGGGTCATGCTTTATTCCCTGCAGTTAGAATTCTGTCATAAGGAAGATTTTGTATCAATTAAAATTTTGCCAGGAGAATATATCAATTCTGTAGTTTTAACAAGGGAAAGATTGAAAACAAAGCACATCAAAGTATCTGAGAATGTAACTCTAGAAAAGCCTTACAGAAAAGATCATTCTACAGCCTTTGGATCATGAATAAGAATATAATAATATTTAATCGATTGAGGGATTCCCTTTCAAATGTCACTTATGCAACAAATACAGGCACTTCATAAAGGTGTTACCAAAAGCCTTGGCAACATTTGCTGGCGATTCCAAGAAGGAAAGATAATAGGAGAAATAGGAGAGGGGGGGGAAATCCCACAAGGAAAAGGAAATAAAGGGTATAAAAAGTTGACCAGGGTAGTAACTAGTAATAAATATGAGGCTCAGGGTATAGAAGAGGAAGAAATGGAGATAGAAAAACAGGATGGAAAATGAGTAGAGAATTGCGGAAGAAAATAAAGACTAGGAGGACATGAATGAGAAGGAAAGATAGACAGTGAGGAAACCAGAAAAAGTGATAAGGGAATAGGGAAGAACCCCAAGAACAATACCAATGGGACAAGCACTTCTCAAGGACATGTTCATAAATTGATTGACATGTTTGAGGCTAAATTCGGACTAATGGGTAGGCAAACATGTGGAAAGATCAGCCAAGACAAAGACAAGGAGTACGTAGACAAGATAATGAGTGAAGAAAATCAAAGGAGAAAAAGAGAACCCATGACTAAGATAAAGGACTAGGAGGTGAAGATAATGATGAATTAGGTATTAAATATTCAGAATCTAAGAAGTTCTCTTATAATCTAAGTCACCTGCTTCATGTTTGTGATTGAATTTGATGAACATAAAATTCAGAAAAACAGTTGTGTGTGTGTGTGTGTGTGTATTTGTCAATTGGATGTAGCTCAAGTGGTGGTGACTCGTGAGGAAAATTGTTATTCTCCCCACCCAAGCTAGAATCCTACTTTGTGACACGTTTCTTTTGGTGGGTTGATTGTGGATGAGCTATATATGATATTTCCATGAGTTGTTGACCTAGTCTTGTGTCCTGAAAAAACTAGGGTTTAGCCTAGGTTACGTCATTAGAATCCTGGGAAGTGTCAAGGACTGCCCTAGGATATGTTACCTACAATATATATATATATATATATATATATTCTGCAGGAAAAAAACTGTAATTTCATTTCTAGTAATAATTGAAAATTACATTCTTCAGATACATAGCCTGTGTGTATTCATTTATCTGAAAAACCAGAAAACAAATAAAAAAAAAAAAAAAAAAAAACATCTTTGAGAGCTCATGGGTGGAGAAGCTCCTGTGAATAAGTGCCCAATTAGATTCTAGGCAGCACTATTGTGCTAGGAACATGAAGACAAAAAACAAAACAAAACAACCCATGAAAGCGACCTTGAGACAGCTGTCCGAGATAAGAAAAAATACAGAGAGTGAAATTTCCTTAAATTGCAGCAACTGGAAATTTATTCTTCTAACTGATTAATTATGCAGTTTATTTGTTACGAAAAATAACGAATAAATCACACTACAATTCTTCACAATAAAATTACACTGCGGAAAATAACTAGAACTAAGGAAAATACATGCACACACATAATAAAAATAAACACCAATGTTTTTAAACTAACGTCCCCGGAAAAACCCCGAAGGGAAAACTGGTGCAGTAGATGATGGTTTATTTTATTATTATGTAGCAGAAAAAATCTGAGTACAATAATTTGGATGTCTGACTAGCAATCCTCCAACAAAATAATTTGTGAGACAATTTGTCTCACTCCACAACTGGTCCTGCTCCAAATCTAGCTCAAACTGGGACACTTGAATTGCCCCTACATCAGCCTCAGGCCCTACTTGCATTGCCAGTGGAATTGCTCGGAATTTGTCGTTCTACCTGACTCTGCCTCTGGAGATGACTCGCTTGGCCTCCTAGAAATTTTCCAGGCCACTATCAATTGAATCAGCCTCCTCTTCATCTGAATTGAACTGCCCTCTGAAGCTCCTATGCAGCTTCACTAAGGAAATAATGTGGCCCTCCCGCTGCTGACTCTCTGGCACTAGAACTCCACAGGAAATCACTGTAGTTGCTCGCTCAATCATTGTGCTTTGGCTCAAACTCTCTCTTGATGAATCCCTGCAACTGGATAGCTCAATCTGCCCAAGGAACTCGCTCTCCCTCTCACTTGATGTGTCCATCTCCAACCCCATTGACTTGCGCTTATAATCTCTCGTTGGATCACCAACGGCCATGATTAAATCATTATCAACGACTAAGATCATCTCAAACTCGATCCGTGTGAGTTTCTAGAACTTTCCCGATCTTTCTCAATTAATTGTTGTTAATTAATCAATTTTCCTAAGTTAGACTAGGAAATTTTATTTATTGATCAATTAACTTAATTGAGTTGTCTCTAGGTGTTTCTCCCAAAACCTTTATTGGGTTCTGGAGATCTTGTGCTCCTTAGCCTCTTTGACACAAGTCAAGAATAGAACATATGTTTGATGCTACAAAAACTAACACTCCCTCTTAGCGAGGAAGTTGTTCTCTCATAACATCTTCCCTCACAATGTTGATGTCTGACACTTGTAACAACCTGTCACTGTCCATCAAGCTAATGTGCATACTCTGATTCATCTGCTGACATCCTGCACCTGCATTGTTGCTGACACTGCTCTGTGTCTCCCTGCACTGGTGCCAACAATATATGCACTGTTGCATCTGATCTCATGCTATTGTTGTTGTTGCAACTATTGCAACTAAGAATTGATCTATGGATCCATTGTGTCCCTGTACTGCCTCTGCAATTGTCTCGTAAGTCTCTGACTGCAACTAGTATCTACATTGTCTACTAAGTAACTCTGTGCGCTCATATGTCTCTGCGCCCCTCTAGTAACTAACTGTTACTAGTCTCTACACTATCTCTCAAGATCTAATGGCACCTATTGACACTGATCCTCCTGCTACTGAAAAGGATTCTCCATTATACCCATATGTTCTCTAAAATAGGCGAACTTAGCTCTCCCTAGAGCTTTCATGAGTATATCTGCAACTTGTTGTTTTGTGGGAATATGTAGTAGTTGGACTGCTCCACTCTACACACAATCTCTGATGAAGTGATATTGGATGTCTTTATGTTTTGACCGATCATGAAACACTGGATTTTCAGAGAGCTTGATGCAAATCTGATTATCACAGTAGATATTGGTCACCTCTAGCTTCTGACTGAACAAGCTTACTAACAACTTCCCAAGCCATATAGCTTCGCATGTGGCCATGCTTACTGCCATGTACTCTGCTTCTGCAGAGCTCAGTGCCATGGACTCCTTCCTATTGCACCAAGATACAACCCCTGATCCAACGCTGAAGCAACACCCAATTGTGTCCTTCCGATCCATAGAACTGCCTACCCAAACTGCATTTGTGAAACCACATAACTTGATACCATCACCTCGAGTATACCTCAACCCGTACTCGATTGTGCCGTGCAAATACCTCAAAATGTGCCTCGTTGTTATCTAATGCACTCTCCTAAGTCCCCCCATAAAGTGACTGAGACTATTGACTACGAAGTAGATATCTGGCCTAGTGTTGACCAGATACATGAGGGAAACAATAAGTTGTCTATACAAGGTGGGGTCAACATCCTTGTCCTCTGATGCATCTATCTTCCTCCAGTTCGTAATCATAGGCGTAGACATAGGTCTACAGTCCTGCATCCTGAACCTCTTCAGAATCTCTGTAGCATATCTCCCTTGACCAAGGAATATCTCCCCATCCTTCTGCCATACTTCTAAACCTCGGAAATAATGCATCAATCCCAAATCATTCATGTCAAACTCTGCTGCCAAGTTTCTCTTGCAATCCTCTATGAGCCCTAATGACTCAATCAATAAAAGGTCATCCACATACAAAACTAGGATGAGTGGCTCATCCTCTACCATCAAATAGTAAAGGTTGGGATCCGCATCACTCTTGATAAATCCCATTTGTTGCAAGTAGTTTCAATCTGACCATACCATGCCCTGGGAGCCTGCTTGAGCCCGTATAGAGCTTTCTTCAGTCTGCACACATGCGTGCCCCTCTCATGTGTCTCAAAGCCCTCTAGTTGTTCTATATATACCTCCTCCTATATCTCTATGTTCAAGAAGGTTGTCTTGATGACCATCTGGTGAATTTGACATTCCATCTATGTTGCTAGAGATATAACCGACCGGATAGAAAAATATCTGGCAACTAGAGTGAAGGCCTCCTCATAATCTATGCCTTCCTTCTGCGCATACCACTTTGCCACGAACCTAGCCTTGTACTTCTCCATGTTGCCATCTGTAGCATACTTAATATTATAGATCCACCGAGAGCCCACAACTCACCATTCCACAGGGCTCGGTACTACCTCCCAAATATCATTAGCCATGATGGAGCTACACTCTTCCACCATGGCATCTATCTACACCTGATGTTGTGCGGCCTCCTAATAGCTAGAAGGTTCTACAACCTGTGACACCAATGCTTGGTACATGTCTTGTTGTCTGTATTCTCTCTTGTTCGTCCTAGGAGCTCCTATGAACTTCTTTGTGTCCTTCAACATTTGACGAACTTCTTTGTTGGTATGTCCACTAGTGGTGGGAGCATCGACCAGGTCCTCATCCTGCCTCTGCTAGTATGTCCACTAGTGGTGTGAGGATCAACTAGCTCCTCATCCTGTCTTTGTTGCTCCATTTGCTACGAACTCACAAGATCTCCTCCACCTGAGCTCATGCTGGTACTGGTGACTGAACAAGATCCTTGTGATTGTCCGTGCAGCTGTCCCTGCAATTGCCCCAGCTGCTGGACAAATGGAGCTCCTACTGGCTCATTCTAATCATCTGATGCCAACTCGTGAGATATCTTGAAGGCTCTATCCTCCATGAACTTCACATCTAGTCTCACGATAATCTCCCTGCTATTAAGAACTGTATGTGTTTTAAGTTTCGCTATACCCAACGAAGAATCCCTTCTTTGCAGTCTAATCCAACTTAGTGCGTTTTTCATCTGGTACATGCCTGTAGCCAAAGATTCTAAAGTGATTTACTTCTGGCTTCTTCCCTGAGAAGACTTCTTCTGGTGTTATCTTCCCCAACGCCCTATGAGGAACCTTGTTCTGGATATACACAGTCGTGTTACATGCCTCTACCCATAGAAACTTGGGCAAATCCTGGTCATATAACATTGCCTTTGCAGCCCCAACTATTGACCTGTTTTTCCGCTCCGCTACCCCATTCTATTGTGGATTGTATGGAGTTGTCCACTCCCTCCTAATGCCTTCCTTTACATAGAAGCCTGTGAAGTCACTATCTGTGTACTCTCCTTCGTTATCTAAGTGAAGTACCTTGATCTTCTTTCCTGTCGCATTCTCTACTAGAGCCTTAAACTCCCTGAAGCGACTGAAGACTTCATCCTTGGTCTTCAAGAAATAGATCCATGTTTTCCTGGAATGGTCATCGATGAAGGTGACAAAGTACTCGTACCCTCCGAGAGATCTAGTGGACATAGGACCGCAAATATCTGAGTGTATAAGTTGTAACACACCATCTGATCTACTGTCACTTCTTGGGAACGCTGCCTTAGCATACTTCCCAAGTACGCACCCCTGCACACATCATCATGTTTTGTGCCTAATTCTGGAACACCTGTCACTGTCTCCTTGAGCATCCAAGTGCTTCATAATGTAAATGTCCCATTCTCCTGTGCCATAGCTTATTCAGGTCTCTCCCACTGCTAGTGTAATCATTGTTGTTGTTGCTAATTGGTGCCTTTGGAGAATCGAACTACAACTTGTACAATCTAATCTCCTTGAGCATCCTAAGTGCTCCATGATGTAAATGTCCCATTCTCCTGTGCCATAGCTTATTCAGGTCTCTCCCACTGCTACTGTAATCACTGTCGTTGTTGCTAACTGGTGCCTTTAGAGAATTGAGTTGCAACTTGTACAATCTATTGCTACGAACTCCAATCTGCTTCACCTTCTTTCACTTTTGGTATTTAATGAACACCTTATTCCCTACAAAGTGGACATCATATCCCTTATCCTATAATTTGGATACTGAAATAAGATTCACACCTAAGTTGGGCACATGCAACACATCTGTAACATTGGTGCTTGCTCCTGACTCCCTCTAAATCTCAATGGTACCTACTCCAACTGGAGTACATTTACTCTTGTTTCCCATTTGAATATGGAAGTCCATCTACTCCTCCTTGTAGTTGGAGAAGTATTCTCTAACTCCTGTCATATGAGTTGACGCTCCACTATCTATATACCAGACTCCCTGTGAAGTTGAGCTAGAGAGGCAAGCTATCTGAGCAGATTCGTCTTCCAATCTGGAAGACAAATATGTAGCCTCCTGAATGTCAAACCTTTCCACGGCGATACTGCAAAAATTAGAGAAATCTACTGTAGAAATCCTGTGTATAATTTTTTGTGATCTTTTCTCATCCACCTAGCACTGATCTACTACTGCAAACCAACTACGCCCAGATCTGCTCAACAAATTAACTGATATGCTCACTAAAACCGTCTATCCAGCAAATCCACAACCTACAAATCTCTGCATCTGAGGGTGATCGAATTTTCCTCCTTCTTGGAACTGGAAATCGAACCTTTGCCTCTGTTATTTCACACTTCCTAGTGCAGGGTGCGGGGGAGCACCCCCCACCCATCCCCCCCGAATCTACTCTCGTAGCGTGTTCCAAGCGAAAGCAGAAGCGCGCTCCTGCAAAAAAAAATCGCAGAGATGTTCCAAATGCCAAATTTTTACAAAGAAACAAGAGTTTTCGAGGAGGGCAACCTAATATTCAAGCCTGTGACCCTAGTATTGATATGCAATTCAGGTAATGTTAAATTCTTAAAGTAAAAGTGACATTCTCCTTTATCTTTCATTTTCATCCTTTTACTTAAATTTTTAACATTACCATGAAATGACTCGAGATGTTTGAGAGTGGTTCCAACCTCATTGGATTTCATATGGAGAAAGTAGAATTTTAGATCTCACTCAAAACCCAATAGACTTATCAGTTTTTTAGGATTTCAAGATTAGGGGGATTGCAATGTTTCCATTGGATTTTGTCATGTACTAGGGTATGGAACTCGTACTTAATCAAGAGCAACAAGCCTTTTATGTACCTTGATGTTAGTGACATTTGTTGTCGAACTCATCTTTCATGACCCTACTAAAAATGTACCCATCACTCAAACAAAATCTTGACTTGACATGTTACGTTTTTTCTATCTTATGTTAATTGCTTAGACAGTGATATTAATGACAAAGATCCCAAGATAGGCAATGATTTTGATGATATGTAGGTATTTGTTGTAACATGATTTTTTTGGATGCTAGAGGCCATCTAAAGCCTATTTGTTGATGTATTTTCAGTTCAGAGATGGATTGCACTCGATGCTATTTTGGTTATGTGCACCCTTACATGCTATATGAATGAGAACTTGTAACTTGTGGACATGTGGTCAATGAAGATTATGCTTCTAGATGATTGATGTAATATGGTTTAATCCATGTTTTTATGCTTTTTATACCTAATTCATCATTCTACATGCTTTTGTTGACATATATGCATCAAAATATATAAAAATTTGCTCCCGATTCACTCCCGACCTAGGACCTTTTGAAAATGTCCCTCCCAACTCTTGCTTCCCGCTCCCACTCCCAAGCAACCTTGTCCTCGTTGTCTACGCATATCTGAGAAATTCATGCTCAGAACTCCCTCTGAAACTGCAAAATTTTCTCCTTTTCTACTGAGCTCCAAACCTTATCAAAATAGTAGCTCTGATACCATGTGAGATTTTCTTAAATTGCAACAACTAGAACTTTATTCTTCTAATTGATTAGTTATGTAGTTTATTTGTTACGGCAAATAACAAATAAATCACACTACAATTTTTCACAATAAAATTACGTTGCGGAAAAACTAGAACTGAGAAAAAAAGATGCATACACATAATAAAAATAGACAGCAATATTTTTGGACTAACGTCCCTGGAAAAATCCCAAATGGAAAGTCAGTGCAACAGATGAGGGTTTATTTTATTATTATTCAGCAACAAAAATTTGACTATAATAACCTGGATGCCTGACTGGCAATCCTCTAGTAAAATAATCTGGCCAAATAATTTGTGAGGCAATTTGTCTCACTCCATAATTGATCCCGCTCCAAATTTGGCTCAAACTGGGCCACTCGAATTGCCCCTGCGATAGCCTTTGCGCAAGCCTTACGCAGGCCCTACTCGCACTGCCTATGGAACTGGCCGAAATATGTCATTCTCACTGACTCTGCCTCTAGAGATGAATCGCTTGGCCTCTTGGAAATTTTCCCAGACACTAGCAACCAAATCGGCCTCCTCTTCAATTGGATTGAATTGCTCTTTGAAGCTCTTGTGCTGCCTCTGCACAACCTCATTGAGGAAATAATGCAGCCCTCCTGTTGCTAACTCTTCGGCACTCGAACTCCATCGGAAATCACTATTCTTGCTCCCTCAATCACTGTGCTCTGGCTCGAACTCTCTCCTATTGAATCTCTGCAATTGGATAGCTCGATCTACCCAAGGAACTCGCTCTCCCTCTCACTTGATATGTCCATCTCCAACCCCATCGACTTTCTCTTATAATCTCTCATTGGATCACCAACGGCCAAGATTAAATCGTTATCAACAGCTAAGATCATCCCAAACTCGATCCATGTGAGTTTTTAGAGCTTTCTCGATCTTTCTCAATTAATTGTTGTTAATTAATCAATATTCCTAAGTTAGACTTGGGCATTTTTAATTATTGATCAATTAACTTAATTGAGTTGTCTCTAAGTGTTTTCTCCCGAAACCTTTTCTAGGTTTTGGAGATCCTTTGTTCCTTAGCCTCTTTGACACAAGTCGAGACTAGAACACTTGTCTAATGCTACAAAAACTAACAAAGAGTGCATTCAGTATAAGTTGAAAGTAGAAAACAGTGCGCCTTGAGATCTCTGAAGGATTAATCTGTTGTTGGTCCAAGAGGAAAATCCTTGTATGATCAGTGAAAAAACTCATAGACCTTCCCATCTATCTATTCCATAATACCCCACAAGCCTTGGTCAATGTTGAGGCCTTCTTTAAATAGGTTGTCAGTTGTCATGTTCCTTTCCCTGTAAATATGATTGCAAGTGAAAAAGAAGATGTCAATAATTCGCCAGTTAATAGTGAATATATAGATAAATAACCCAATGGGTTTAGCTCAATCTTTTTGAATGGACTATTTCAAATTGTAAAGTCTCCAGTTCCAATCACATTGAGTCACACTAGGTTAGTAGTTATTATTATGGTTGGCAATTGAGCTGCACTCCATCTGGATATTCTGAGGAAACAGAGGGGATTCCATGAGGTTTTCCCTGGATAATATATATATAGTACATGACATTAAAATATAACTTTATAACTTTACATATAATAAAATTATTTGTAAGGTTAACGTAAAATAAGCTTAGACTCATATTCAAACTTGTAAAACAAGATGAAAAGAAGAATAATGGGTAGGGAAACATGAGGAAAGATAGGTCAAGACAAAGACAATTAGTATGTAGACAAGATAAAAGGTGAAGCAAAATCATAAGAGAAAAAGAAAGCGCATAACTAAGATAAATGACTAGGAGGTAAAGATAAGGATGAGCTAGGTATCAAATATTCAAAACCCATGTAGCTCCCCTATAACCTAAGTCATCTGCTTCATGTTTGTGTTCGCGTTTGATGACAACAAAATTCGGGCAACGAATTGTCAAGGAAAAATTTGATTAATCCATCACTAAATTCAACAATTATATAATATATTCCTTGAAATGCATATCCTAGGGAAATTCATTGGGCACTTCCCCTCATTCTAAGGATGATAGCCAAGGGTAAACCAGATTCTTCAAGGCTCAAGGCCAATACAACAATTCATTAGGAGGTCAACATGTCACTTGCAGGAATTGATCTTAGATGGAGAGGATAACACTCCTCTCAACCACCCAGTCTTTATCCAATTGATACACACACACACACAAAACAATAAATATATTAAATATAGAAATTCATATAACATGTAGCCCAATAGGTTAACTCAACACTTCATTCTCCACTTGGCAATGGAGTTTACATTGGGATTTTTTCCCATTCTCCTATTTAGATGAGCCTTTGGCTCCTATTGTTGTATCTCGATACGAGTTCACATGCTTGGGGAAGCTCTGCTCTTTTGTGTAATCATACTTTTAATGCAATAAATACTTTAAGGTTCACTTATGAGGTGTTGTTCTTCTTGGAGCATGGTATAATTTGTTGATCATGAGCTTCATTCTGTATTGGTAATATTGTGTTCATTATTTCCATTTGCTTACTAGAGATTTATTAGTGTAGAGTTAGCTTACACTAGCATTTGGTTTTAGAAATTTATTCTAGATAGGGAATGTTTTAGTGGATTTTCATATGAATCTCTGAAACTTCTTTATCATTGTAGTTTCTAAACCCATGTGGATCTAATGATTTTATTTGAAGTTGTGTGGAGAAATATCCTTGGATCAAGCCTCAAGTGTGAGGGGAAATTCTTGGAGGAATCATTTCACTCTTGAGCATGCACATGGAAGGGCCCACATTTGTTGTTTCCTAAAGTCTCATCTTTCGATTTTGTGTTTGCGAGGATCCTTGGCTTTGGCTTGTAGTCAAGTCTATTTCACTTAAATTATTTCTTCCAAATAATGTGCTTACATTGATTATATTGGCTAATGAAAGCATGTTGAAGGTTAAGGCAAGGAAAAGAGTCTTGCTCTTATTCCTTAGTCTAATTTTATATATTATTTGTAGATATTATTCTCTAACATTTCTCTCTATTTTCCACTAATTTTGAGGGTTGGTTTAGCAGAGAAAAAAGCAGAATTTTGTTGACCCCTTTTGCTAATCTTTGTTGGGGGTATTGAGGGATTGCAAGTTCGAAAACTACTAATCCTTTTTTGCAGATCCTTAACGCTGATTTTGAGCTCTTTAAGACCGATTTTTCTACTGGCCGTGAGCTAACAGGGGGCAGCCTTCATCTCTGTTAAGCCGTGGGCAATTGGAGGAAACTTCATCTTGTTCTCCTTGCACAAAAGTTGACATATCTCTTTGTTGGAAGGACAATCGTTCACTGCTATAAAACTTTGTCATAACAGCCCTCTACACTTCTTTTGTTGGCAGGTTTCATCTTCTCAAGAGGCTATAGTTTCAAGATTTTATTTGTGGAGCCTCTCTTGTATTTCATTGCCAGTTTTTTTTGTGAAATCTTGTCATTATTTTCTCAAGAAGGAGATCTACAATCCCAAGCTTCAAGCAACTATTGTAAGGACCCTCTTTGAAGTTCATTTGAGGCCTTTTTGAAGGTTCCTCTTCTCTGTAACAAGTTAATAAAGAACTAAATTTCTTGAGGGAGCTTGGGAAGTTTTCCCATGGTATCCCACCTCCTCATTTTGAGATAGGAAATATTCTTGGGTGGTTGACTTCTTTAGTTTAGTTACTAACTTGCTTGACTAATTTAATTGCATGCATTGTCTCATTTGCTAAATCCAATCTAGTTGTGCATGTTTAACTCATAGCGTTAACACATAACGCTCACATTATCCTATTTTGAAATCAACTTGCCATTTCATTTTCTTGTATCTTGTGTTGTGCCATTTATTTTCCATTTGCTTAAGTTATTGCAATATGTTGAATTTTAATGTACCTTGGACAAGTGGTTTCCCATGGGTTAGTCTCTACCTAGAGAAAGGTGTCCAAAATAATTATTTTCATGAGTGTAACTTTATAAAGTGAAAGTGACTTTCTAAGTGGTAAAGTCAATGTTAAATTATAAAGTGAAAAGTGACTTTAAACATAAAGTACAATGTGGGTACTTTATTTAATGGGTGAATTAAAAAATGCAAAGTGAGAATTATACGCACATTTATTCTCATCCCTTGATCTAAATGAATCTGATCCATTAGATCTTAGAGTTGCCCAAAAGTAATTTAGGGAAACAAAAGGGGGAAAAGAAAAGAGAGACTGCATTCGTTCTTCATGAGCAGATTGGAGAAAGGAGGCTGAGAGCTG
Organism: Pinus tabuliformis; assembly: GCA_031772625.1. Taxonomy (NCBI): domain Eukaryota; kingdom Viridiplantae; phylum Streptophyta; class Pinopsida; order Pinales; family Pinaceae; genus Pinus; species Pinus tabuliformis. Next base: position 958,179,372 of record CM062808.1, on the reverse strand, counting down.
GAGAAAAGTTTTGAAGGAGATTTGTTGCAGCAAGCTGAAGGAGTGATTTCTGGGCAAAGTTGGGCATGGAAATCAAGGTTTAGAAGACAGCAAAAGGTACAGTACAAACAGCATTGAATGTTGTGAGCTGCACGTCGTTCAAGAGAAGTTTTTGAAAAAAAAATTGCATACAGTCTGTACAGTAGTACGGAAGTACATAGAGTCAAATCTGTACAGTACATATTTTCAGCTTCAAGTGGGCACGGAAATCGAGGCAAAGTGGGCACAGTTTTCAAGGAGTTTTGGGCTGAAGAGATAAGTTGTATTTTGCTGTTTTGTTTTGTCTACAAATGTATTTTTCCTGAACTTCAAAAATAAATAAATTTGAAGAGCTCCCTAACAAGTTTCCCCGAAAAAGATTGAAGGCATTTTGCCTGGGTCTAAGTTAACCAAAAGTTTGTGTGTATTTTTATGTGTGTTGTTGGTTTGGTTATGTCCATATTTATTTTCAGCATGTGTTGACAGTCCCATGTGTTTTAATCTGAAAATTTCATTTCCAGAATTCTATATGTTGAATGTATGTTTATGGGAAAGGGCATTTAACTGAATGGGAGTGATAAAGTGAAATTAAAACCGGGTTGGGATTGTTGGAAACTTTTTTTAGTCATCAAATTTCAACATGGTATCAGAGCTACAGGCTGAAAATTGCAGTTTGAACAGCAGACAGTAATTTGGGACAGCAAATAGTGGTTTGGACAACAAACTGAATTTTTGGACAGCAAACTGATATTTTTGGACAGAAAGGTGAAATTTCAGACAGAGTGAACTTTTAGGACAACAAGGTGTGCTGGAAAGTTCATTTCTCCATTTTCTTGGTTTTGTAAATTTTGGACAGCAGTCATGGCCATGTTCTTATTCTTAACAATAGAGGATAGACTAGATGGGATATCCAACTATGCCATTTAGAAGGGAGTTTAGACATAAAGTACAATGTGGGTACTTTATTTAATGGATGAGTTAAAAAATGGAAAGTGAGAATTAAATGCACATTTATTCTCATCCCTTGATCTAAATGAATCTGAGCCATTAGATCTTAGGGTTGCCCAAAAGTCATTTAGGGAAACAAAAGGGGGAAAAGAAAAGAAAGACTGCATTCATTCTTCATGAGCAGATTGGAGAAAGGAGGCTGAGAGCTAGAGAAAAATTCTGAAGGAGAAATTTGTTGCAGCAAGCTGAAGGAGTGATTTCTGGGCAAAGTTGGGCATGGAAATCAAGGTTTAGAAGACAGCAGAAGGTACAGTACGAACAACATTGAATGTTGTGAGCTGCATGCCATTCGAGAGAAGTTTTTGAAAAACAATTGAAAAAAAAAAAAAATCGGTACAGTCCGTACTGTGGTACGGAAATCCATATAGTCTATATGGTACAGTTCGTGCAATCGTATCCGTACAGTACATGTTTTCAACTTCAAGTGGGCACAAAAATTGAGGCAAAGTGGGCATGGTTTTCAAAGAGTTTTGGGCTGAAGAGATAAGTTGTATTTTGTTGTTTTGTTTTGTCTGCAAATGTATTTTTCCTGAACTTGAAAGATAAATAAATTTGAAGAGCTCTCTAACAGATTTTCCCCAAAGAAGATTGAAGGGGTTTTTCCTGGGTCTATGTTGACCAAAAATTTGAGTGTATTTTTATGTGTTGTTGGTCTGGTTATGTCCATATTTATTTTCAGCATGTGTTGACAGTCCCATGTGTTTTAATCTGAAAATTTCATTTCCAGAATTCTATATGTTGAATGTATGTTTATGGGAAAGGGCATTTAACTGAATGGGAGTGATAAGGTGAAATTAAAATCGGGTTGGGATTGTTGGAAACTTTTTTTAGTCATCAAATTTCAACACAATACACAACAAGCAAGACATAACACTCTCATTTCATTTGGCAAGCTAATGCTTTCATAGTTTCATGCTAATCACTTATTTTTATTCTCAAGTCATCTAGTTGCAACTCTATTTACTAGTCTTCAAGTTTCGTTCTCATCTTGGTTTGTTGGCAAATTTGTATCTCACATTTGATAATTCTTTACAAGTTCATTTACTTGCAACTTATCTTGAGCAATCTAATTGCGTCTTTACTTAGCTCATTCCATTTACAAGTTGTTGAGAAATCAATGCTAGTAAAATTAGGGTTAGATTTCTCTTTCTTGATAATTACTTGCAAATTATGTTGCCTTCTTTTATTTCTTTATTATATTATCTATCATCAAGCAATTACCAGATTATGTGTGTATGAAGATCACAAGAACAAGAGACACAAGATGTAGGCACTCTGCCAGGGCAAAACCCCTATATAGGGAAAACCCAGTCAAACTTCTTCATTCAATAGTTAAGACAAGATAATCCAAAACTCTTCAACCTAGACACAGACCTCCTCCAACCACCAAGTCAACCCTTCCTTCCAGCACTCCGATCTAGATCTTCGACCTTGCAGCAGCAACACTTCGACCAGGCAAATCCAAAATTTCGACCTTCCAACAGTAGAATCTTCGACCTAGCACATTCAGAATTTCGACCCTCCAAGCAGCAAAAATTTGATCCAGCGAATAGTCCAATAACTTCACATAAAAGAGAGAGAGAGAGAGATAGCCCAAAAACTTTGACTTGCACTTCTTCCTTCTTCTCCTTGAACTTCACACTTTTTTTGCACTTCCTTGAAAGTTTATGTGTATCGAACTTGTTGAGTTGATGTCCAAATAGGTTGACTTCATCACGCTAGGGTCGACTTGGTGTGGAGGTAACAAATTACATTTTTGACTCAATAATAATTATTTTTACATGATTCAAAAGCCCAAGAAGGGTCTCATTAAATGGACAATGACTCTAATGACTCAGTATAAAACCTAGAAGTCCACAATGGGGACTTTGACCTATAAAATGATGACCCAAGCATGAAACCCATGCTTTAATAAGTCATTGTAATAATAATAAAAATTTATTTTTCATTCTTTGAATCAAATATAAATATGAAGACCGAACCTAGTTACATTCTTCAACACTCCCTCTCCCTCTTAACTACGGAGGTATTCATAATTTATACATGTATATACAAGTACAAGGAAGATCTCAAAACACAAGAACTATGAAGAACTTCGGCACACACAGTGCCACGGACTAGATTCCTGACAGGGGCAATCTATCCAGGTGGGACTAAGGTGGACTAAAGCTTTCAACCTCTCTAGGTACGATTAGGCTTACTTGCTAGCCATCAACCCAAGGAACTAGGTGCGTAATGCAAGGTCAGAGCTCTATGACCAATGCCACCCTCCCTACTTTGGGAACTAGACATCAACACATATGTTGGTCAGATGTCCTCCGAGGCATTTTGTATCACACAAGATGCCTCCTCAAGTCTCTTCCAAACATCTTTCGTTAACAAAATCAGTAATATCAACCAAAATAAGCATACTTCTCAAATATTCAAACTTCTTATTAGGAAGAGACTTTGTTAACACATCAGCTACCTGTTCATCAGTCAGAACATTTTGTAGCTTCACGATCCCATCTTGTACCAAACTTCCAATATAGTGGTACCTATTGTTGATATGCCTCGTCCTTGCATGGAACACGGGATCTTCAGACATCTTAATGTTGCTTTGATTATCGTAATTTATCACAATAGGACTTAGAGGTTTCTCAAACAAATTTGACAGAAGTTTCCTCAACCATACAGCCTCCTTTCACTTCACATGCAGCCACTAGACTAGACGGGTTACAAGAGTCAGTTTGACTCAGTTAACTCATCAATCACTAGTTCGACTTCCAAAAATAAAACTTGCCAGATTTAGCCTATTCGTTTTGCTTATAAAGAGGACAAAGGCACTCATTGTATCATAATTTTGTGAGCACGGGTTTGTGTGAGAGCTTGTGAGAGGAAGAGCGTGCTAAGGAGATATTTGTGCGTAGATTGGGAGAAGGAATTTCCTTGGGAATTGCACAAGGATTTAGGAAGTAATTCCTAAATAATAGGAGTCACTTATGCAGAAGGATTTAGGAGGAAATAAGGAGAAGCAGGATCAGCAGGCAAGCAAAGGGTTTCAAGCTTAGGGCAAGCAGGGAGAACAAGACTGTTTTCTATTGAAACAAGTTTGTATTGTAAGAAGATCTATTGCTTAAATTTCTATCAATATAATTCTCAAACAGGCAGAGGGTTTTCCCAGTTGGATTCCCTAGAAAAATATTGTGTTTTTGCTATCGTGTGACTGTGTTTATTTCTGTTCTGATTTCGCTGCAAATTAAGTAAAGAAAATTCTGTGTCTTGGGTTACAAATTAGTTTCAGATTTGTTCATTCAAGCAGTAGCAGAATTTTTGTGGATTTTCCACATAAGTTATGTTCCATATCTAGTCTCAGACCAACAAAGACAATGTTTAATGTCACCCATTTCAGAAAAGGGAAAAAGATACTCTATTTTCTATGAAAAGGGATAAAACACCAAGACAAGGCAATTTCCAAACAGCTTTTCCAAGAATATCGGGAGGCATTAGTGGGGACCTCCATGCGGCAATTGATGAATCAAGAGAGTCAAAGCAAATCCTAAAACGGCTTAATTTTAATCTAGCTTGGATTCCCATTAAGGCAGTGTTGTCTAATATCACTATTTAACACAGTTCATATAACTAAAATGACAGCTATCTGACTTTAACCAGCCCTACCGCACCTAATTTCCATGGCAGATGGATTTTTAAATATTGGGTGGCAGTAAAGGGATCATTGTTGCAGCAACTCAGGAAACAAGGGTAAAAAGCAGTTCCTAAAATCACTCACAGTTTTTACCCAATCTCACTATGTAACAGAGTTTACAGACTATACCTATCACACTTTAACCAACACTACTACATCTAATCTCTAAGGAGAACGGAGGCTTTCCAAAGGGAAAACAGATACTGGGTCAGATGAAGATATCCAAAGAACTTATGAATTCAATAGAATGGGAAGAAAAGCATAATTATCAAATCAGATATATGGCTAAAGCCTATAACAGGGTCAACTGGAACTTCTTCAGGAAGACAATGGGGGCATTTGGTTTCAATAAAGAATGAATAGATTTTGTTTCAAATTGTTTCTTAGCAGCCACCTTTGTTGTTCCAGTAGATGGAGCTCATCAAAATTATTCATTGCACTGAGTAAAGCGAGGTGCATTCTACAGCCCAGCATTAAAGATGTTGTAACATCTGTCCCATGTCCATAATGCTGATGTGCCAGCATATGTCAACCCAACATAAAATAATATACAAAACTAAAAAATTATAATAATAAACCTAATGTGGGCTGAATAATCCTCATTCACAAATATGTATTACATAAAAAATAACACTATAAAAACTAAATTGTATCAACTACTGGATAAAAAGGGAATCTCAGGCAATTCTGTTTGATACTATTCCTCACTGTTTTTTATCAACACACAGAATCAATGGTGAGCTCTATATATATATATATATGAACTCGGGATCTTTTAAGCGTGGCTAGATTTGCATCTCAATTGTTTTTTGATCCCTCTTGGTGCTTAATAGCGAGCTGCATGTTATATATATATAGAGAGAGAGAGACACACACAGACACAGACAGAGACACAGAGAGAGAGAGATTATCATGCAATTCACTTATATGCATATTTGCATCTCAATTGTTCTTTTGATCTATCACATTGTGTTAAATTATGGTATGTTCTATGCTTAGAGCAATTTACTTCAATTTCTTCTTATTAGCCCAATGACAATTCACAGTTTAGCAATCACATTAACATAAAGTAAAATGCTGATAGAACATAAATAAATCGACAGAAGACAAGCCACGACAAGAGACACTAGATGTGGTGGCTAGCCAGGGACAAACCCCAATGTGGGGAAACCCTTTGATCAATTCTTCTATATTCTTCAATAATTCAGCAGAGAGAGAGATAGTACAATATCACAAATCTGTGATTTTATATCAGCAATAATATAACAGCAACCAGCAAAGTCAAAGCTAGTCAAACAGCTCCAATTTGACCTCAAGTCAACCTTGAAGAACTCAGTCTTCAACAGCAAACATCAGCAGCCCAAAACAGCCCTTGGTCAATGGTCAAAACAACAGTCAACAAATCAGCAGCCTGTGGTCAGCCCTAACCAGTCAACGCTGGGCAACGTTTTGGTCAACGCTGGTCAATGCTTTGGTCAGCGCTGGTCAACACAGCACCCAAACAGCAATGCACAGATCAGATATGGTCAACACTTGGTCAACGCATTCCCCAGCAGCCCTGCACCTTGGTCAACGCAACCCAAAAAAGTCAACGCTGCCCTAAAACAGAAAATTCATCCTCCTAGCACATGCGACAGAAACTGCTCCTACGCTGACCCAATAAGATAAAGGAGAGAGAAGATGAAGAGATGAGTGATGGTGAAATGAGGCACAATGTCTCCTTCCTTTATATGCAACTTTGAGGTTAAGCTGGGGGTGTGCCACAGACTTTATCTTGCTGGCAGACCTTGACAAATTGTCAAGAAATACAAATAAATTCATATCTCCATGAATACATGTCGGAATGGGATGATCGTTAGATCAATTCTACACCTCTCGACGAGAAGAATCCAAGAAAAATATCAGCTGCCATAAATAAGATGACCCACATGGAGTTTGGCCCTAGTTGCCAATTTTAACACATTGCTTAACAGATCCAGAGCCATTGTGAAGAAATAAGAAAAAAAACCTATATAAATAGATAGACAATACTACGATCCAATGATAAGTTGATAACCAAAGAGTGAAAAGGATTTAAAAGAAAAACATCAACTTTCATGAACAGTTTGTTTTACTCCTCAAGAAACTGGTTTACCAACCTTGTTTTTTCTTGCAAACCAGTATAATACAGAGGTGCAGTAGTATGTGCTAAACTAATGGGAAGGGATAATGTCAAATAGGAAGAAGCGTCTGCAAACCATGACTGAAGCGATAGCAATCAACATCTCACCATTAAAAATATAAATTTTGGGGGGTTATGCCTCTTTCGAAGAGGTGGTGATATAACTTGAGAGACGTAAGAAGACAATGACAAGACCCACAATAAGAATAACAAGCAGGATTCACCTCCTTTTTTTCCAGTAATAGTCAAAAGTGTTTTCCATCATTGTTTCGATTCTTACAATAACCGGTACACAACATTTCTCAGATATATATATTCTTTCACAAACACAAATATATGTATACACTGTACAGTGATCAAATTGGACAACGTCACTGCCTGTCAAATATGTTTTTACTTGTCATAAACAGGTAAAAATATTATGCCCTCCAAATGCAAAGCAACAATTGAAATCAGTCATCAATCAAAGACAGGTTATACTTCACATTTTCACAACTCCCATTATCTTAAAAATGACCTCCAACAAACAAAAGTTTCAAAACATCTGGCCAATATTGATTTACTGTAAATGGTGTGTTGCCAATATTGATTTACTATAGACGGTATGTTGGAACAGTTAATAGTACGAACGAACTTTCCATTGATTTTCTCCTCACCAAATTTAAGGAATGCAGTGGAGATTGCTGGTTTATTGTAATATATGTATTGTACTAACAACTTTCTATATCGTACTTGCCAAACAAACTGAATCCAAAAACTACAATAGGGTACAACAGTACTGTACAATTTAGACACAGCATTATTTCTTTGTTACCTCTTGGAAGCCATACAATGTGGATTGCATGCACATATATCAACAACAGTAGACAGGAATATGTTTCACTTCTATAAATCATCTGAATACATTATCTCCATAAGGAGTTATAGAGGCTGGATTAATCCAAATTAGATATCCCAGTTAATTTTCAATTTTGCAGACTATCTCAGAGATACCAATGCCTATTATTCATTGTTAGCTCTCTTGCAAGATTTCTAATTTGATCAGCTTCTTCCTCCTCTCCTACTCCCCACCATCATCACTGCAATTCTCTGCAATATTGTGTAAAGAGGATGATCATAACAATGAAATAGCTATCCCGCTTCACATAAGAGAAGAATCTCTGCAAAGACTCGTGTTTGTGAACATCCACAACGAATCATGCCAGAGAATTCCTAAGATCATGGAGATCACCAAGGGTGGTGCTGAACCACAGGACGTATCACCAAATGACCATGCAAAGCATGGGGGAGTATTTGTAAGCTCGCAGTTTCAAAGGGTATTACAACATGTTTAAGCATTGTTAAACTTAGCTTGCAGTTTCAAGGGGTACTATTAAATGATTAAACATAGTTAAACTTGCTCTTTGTTGCTGTATTCCGTGAAATTGTGTTGATCATTAATTTTTCTCCCTGATGAATCAGATTGGAATTATTTTTCCCCTTCGAACATTGGATTGGATACGGTTACCCACTTGGAACAGGACAGGCATCTCAGTGATCTGGAAAGCGGTTATCAACTCTATTTCGTATATACGTGATGGACTAGCCTGGAGGATTAGGTCAGGCACTTCTGTTTGGGTGGGACTGGACCCCTGGACAGGCAGTGGTAATGCTTATCATCTTCCACAAGATCTGATCACTTTCTTATCAAATGCGGGCATCACACATCTTGATCATATCGCAGACCTGGGAACACCAACTTATTCTCCCAAGCTTGGAAATCAGCCATTCAAATTGGAATTCCGGACATATGGCATCATGATTGGCTTAACTATATAAATTCACTTACTGAATCACATGTCAGGATCATTGATGGGGATGACGAATTGATATGGGCAAAGGCAAAGCACAGGATATACACCCCCAAGGACGGATATCCTGTTATATTTTCTGCTCATCAACCACCTGTTATTGAGTGGTGGTGGAGCATTCTGTGGAAGATAAAAGGGCTGCCCCCCCCCCCCACTCGCTCTAGACTATTCATGTGGACAGTCCTCTGGAACAAAGCACCCACAGGTGACAACCTAATGAAGCAATCCTTCAATGGACCTACATGGTGCTGTTTATGCTGACAAGACTCTGAATCCATTGAACATCTCTTTCTTCACTGTCATATTACAAAGGAATTCTGGGGGCTGATTCTTTCTTCTCTCCCTTTATCTACCAGTTGGCAAGGCAATTCTATCCAGGAGGCTTGGCAAACTTGGTGGTCATTGGTAAGGCCACTTAAGGCCCGGAATCTTCCTATACTAGTCTGCTGGGCCATTTGGCTTGTCAGGAATAAGCTCATTTTCAGTAACATCTCACCTCTCTGGAATCTTGTATCTGCCCGTCTCCTGTCTATCTACTCCTTAATTCTAGATGAGGATAAACCTGTCCTCCAGCGTACTATCATCCCTGAAGTGATTGATAAAAGTATCCCCTGGGCCTATTTTGATGGGTCTGCACAAGCTATGGGATGTGGGGGGGAGCCATATTATCCTTAATTCTAGATGAGGATAAAACCGTCCTCCAGCGTACTATCATCCCTGAAGTGATTGATAAAAGTATCCCTTGGGCCTATTTTGATGGGTCTGCACAAGCTATGGGATGTGGGGGGGAGCCATATTATATCTATCTGACACTCACCTCTTCAAAATCCAGATGGGGTTGGGCAATGGGACAAATAATTTTGCTGAATTGATCACCCTCAGACATCTTCTACAATTTTCTTTAGAGAAACAGTGTAGGCATCTGCAAATTATGGGGACTCCAAGATCATTATAAATTGGTTCAACAACATATCTATCTATCATGCATTTTCTCTGAGACACATATTGGATGATGCACTTCGTTTAAGGGCCCATTTTGATACCATTGTATGTCACCATATTTACAGGGAATGCAATCAAGTTTCCGACCAGCTTTCCAAGGAGGCTGCGGTCAGGCCTTGGGGTACATCGCTGATTCTGGAGCAGTTGGACGGGGAACATTACAAGACTACCACAGGCCATATATTGACATCAGAGTATAGGGGCTTGAAGGGCTTGTGATTTTTTGTTTATTTCGATCCCTATCTTGTATATATCTTTACTAAACACTATGTTGTCTATATATATTTGACATGTAAATATGCTATCATTATTAGCACTCCATATGGGATTTTTTTGTACTTTGTATATTTGAAGGGCGAGTCACCCCATCCTACAGCATATGCTTCTTTAAGCATCTACAACATGTAATTTTCAAATATTAATGGAAATTATGATTTTTCCTTAAGGGAAAAAAAGATTGGAATTATTTTTGCACTAACTTCTAAAAGACAATTGATATGGTAGAGATTGTGGATTCAATAACCAGTGCTACTTGTCCTTTTGACATTGGATATAAAAATTTAGGGGATGCATAACCTGACAGCAATTATGACAAACTCCAAAGCACTTCCAACAAGTCTGAGAGCGGTCCATAAAAACCTCATTATTTTAGCCCTTCTAAAAATTTCCAATGTGGATAGAGAGTGTGTAGGCATTGTGGGTGGTGTTTGTTAAATTTCCATGAAACTCTGCAACTATTTAGTGAATCACTGAAAACTAGGCAACTGAAAACTGAAACCAAATTTACTTTCACCAAGATACGGAATTTCTTAACAAATTAGAAGCAGCAGAATAAAAAACACCAGAGATAAAAACACATGCACACAAATTGAGACACTTGTTGTCTCAGTAAACCCAACAAGGAAAACCTGCTTCCATGATGTGGTATTTTATTGATTGTTCTTGAGCAATTGGATCTATTACAAGGTAATCTGTCTCTAAGAAAGAGTTTTGCTTCTTCTCACTAATCTCAGCTAATACAGTTGATCTCGATCCGCCTTGATCACTGCTTGATCTTGGCCCTCTAGCTCGCAACTGCTCCCCTACTCCTTGACTTGCCCTGCCTCTTGCTTGATCCTACTCCTCCTTCCTTGTGCACTTGGCAGCCCTACTTCCTTGTGCAAATCCCCTATTACCTGGGACAAGTCCGGCTACTATTTCTTAGCGCAAATCCTCCTATTTACTTGCGCACTAAATGCCTCCTATTTCTTAGGGCACCAACTCCTCAAGACCACGCGCAATCAATCTCCTAAGTTCTAACACACTTGTGATCTATTTCTTAGGACACAAGCTCTGCGCTCTCCACAATAAAAGATACTCTCACGCACTTGTGATTTGTCTTGTCTCACAAACCTTGTGCACAAAAACTTATGATTTTTTGTGCCTTCGTCCTTCTCTTTATAGTCCCAAATCAAACATGCAAAGAGGCCTAGTTCTATTTTAGAAGTTGAGTTTTGATTGAGAGCTAATTGAGAGTTCTTCTCGTGACTCGTCCTTTCTCCAATCAACATTGGAGTTCTTAACTCGTTCTCTCTTGAATCAACACTAGGGACTAACTCATTCTTCCTTCAATCAAGACTAAAGACTAACTCACTCTAACAGAACTGGTAACTGCCACCTCGTTCTCTAGTTAAACTAATGAAGACTTCACTTAACTGAAGCTCCAACTCTATGCATGTTAACTTGATAATTATTGCAGTAAATTAGAAATAACTCATCCTAACTAAAGTCTAACTCATAAGGTCGCACTCATACTGAGAGAAGGACAATTTGAGGTCTTCATTAGCTAAGGCACAAGCCAAAAGACCTTCACTTGTTACATTTTCAAAGCTCCCTCTTAGCAAGCAAGGTACTTCTGGAAGATCCTCCTTCACCTGGATCTGTCTCCAACACCACAAAATTATCCGTTGTTGTAGTTGCTCCCTCTGAACTAGAAGACTTCCTTGCTTCCTGTTGCGGAATCTGATCTGAAGACCTGTGTTTTCCAACCATGCTCCTATGATCCACCTTGTGCACCCCATCTGAGCCTACTATTGATTTGTTCTTTGTCTCTGGGTCTATCAACTCAGTGATCAATGACATATACCCGTGTACCTCTGTGGCTGTTTGCTCTGCCTGAGCATAGAGCTAGGAGTCTCAACTCGCTCCTAGGCCTCCTGATCAGCCCACTTGGCTCTCCTCCTCCCTATGTTGGGATTCGCTGATTAAGTGGCTGACTCCACTTGTCCTGGTCTCTTCTCCTCATTGTCCTGCTAGTCGGCCCACTGGCCAACTAAAACTGTGATACTGGCTGAGATGACTTCTTAGGAGCTCTAGCTTGCTCTCACTCTAAGGACTCCCTCAAAGCTCTATGTAGAAAAATTATAGGAGAATGTAACCCAACCCAATTTCCATGTTTTAATGCCCAAACCCATCATAAAACATGTGACTGATAATTTATATCAGATTAGCATTTACATGAAAACAAAGAGCTACTCTACAATTCATTTTTAACAAATGATACAAGAATAAATTTCAAGCACACACCCTCAAAAAATAGAGACAATATGTTGGTCTAATGACCCTGGAAAAACCCACAAGGGGAAAACCAATTCTAAGGGAGGATTTATTTGCTTCTTAAGGAAAATATTTACACAGAGAAAAGCCAACTTATCTTTTCCCTTAAGATGCGCCTCTGAACACCTCTTTCCTTTGAGTTCTGGACTGATATTTATTTTACACACTGTCAGGTCTCCTCAGGCAAGGAATTTGGGCTTCTTATCAGCTCTGCATACACTGGAACTCGGGCCACTGCATAGTTTATAATTCTGCCTGAAAACACAGTTATTCTCAACTGCAAATACACCCCCACACACTGACCAAAACACCTTGATTTCAGCGTTGTTAGGGCCTCATTTTTCTCACTGGCAGACTGTATTTTTCTGGGTCTTAGCACCCAGAATTCAGCCTGGTTTCTTACTGCAACTTTGAGCTAGTTTTTGGCCTAGTATCTCTCCAAGTATCACGGCCCGGAACTTCCTAAAACTCTGCCAGGGTTCTCTCCTTGAAACTCAGCCTGAACCTGGCCTGAAACCCACTGCAAAACAACTTGAAAAGAGCTACCCGAATTTTTCGGTATTCATGCCTGGAATTTTCGGGATTTGTGCCGGAGCTATAATCTCGCCTGCAAATTCAGGCTACCTCCTTGCGTTGTTAAACCTCTTCCCTTTGGCTACAAACTTGCCTCTCTTCTCTCCCTTGCTCTCTTCTCAATGGCTCTCATGAGAATAATGAGCTCTCTCATCCTTTTTCTCCCTTTTTGTCTTCCTTTAGTGTGCCCTAACCCTTGAATCTAATGGCTAAGATTAAATCTTAGCTCATTAGATCGAGGATGGAGATCATTTCCTCTTGACCCCCTTTTTAATGTGGTCCCCCTTCCTATTAATGAGCCTACCTAGTACTTTTAATGTTTTAGTACCATAGTCATTTTTTCCTCATAAAGTAACTTTTATAAAAATCGTTTTAATAATATAGAGTGTACTTTAGTACTTTACACATAAAGTTACTTTATGACACATGCGACTTTAATAACTTAAATGTACCTAGTACATCTCCACATAAAAAGTACTTTAGCCCCCTTGATATTAATAAACTCATAATATCACTTAGACAAAAGATGATTAATGTGTCTCCCTAGGCCAAAAGGAAAAATGCATGGGAAACACCACCTTGGTACCCTTATTTTCAACACTCCCTCTTACCAAGGAAGATGTTTCTCACCACTCCCATCCTATCTCTGAAGACTAGATGCTTGCCCCTTGGCAATGACTTGTTGAGAATGTCTGCGACCTGTTCATCAGCAAATATATACTCAAGCTTCACAGCTCCCCTCTGAACCCAGTCTCTGATGAAGGGGTACTTGATCTCAATGTGCTTTGACCAGTCATGAAACACTGGATTCTTAGAGAGTTTAATACAACTCTGATTATCACAATATATCGTAGTTGGTCTCGGCCTCTGACCAAATATACCAAATAGCATCTTGCAAAGCCAAAGTGCCTCGTGTTGATTTGTGTAGCTTGGGAGGTACTCCAAGCCCTAGGGTTCAGGGTTTGGAGGGCAAAGCACCACAAGGGTCACTTGTGGGCTTGGAACCCAAGGATGGGGTTTTGCACCCAATCGTGTTTGGGGCAATTCCGGAACCCCTTTATTGGTGTATAAATAAAGGGTGAGTTGATGTTATTTGAGCATCCATTTGTGCAACACTCACACTTGAGAAAGACTCATGAGAAAGAAGAAATTCTCTGCCCTAGACGCAACAAGGAGGAGACAGGACAGTGTGGGTTTTGAGGTCTGTTTCAGGGTTATTTTGAGGACTGAGTTGCTATGAGGGGAGGCCAAGGCAGCTCCCTAGAGGGCCGAGGCAAGAGGAGGTTGTTTCAGCCTGCGCAGAGCGCTCTTGGGTGCAGAAATCTTGGCAGAAGGGCAGCATATGCCGTTGTAGGTGGGCCGCAGGCCGTACCTCATCTTTGGAGGGCAGCGTGGAGCTGGTTAAGGGCTGTCTATGCCCAGGACAGCAGCCAAGGGTGCCAGCATTTCTCCAAGACCAAGCCGCAGCCAAGGAGGGTTGTTTTGGTGGCTGATTGGGGGCTATTACAGCAGCTAAATGTGCCCTAACCAGTCACAGATATAACAGCAGTAACGCAAACTTGGACAACAGTGTTGATGAGTGTTGGATCCGTGCTTTTGGGTCAGATTGGATCATTTTGATATTGCAGCCTGTTGGTGCCATGTGGAGAACTTTCCGAGGAGGCAAAGAGTCCATCCTAGGAGCAGAACCAACAGTGAAGTATTGGGTGCCATTGATCTGACTGGAGGGCAGTGTGTTGGCTACCCAAAGTAGCCCTATAGCAGCATACAAGAAGGACGTTGTTTGGTGCATGATTGGGTGAAGTTTGCAGCCTAATGAGTAGCTCTTTGATGGACGAAAGAGGCTACTAGAAGGCAGATTGGAGCTCAGGAATTGGCCAACCCAGAGAGCAGATTGGATCAGCTCGTGTCCATGCTACAGAAGTAACTTGCAGCAGTGTTAGGAGGCAGCCCTCCTGGAGTCTCGACGTGTTGTCCTTTGAAGGACTAAGGGGCAGCTAGTGAGCAGTACGGAAGCGAAGGACCGGCAGGACAAGATACGACATAGAAGCTGCAACGAAGTTTGTCATTGTATCTTGTATACCATAGACTGTTGTATTATTCAGATTTGGTTTAATATAACGAATATTGGTGATTGTAAAATTTTGTTAAAAAATGTGTATATCTGTGCATATGTGATTTACTGCTTTATATTTCCGCTATGCAAAGTGGTTTATGGTTGAGGTTCTTGGTTTGGTAGCGTCAGTGATTTTAAGACTCTAACCTAGACCCAAGGTCGTGGAAATTCAACATGGTATCAAAGTGTGTCTGAGCTACTTTAGAAGTCACTGAATCAGAGTTGTGCACAGCAAATTACAGCGTGAGAGGGAGTTGGTCACATTGTGAGAGAAGGGCTCACTACAATGTCAAAGTGTTAAAATTGGCAACTAGGGCCAAACTCCATGTGGGTCATCTTATTAATGGAAGCTGATATTTTTCATGGATCCCTCTTATCGAGAAGTGTAGGATTGATCTAAAGATCATCTGATTCCGATAACTATTCATGGAGATATGAATTTATTTGTGTTATAGGACAATTCGTCAAGGTCGGCCAGCAACCAAATAAACCCCACTTGTGCTCAATGTTTTAGTTATAACTAGAGGTGGCCTTCAAGTCATTTCAACACACTTGAGATCTCTTTCTCTCTACTTGTCTTTGGGTTTTAGTAGGAGGAGAGATCCTAAGGGGATAACGCTACCGTAATCCAAAGGGTAGAAGCCGGAATTGCCGGAACTGCCGGGAACTGCCGAGAATAGCCGGAACTGTCGGGAATAGCCGGAATTGCCGGAACTGCCGGAACTGGCAGGAAAAGTCGGAATTGCCGGAAATAGCCAAAATCGTCGGAACTGCTGGGAATAGCCGGAATTGCCGAAATTGCCGAGAATAGCCGGAATTGCAGAACTGTCGGGAATTGTCGTAACTACCAGAACTGCCGGAATTGCCAGGAACTGCCAGGAAAAGCCGGAACTGTCAAGAATAGTCAAAATTGCCGGAACTGTCAGGAACTATCGAAATTGCCGGAACTGTCAGAACTGCCAAAACTGTGGAAACTGCCGGGAATAGCCGGAACTGTCGAGAACAGCCGGAACTGTCGAAACAGCTAGGAAAGCTAACGCAGAGGGCAGAAGCCGGAACTGTCGGGAACTACTGAGAAAAGCCGAAACTGCCGAGAATAGCCGGAATTGCCAAAATTGCCGAAACTACCGGGAACAGCCGAAACTGCTGAAACTACCGAAACAGCCAAAGCATCTGTCTCCGAAGGAGAGCAGCATACAAGGGACAACTAACTAACATTGGGACAGTTGTATGGTACTTAGTAGCAAATACACCAAGCATGCAATGTTACAGCTAGCATGCAACAACAAGCATGCAAAGGACAACAAGCATGCTAGGGACAACAAGCAAGCAAGATGCAGCCAGCACATAGGTCAGTATGGCAACATGGTGCAGCAATGGCACATAATGCAGTACAGTGATGGGTACAGTCATGATTAATGAAGCATGATGAGATGCAGCATAGTGATGATGGGTGCAACATGGTGCAGCATGATGACGAAATGCAGCACAACGATAGGTGAAGGAGTCACCTTGGAGAATCAGTTGAAGCAGCATGTCTTCAACTGATCTCATGTATCATCTTCTTAGAGATGATCTATGCTCTTATCTAGATAAGTCAAAGTGTTGACTTCTATTGTAAACGTACTATCTCCCTCTCTCTGCTGAACTATTGAAGAACATATAAGAAGAATTGATCAAGGGTTTCCCCACAATGAGGTTTGTCCCTAGCTAGCGCCACATATTGTGTCCTCTTGTCTTGGCTTGTCTTCTGCGATTTATGTTTATGTTCTATCTGCAGTTTACTTTAATGCTGATGTGATTGCTAATCTGGAAAAGATATTGAGCTAACTATGAAAATTGAAATAAATTGCTCTAAGCATAAAACGTACCTAAAATTAACATGGTATCAGAGCTGAGGTGAAGACAACGCCCAAGCAAGAGTGAAAGAGCAATCACCGAAGACAGGTGGGAAAGGACAAAAGGATCAGTGGATTCCTCATCCCTCTTCAAATTCACCAACGGTGAAGTCGAAGCAGAGAATATTATCAAAATGGTGCAGCAGAAGTTTCCGATGGCCTACCTAAAGATCACTTCAATGGGAAGTCTGGATCTAAAGGTGGAAGGAAAGGCAGATGCCTTGGTTGTAATAAGTTCGGCCATTATATGAAGGAGTGTCTGAATGGCAGAGACACATCTCTTGATGAAGATAAATTCACACCAGGGACATCTTCAATGATCAAAGGAATGACAGGTAATGCAAGTCATCAAGGAAATGGTCGACTCTTCAAAGAAAGAAAGGAACCCCAAGTATGAAGAATCAAATGTTGTTTTTGATAAGATAAAGAAGCGTTATCTTGTATTGGCCCTCTCCTTCAGATTCTCTGGGAATCTGGCTTATTGATTGTAGTGCTTCAAGGCACTTCATCGGATAGAAGGGTGCACTCTCTAATTTGGTAGAGATGGAAACAATCATGGGATTATACTTGGAGTCGATGCCACCTATCCCGGAAAGGGTGTAGGGAATGTTACCCCTCAATTAAATGAGGGTAACTCGATTCATTTACCGGATCTCTTTTATGTACCTAATCGCAAGAAGAACCTGGTGTCCATTTCAGCAATGGAAGTCAAAGGTTACGAGGTGGCACTCATCGAGGGAAAGGTACGTGTTTGAAAATAGAATTTTCAAAGATGTTTTTGAGTTCAGGGTTGTATCAAGTTGCAAGAAGTCCACTGGGGACCATGTCCATTGACACATAGCACTGGAGGTCTGTGAGTCAAATGGTGACAGAGATGCCTGAATTCAAAAAGAGCATGAAAGTACATGTCTGAGATGTACCGAAGGAAAATCTTACAAGGGGACCATTCCCCTCCTGTAGCAGGTCCACAGGTTTGGAACAACCCGAGGGATTTGAGATTGATGATCAGGAATCTCACGTATGCAGGTGGAAGAAAGCCCTCTATGACTTGAAGCAAAACTCCCCGGGTGTAGTATGAGAGGATTGATAGCTGTCAGATGAAGCTGAGATTCACTAAGAGTGAAGCCGATCCAAACCATTGTTTGAAGGTTGTGGATGATAGACCTCTCATACCAGCACCTTATGAGGACAACCTATTTCTGACAGGTGCAGACCCTCTCATTTGCAAAAGTAAGAGGGAGTTGGATTCCGGATGTGGAATGATAAACTGCAAGCCTGTGACTACCTCAAGGATCTTAACTTTCAGAAGTTATATGGTAGTGATGTCGGACCAGATTTGGGAAATGCCTCTGAGTTTCATAAACTCATTCGCGTTGATGTTCTTGGTGAACTTCCATCCGGACATATGTTTTGCAGTTAGCATGGTGAGCTCATATTTGGTTGAGCCTCACTGGATTGGTGCCAAGAATCATCTGAGATATCTTCGGGGCACAATCTCTCATGGATTGAGATACAATGCCGGAAATATGGAACTGCATGATTATTCGAATGTTGACTGGGCGGGCAGTGTGGAGGATCACTAGAGCACTTCTCAGTGCTGGTTCTTTTTGGATTCTGCTTCGATATCATGGATGAGTAGGAAGCAGAAGTCAGTTGCTATAAGCACCGCCAAGACCAAATACATAGCTACGAGTATGATCTCGTGTGAAGCTACATGGTTGCAGAATCTCTTAAGTGAGTTGTTTGTACACATGATGAATACCACTATGATTCTTTGTGACAACCAGAGGGGGGATTCAATTATTGAGGAATCTCGTATTCAATGATTGCTCCAGCCAAATAGACATCAGATACTGCCTTATCTAGGATATGGTAAGTCGATGAGCGAGGAGGCTCCATCACATTGAGACTAATGTACAAGTCGCAAACATTTTGTCAAAGCCTCGGGGAAAGGTCAAATCTGTGACTTTCCCGAACGACTTGGAGTCGTTGAGAGACCTTCTTATAAGGGTCCTGCATGTTGCATGCATTGATCTCTGGGAGCTCTAGGCGGCTTGGGGTACTTACTGGAGCAACATACGACCACAAGGCGACTCACCCTCCCCTGGTGGTGCGCTATATACAAGATGACAGGTTCAACCTTCCCCTGTGATACCCCGTGGCAACTGTGGAACAAGATGATTAGTTCTCCTGTGGGCCGGGATGATTAGTTCTCATGTGGCCCAGGATGATTAGTTCTCCCGTGGCAACTGTGGAACAGGATGATTAGTTCTCCTGTGGGCCGGGATGATTAGTTCTCCCGTGGCAACTGTGAAACAGGATGATTAGTTCTCCTGTGGGCCGGGATGATTAGTTCTCCTGTGGCAACTGTGAAACAGGATGATTAGTTCTCCTCTGGGCCGGGATGATTAGTTCTCCTGTGGTAACTGTGGAGCAGGATGATTCGTTCCCCTGTGGATAGGATGATTAGTTCTCTTGTCGAGGCATCCTACCCATGCAGTCTGGAACTCATGGGAAGTACCTCTCATCTGATCAATGAGCAAGGAAATGGGGTTAGGGACCATAGTAGTACTATCGATGGACGCATCGATGTATCTACCGTACTCCCTATGCTAGGATGACCTCCATTGATCTGGGATCAGTATGAGTGATTTGAGACACTCTCTTGTGATATTGATCTTGGATCAATAAAACTGACTTCGGGCCAGTAAGAGTGATGTGACACACTCTCTTCAAATGAAACTGACTTCGGGTCAATAGAGAATGGTATGGGACATTCTCGATCAATTCTTCTTCTTCATGGTTCAGCAGAGCAATGCAGGGCATTGATGGCAGAGATCGTACATTCGGACATATGGATCAGCGGATGGAGTTCTCCCTAGTTGAGAGGGAGTGTTAAAATTGGCAACTAGGGCCAAACTCCATGTGGGTCATCTTATTAATGGAAGCTGATATTTTTCTTGGATCCCTCTCATCGAGAGGTGTAGGATTAATCTAAAGATCATCCGATTCCGATAAGTATTCATGGAGATATGAATTTATTTGTGTTATGGGACAATTCGTCAAGGTCGGCCAGCAACCAAATAAACCCCACTTGTGCTCAACATTTTAGTATAAATCGAGGTGGTCTTAAAGTCATTTCAACACACTTGGGATCTCTTCCTCTCTACTTGTCTCTGGGTTTTAGTAAGAGGAGAGATCCTAAGGGATAACGCTGCCCTAATCCAAGGGGCAGAAGCCGAAGCTGCCGGGAATAGCCTGAACTGCCGAGAATAGCCAGAATAGCCGGAACTGCCGGGAATAGCCAAAATTGCCAAAACTATCGGGAATAGCCGGAATTGTCGGAATTGCTGGAATTGCCGAAGCTGCCGGGAACTGTCAAAACTGTTGGGAAAAGTCAGAATTGCCGGAAAAAGCAGGAACTGCCGAAACTGTCGGGAATAGCCGGAATTGCCGAAATTGTCAGGAATACCCGGAATTGCCGGAACTACTGGGACTGTCGGGAATTGCCGGAATTGCCAGAACTACCGGAACTGTGGGAACTGCCAAGAATTGCCAGAACTACCGGGAAAGCCGAAATTGTCGGAACTGCCGGGAATAGTCGGAATTGCCGGAACTGCCAGAACTATCGTGAACTGTCGGAACTGCCGAGAATAGCCAAAATTGTCGGAACTATCGAGAATAACCGGAACTGCCGGGAACAGTCGGAACTGCCGAAACAGCCAGGAAAGCTGACGCAGAGGGCAGAAGAAACCGGAACTACCGAGAACTGCCGGAACTGCTGGGAAACGCCGAAACTGCCGGAACTGCCGAGAACTGCCGGAACTGCTGGAAACGCCGAAACTGCCGGAACTGCCGGGAATAGCCGGAATTACCAGAACTGCCGGGAACAGCCGAAACTACTGGAACAACCAGAGCATCTGTCTCCGAAGGAGAGCAGCATGCAAGGGACAACTAACTAACATTGGGACAGTTGTATGGTACTTAGCAGCAAATACACCAAGCATGCAATGTTACAGCTAGCATGCAAGGGACAGCTAGCATGCAACAGCAAGCATGCAAAGGACAACAAGCATGCTAGGGACAACAAGCAAGCAAGATGCAGCCAGCACATAGGTCAGTATGGCAACATGGTGCAACAATGGCACATAATGCAATACAGTGATGGGTATAGTCATGATTAATGAAGCATGATGACATGCAGCATAGTGATGATGGGTGCAGCATGGTGCAACATGATAATGAAATGCAGCACAACGATAGGTGAAGGAGTCACCTTGGAGAATCAATTGAAGCAGCATGTCTTCAACTGATCTCATGTATCATCTTCTTAGAGATGATCTATGCTCTTATCTAGATAAGTCAAAGTGTTGACTTTTGTTGTAAACGTACTATCTCTCTCACTCTCTACTGAACTATTGAAGAACATATAAGAAGAATTGATCAAGGGTTTCCCCACATTGGGGTTTGTCCCTGGCTACCGCCACATCTTGTGTCCTCTTGTCTTTTGCGATTTATGTTTATGTTCTATCTCCAGTTTACCTTAATGTTGATGTGATTGCTAATCTGGAAAAGATATTGAGCTAACTGTGAAAATTGAAATAAATTGCTCTAAGCATAGAACATACCTAAAATTAACACAAAGTTGTAGGAAGGTCTCCGGTATGAGGACAGGTTGGAGGGGTTGTCCAACTATAGTCCTTGTAAGGAAAGGATCAAGTTGGTCTTGCAAGTCAACAAGATCTGGGAGTTCGCTAAGAAAGAGATCAAGAAGCCAACCGACCCTAAGGAGCTGGAAATATATGAAGATTTGGATGCGAGGACGAGATTGATCATCCTAGATGGTGTGAAGGATGCCCTAATACCTCATTTGTCCGAGAAGAACAATGCACATGAGATGTGGATGGCTCTTCAAAATTTGTTCCAGAATACGAATGAGAACCGAGTATTGGCATTGGAGGGCCAACCGACCCTAAGGAGCTAGAAATATATGAAGATTTGGATGCGCGGACGAGATTGATCATCCTAGATGGTGTGAAGGATGCCCTAATACCTCATTTGTCTGAGAAGAACAATGCACATGAGATGTGGATGGCTCTTCAGAATTTGTTCCAGAATAAGAACGAGAACCGAGTACTGGTATTGGAGGATAAGTTGAAGTCCACCAAGATGATAAAGGGTGAAAGCGTGACCTCGTATCTGACGAGATTGTCTTAGGTCAAAGATGAGCTTGTTGCCATCGGTGTGACTATCTCAGATGGAGATATGGTAAGGATTGCCTTGAAAGGGTTCACCGAGGAATGGAAGCCCTTCATCAAAGGGATCGTTGCCAGGGAGAAGCTGCCAAACTGGGATAGGTTGTGGGATGACTTCATTCAAGAAGAGTTGTGAGACGAGGATCTTCATCCAAAGAAGAAGTCTTTTGATGATGACATGGCACTTGCAGCACGAATGAAGGGTAAGCAAAAGAAGGACTTGAGTAAAGTCAAGTGTTTCAACTGTGGCGAGATGGGTCATTATTCGTCAAAATGTCCGATGAAGAAGAAGGGAGATGATGAGAAAAGGGAAGGGAAGCAAGTCGTCAGTGTTGCCACTTCAGCTGAAATAGATGATCTCACGAGGAGATTGGAAGAGGAGGACTTTGCTATAATCTCATTTCTCGCAGGGTATTGTCAATGAAGATGGCTGGTACATGGACAGTGGTGCGACGAAGCATATGATAGGGTCACAGGAGGTTTTTGAGACTCTAGCTGAATGGAACTCGAAGTTGCACATGGTGTTGGGCGACAATAGTCAGTTGGAGATCCAAAGATTGGGTGTTGTGCCATTCAGGAAGGAGAGACAGGACGTGTGATGCAAGTCTAGGATGTACTATTTGTACCAGGACTCAAATATAGCGCGATTTTCATCTCGATGATCGAGAGGAAGGGGTTTGAGGTCTTGTTCCGGGATGGGAAGGCAAGACTCAGGCCTAGAGGCTCTAAGTCTGATGGGATTGTATTCGGAGTTAGAGAGCATGGTCTCCATAAGTTGACAGGCAAGCCTGTGGATCATGGAAAGAAGCAGGTGGAGCAGGTGCAGGCTCTAGAGAAGCACGAGCAGGTGCAGGCTTCAGAGGAGCGGGTACAGGTTCCCGAGAAGAAGGTACACCTTCCCGAGAAGGTCCACATTCCAGAGACTCAAAGGGAGTCTAATTCAAGAGGGAGCTTGCAGATTCAGAGGTAGACTCTACAGTGCAAGAAGAATGTATGGTTAGTGGGGAGCAAGGGTGCTCCTACAACTGCCAAAAAGGAATCATGGAGAGAATGGAAGACGTTACATGATAAGAAGAAGAAGCAGGGTGCTTCCAGCAACAACAACGACACTTCCAAGAAGGGCGTAGTTCACTGTACACGGATTACTACGATTGTGAGCGCCATGAGTTGGGCAAGTGTTGCGAGTAGCGATGATGATGATGAGTTACTCCCTAACCTTGGAAGTACCTCCCTCACTTAGAGGGAGTGTTGATTTGTGTAGCTTGGGAGGTACTCCAAGCCCTAGGGTTCAGGGTTTGGAGGGCAAAGCACCACAAGGATCACTTGTGGGCTTGGAACCCAAGGATGGGGTTTTGCACCCAATTGTGTTTGGGACAATTCCGGAAGCACATTTCTACATGTGACGGCATGAGACGATAGAGGGTGGAAAGGAGAATCCAATGCTTCGAGAACCGTCAAATTCCGAGTCGTAGAAGTGGAGAAATGAATTTTTGAAGTTGACAAGTAATTATTGGTTTTCAAGTTATGTAGGCTTTAAGTAAAATTCCTCCAACAGATGTGTCTCTTCATGAATTCGTGAAGCCCCTTTATTGGTGTATAAATAAGGGTTGAGTTGATGTTATTTGTGCAACACTCACACTTGAGAAAGACTCGTGAGAGAGAAGAAATTCTTTGTCCTAGCTGCAGTAAGGAGGAGACACGACAGCATGGGTTTTGAGATCTGTTTCAGGGTTATTTTAAGGACCGAGTTGCTGTGAGGGGAGGATGAGGCAAGAGAAGGTTGTTTCAGCCTGCGTAGAGGGCTCTTGGAAACAGAAATCTTGGAGGAAGGGCAGTGTATGCCGCTGTAGGTGGGCCGTAGGCCCTACCTCATCTTTGGAGGGCAGCGTGGAGTTGGTTAAGGGTTGTTTATGCCCAGGACAGCAACCAAGGGTGCCAACATTTCTCCAAGACCAGGCCGCAACCCAGGAGGGTTGTTTTGGTCGCTGATTAGGGGGGTTATTACAACAGCTAAATTTGCCCTAACCAATCACAAATATAACAACATTAATGCGGACTTGGACAACAGTGTTAATGAGTGTTGGATCTGTGTTTTTGGCTCAATTTGATATTGCAGCCTATTAGTGTCATGTGGAGAACTTTCCGAGGAGGCGAATAGTACATCATAGGAGCAGAACCGACAGTGAAGTATTGGGTACCATTGATCTAACTAGAGCGCAGTGTGTTGGCTACCCAAAGTAGCCCTAGAGCAGCATACACGAAGGACGTTGTTTGGTGTGTGATTGGGTGAAGTTTGCAACCTAATAAGTAGCTCTTCGATAGACGAAAGTGGCTACTAGAAGGTAGATTGGAGCTCAGGAATTGGCCAACCCCGAGAGCAGATTGGATCAACCCGTGTACATGCTACAGAAGTGACTTGCAATAATGTTAGGAGGCAGCCCTCTTGGAGTCTCGATGTGTTGTCCTTTGAAGGACTAAGGGGCAGCTAGTGAGCAGTACAGAAGCGAAGGACCGGCAGGACAAGATACGACATAGAAACTGCAGCGAAGTTTGTCATTGTATCTTGTATACCATACGTTGTTGTAATATTCAGATTTGGTGTAATATAACGAAGATTGGTGATTGTACAATTTTGTTAAAAAATGTGTATATTTGTGCATATGTAATTTTACTATTTTATATTTCTGTTGTGCAAAGTAGTTTATGGTTGAGATTCTGGGTTTGGTAGCGTCAGTGATTTTAAGACTCTAACCTAGACCTAAGGTCGTGGAAATTCAACACCTCATAGCCTGCTTGACTAGCTGCCATATACTCTACCTTTTCATTGCTCAATGCCACTGACCTTTGTTTCTTGCTAAACCATGACACAATTGTTGAGCCCAACGAGAAACAACACCCGAAAGTACTCTTCCTATCACTAGTACCGCCAGCCCAATCTGGGTTTGTGCAACTAATCAAGCTGACTCCATCTCCTCTAACATAGTCCAGACCATAATCCACCATGGCCTGTAGGCACCTCAACACATGTTTCGCAGCCACCAAGTGCACTCTCCTGGGCTCCATAATAAACTGACAAAACATGTTGACTACGAAACAGATGTTCGGTCTAGTGTTGACCAAATACATCAAAGAACCAATCAGTTGACGATACAAGGTGGGGTTCACCAACTCAGAATCTGAAGCATGCAATTTCTTCCGGTTGGTGATCATAGGAGTAGCTATAGGCCTACAACCCTCCATACAAAATCTCCTCAAAATATCACCTACATACCGGCCCTGGCCAATGAAGATATGCCATCCTCCTGCCAAACCTCCAACCCCAAAAAGTAATGCATCAATCCCATATTATTCATGTCACAGTCAAACTCTAAAGCAAGATCTCTCCTGCGATGTTGGATGAGTTTGTCCTCTCCGTCATCCACATACAGAACCAGAATGAGTGGATCGTCACCAACCATAATCAAATAGAGGTTTGGATCTACATCACTCTCCTGGAAACCCATTTGCTGCAAGTAGGCATATATCCTCTCATACCATGCCCTTGACGTCTGCTTCAATCCATACAAGGCTTTCTTAAGCCTACACACATGAGACTCCCTCCCATGCACTTCAAAGCCCTGTGGTTGCTCAATGTACACCTCCTCCTGAATAACTCCATTGAGAAAGGTGATCTTCACATCCATCTGGTGAATCCTCCAACCCATCTCAATTGCTATAGATATAACTACTCTAATGGAAGTATAACCAGCAACAGTTGCGAAGGTCTCCTCATAGTCAACTCCCTCTACCTGTGAGAACCCCCGCGCCACAAAACAAGCTTTGAACTTCACACTACCATCCACAACATGTTTGATCTTGTACAGTTACCTAGAAGTCACCACTGACTTCCCCTCAGGTCACAACACTACCTCCCAGACATCATTCTTCATGATGAAGGCATACTCCACCATGGCATCCCTTCAGATCTGCTCACTGGCAGCCTCCTCATAACTAACTAGCTTTGTCTCCACAACATCTGCCATAGAGCCACCCAACCTCTCTGGTGTTCTACTCTCCCTTGCTGACCACTTGGGTTTCCCCACTGCCTCTTGTGCTTCCTTCAGGGTATCACGAATCCATCTTGGCTTCCTCTTCCCTATAGTAGCCTCTTGTGGTGGTATGGGAAAATCATCAACTAGAGCCTCTCCTCCTGAAGAAGAAGGCTCTACTATGGTTAATGGAGATCCTGGACTCTAAGATCCTACACCTAACGATCATGCACCAGGTGATTCACACTCTACGATACTGGAGTCTGAGACCCTGTCACCACTGACGTAGATGACCCTCTTGATCCTAATATACCACCTGATGCTCCTGAAACTTATGGTGTAGCCCCCTGTTGCTCTGCCTAATCAACCTCCTGAGATATTCTCAAGGCCCTCTCCTCCTCAAATCTCGCATCCCGCCTCTGGACAACTTTCCTTTGTGCAGGAATATATATGCAGTAGGCCCTGCTGGTCTCACTGTAACCCACTAGAATACCCTTCTCTATAGTGGGTTCCAACATTGTCCTCTTCTCCTCAGGGACGTGTGAATATGTAAGACACCCAAAGATCCTAATGTGCCCAACTTCCGACTTCTTGCCGATAAACACGTCCTCAAGAGTCTTGCTCCCTAAGACTCTATGTGGGCTCCTGTTCTACAAATATACAGCAATGTTACATGCCTCAGCCCACAAGAAGAAAAGTAATCTCTGATCATGCAACATAGCTCTAGCTGCACCCACTATGGCCCTGTTCTTCCTCTCTCCCATCCCATTCTCATAGGATTTATAAGGCACTATATACTCACTCTTGATGACCGCACTCTTATAAAACTCCATCTTTGTGGAGGTATACTCGCCCCCATTATCTGATCTCAACACCTTGATCTTCTTCCCTATTTGGTTCTCCACAAGAGCCTTAAACTCTTGGAACCTCTTGAAGACCTCATCCTTGGTCTTCAAAAAGATTATCCAGGTCTTCCTGGTGTGGTCATCAATGAAGGTCACATAATGCTCACATCCAGTGAATGATACATGACACATAGGACCACAAACATCAAAGTGTACCAAGTCAAGGATACCTGCAACTTTGGTGTCACTACTCAGGAAAGATGTCTTGGTGTACTTTCCCAAAGCACACCCCCTGTACAGATCATGATGATCAGTGTTGAACTCTGGTAATCTTCTAACCATCTTCCTCAACATTATGAAAGCTCCATGGTGCAAGTGGGCCATCCTCCTGTGCCATAACTTGCACAATTCATTTTTTTGGTCTGCGCCACCAAGGCTCTAATAGGCTAAAACATGAACCTATATAGCCTCCCACTCCAAACTCCAATAGGTCTAGCATGCTCAACACTAGATCCCTAGAGATATATCAACACTTGTCCTCTACAGAACAACACCTCATACCCCCTGTCCTCCAAGCTGGAAACTGATATCAAGTTCTTCTTCAGCCTTGGAACATAAAGAACATTTGTCACTTTCAAAGGAGGTAATGACTCCCTCTGAAATGATATTGTCCCCACTCTTGCTACTCTGACCTTAGAGTTATCTCCAAGCACAACCTCCAAGTCAATGTCATCCTCTGAAAGACTCGTGAAGTGCTCTCTCACTCCATTCATATGGCAGGATGCTTTACTATCAACGCATGGGAAGATGTAACATGAGTGGCTAAACTCACCACCAAGGCAAACTCATCCACCTTTGCTGATAAGGCAAACTTAGTGTCAAATCTAGAAGTGAACTTGTCCACTTCTGTTGAAGCTGCAACTCACTACTTCTTATTCTTCTTGTTGGGACACTAAAGAGTATAGTGACCCATCTTCCCACAAGCAAAGCATTTCACTTTGCTCATGTCCTTCTCCTTCGCTTTTGACTTCCCCTATTCCTTCTTTGCTCCACTAGAAGACCCCTTCTTGCCCTTCGTTGCAAGGGCAACATTCTCCTCCTCACCTCCTGCACCACTCTTTACTG
Organism: Pinus tabuliformis; assembly: GCA_031772625.1. Lineage (NCBI taxonomy): Eukaryota > Viridiplantae > Streptophyta > Pinopsida > Pinales > Pinaceae > Pinus > Pinus tabuliformis. The sequence goes on along the minus strand of CM062808.1, from coordinate 958,151,213 downwards.
CCCACCTTAGCACTCCTCTCGATCTCCTCATGGATGAAATCATCCCACATACTCATCCAAGCTAGAAAGTGCTCTCTAGCAACAATGCCATGTATGAATCCATCCCATTTCTAAGTAAACCCATCTAATGAAATCCTGACCAATTGGTTCTCTGGGAAAGGCTCTCCCATGACAACCAACTCATCCTTCACCTGTGAGATCTTGGTGAGGTATGAGGTCACACTGTCGGTCTTGGTCATCTTGGTGTTTCTTAGCTTTTGCCTCAACACCATCTTCCTATTCTTATTAGAACTCTGGTGTAATGTGACAAGGGACTCCCACATCTCATAGGCAAACTTCATTCCTGTCACATGAGGGAATAGGTGATCTTTGATGGCATCAAGGATGATCCTCTTTGCTTTTACATTCTTCTTGTTGAATTTTGTCAACTGTGTTTGGTCAATAGGAGGTTGCACTGCACTCTCTACAATGTCCCATACCTCCAACTCCTCAAACAAAAGTGTCATCCTCTCCTTCCATGGGACAAAATTATCAGCCCCACTCAATTTGTCCTCTACCCTCAACCCAGTAGCCATGATCCTCACAACAACAAAATTGGAGCAAATCTGATACTAGGCAATCTCCTCCCTCTTAACCAACAACACTTTGGGTTTCTGACTGGGGTTTAATGACTATTGTTCACTGAGATGGCAGAATTTGTGCTTGTTGGTTTTTGTATCAGTTGATACAAAATCTCTGGTCCGACCTCTCTTAGGCTCTGATACCATGTAGAAAAATTATAGGAGAATGTAGCCCAACCCAGTGTTCATGTTTTGCATGGTTTAATGCCCAAACCCGTCATATAACATGTGACTGATAATTTATATCATATTAGCATTTACATGAAAACAGAGAGCTATTCTACAATTTTTTTAACAACTTATACAAGAATAATTTCAAGCACATGCTCAGAAAATAGAGATTATATTTTGGTTTAATGACCCTAGAAAAACCGACAAGAGAAAAACCAGTTCTAAAGGAGGATTTATTTGCTTCTTAAGGAAAATAATTACACAAGAGAAAAGTCAACTTATCTCTTCCCTTAAGAAATGCCTCTAAAGACCACTTTCCTTTAAGTTATGGACTGATATTTATTTTACTCATGGTCATATCTCCTCAGGAAAGGAATTTGAGCTTCTTATCAGCTCTGCATACACTGAAACTCAGGCCACTAGATCATTTATAATTTTGCCTGAAAACACAATTATTCTCAACTGAATATATGCCCTTACACGCTGACCAAAACACCTTGATTTCAGCATTGTTAGGGCCTCATTTTTCTCACTAGCAGACTGTACTTTTCTGGGTCTTCTCACCCAGAATTTGGCTTGGTTTCTTACTGCAACTTCAGGCTGGTTTTGGCATGGTATCTCTCCAAGAATCACAGATTGGAACTTCCTAAAACTTGCCAGGGTTCTCTCCTTGAAACTCAGCGTGAAGCCCGCTGCAAAACAGCCTGAAAACAGCTACCCAAATTTTTTGGGATTTGTGACTAGAATTTCGGGATCTATTTCTGAGCTATAAACTCGCCTGAAAATTTGAGCTGCCTCCTTGAGCTGTTAAACCTCTTCCCTTTGGCTGCAAACTTACCTCCCTTCTCTCCCTTGCTCTCTTCTCAATGGCTCTCGTGAGAATAATGAGCTCTCTCATCCTTTTTCTCCCTTTTTGTCTTCCTTTAGTGTGGAGAACCCTAACCTTTGAATCTAATGGCTGAGATTAAATCTCAGATCATTAGATCATGGGTGGAGATCATTTCCTTTTGACACCCTTTTAATGTGGTCCCCTTCCTATTAATGAGCCTCCCTGGTACTTTTAATGTTCTAGTACCATGGTCACTTTTTCCTCATAAAGTAACTTTTGGAATATAAAAGTCACTTTAATAATATAAAGTGTACTTTAGTACTTCACACATAAAGTCACTTTTAGACACATGTGCCTTTAATAAGTTAAAAGTACCTAGTACATCTCCACAAAAAAAGTACTTCAGCCCCCTTGATATTAATAAACTCACGATATCACTTAGACAAAAGATAATTAATGTATCTCCCTAGGCCAAAAGTAGAAATGCCTACGAAACACCTCTTTGGTACCATTATTTTCAACACTCTACTCTCCTCAACCCTCATGTCTCTACTCTATGCACTTCCTGCCTTGTTGCTCAAGGATGTGCCTATCTCAACCTATAGCAAGTACAGGTTCTTCATCCTCACACCTATTTGCTTCTTACATCCAGAAGCTAGGTGCTTGAGGTAAGCCTTACCTCTGTTGAAGATGACATCATAACCCTTGTCTTCAAGCGTAGCTACTGAAAAAAGGTTCTGTTTCAGGCCTGGAACATAGAGGACATCTCTTAGATGGAGATAGCTACCTATCTGCCTCTCAAAATTGACAGTACCAACTTCGATAGTTGCATACTATTAGCGCTTGAAATTTCACCTCAGGCTGAGAAAGGTAAACCTCAAGGCTACATCAAACCATTCAGCCTCGTAGCTAGCCCTACGGGGCAAGAGAAGGCTCTCTCCGGTCAATCTCGGCAGATCTTCAATGGGATGAGATGACCAACAAGGTAACACTGATATTAGGCTAGTAAACTGATTAAAAAGGTTGATTTGGGGTTTTTTGGGTTTTGGTGGCAAATTGAGGAATTGCAATTTTGGGTGCGGGAATTGGACACAGTTTCTGCAGGGGGTTCCTTGGGGCGAGGTAGGAAACAGTATTGATGCCTTAACTTGAGATGGATGATCAGAAATGAAAGATGAGGAGCTAAAGAGAGCAAACAATGACTTTGAATTCCCTTTAGACAGTAGAAAACATGGAAATTAAACAAATTTAAAAGCAGAGCATGGCTAGCATGAATTCATACTTTAACACTTCATTTGTTTAATGTGCAGCAGTAAAGAAAGGAAATGAATCACATAACAAAGCTTACAAGAACATTGAGAAAACACACCATCAACACATGAGTCCACAAGAATCCCAAAGATGACTGCAAAACCCTGGTCTTCCTTAGCCAAAAATTGCAGAGATACAGTGAAAATATACAATGATAGCTTCTCCCTCAAGAGTCCAACCTTCCAACCCCTGAAAATGATTAAGAAAATACATAATATAGGCAAGCCAACCTCTTCCCTTGCCTCTAGGGGTCGAGCTCATCCTTCTAGGAGCTGTTTCAACTAATTCTAAACTGAGCACTAAAATCTAGGCAGTCAAAACAACTTGCCTCTATAAGCTAGGAAACCAATCCATTCATTAAATATTTATCCTTGACATGAATAAATCTTCTAGAAGTGTTAAACAAGAGTAAAAGTGTCTTAGAGTTACAAAAATTACATCAAAGATAATCATCTTCAACCCCAAAAAGTCAAACCAAGTCAAACTGTGCTTTTCCGAGCTGTACAATGAAATCTGGCAAAGTCTGCTCAACAGGTCGCGCACATCTTCTCAACGGGTCGCGCACATTGGGAGCTCTGTTTGAGGCACTTGCAGGTGTCAGAATTGGGTGTAAGATAGCTCGTTGGAAAGGTCTGTGAGTCTACTTTCCAACCCAACTGGAATTTTTGAATTTGGAGGTCATTTACCCTGTCAAAAACCAATTCTCCCAAGACAGCTTTCTGCAGTTCAAAAAAGTGGCAGAAAGTCAAATTTTTCATGTATTTTGACCTTCTGGAGGCCCAAAACTCCATAAAAACTCAAGTCCATCCATGGGCATATGTAACTTTGCATAAAAAATCAGGAAATGCTGAGTTTTTGTGAAAAGGAGTTGCCATGACAAAGGGTCTCACCGGGGGTGAGACCCGTTGAGGAGCCAAAACCTGTAAATTTCCAAAAATTGCCAAAATTACCCAAAATTCTCAAAAATTTTGGGATTTGAGCTGTGGCTAGGCTATTGAGTGCCATGATCTTTGAGTGAAGCCTCAGCCAAGATACGGAGGGGATCGGGCCTCTTTCTCCTTTTTGTGCCTTGGCCAACCGCCTTGGATCCGGCGATTGTAATTTTGACATTTCTCTAAAACCATGACACCTGTGCAAAAAGTGAAGGAGGTTTTTCTTCTTTGGCATGTTGTGGACAAAAACCTCTCTCAGTTTTCCAAAATTCATCTTTTATTGCTCTGGAACATCATTTGAGTGCGACTTGTCCCGATGTGTGAAACAAGGAATTTTGTCGAATTGGAGCGAAATGAAGGGGATAGGGGGCTTCTAAATTCTTGGGGAAATTTTTGGGAGTGGGGAGGGATGTTAGGAAGCAGGGGAAAATGGAATCTCAAAGATTGAGTGAGGGGAAGGGGTCCAAAAGGGCAAAACACAGGCCAAACCTAGAAAATTGCCAGATTGTAGCTAGAAACTAGGGTTTGTGCAAAAATGAGGAATTTGGCGGATCTAAGGGATGGGAAGTGTTTGATAAGGTACTTTAAGGATAGGGGAAGGTGTATGAACATCAGGAAACAAGTTTTGCCGATGATTTGACCATCCAAGAGAAATTGGCTTTCAAAACCCTAGGAGAGGGAAATGACCTTGCCAAGGCACAACTGAAGCACGAACAAGATGTAAAATGACTCATTAGACACTGACATGACAATGACAACCCTATGAATGATGATAGACTCAGCTGAATGATGACATGGACTGACATTTTGACAACTTTAGAAGGAGTTAAGGCAAACCCTAGACCTGATGCTTAGTGACCAAATTTTGCTTGAAAACTCTTTGAAATGACAAAATTTGACTTGGAAACTCTGAGACCACTTTGTAAGAGCATATTTGATCACTGGAGGAAGGCTGGGAAGACTGACACTAACATTGGCTCCAATGGGGATGGTAGCTCCTTGGAGGTGCCAAGAACCTTAGACATCTGGGAGAGCAGACCAGTGCTTGCAACCATTGGGCGATGGAGTCATTATTTCGGCAAACGACACAAGACTTTGACTCATTTATTGAATGAAAACTTGACTAAAAAGTGACTGGAACTTAACTGAAACTTGACTCAAACCAACTCGATGGCAAACTGAAATAACTTGAAAAAACTCACTCAATAGACCAAACACAAATGACTCATGACTGACTTAACTAAAACAAGAACTTACAAAGCTTATTGAAGGGCAGCAATCCATCAAGATTTGAAATCATGATGACAACCACCTGTGTTTCTTACAAGACAATATACATCAAACTATATCAAAATGCCAATGCAACCAATCAAGCAGATGCCTTCTTGACTGATTCTCCCAATCAGATCTCATGATCAACAATAGATACTGGTAACTGGGCATCCAAAAACATAGCTAACCATGATCTCCTTCATCACTGAACACAACAATAATCACTTTCACTGCTGACTGTAACAAATCTACCATTGGATCCTGGAAAACACAAAGACTTGACATTGCCACCTCCTGCTGAAAGAACAAGGTATCCTTTGCTTCAAATTCTGATATGCTTTCATCATGTGCTTCAAAAAGAGTATGTTCCTGGTCCTCAAAAAATTCTGAACAAGTAGATGAGCAGATCTCCTCTTGAAATAACATTTCAAAACATGAGACATATGAGGAAGAATCTGAAATGGAATCCTGAATGATCTGATCTTTTGTAGTTTGAATATATGGTAAGTCATCCTCATATGATATCATAACCAAATTATCAAGTTCCTTATTACATTCTTCAAGCACAATATTATCATTTACATCATCTACCACAAATTTACTCAAAGAAACTTTTTCACTTGCTTGAGCAAAGATCTCACCTTGCTGTTCATGAGCTGACTGAATGACCTCCTCATGAAGATCTAGTTCCGGTGAGGTGGGAGCACTTAGATTTGTAACTTCGTTTTCTTCATGCCAGCTGATCTCAACAGTCGAGTTCTTCTTTATAGGATTCAACACAAGGTATTCTTGGTCACCATGATCTGAGTTTTGATCTGAAATAGCTGAGTTGACTGCATTACATTCTAAAATTGAATCTTGGCTACCCTGCACGCTGTCTTCTTCTGTGGGCAAATCTGAAACAAGCTCTTCTCTTTCATCAATTACAGCCATATGGCCATCTTCAACCTGCTGATCTTGACAAGTATCCTCTAAGATTTCTGTGTGCTGCTGAAATGAATTCTCATACAGAGCTTCCATGATCTCTTCATCCATGAAATTATCATCTTCATAAAACTTCTCAAGGCTTTCAATAAAACTATAAGCATGCTTGCAACAGTCTTGAACTAAATTCAATGATGGATAAGAGTCCTTATATCTTTCAATGAACATAGCATGAAAATCCTTTAAACAATAAATACAAGCAGGCGGCAAACTTTCATACCAGGATTGAGCTGCACCTTCCAGAGTGGCCAAAAATATCTTCATCAAGCAATCTTCAGGAAAATCCACCTTCAACTTGCGAATATGCATATGAAATCTAACTAGATGTAAAGCAGCATCCTTCTTACCATCATCATTAAATGTAGGCAAATTCCTTGACCAATCTACCTTCGGAATTTTATTTGGAAAACCTGGAATGTGATCTCGGCTCAAGGGAGCATATCTTCTTGCAATCCGATCCATCGTGAAAAGCTCAAAGCTACTGATCTCTCTGCAGTGAAGTCACCATGAAGCATTGATCTCTGGATTTTTTCAGTGAAGGAGTCGCCAGTGAATGATTTCAGCCTTTCAAGTGTCTGATCGTTGTTCACCATCAACAATCAGATCTGAACTTGATACATGTACTAGGTTAAAATGCAAATGAAGCGCTGTATTCACAAGCTCACGGAGATTGACTGAAGCAGCGTTTATCTACTAACGCTGATGTAAAACAAGAGCGTTTTCGAAGGCTACCTGACATAACTTCAGGGTCCGTCTAAGACTTATGAAATAACACGTTCAATGAGCAAACGATGAGTTTGTTCTCCCCAGTATGGTCGCCAGTATGTTAGCGCTTGAAATTTCACCTCAGGCTGAGAAAGGTAAACCTCAAGGCAACATCAAACCATTCAGCCTCGTAGCTAGCCCTACGGGGCAAGAGAAGGCTCTCTCCGGTCAATCTCGGCAGATCTTCAATGGGATGAGATGACCAACAAGGTAACACTGATATTAGGCTAGTAAACTGATTAAAAAGGTTGATTTGGGGTTTTTTGGGTTTTTGGTGGCAAATTGAGGAATTGCAATTTTGGGTGCGGGAATTGGACACAGTTTCTGCAGGGGGTTCCTTGGGGCGAGGTAGGAAACAGTATTGATGCCTTAACTTGAGATGGATGATCAGGAATGAAAGATGAGGAGCTAAAGAGAGCAAACAATGACTTTGAATTCCCTTTAGACAATAGAAAACATGGAAATTAAACAAATTTAAAAACAGAGCATGGCTAGCATGAATTCATACTTTAACACTTCATTTGTTTAATGTGCAGCAGTAAAGAAAGGAAATGAATCACATAACAAAGCTTACAAGAACATTGAGAAAACACACCATCAACACATGAGTCCACAAGAATCCCAAAGATGACTGCAAAACCCTGGTCTTCCTTAGCCAAAAATTGCAGAGATACAGTGAAAATATACAATGATAGCTTCTCCCTCAAGAGTCCAACCTTCCAACCCCTGAAAATGATTAAGAAAATACATAATATAGGCAAGCCAACCTCTTCCCTTGCCTCTAGGGGTCGAGCTCATCCTTCTAGGAGCTGTTTCAACTAATTCTAAACTGAGCACTAAAATCTAGGCAGTCAAAACAACTTGCCTCTATAAGCTAGGAAACCAATCCATTCATTAAATATTTACCCTTGACATGAATGAATCTTCTAGAAGTGTTAAACAAGAGTAAAAGTGTCTTAGAGTTACAAAAATTACATCAAAGATAATCATCTTCAACCCCAAAAAGTCAAACCAAGTCAAACTGTGCTTTTCCGAGCTGTACAGTGAAATCTGGCAAAGTCTGCTCAACGGGTCGCGCACATCTTCTCAACGGGTCGCGCACATTGGGAGCTCTGTTTGAGGCACTTGCAGGTGTCAGAATTGGGTGCAGGATAGCTCGTTGGAAAGGTCTGTGAGTCTACTTTCCAACCCAACTGGAATTTTTGAATTTGGAGGTCATTTGCCCTGTCAAAAACCAATTCTCCCAAGACAGCTTTCTGCAGTTCAAAAAAGTGGCAGAAAGTCAAATTTTTCATGTATTTTGACCTTCTGGAGGCCCAAAACTCCATAAAAACTCAAGTCCATCCATGGGCATATGTAACTTTGCATAAAAAATCAGGAAATGCTGAGTTTTTGTGAAAAGGAGTTGCCATGACAAAGGGTCTCACCGGGGGTGAGACCCGTTGAGGAGCCAAAACCTGTAAATTTCCAAAAATTGCCAAAATTACCCAAAATTCTCAAAAAAATTTGGGATTTGAGCTGTGGCTAGGCTATTGAGTGCCATGATCTTTGAGTGAAGCCTCAGCCAAGATACGGAGGGGATCGGGCCTCTTTCTCCTTTTTTGTGCCTTGGCCAACCGCCTTGGATCCGGCGATTGTAATTTTGACATTTCTCTAAAACCATGACACCTGTGCAAAAAGTGAAGGAGGTTTTTCTTCTTTGGCATGTTGTGGACAAAAACCTCTCTCAGTTTTCCAAAATTCATCTTTTATTGCTCTGGAACATCATTTGAGTGCGACTTGTCCCGATGTGTGAAACAAGGAATTTTGTCGAAATGGAGCGAAATGAAGGGGATAGGGGGCTTCTAAATTCTTGGGGAAATTTTTGGGAGTGGGGAGGGATGTTAGGAAGCAGGGGAAAATGGAATCTCAGAGATTGAGTGAGGGGAAGGGGTCCAAAAGGGCAAAACACAGGCCAAACCTAGAAAATTGCCAGATTGTAGCTAGAAACTAGGGTTTGTGCAAAAATGAGGAATTTGGCGGATCTAAGGGATGGGAAGTGTTTGATAAGGTACTTTAAGGATAGGGGAAGGTGTATGAACATCAGGAAACAAGTTTTGCCGATGATTTGACCATCCAAGAGAAATTGGCTTTCAAAACCCTAGGAGAGGGAAATGACCTTGCCAAGGCACAACTGAAGCATGAACAAGATGTAAAATGACTCATTAGACACTGACATGACAATGACAACCCTATGAATGATGATAGACTCAGCTGAATGATGACATGGACTGACATTTTGAAAACTTTAGAAGGAGTTAAGGCAAACCCTAGACCTAATGCCTAGTGACCAAATTTTGCTTGAAAACTCTTTGAAATGACAAAATTTGACTTGGAAACTCTGAGACCACTTTGTAAGAGCATATTTGATCACTGGAGGAAGGCTGGGAAGACTGACACTAACACATACTTTCCATCATCCCCTTGCTCAATTTGAAATTGCATGTCCTTCTCCTTCACGTAGCTGAAATACTCCTTGTTCTCAATCATGTGGAAGGATGCTCCTGAATTAATATATCCTACGTTGTTGTCTGTTGAGATTGCCATGCAAGCTATCAATGAGAAATCTTTCTCGAACTAAGAGGTAAACACATCTACCTCAACTAATGAAGCTATATGATCCTTACTGGACTCCTTCTTCCAATAAGCACACTTAGTGGCATAGTGCCTGTACTCATGGCAATGGACACACTTGATCTTGCTCAGATCCTTCTTCTGCTTCTCGCCCTTTTGACTGACTCGGCCTCTCCTTGGCCCTTCTTGCCCTTGGCTATGCTACTTTTTCCTGCCGAGGAAAAGTTCTCCTCGTCCTCTGTCAGCGCTGATCTCCTAGCTCTCGTCCCTCTCAGGATTTCTTCTTGGACGCTGTCACTCCATAGCCTTTCCCATCCTAGTAGATTTTCTCTGCCACTCACTGCATCCTGGAAATTCTCCCAAGATTTATGAAGTCCCAAAAGTGGAAGACTCACAAAATCATTGTCTGTTGCAATCACGTCCACTCTAGCTAACTCATCCCAAACCTAGCTGAACTTTGAAAGATATGTAATGATGGGCTCTCCTTTGCTCATCTGGATACTTCTTAGCTTGTCCTCAAGAGCAATACAAATCTAAGATGGCCTTAAACATCTCATATGTTGTCTTCTTCTCATGGAGATGAGCGATAATATGATCTCTAACCCCCTCTAGAATGATCCTCCTTGCCTTGGAGTCACTCTTGTTATGTTGGATCAGTTGTTGGGCATCTTGAGGTGGCACTATTGCTTGCTTCACAAACTCGAGCACCCCATTATCTTCCAACAATACTGAGATTCGCTCCTTCCATGAGCAAAAGTTTGAGGCTCCCTATAAACTGTGATCTGACCTGAGTCCTTGGAATGCCATATTGTTATCCAAAGCACTGCTCTGCTCTTCAAACTCAATTTGGTGTTGGTCTTTATACTGATCTTTGCTCTGATACCATGTTAAATTTCGAGGAAACTATGCAACTACTTAGTAAATTACTGAAAACTATGCAACTGAAAATTGAAACCAAATTTACTTTCACCAAGATACAGAGTTTCTTAACAAAATAGAAGCAGTGGAATAAAAAACACCAAAGATAAAAACACATGCACACAAATTGACACACTTGTTTTCTCAGGAAACCCAACAAGGAAAACTTGCTTCCTTAATGTGGCATTTTATTGATTGTTCTTGAGCAATTGGATTTATTACAAGGCAACTTGTCTCTCATAAAGCGTTTTGCTTCTTCTCACTAATCTCAGTTGATACAATTGATCTCAGCCTGCCTTGATCACTACTTGATCTCGGCCCTCTAGCTCGCAATTGCTCCCTTGCTGCTTCCTTAACTTGCCCTGTCTCTTGCTTGATCCTACTCCTCCTTCCTTGCACACTTGGAAGCCCTATTTCCTTCCACAAATCCCCTATTTCTTAGTGCAAGTTTGGCTCCTATTTCTTAGTGCAAGTCCTCCTATTTCCTTGCACACTTCTTGCCTCCTATTTCTTAGGACGCCAGCTCCTGAAGACTGTGCACAATCAATCTCCTAAACTCTAGCGCACTTGTGATCTCCTATTTCCTAGGGCACAAGCTCTGCACTCTCCACAATCAAAATTACTCTCACACACTCTCGCAATTTGTCTTGTCTCACAAACCTTGTGCACAAAAACTTATGATTTCCTGTGCCTTCGTCCTCCTCTTTATAGACCCAATTTGAACATGCAAGGAGGCCTAGTTCTATTTTAGAAGTCGAGTTCTGATTGAGAGCTAACTGAGAGTTCTTCTCGTCCTTTCTCCAATCAACACTAGAGTTCTTAACTCATTCTCTCTCCAATCAACATTGGAGACTAACTCGTTCTTCCTTCAATCAAGACTGAAGACTAACTCGCTCTAACTGAACTGGTAACTGCCACCTCGTTCTGTAGTTAAACTGATGAAGACTCCACCTAATTGAAGCTCTAACTCTACGCATGCTAACTTGATGATTATTCCAATAAACTGGAAATAACTCATCCTAACTGAAGTCTAACTCAAGAGTGCGCACTTGTACTAAGAGAAGGACAATTTGAGGTCTTCACTGGCTAAGGCACAAGCCAAAAGACCTTCACTCGCTACATTTCCAACAATGTTGATGAAAATTACCAATGGAGTTGCTTAGTAGTTAGCATTATATTCAACAAGATTCAGTGCCATCTCTCTACTTTAGTCCATGTATAGTTTGCAATGTGGGAACCATGGTATCTTCTTGCTCAAGCTATTTCAATTTCAACACGTGAACAACATTACTCAATCACAAAGCATATCTTTGTTGATTTCTGGTAGCATCGAATGTGCTCTAAGTCTCAAATTTTGCAGGGAGGCTTGGACACGTGTATACCAAAAACCCAAGAAAGTGTTTTGGGAAATTCCACCCAGAAACAGCTTTATTAAAATAATTAATTAGTTTTAATGGATCTCTAAGTCTAAACTTAGGAAATTAAAATAATTAATGGGTATTAATCTAAACTGTGGGTGTAACTTCTAGAAGAAGATGAGGATCAAGTCAAAATGATCTTAGCCCTTGATTAAGATCTAATCTGAACTGTTGAATGTCAACGAGGAGATTATTTAAGGAAGCTTGAGGGTCATTTGGAAAATACACCCAAAGTGATCAAGCAGATTGAATTTCTCAGAGAGGGCAGCGCAGCAGTTGCTAGAGGAGAGATCGAATTGATCTTATGCAGTGAGGGGCAGAGATAGTATCCGGAAGAAGGAAGTTTTCCTAGACCGGAGAGTACAGGGCAGAGAGGGCAGAACAATGTCCAGAGAGAGGCAGACATTGACCCACACAAAGCCGACGCAGTGATAGCGCAGGCCTTAGAGGGAGATCGAATTCCTACTGAGGAAATCAAGTTTCAGAAGCCGAGAGCCGGGGTGTGAGACCGGGAATCAGAAATTTGAAATTTCCAGCCAGCGGAGGGTCCGAAGGAGGAGCAGCGTGATTCCCAGCAGGGGTGACGCAGAGACTACGTGAGGCTTACGCAGTTTTGCGCATATGCCATGCAGAAGGGACGCAGAGGCTCCAATTCAGCGTGATCAGGCTCAGATTCTTCCAATGACAGGGTGAGAGCATCTCACTATTTGTTTTGTCCAGTTTCTCTCTGCATCGGATTGCTAGTTGAGCATCCAATGAATTGTACTAAGTTTACTACTGCATATTAATAAAACCCTCAGAATTGCAGCACCGGTTTTCCCACATTGGGTTTTTCCGGGGACATTTGTCCAAAAATAACGGTGTATTGTGTTTTATTTTCTTTCTTGCTCAGTTTCTTGTTTCTGCATTATATTAATTAAGTGAAGGTTGCAGTGTATGTATTTCGATATTTGTCGTAGGAAATTGCAAGTAATTTGTTTAAAGGAATTTAACAAATAGGAGAAATACCATCAGTTGTTGCAGTAGGGATTCCGGGTTTAGGAATTTTCACATGGTATCGGAGTCGCAGGTGAAACAAGAAGAGCAGTGCCACAGAACCCAGCACTAAGCAAAGAAGGAGGTCGAATAGGTGCAGGAGGCAGCAGTTCGAATCCCTAGAGGGATTGCGTTGTCCAAGCCAGAAGGGTTGAATTTTGGAGGAAAGTCTCTCTCTCAGTGAGTAGATAGAGAGGAAGGGCTTCCAGTTCAAAAAAATTTCGTGCCAGAGGGAGCAGCGTAGAGCCTCAGCGTTGAGGAAAGAGATGGTGGGATCAATTTATTGGGTAGAAGACCGTCAGAAGAGAGAGAAGCGCAGTGAGGGAATTTTTCCTTAGTAGACTTCCAGCCAAGAAGTCTATTTTCTTATTGGCTGAGCAGCAACAGTAAGAAACAGAGAGGAGCAGTTCGACATTTTCGTGGCAGAGATGGCAACCAGTGGACTGAGAGATCAGGACAGGTTGGATGGTGCATCCAACTATGTTATCTGCAAGGCAAGGATGTCGTGCCTTCTAGATGAGCATTTTCTAAAAGTCTACGTCGACAGCGTGGTCGCTGAGCCCACGGATCTAGATCCACTCAAGAAGTACAAGGGAGAGATGGCGAAGACCAAGCGGATAATCCTCGACGGAGTGAAGAATCATATAGTCAGTCACATCACTGGCAGAGATACTGCCAAGGAGATGTGGGATGCTTTGGCGAAGTATCAAGGATCTTCCAAGCAGCTGAAGATGTACTTAGAACAAAAACTGAGATCTGCACAAATGCAGAAAGGGGAGCGCATTGATCTGTTCCTCACGAAGCTCTAGGAGACCCGAGACAAATTGGCAGCTGTGGGGTCAACACCTCAAGGATCTGAGATGGTTAGACTGGCCCTCAATTCAGTCCCAGAGGAGCGGCAAGTCTTTGTCCAAAGCATACTGTGTAGGGCGACCTTGACAAACTGGCATGAGATGTGGGCAGCTCTTAAGCAAGAGGAGCTGAGGAGGGACTTGGTCAAGTGTAAACTTGCAGTGGGTTGAAGCCCAAGGAGGAGTATGAGAATGCAGCCCTCACATCTAAGGGGCAGCAAGAGCAGCGGAAGTGAAAGAAGGGCGTTTCAAAGATTAAATACTTCAGTTGTGGTGAAATGGGTCACTATGTAACACAATGTCCTCTCAAAAAGAAGGAGAAAGCTGAGAAGAATGATCCGAAGGCCACACCCGCAAAGATCAAAGAGGAGTTCGCCATGACAGCCGAGATACCTCAAAGAGGGAGGTGGGTTGATTTAGAGTTGTAGTTCGAAAGAACTACAAATGGACAGGGTCCTTGAGGAGCCCACTTCTTGGATCACGACCTTGCTATGGGAGCCCAAATTCAAAGGTAGCAAGCTGGAGGAGTATTAGTTGATACAAATGAGTGTTGGAGCGACAAATGCAGTGGCTAGAACGCCAATTCTAAGCACAGCGTACTGCAGAGTTGCAGCAGTGCAGAGAGGCACAATGCAATAGCAGCAGTAGTGCAGTGGCTTTAGAGGGACAGCGTGGGACTAGCAACAACTAGATCTTCAGCATCGAGATGCATCTATGTTGAACACTTGTTCAGATTTTGGGATTTTTTCAATTGCAGTGCAGATGCAGTGATTAGCAGTGGCAGTGCTAGCAGCGGCACAGATGCAGTACTTGAGAGGGAGTTGTAGTACGGATGAAGTGTTGACAGTGGCAGTGTTAGCAGCTGTACAGTTGCAGCAGCAGCATAGTAGTTGTGGATAGCATGTCAGACATTAGCAGTGCAAAGGACAATGATATGAAGTCAGAGTGATATTTCAGTGGGAGGCATTGCTAGAGCACTTTCATCGCTAAGAGGGAGTGTTGATTTCAGGTAGCATCGGATGTGCTCTAAGTCTCAAATTTTGTAGGGAGGCTTAGACACATGTATACCAAAGAACCCAGAAAGCGTTTTAGGAAATTCCACCCAGAAACAGTTTTATTAAAATAATTAATTATTTTTAATGGGTCCCTAAGTCTAAACTTAGGAAATTAAAATAATTAATGGGTATTAATCAAAATTGTGGGTGTAACTTCTAGAAGAAGACGAGGAGCAAGTCAAAATGATCTTAGCCCTTGATTAAGATCTAATCTGGGTCGTTGAATGTCAACGAGGAGATTATTTAAGGAGGCTTGAGGGTCATTTGGAAAATACACCGAGAGAGATCAAGCAGATCAAATTTCTCAGAGAGGGCAGTGCATTAATTGCTAGAGGAGAGATCAAATTGATCTTATGCAGTGAGGGGCAGAGATAGTATCCGGAAGAAGGAAGTTTTCCTAAGTCGGAGAGTACAAGGCAAAGAGGGCAAAACGACGTCCGGAGACAGGCAAACGTTGGCCCACGCAGAGCTGACACAATGGCAGTGCAGGCCTTAGAGGGAGATCGAATTCCTGCTGAAGAAATCGAGTTCCAGATGCCAGGAGCCGGGGTGTGAGACCGGGAGGCAGAAATTCAGAATTTTCAGCCAGCAGAGGATTCGAAGGAGGAGCAGCATGATTCCCAGCAGGGGTGATGTAGAGACTGTGTGAGGCTTATGCAGTTCTGCGTAGAGGCCACGCAGAAGGGATGTAGAGGCTCCAGTCTAGCATGATCAGGCTTAGATTTTTCCAGTGACGGGGTGAGATCATCTCACTACTTGTTTTGTCTAGTTTCTCTCTGTATCGGATTGTTAGTTGAGCATCCAATGAATGGTACTCATATTACTACTGCATAATAAAAAAACCCTCAGAGTTGCTGCACCAGTTTTCCCACATTGGGTTTTTTCCGGGGACATTTGTACAAAAATAACGGTGTATTATGTTGTATTTTCTTTCTTGTTCAGTTTCTTGTTTCTGCGTTACATTTAATTAAGTGAAGGCCGCAGTGTATGTATTTCGATATTTGTCGTAGGAAACTGCAAGTAATTTGTTTGAAGGAATTTAACAAATAGGAGAAATACCATCACTTGCTGCAGTAGGGATTCCGGGTTTAGGAATTTTCACAATCTTAGACAAACTTATCATAAATGAAACATTATTTTAGTTTATTTGCATTATTTTCTTTCATGACCTGATGTTGTAATGATTTGTTGCTGTTACAAAATAACCATATGGATAGATAATACATTTTAATGATCATAATAATTGTAAATCACAAAAATGTGAAAAGAAAAGAATTGACATAGAAGCACTGGGAATGTGTGTGAAGTTAAAACATAATGAATTGATTTTTGCAAGGCCCGAGCTTACTTGATTGCACATTTGAGAGAAAGAGAGCAGAGTAGTGTTCTTATCGCGATGGATTTTTGTTAATCTAGGTTGTCATTGATGTCAATATAGCAGTGTTTGTGATGGAAAATTCTTTGATACATGATTGCCCATTGATGCCCATTGATCATAATGCTCATAGTGATGAAAGTTTGATATATGATGATATGATGAGATGGAGGATCCAAGTGAATTGAACAGCAGGAGGTCAATTGAACAGCAATTGAACAGCAAATGATGCAGGAGGTCAATTGATCAACAATTGAACAGGAATTGAATAGGAGCAATTGAACAGCAATTGAACAGCGATAACAAAGGAGTAAAGAAGAAAAGTATCGGAAGAGTGAAGAGAAGTCACAGGAGCAACAGTTATCGGAAGAGCGAGGGTAGGAAAGTACGAACTTCCTTGATCGTGGCTGAAGTCCCGCACTCAATCCTAGCCGTCGATCTCATAGTCAACCCTTAGATCACGGTCAACTACGGGGGTTAAGGCCAGTTTTAATCCATGTGCAAGTTGAAGTCCCGCAAACCGTCGATTGCGATAACATTATGGACCCGCTGCACCATTATAATACGTCCTAAAGAAATATCGCATCCGTCGCATATCACAAGTCTTGAAGAAATGTAACAATGGTAAATTGTGATTGCGATAAGACTTGTGGACCTGACAGACCACCGATTGCGATGGAGCTATGGACCCGACAGATCTATTGACAACTGTTTAATATTATATCGCGTCCATTTCATCGGCAGTATGAATATCGGCCATGTTACATTGGTGATGTTAAGAGTTGCGATTGCGATTGATGACGTGGATGTGGGACCTCATTGGGTACGGTCTCTCCTATGAAATCCTCTGTAAATAATGAGTCTATTGTATGAATATTAAAAAAGGGCCTCTCTGATATAATTTTAATATGCAACATCTATTGTAATTCGGCCTCTCTTCCAAATGAACGTGTCTTTTGAGTATTGGTGAACTCGAAGAGACAGAGGAAGTCGAAGATCGGGAAGCCAAAGGTCGAGCGAGCACAGAGGAAGCCAAAGATCAAGCGAGCGAAGAAGGAAGCCGAAAGGTCGAGTGAGCGCAGAGGAAGCCGAAGATCAAGCGATCGAAGAAGGAAGCCGAAAGGTCCAGCGGAAGAAGAAAGGAAGCCAAAGCGCGAGCGAAGAAGGAAGCCGAAGGGTCTAGCGAAAGAAGAAGGAAACCGAACGTCAAACATTTTGTTGATTGGGTTATTTATTGAAAAGCTCGGACCTGTGTTTTGAAGTGATTTCTGATAACAGTTCAAAAGGATGCTTTGTAGATCTAAGAAGATTATCTAAGTATGAACAGGGCAAGGTTGTTTTTTTAATTGAACACACAATATGAAACTGCGACAGTCACTCCTTTGAAGAAGTCATTATTGAAGCAGTTACTCCTGAAGCCTCACTCCCAAAGCAGTTACTGTGACAATAAGAACAGAGGGTCGAAACAGAGTTGTTTTGAAAAGACATTGAGGCCTAGCGCAGATATCTTGTTGATAAGTATCAATAGATCTTGGAGACATTATTGGAGATCATGATGGCTATTTGAAATCATCATGAGGTAACTTTGCAGACTCTGTGTGGGCAATATGAAGAGTTGTGAAGACTCCTTCATATGAAGACAGGTTGTCATTGATGATGTAGCATGGAGACTACAGTGAAGCTGTAGATTGACAAAATTCAGTGAAGAAGATTTTGGGAGCAGAGAATTACTACCAAACATATCCAGACAATATATAGCAGAGGGTTGGAGCCCTTGGGGTTGGTGCCTCAGAATTGGAAGGATTGGTGTCCTTGGAGTTGGTGCTCCTAAATCCAAGGTTGGTGCCTTGACAAGACAGGGTTGGTGCCCTGGAGGTTGGAGCCTCACAAAAAGTCCAAGTTGGTGCTTGGCAACATGTTGGAGCCTTATATATATTGTATTTGATTTATTGTAAAGATTATATTAATAAAAGCATTTATTCCTATTGTTCATTTTGTGTTCTAAATATAAATGATTTAACTGGTAAAAATAACAATTGAAAAGGAACACTGATTCACCCCCCCCCCCCCCCCCCCCCGCCCCCGATATTTCCAACAATTTCCATGGTAAAATCTAAACCATATACTGCCTATGAAATTTGTTTTACTAGAAATCTTTGCTTCACTTTAACAATATTATTCATAATAGGTGTCGCTTACAAGAAAAAAAGGGGATATAGAGGCCTTGATTAACATTCCTTGTTCATTGTTCCAGGGGGCAGCTCAAATGGTGATCGAAGTAATGTGAGTTTTATGATAACTGAGAAATCCAAAGTTCAAATCGCTCTGTTTATGACCCAATTTACGAAGAGGAGGACAAATCATAGACCCCAGAGACTCACTGGTAGCCATGTGTCATGCGAGCTTCCAGGTTCCTCTGGGATACAAATAATATAAAATATATAAAATAAAATAAAAAGAAAACACTCCCTGTTCATTACCCTTGCCCTGGCTAAAATCGAAGGCTCCTAATAATATTCGATATAGGGACCACTTCCAAGCAACGGGTGAAGGAAGGTTTTGTGGTAATTCTCTTGTGATTTTGGCCACATATTCTTGTTGACCGAGCCATTGTCTCCGAGATAAGTTGTAATCGTGTTCTATTAATAAAAGCAGAAGGCCAAAGGGCCATTCCTTTATGAAATTTGTGCTTGTGTATGATGATGTTAATGGTGAATTGATATCTTGCATATAATGCTCATGTCTTTACGAATGGAAATCTAATTGAAGTAGAAGAGACGGTAAGATTGCTGGCACTATATTGAAGAGTTGTGATATTTCTTGCACTATATTGCTTGCACTTTCTACTAATGCCCATTCACTCCAGTGGCCACCTGTCATCCTCAACGTTGGCAAGCCTCTTTTGTGAAGAACCCTTTCTTGGCTCTGTCAGTTTTTTGACAACGGAATTAAAACCCTGTAGGAGATTTTCTCATCTAACACCATATATTGGATTCCATAGACACGGCTAAAGCAAATTTTCAGACTTAATAATGTTGATAAGTTCATTGTCAAAAGATACAAATTTTGATCCATGATTGTCTCTTATTTAAGCTTAACGTCATTCCACCAAAGAATCAATGGAATGATTGGCATTGGAATTAAAAAGAGCCCTTCAATAGATATAAGCCAATGGATGGATATAAGTGGCTAAGCCAGCTCCATTGTGGAATCTCATGCTAAATAAAATTTGGGAGCTTCAGCCAAAGCACACTACGTGTCACTTTTTCAATTTCAGACGATATGGAAATTGCCTCAGGAGCCCAAGAAGGCCAATTTTGCATGGCCCTTGGTTCATGGAGAATTGGTCACTGGTTGACTACAAAAACGTTTGGACCTGGCCTAGCCTGTTTAAAACTCTCAACCACGTTTTGCAGTTCTTTTGCGAGGTTCAGGTTGCTTATGTGGGCAATTTGCTTAGTCATCTCTGACTTGGAAAGCTGCTCTACTAGGGAATATGGGGGTTTGGATTGTTGATACCAAAGCCACCCAGCACGTCTTCAAAGTGGAGAAGCTCTTCAATATCTAGAACAGTATAACCAAACCATTTCCGAGGCACAGTCTACTCTTGCAAGAGATTTAGTTGAGCCAATTCCTCCCAGTCAGCCTTGATCACGAGTCATATTCTGGTGATTTTCATTCACAGGTATAACTTAGACTCGCAGGTTAAAATCACGAGTATTAATCATGATCGAGTCAGGCCTGCATGTATGACTTAAGACTGACTAGTCAAACGAGAGTCAAAAAGAATTGGCAAGTCTTGCAAGACAAACTTGGTTGTCAATCTATAGAAGACACAATAAAAACCAAAGCACAATCATTAATTTTGCATGTTTTTCTGACCTTATTTTTTTGCAGACAACCAGCAGATATCTCAACTGTCCAAACTACATGGCATTCGTAGGATTTTACTATGTACTTTATAACGCGTTATTACTGAAATTTTCGCATGGTATGGACATTGTAAACTTTCAGATTAATGAAAAGTACATTTTTTTTAAAGCCGTAGTCTAAAAATTATGTTTTTTTGCGTTGAAAGTTATGAAAATTTCGGCTATATTTTGGAAAAATTTGGCAGGGATTTTTGTAAATTTAAGTAAAATCGGTTAAAATTCATAACTTTAGGTGTCCTAGACTTTTTTTATTTTGATTTTGATGGTGCTGAATCCATTTCTACCATCAAAAACATGATTCTGCATCTACAAGATTTTTTGAAATTTTTTTACCCAAATTTCAACCACCTTTGGCAGTCCCGGCAATTCCTCCGCCTCCCTAGACAACTCCTTTTTTAATTACTAAAGTAAATGTAAATGGGAACTGCAGCAGCTTTCTGAATCCCATTAGTTCTCGACAAGAGTTGGATTATGACAACGGCGGTTACACTTCAGATTGGAACATTAAAAAGGCTGAAAACAGATTTTGCTATTGCTCGCATGCAAGTGGTCAATCAGAATCGCCAAGTCCAGTTCGATGGCCTTTGGAATTGAGGCCTCTCCATTTGTAGAAACCAAATTTTCAATGACAACATGCCCACAATTCGAAGCTTGGCATTATTTGAAAAACAGGAACCTACTGCCATAGTTACATTCGAGGTGAACGTAGAAAGCAAAATCATGAACGGAGTGGGTTGATACATACATTGTCGGTTATTTTGGTTTAGTTCGTTGTTATCAAGTGATGTCTATGTTAGGATTTTGTGAAGACCCTCGGGGTCTTTAGGGTAAAGTGAACATATATATTAGTTTTTTTTTTTTGAAATTTAAAATTTAACGAATCAATGCTTCTATTAAATAACTTCATATTTTAGCAGAACTAATTGGAATTTGATTAAAAAATTGTCAATAAACTCTTACGTGCATAGCTGGGAACAGTATAAGTCTCCCTGGTGGCGTCCGGAGGTTCCAAGGGTTTAACGGGGGCAGAGTCGGTCCCTTTAGTTTCTCTGTCCAGAGGGTTTAGAGCTTCTTCGACGGCTTGACCGTCCGAGGGAATTTCCATCGGCGCGCGTGAGCAGTCGCCCAAAGTGTTCTCGCCACTGGATGCAATAGTACTGGCGGGTTGAGGAAGCTTCTTGTTACAGGAAAAGGACTTATCTTCCTTGCTGTTGGCATTACCATTGGAAGGGGCCCCCATTGTTCTTTCCTTACTTTGTAAATTTCTGGTTCTTCATCACGCCAGAGCATTCCATCGTTACTTCACATATTTCGGGCCCTTTATCACTTCAGTGCATTTCAGAAGGAAAATTTTATAGCGCCCGACCTCGGATCCAAAAATGCTACGACTCCCAGGGAAAAGGTCGAACGAAATTCCAACAACATTGGAGACTATTAATGGTACAAAAATTTACCAGTGGCAGTTTTTTTGGGGATGTTTTAAAGATTATTAATGTGAAAATAACCTCGTGGTATTTTCTTTTTTTATATTGCTTATTTATTTATAAATGATGCGGATCCTTTTGTTATTTAAGGGAAATTATATTATTTAAATTAATGGGTTGATAGTTCTTAAAAGTGTAGATATTTATTGTGGCCAAAAATTTTAAGGTTTGGATTATTATTTTATTTTTTATATTTAACGATGATAAATTTTTTTATTAATTTATTTGTATCATTTACCGTGTCAAATAGGTAGTTGGAAAAGATTTAAAGAAGATTAGGAAGAATGGGTATGTATTTTTTGCATTTCTGGGGCAGTGGAGTCGAAAAAACATTTCATGTTGGTGAAAAAACATTTCATTTTGGAATGTGATGCTTCCAGATACAACAGTATGTTAACATCGGTTCCTTGGCATTGTCTTTTCAGTGAGGGGGTTGGAATGCGATGCTTCCAGATACAACAGTATGTTAACATCGATTCCTTGGCATTTTCTTTTCAGTGAGGGGGTTGTTAGAAGGTTGGGTCAGAGAAGGTTGGTTCAGCTCATCATTAATTTGAATTATAAAAGGCAGGGAAGCTGGTGGTCCAATAGACTATTTCTAGTCTTATGGACGTTAAAATTTCATTCTTTCATTCATTTGTTTTAGTTCTCAATCAAAAACCACAAAATCATAATTATTATAATATAATAATTGCAATTACTTTTATTTATTTATTACTCGAATATTAAATAATAACATATTAGGGACAGTCACACCAATGACTATAAAGAATATTGACTTTCTTGCAAATATTGGACTATAAAGAATATTGACTTTCTTGCAAATATTGTTTATAATAATTTGGTTATGACTGTACCATGAGGATAATCATCATTGGTTGTTATATAGAAATGGGAGTTAACTCTTCACCATTATTCAAGGAAAACCAACCACCTAAAATAACTCATTAGTGGTTCATAAGGGGACAAAGTTTCACTCCTACTAGAGAACTCTATGTTTGTGAGCATTGATATGATTTTACGTACATGGAAGACGATCTCTTAATGAATCAAATGCATTTTTAGGTTTTACTTGAGGATTACTAATCGCAATTGTTATTGTTGGAAATAATACTGGGGGGGGGGTGAATCAGTATTATCAAGTCAATTATTCCATTTTTCAAATCCAGATAATATACACTACTTCAGTTAGTTAAAACCGCGTATATACACAACTACGTATAAGGAAACCCGCAACCATGCAAACTTATAATTTACTTTATCTTACAGATGTTGATTATTAATCTGTGTATCTGAATCAAATAAACAGTAACCAGAAACAGTGAAACAGAGCAGAAGACAATCACACACAAGAACACAAGATATAAGGTGGAAACCCAATGTGGGTGAAAACCACCTGCTGCAATTCGTCTCTATCTTCCTTTTAATTAGAAACTTCTTTTTACAATGATTCTGTACTGGTGCAATCCTTTACCAGTACGTAGGCTGCAACCTGCAGAGAGCTACAACCCTCTCTCGTTCTCCAGCTTCTCCTGGAAGGGAGCTACAACCCCCTTAGCTCTTGCACTAGCCAAGATACTAGTACGTAGGTGCTGGCCTACAGAAGGCTACAACCTTCTCTTTCTTCCAGGGACCATGTTTCATAAATTTTCAGACTGGATCCATGAACATCAATCAATCATCAAGAATCAGACAATCTCCTTTCCACCAACTGAATCAAGTAGACACTTCTCTGACAGTTGTACCCAGAGCACAGTAACAGTAACCACACACCCAATTCTGAACCCAGAACACTGCAGCAATAAACAGAAGCAGCTAGAACACAACTCAAAAGATGTACGCTACTTCAATAACCAGAAACCTGCGTGCATACGCTTCTGTGTTTGGACCAACCTGCGTATACGTTGTTTTTACTCACAGAACCAGCGTGTATACGCGCCTTCACTTCACTGAACCTGCGTACAGATCTATAAAGGATAATTTCAAATATTCAGACCTTAATTAACCCAGATTACCAGATTTATAGATCAAGCATGCGCCACATATAACGGATCAAAATCATATAAAGATACTATCATTTAAGCCTTAAGATTATGACCCATCAATAGAACTTATCCTTCTCTTTGCGCTAAGGTTCCTCCTTCATTCAAATCCAGATCTGCACCATAACCCCAATCACCAATATTTCAGATCTAGCACTTATTAGATATTCAATTAATTCATATGATCCTTTGCCAAATCATCTCCTTCCTCTTTTATAGTCTTAGGCCTTTCACAATACCACGGTCCAAAAACATAATAAAACAATACCATGGACCCAATACTTGGGATCAACACTTCTGATGAGATACCATGGTCCAAAACCATAGGTTCAAATACCAAGGTCTAAATACCACGGACCAAAAGTAAGTTCTCCAACATATACGCGCTTTCCTTGCGTGAAAGTGCGTGTATACGCATACGCTCCTTTGTAACGTCTAACCCGTGTGTATACACGCCTTCGTCTAGGTGAACCTGCGTATATATCTTTTTCCTTCATTCTGAGAGCCTGTACTGAGATCTATCACCAAAGTGAGTTGCCACCAAGGACAACACCTGTGCCATAGTTCTAAATCAGTGCCACAATGCCAACAATCTCCCCCTTTGGACTTGATGGCAACCCCAAGATCCTCAAATTCATTCTCCCCCTTTGTCATCAAGGGCAAAGGGTTGTGCTCCCCCTGAGTACATGCTGAAATCTCTACTCTGCTGTGCTGACCATGCTCCCCCTGACTGTAGGCAAGATCTGCAAAAAGATGTTCTTCAAAAAGAACAATGACTTATACATCATAAAAGACCTTCCTATCACCAAAAGACTCTATACATATATCCATCACCCAACCAAGTGGGGATCATCAAAAATTTACATATGTCAACCAAGTACATTACATCATTCATCCCAGGCATAGTGGGGAAACCAAAATAGGCCTTTACATGACCTTGACACCATAAAAGAGATACATGACATAGAGACGAAATATCTAGAGCAAGACTTGTGAAAGTCACGAATAACTGATATCAGCAGCATCTGTCAATCACCATTCAGATCAGAAACCATGTTTTCCTTCTGTTCTCCCTCTGCATTTGTTCCACCTAAAACTAACAACAGCTGTGAACTTGAACCAAAAGCTTCTAAGATAATGCCAACAATGCATCATTAGAAGTTTATCTGCTCCCCCTAAGCCTGTGCCAGATGGTCTCTGTCAGACCCATATCAAACTATCTTCAACCAGAGCCTGTCCCTACTGATATCCATCAAGCCTCCATATACGCGATTGTATCTGTATAAACCAACGTATGTACGCGGATCCTCTTCAGCCAACTCGCGTACAACCATTTTTCTCTGAAACCGACAAGTTTCAACAGCAAGATGAAGCATCAGCTACTCATAGCTTCTGTCTGAGGTATTCAAATGTTTCCCTGGGCAGTGGTTTGGTGAGTATATCAGCAACTTGTTCCTTAGAGGGAACATATTCCAACTTGACCTTTTGTTCAAGCACTTGTTCCCAGAGGAAATGATATTTGATAGGTATGTGCTTGGTCTTTGAATGCATAACTGGGTTCTTTGAAATGCTGATTGCACTTGTATTATCACATAAGATGGAGATAGGTGGTGTACAAGTGATTTGAAAATCCTGCAAGGTTTGCATCATCCAAAGGAGTTGAGTGCAACAAGATGCAGCAGCCACATATTCCGCTTCAGCTGTAGATAGAGCAATCGAACTTTGTTTCTTGCTGAACCAAGATACTAATCTGGAACCCATAAAGAATGCACCACCACTTGTGCTCTTTCTGTCATCCATGCTTCCAGCCCAATCTGCATCTGTATAAGCATGAAGAGTGAGATCTGTATCTCTCGGATACCATAAGCCATAGTTTTGAGTTCCTTGAAGATACTTGAAGATTCTCTTCACTGCCTGAAGATGAGTTTCCTTTGGATTTGCCTGAAATCTTCCAACCATTCCCACTGCATGCATGATGTCTGGTCGAGTACCTGTCAAATAAAGCAGACTTCCAATCATGGATCTATAGGTTGGTTGATGCACTGTTGCTGATTCATCATTTTCACTGAGGTTGCATCCTATAACCATAGGGGTACATACTGGTTTTGAATCTTCCATGCCATATTTCTTCAAGATCTGCTTGAGATACTTGGTTTGAGACAAAAAGATACCGCCTTCATTTTGTTGGATTTGTAGACCAAGAAAATATGTCAGCTCTCCAAGTAATGACATTTCGAATTCTTTCTGCATCACCAAGGCAAAGTTTTGACTCATGGCTTCTTCATTGCTGCCAAAGATAATATCATCTACATACACAACAAGTATTAGCAATTTGTCATTTTCAATTTTTATATAAAGATTGCTATCTGTTGATCCTTTTGAAAAACCTTGTTGATGAAGGTATTTGTCCAAACGGTAGTACCAAGCCCTTGGAGCCTATTTAAGACCACAGAGAACCTTTTTTAGTCTGCATACAAGATTTGGATCATTCCCAAGAATGAACCCATCTGGTTGTTCAATGTACACTTCTTCTTCTAAGTCTCCATTCAGAAAGGTTGATTTCACGTCCATTTGAAATACTTTGAACTTCTAAAAGCTAGAGAGAGCAAGGAACATTCTGATGGCCTCAAGTCTAGCAACGGGAGCAAACGTTTCTTCAAAGTCTATTCCTTCTTGTTGAGCATACCCTTTACAAACAAGTCTGGCCTTGTTTCTAATCACTTCCCCATTTTCATTCAACTTGTTTTTGAAGATCCATTTTGTCCCTATGGCATTCTTATCTTTTGGTCTGGGAACCAACTCCCAAGTGTTATTCTTTACGATCTGCTCAAGTTCTTCATCCATTGCCTTGACCCAACATTCATCTTTGCATGCCTCTTTTACATTTTGTGGTTCAGTGGAGCAGAGCAAAGCCAAATAGCTTGAGGCTTCTGCAATTGTTCTTCTTGTTTGTATACCTACCTCTTTCTGCCCCAAAATTTGAGATTCTGGATGATTCTTCTGAACGTACCTGGATGGAGTCTTATCTTCTATCCTTGTCTGTTCTTCTAGTGCCTCTTGAGCTTCTTCTTCATCATAAGTCTGATTTGATGTTGAAGGATATTCCTCATCATCTTCGAAATCTTCAGATCTTACCTACCTAGGAGTGTTTTCTTCTTCATCAATTACTACATCAATACTTTCAACAATTTTTCCAAGCCTTTTATTGTAACACTTGTAAGCTTTGCTGTGAGGAGAGTAACCAAGGAGAATGCCTTCATCTGCTCTAGGTTCAAACTTGCCAAGATTCTCATCAGTATTTTTGATATAGCATTTGCTTCCAAAAATTTTGAAATATTTTACTGAAGGAGTCTCACCATACCAGAGCTCATGTGGAGTTTGAGTGTTGTTCACCTGGACATTCGTTTTGTTGAGAATAACAACTGCAGCAAATGCGGCTTCACCCCAGAAGGTTGCTGGAGTTCCAGACTCATCAAGCATAGCACGAGCCATTTGTTGAACCGTTCTGTTCATCCTTTCTACTACTCCATTTTGCTGAGGAGTCCTAGCTGTAGAGAATTCCCTTCTTATTCCATGTTCTTCACAAAAATCGAAAAATTCATTCGAGGTAAATTCTCCTCCTCGATCAGACCTAAGGCATTTGATTATGTGATTTGATTCGTTCTCCACCAAGGCTTTGAATGATTTGAACTTTTCAAAGGCTTTGTCTTTGTGCTTCATAAGTCCTATCCAACACATCCCGAAATAGTCATCAATGAATAATATAAAGTATTCTTCTCCTCGAGGTGACCTTTTCCTAGAAGGACCACATACATCAGTATGGACAAGTTCAAGTGGCCTGCTGGCTGATCCTTCCTTCTCAGGGAAGTTAGTTCTGGTTTGCTTACCAAACTGACATGATTTGCATATTGTATTGTCTGGGATTTTGATGTTTGGAAGACCACGAACTGCCTGGTATTTGCATGCTTTCCTTATCTATGAGAAACTAAGAGGCCCCAATCTTCTGTGCCATAGCCAGTGTTCATTATTCTTGCTTAGATATCATTCATGTTGTCCTTCTTTGAATATGTATAAATTATTTGGAGTTCTTACATCTTTGATCACTGTTTTTCATGTATCAAGATCACGAACACTACATCCATTTGATCGAAATATTACCTCAGTTCCTTGATCACACCTCTGACTGACACTTAATAGATTATGCTTTAAGCCATCAACATACATGACATTTCCAGCTTTGACCCTTTCTTTCAACTAAACAAAACCTTTACCTTTTATGAGAGCAGGGGTGTCATTTCCAAAAGAGACCTTCTTCTCCTTCTCTAAGGCACTATATGACTGAAGTTTTTCTTTAACACCTGTCATATGTTTCGAACATCCACTGTCGATGTACCATTGATTTTCCTGCCCTTCCGAATATAAGGCTATACCACATCTTTCTGGTTTTAGTTCTTTTATTTTCCATGATTTGGCACTTGAGGCTTGCTCCTTCTGAGTTGTCTGCCGAAACCTGCTCCTGCATTCAGAATCTTCATGACCGAAATTGTTACAAATAGAACATTCTATTTCATTTTCAAGAGCAGAGAAGTTGTTGTAGGTCCTTTTCATGATCCCAGTCATACTCCTCTGTTTATGAGCTTCTCTAGTCATGATTGTCTTATAGGCAACACATTGAGCTTCTTTGTGACCAAAGTTATGACAAAAAAAACATTGGCCATTGAAGAAACTCCTGTGATTATCAAATCTACCAGCCAAATGATTGTAGTTCCTATTGACATCCATTCTTGAGGCAAATTGAGAAGGTTTTACCTGTGGCTGGTTGTAGCTTTTGTTTGTCCTTAAAGTAGATTGCCCCCGATTTACCTGGTAGCCTTTGTTCATTCTTGAGGTAAATTGTCCCTGATTTACTTGGTGATTTCCATTGGGTCTTTGTTCACTTCTCCTTGCAGCATCAAGATAACTCTTGGAGGTAGATGGTTTCTGTGCTTGAGTTGTTTCTTCATTATATCCCAGACCTGTCTTGATTAGTGGAGAGCGCTGCACTTTGATAATCTCATCTAAAGTGTCAGATCCTTTAACAAATCTAAGATTAAGAGCTTTTGTTTTCTCAATCTCTTTTCTCAGTCCCACAATTTCACATTCTAACTTTTCATGATGTTTTTCCTTTTCAGCAAGTTGGAATTGTAGAGTATCTATGGTCACATTCTTCTCTTCTAAGCAAATTTTGAGTCTAGAAATCTCTTCATAAAGACCTTCTTCATCTATAACATCCACAAAATCATCATCTTCAAAAGCCATTAAATGTTTATAATTATAGCCTTCTTCTTTATTATTTGAAAGTCCATCACTATCTTCATGAGTGTAATAGCTTTTCTTATTTACATTCTGTTTATTGTTCCATCTAACAGGTTCCTTACCTTTGTCAAGCTTGCCTTTATGAGGACACTTGGCAGCATAGTGACCGACTCTTCCACAAGGAAAGCATTTGAAAGGTAACTTACCTCTGAATCTGCCAGCACCCCATTGAAGATTCTTGACAAAATTTGATTCTTCCTCTTCTTCTGACATATGTCCTGACTCATAGTAATCTCCTTTGCCTGAAGCCTTGAATGCAACTTCTCTCCTGTCTGATGGTCCTCCTTTCCTCATTTCGTAAGCAGTTAGAATTCCGTGCAGCTGTGACATTGTAAGGTTCCGTAGATTCTCCTTTTCTTCTATTACAGAAACTTTTGATTCAAACTTAGGGGACAAAGATCTTAGAACTTTTTCAACCACAACAGCCTCTTTTATTTCTTCACCCAAATTTTTCATCCAATTAACAATCTCATTTACACGAAGGAAATAGTTAGCCACACTTTCATCATTGTGCATTCTGAGATTTTCATACTGAATTTTGAGGGTTTGAAGTTTTGCTCGTTTTACCTGTTCATCTCCTTCATAGCTCAGAACAATCTTGTCCCATATTTCTTTTGCGGATTTATACTACATAACCTTGACAAATTATGATTGAGATAGACATCCTAATAGAGTATTGATAGCCTTTGCATTTGTTTCATATTGCTTCTTACCAGCGGAATCTGTAGGAGTTGTGGATGGAAAAGTATACCTTGTATCTATGATATCCCATACTTCTATACCAAGAGATTGAAGATAGGCTGTAACTCTTACCTTCCAATAGACGAAGTTGGTCCCATCAAAAATTGGTGGCCTAATAGATGCTTCTCTCTCGTAGTTGCTCATGATGATGGATCTTCCTTCAAGCGATCAAGCTTCTTCAGAAGGACCTGCTCTGATACCAATTGTTGGAAATAATACTGAGAGGCGGGGGGGTGAATCAGTATTATCAAGTCAATTATTCCCTTTTTCAAATCCAGATAATATACGCTACTTCAATTAGTTAAAACCGCGTATATACGCAACTACGTATAAGGAAACCCGCATATACCATGCAAACTTATAATTTACTTTATCTTGCAGATGTTGATTATTAATCTGTGTATCTGAATCAAATAAACAGTAACCAGAAACAGTGAAACAGAAGAGAAGACAATCACACACAAGAACACAAGATATAAGGTGGAAACCCAATGTGGGTGAAAACCACCTGCTGCAATTCGTCTCTATCTTCCTTTTAATTAGAAACTTCTTTTTACAATGATTCTGTACTGGTGCAGTCCTTTACCAGTACACAGGCTGCAACCTGCAGAGAGCTACAACCCTCTCTCGTTCTCCAGCTTCTCCTGGAAGGAAGCTACAACCCCCTTAGCTCTTGCACTAGCCAAGATACTAGTACGTAGGTGCTGGCCTATAGAAGGCTACAACCTTCTCTTTCTTCCAGGGACCATGTTTCATAAATTTTCAGACTGGATCCATGAACATCAATCAATCATCAAGAATCAGACAATCTCCTTTCCACCAACTGAATCAAGTAGACACTTCTCTGACAGCTGTACACAGAGCACAGTAACAGTAACCACACACCCAATTCTGAACCCAGAACACTGCAGCAATAAACAGAAGCAACTAAAACACAACTCAAAAGATGTACGCTACTTCAATAACCAGAAACCTGCGTGCATACGCTTCTGTGTTTGGACCAACCTGCGTATACGTTGTTTTTACTCACAGAACCAGTGTGTATACGCGCCTTCACTTCACTGAACCTGTGTACAGATCTATAAAGGATAATTTCAAATATTCAGACCTTAATTAACCCAGATTACCAGATTTATAGGTCAAGCATGCGCCACATATAACGGATCAAAATCATACAAAGATATTATCATTCAAGCCTTAAGATTTTGACCCATCAATAGAACTTATCCTTCTCTTTGCGCTAAGGTTCCTCCTTCATTCAGATCCAGATCTGCACCATAACCCCAATCACCAATATTTCAGATCTAGCACTTATTAGATATTCAATTAATTCATATGATCCTTTGCCAAATGATCTCCTTCCTCTTTTATAGTCTTAGGCCTTTCACAATACCACGGTCCAAAACCATAATAAAACAATACCATGGACCCAATACTTGGGATCAACACTTCTGACGAGATACCATGGTCCAAAACCATAGGTTCAAATACCAAGGACTAAATACCACGGACCAAAAGTAAGTTCTCCAACATATACGCGCTTTTCCTTGCGTGAAAGTGCGTGTATACGCATACGCGCCTTTGTAACGTCTAACCCACGTGTATACGCGCCTTCATCTAGGTGAACCTGCGTATATATCTTTTTCCTTCATTCTGAGAGCCTGTACTGAGATCTGTCACCAAAGTGAGTTTCCATCAAAGACAACCCCTGTGCCATAGCTCTAAATCAGTGCCACAATGCCAACAGTTATGATTTTCAATAGTTGCATTTATTTTTATTTATTTTTTATTTTTTTACTGTCTTCTCAATTAATATATAGTCGCATATTAGAGGTAGTCACATTGATGACCACAAGGGACGTTTACTTTCATAAATTACTTATTAACTAGTACTAAGGACGATTATCACTAACTGCTATATGTGAATGTGCCTTGACTTGTCATTGTTATTCAAAGAAACCATCTCACTTGAAATGACAAGTGTATAGGTGTTGTGTCATTAAATTATTTATGTATATTTGACGAAGATGAACTCTTCGCTAATTAGATGTGGTTTTAGGTCTTACTTGAGGGCCACCTACTATGAATATTATAATATTCAATAATTGCATGTTTTATTCTTTTATTTTTAAATATATTCACATATAATAAAGTCTCATATTTCCCCCACAAAGGATATCCTCCCCTGACAATCCCCACAACCATGATATCCACTTGCGACCAAACTCTCAATGCTAGAGACCGATTCTTGCACCTAGCATTTTGATGCTTAATATGAACATGAATCTCGATCTTAAGATAAATTCATTTACCACTTGGTTCGTGCCAAAATCAAGGGAATGTCACCTAGCTCATGTTCATTATTGTGTCATGGCTTCACCATGTAGACACCTTCTAATGGCAGCACCATAAGAGGATGTTGCATGTGGTTTTTCTACCAACCTTTCTCTAGTGAGTTTCCACTCTCATTCATGGAATTTTCTTTTTTCTTCACTCTATCTTCCATTATTTCTACATACAATTAGTCTTTCCACTTCACATACCACTGTAATTTCTTCTTGGGTGAGGCTTCTCCCGTGAGCTTTCTGTTGTGGAGGTAAATCCCCTCTGCGGACAGAGGCGATCCCTACTAGCCCAAATGGGGTCTAGCAACAATCAAACAACGCTAACATGCAAGTTCCTAATTGCAAATCAAAGACCGATGATGAGGGCCTACCTGGATTCCAACGCTAATATTTGTAGAAGAGTCGTCGCTCCCGTTCCTTTGCTCCGGCCGGTCACAATCCCCACGATCCTCGTGAACGGACACCTGCACATGCAAAGAACGACACAAATACAAGCATAAAATCCAATAGATGCAACTATATATCAGTCAGAAAGGATATAACTCAATCATCATTACAAAGACAATAAGAGTGGAACCATAATGATAGTCGTCTATTATTGATAAACAACAAAGAAGAATACAACCATAGTTCTGACGTCAAATCCTCCTTTGGCTGGGTGATCAGCAACACATGCCTTGCAAAGCTTGTTGGGAATGGGGAACAAGCCTCTCTCTCCTTGGTCACTTGGATAAGAATCTCCTCACTTAAGATTTAGCCTCATGGGAATGAAGAAGGCTTCTTGTAGCATGAGCTTAGCAATTCTCAGACTTTGGGAATTAGAATTTGGAACTTGGAGGCTCTCACTAACCTGTCAAAGGCAAAAGGACAAGCTTTTATAGATAGAGGAGAAGGAGTTAAGGTCATCCACAAGATTCATGGGATTGGCTTTATCACTAAGAAGCTTCCATGAGAGGTGGAGAGCTACTTCCCTTCTATGGAGATTCGAAGCCAAACTGGCCCAACTCAATATAGATTCAGTTCATGAGTGGGTTAGGAAGAACCTTCGTAAGTTGGTTTGTTAAAAAATTTACCCAACTGGGCTGGCGCGAGTGCGACTCTGAGACAGAGCGCCAGCTGGTGCGCCCTCTTTGGAGGATTTCCCCCATTGGCGTGAGTGATACACAGTGGAACCGCGCCAATGGAAAAAGGGCTATTTTTATGGGTATTTTGCAGAAGGTGTCTTCAGGGCATATGAAGTACATACTCAAGGGGATACAATGCAAGTGTTTTCAGGTTATGTCACTTCTCACAGGTCCCGAAATAAGTCCTCCAATGTGCGGGAGAAGGGGTAACAGGGACGGTGACAAATTACTGTGTAATAGATGCCCCCTAAAGCATGAAGCCCGAGAGAGAGAGAGGGGTGAAATGCTTTACAAGAACATGGCTAACTGAAAACACTGCCGCTAGAGAACCTGCATGAAGAAGTACAACTGATATCTCAAGTACATGACGTATGTGGTATGGGCGCAGCCATCCATAGCAGAGTACATAAAAATCCAGATCCAAGGTATGGGCGCAGCCATCCAATGAGGATTGATAAACAAACTCAGGCATGGTCGCAGCCATCCAGTGAATGAGTCAGGTAATGATCATAATAATCCTCAAAATCGCAACCTGGATCTCAGCAGACAAAATCCAGGGTCTTGCACTCCATCTTGACCCGAACAAAGTACAAGTTCAAGCATGCGAATACGGGAGTCGAAGTCGAACATGCAAGAACATCGTCTGATTACCAGTCAATAATGAAAACTGTTAACAGACACGAGAGGTACCACCAATAATGACAATGGTCCTCAAGGTACTATAGGTACAATCTACGGCATGTGAATCAGTGAGCCGGCGTCGAACACCCATAGAATCATTCGATCGGAGGCCAATGATGAAAACCTCGCGTCGAACACGAAGAACCTGCCATTGAGGCATGCAGGCTCCAAGGCACCTGAAGGGAGTCTCTGGGTCAACTTCCTGGATAATGAGCTGAAGTCGACAGGGAGTGACCTTAATCGAAGGTGGGCCATAATGTTTCCCACATCATCGACACGAGACAGAGAAGGATAAGATGTTTTGTGTGAGGTATCAGAGGGAGGTTGAGTATTCTGCAGAGGTCAACTTCTCTTGAACATATTGGTGGCACAACAGTGGACTTGGCAGTATTTGACATCAAATGATCAAGGGTCATGGTGACGAGGTAATGAGCAGATGAGAGGTCAAACAGGATAACCCAAACCCACAGAGGCAAGTGTAAAAACAAGATGAGATGTCCCCACCCAGACACGAATGCAGACAAGTGCCATGTTCAAGAGTGACATACTGCCGACACGACAACGATTGTGGTTCCATTTTCCCCACCATTGCTGGCGAGTACCCCGGTTATTTTTTTATGACAAGCTTGACGGGGATAGCATATGCTTGAAAGGCGTCATTTCGACGGCATCCGATGTCATCAAGTTTTAACGAGCCTGACAGAGGAAAAACTCGGCGTCTTTTCATGTTTAGAGAGTTTGAAAAGACAGCAGAAAAGGAAACTCCAGGGGTGTCCTTTTTCGTAAAGTTGTGTCTCTCGAGCCCGAAAAAGTATAAAACAATGCTCGAAAGAACCGCCCGACCATTACGATCGAGGAGTACTTTTCATGAGTAGTGATTTCGATCTGAAAAAGTAAAAAAGTGATCGAAACCACGTCACTTCGTAACCGTTAACGAACCTGAAACGACAAGGGTCTGACGATCTTTTCGTCTTTACACAGTCGGAAAAGGGTTTAAAGACGACCGCCTCTTATTTGTGTTTAGCAAGTCAAGAGGAATAACTCGGCGACCTTTTCATATTTAGACGGTCGGAAAAGAGCTAAAAGCAGACCTCCATTTTTATCTTTAACGAGTCAAAAAGGGAAAAAAATACTCGGCAATCTTTTCATATTTTACGAGTCAGAAAAGAGCTTAAAGGTGACTCGTCCTGGAGGAACGAGTGGTATAAAGGGCAGCAACTGGTTCCGGCAATGGTGGAACTGCTCAAAACATGTAATGGTCAACAGGCTGGCTAATAAAACAACTCATCGATGCGGTTCCTCAGGAAAGGAAAAACAACCAAGTGAGAGCATATGATCAGCCAAAGAGATGGTGGCGATGGAATGAAACAACCAAGGCTCATCTAGCAGAATTTAGCGTATAAACGACAATCACAAGATGTAAATCGGGTATGGGTTCATTTTTACACAAGCTTGAACCATGGAGAACTTTGCTTGGATTCGGTTTTATGTTTACACAAGCTTGAAACGAAAAAATATGCTTGTTATGAGTTCGCATGCCCCCAGCATAATGACACAAAACGAGGTACATGGCCCCCAAGGTTCATTGCATTCAATGAGGTGGATGGAATGAAGGTTCACTTTCGAGATCTTGGAAAGACTCGACTTGGATTTTACGATATCTTAATCAAAGACTCGATTTGGAAAAGGAGGAGTTGTTTCATTTTTTAATGAGGTTGACATAGGAAAAGAACTATCCTCATAACCCTTGTTTCATTTTTTAACGAGCTTGACACAAGATCAGGAACTATGCTTGAACACCTTGTTTCGTTTTTTAACGAGGTCGACACAAGATCAAAAACTATCCTCGGGACACTTTGTTTCGTTTTTTAACGAGGTCGTCACAAGATCAAAACTATCCTCAGACACCTTGTTTCGTTTTTTAAGGAGCTTGACATAGGAAAGGAACTATGCTCTGACCATACCAAACCTAGTTTCATTTTTTAAGGAGCTTGACATAGGAAAGGAACTATGCTCCGCACAAACTTCATCATAATGAACAGGAAGTTGTTGTTTCCAAGAGTGCCACACTCGGTGGAAGGGAAACATCTTGGAAGTCACGACCCAATGCCCCCAAGACACTATGCACGACGGCATCATCGCTGGATACGGGCACGGGATAAGTAGCCACGTAGTTGACCTGCGGTGGGGCAGACACAACTGGTGAATAAAAACCAGGAGGGGATGGCAACTGCGCAGGAGGCACCAGGGGACTAAAGAACGATAATTGATCTATAGTCACGATTCTTCCATCGTGTGGAAAGCAAACCACACGGAAAAGCGAAGAGACAAGGGCCCCCATGGCATAAACATAGTCACGGCCAAGGAGAAGACTAAAATCTAAAGCACCTTGGACAACCAGCACGTCCATATAAACGGTTTTGCCTCCCAAAGTAATAGGAAATTTTGGGAGGACCCCTAGAGGTTGACTGGTTCCTCCGTCAAATGCTAATAGGTTCTGTGCGACCGGCCCAAGCTGCGGGGAACCTAAAGCTTGCCAAGTCTGCGAAACCAGAGATTCTGGGTTCGATCCCCAGTGGAGTCGCCAAGTTGTGGAGGTAAATCCCCTCTGCGGATAGAGGTGATCCCTACTAGCCCAAATGGGGTCTAGCAACAATCAAACAATGCTAACATTCCTAATTGCAAATCAAAGACCGATGATGAGGGCCTACCTGGATTCCAACACTAATATTTGTAGAAGAGTCGTCGCTCCCGTTCCTTTGCTCCGGCCGGTCACAATCCCCACAATCCTCGTGAACGGACACCTGCACATGCAAAGAACGACACAAATACAAGCATAAAATCCAATAGATGCAACTATATATCAGTCAGAAAGGATATAACTCAATCATCATTACAAAGACAATAAGAGTGGAACCATAATGATAGTCGTCTATTATTGATAAACAACAAAGAAGAATACAACCATAGTTCTGACGTCAAATCCTCCTTTGGCTAGGTGATCAGCAACACATGCCTTGCAAAGCTTGTTGGGAATGGGGAACAAGCCTCTCTCTCCTTGGTCACTTGGATAAGAATCTCCTCACTTAAGATTTAGCCTCATGGGAATGAAGAAGGCTTCTTGTAGCATGAGCTTAGCAATTCTCAGACTTTGGGACTTAGAATTTGGAACTTGGAGGCTCTCACTAACCTGTCAAAGGCAAAAGGACAAGCTTTTATAGATAGAGGAGAAGGAGTTAGGGTCATCCACAAGATTCATGGGATTGGCTTTATCACTAAGAAGCTTCCATGAGAGGTGGAGAACTACTTCCCTTCTATGGAGATTCGAAGCCAAACTGGCCAACTCAATATAGATTCAGTTCATGAGTGGGTTAGGAAGAACCTTCTTAAGTTGGTTTGTTAAAAAATTTACCCAACTGGGCTGGCGCGAGTGCGACTCTGAGACAGAGTGCCAGCTGGCGCGCCCTCTTTGGAGGATTTCCCCCATTGGCATGAGTGATACACAGTGGAACCGCGCCAATGGAAAAAGGGCTATTTTTATGGGTATTTTTTAGAAGGTGTCTTCAGGGCATATGAAGTACATACTCAAGGGGATACAATGCAAGTGTTTTCAGGTTATGTCGCTTCTCACAGGTCCCGGAATAAATCCTCCAATGTGCGGGAGAAGGGGTAACAGGGACGGTGACAAATTACTGTGTAACACTTTCCTTTGATTTCCATCTTCTCTCACTAGATCTCCTGAGCCTTCTTTCAGCATCATGTTCCTTCTTTGGTTGCAACCTTCCCACATTATCACCAAGTGCTCTATGTTCATCCTCTACTCCTTCTTGTGCCTTAGTTTCCTCTCCTTTGATTCCTCTTTCCTGAAGCCCCTTCCTCCAAGTCATAATGCCCCGCCTTATAGTTCATAATGTTGAGATATGGCCCCTCATCTAGTCATCAAGGATGACAAGGAAGGCAACAATTGACATGCTCGAGAGCATAGTCAAGTGTGGAAAGATGTGTAGCCTCATTTTTGGAGAATACCCACCAAGCCATCTGGTAGGAAATTTAAATTGCTAAATAGGAATTTGGGTTGAACATCATTTCATCCCAAATGCAAACTTGGAACAAGAGGTTTGACAATAGATTTCATAAATTGGAAACACTTGCACCAGGAGTACCCACTACCTCCATACTATTGATATATACTAGCATATCAAAATGATAATGGGAAAGGTCTTAGTCAAGAGGTTTGAGGCATAACAAGAGATTTTCTTGTGCGTAGATGAACAGTAACTCTAACTCAACAAAATGAACACTTGGGTTTCTCTAATATCAAATAAGCTACCTAATTTGGAGTTCTTCAGTTTCAGGGAAGACATAACCAACCATAATCCTATCTAAGCAAACTCCCCCACCATTTAAAGGTTTGGGTTTTTATTTTCCACTTTTTTCTTTTAGATGAATAGACACCAAGGCATACAATAAAGTAGCAGACTCACTAGCCTTAGCATTTCTTCAAACTCTGTTAGGCCTTTTTAATTTTATAATGTTGTTATCAATTTTGGACTTATCGTTTGGCACAAAGCTACATTCTTTTGATATTGGTGTGGTTTCCTTAATGGCAAGCTAGTAGCCATAAGTAAGACTTATTGTATTTTTTGTTGTTGAAAGCAACTTAAATTCAGGTCAACTTGAAAGAAAAAAAAACAAAAATAATTTCATATTGGAGGTAAGCATAGTGATAACCACAAGGGATAATGACTTTCTTACAAACACTGAAAATCAATGTTCCATGTGATAAGTGTGGCTACCTCCAATTTAAAATTATTTACTATTTAAGAAGACATTTAAAAATAATAATAATTATTATAGCTATTAAATATTATTATTAATTTTTAGCAATTGTAACAACTATTAATAATTGTAACAATCAATTCACAATAAGCTTTGTCTCCTTTAAAAAAATCGCATATATCATTATAATTGTTTTTTAATGTAAAGTTATCAAATAATAAATATTCATATAATAACAAAACAAACCACAACATCTTTATAAAATCTTAAAATCTCATATTTTCTTTATTTTTATAGTTCCTTAAAATGGCAACTATGAGAATTGGACAAACCCTAAATATTAAAATATAGAGACAAGAAAATCACAAATTAGGTTACATGACATAGCAATAAATAAAATTGCAAAATATTGAAAAAGGATAGCATAAAGATCACATTTTCCTCTTAATACCATGTGATGTAAGTTACACTATGCAAAAAACTCATCGAGTCTTAAAATGTAAACAGTGCTACATAGTAGCTAGTCCCTACCACTTAGTTTAAATATAGCTAAATTAAAGTAAAAATATTGAATTCAAGTTAGTGTTAAGGTTTGGAATTCGATAGATTTTTCCAATTGGTAAATTGAGGTATTTTGTTATTTGTAATTCCGCATTGTACCGATGGAGAATCCAACCCTACCCAACAACAATAATAATGTCTTATTAGTCTGATCCGTAAACTGTTGTGGATATTCCACTGGACAGTTCGTCACAACAGATCTGATAATACTATATTAAAAATCTAAGATTCTACACTATACAATTTTATTTAATTTCTAGATCTGCAGATTTTATTGTAATTAGTGCATGCATGCGAATGGAAATTATGCAGAAAAGTAGAGAACGATAAAATAAGCACACACACAAGACACAAGATATGATCTCTGGGAAACCCTTTTGAGAGAAAACCCAGCTAGAAGGTGAGGTCGCTTCGCTCTCTTTCTCTGTCTGGAAATATGGTTGCAGGTACAAAGAAGTAATGTCTATGGCCCGTGGGCTGCTACAGTGCACATATCCTCTCTGTGTACTCTACCTCCTATCTCTCATGGTTATCTTTGCTCAGCTATGGAACAAAATGTTCTCAAAATAATGGAATGCTTATTCCTCCTAGTGGCCCGGTTATAACA
Organism: Pinus tabuliformis; assembly: GCA_031772625.1. Lineage (NCBI taxonomy): Eukaryota > Viridiplantae > Streptophyta > Pinopsida > Pinales > Pinaceae > Pinus > Pinus tabuliformis. The sequence continues at coordinate 958,111,413 of CM062808.1, read as the reverse complement.
CAGCTCAATAGCATACTAGTGGTTAATTTTGACTACATCAACTCTTAGCTAGAGTTAAAAAAACTAGACTCTTATAGAGTATTTTACATCACAAACATGTGGCCAACCCCTTTTCCATAAATAATGGGGGCTGATGCAGCATCCTCCCGAATTATAGGTGTGAAAATAGGAAGGTCAACTTCTGAGTGAATAACTTTTGCATACGGACTCTGATTGACGCGCTTCTTGCACTATTGGAAAGGTATTTGTGTGTAGAATAGCATGAATAGGTTTGACGCTAAAGTGGCAAAGTTTTACCCCCAAAAAACGTTGTTTGATGCAAAATGATCCTTGAAGGTTTCAGACCCTATTTTGCCAAACCGGGTCCGACCGGTAAAAACGGTCCCATGAGCTTATTCCTCCATTTTTTCCAATCCAAATGCATCGAGATGGATGAAAAACAATATAATGACCCAATTTGGATCATGCCTCCCCATTTTGGGAGGCTTTTGGTCCCCAAAATCTTTCACTGAATGAGGCGAGAGAATTTTTCCTCCACTTTCTCTCTGGTGTACCATTTAGCTTTGCCTGGAAGTTGTCCCTTCAACCCAATCTGCCAAAGGTCCTGCTACCCCTATCTTGTAGTTATGGACCTCTTTTGCAAAATTGTATCTTCTGTTAACTTTGAATGAATGTTTGGTGCCAAATCCTCCACAGAAGGTAGGACATGTTACTCTTCTTGATGTAGCATGGAAGGCTCATAGAGTTTCAAATTTGCTACATTCACAACTGACTAAATGCGCATATATGGTGGTAAACTGAGTCGATAGGCATTATCACCCACCTTTTCTAGTATCTCAAAGGGACCATACCTTAGAGCCTTGGTTTTCTTACCAAGCCCCCACAACCTCTCCTTGTTCAACTCTAGCCATACTCCGTCTCCCACCTTGAATGATTTATTTGTTTTGTGTTGATCATGTCTAGCCTTATACTTCTCATGTGACTTATGCAGTGTTTCTTGTACCTGTAGATGGATCTACTTGATCTTATCTATAAATTTTTCAACCCTCAAATCATCTCTGTAAGATCTTCCCTCTCTTCTCCTTACTGCCCATATGCAATATCCAAAGGTGAAGGTGGAAAATATCCAAAACAAGTCTCAAATGGGGACTTTCCTATAGAAGTGTGTACTGCTTTTTTATAAGAATGTTATATATATACCACATTTTCATCCCAGGCCTTCTGATGCTTCTAGTTGTATCCCCTCAGAAGTTGCACCAAAGTCTTGTTGACTACTTCTGTCTGCCCATCTGTTAATGGATGGAATTTTGTAGATATCTTCAACTTTGTGTCCATCTTCTCCCACAATGTAGTCCAGAATACACTGAGAAATCTTGTGTCCCTGTATGAAATGATGCTCCTTGGTATCCCAAAATGCACCCAAACCTGTCCAAAGAACAAGTTTGTTGCTCCTTGTCTACTGATGGTCTTTTTATAGGGCATCAATACACACATCTTGTTGAACTTGTCAGTTACCATGAACATGTAGTCATCTCCCTTCTTGGTTGTCGGTAAATCTCCCAAAAATTCCATGGAAATGCTTTCCCAAGGACAATTAGGTACAAGTAAGGGATTATACAAACCTTGTTTCCTATTGTTAGGCTTGATGGTACAACAAAGCATGCATCCTCTTATGAACCTAGCTATCTACTCTTGCATCTTAAGCCAATACACATACCTCTGCAAGTTAGCCATGGTCTTCCCTACACCAAAGTGTCTTGCAACCTTGGAGGTGTGAACCTCTCTAATCAGTTGCAAGCGCTCACCTTTAAGAACACATAGTTTATCCATCCTGTAGAGTAACCCATCCTTGAGATGGTAGTCAACGGTGTTGTCGCCATCATGCATATGACTGACTCTGCAACTGCTGATACACCTCCTCGAAGTCCTCATCTTCTGAATATGCCTCTCTGTATGCATCATGGGTGAATGGCTCTATGTGCATAAGAGTCCCCAAAGTTGTAATCTTTGATGTGGGTGGCCTTGAAAGCATATCGACCAACTTGTTTGTGTTTCCCTTCTTATACTTGATCACCAAATGAAACTGTTGTAAAAACACCATCCACTTGTAATGTCTAGTCTGTTGTAGCTTACTTTGGGCCTGCAAGTACTGCAACAGTTAGTGATTTGTTTGGATTATTGTCTCCTTTCCCATCAGATAGTGCTTCCACTTCTTCATAGCTTGCACCATGGCATAGAGTTCCTTATCGTAGGTAGGGTAGTTGAGAACTGCCCCATGAAATACTTCAGAATGGCAGCATACATGCCTTCCTCCCTGCATCAAGACAACTCCCATAGCATACCCACTCGCATTCTCTCCACTTCGAAAGGTCGTTGCAAGTTTGGTAATGCCAAAATTGGTGCTTGACTGATCTTATTCTTAACTCCTCGAAATCCCTTTACTGACCTTTTCCCCATTGAAAACTCTTACCACTTGTTGTTATGGCATGGAGTGGTGTTGCTACCGCTGAAAATGAGGCTATGAATTTCCTCAGGTACTGTGTTGCCCCGATCAAACTCTTGACCTCAGAAACATCAGTAGGCATTGGCCATTTCAGGATGGCCTCCATCTTGGAAGGATTTGTCTTTAGCTCTCCTCCACCAATTACATATCCCAGATACACCAAAGGCTGTTGCACAAACGCACACTACTTGAGATTTGCTAGTAGTCGGTGCTTCTTTAATGTCTCCAGCACCTGCGTCAAATGTGAAATATGCTTCTCCCATGTAGCACTATATGCTAGTATATCATCCAGATAGACAATAAAAAATGAATCTATAAACGAGCGCAGTATATCGTTCATTAATCTCATAAACGTAGTTAGTGCATTACATAGGCCAAATGGCATAACTAATCACTCATACAAACCTTGCGTAGTTTTGAAGGCGATCTTCCATGTATCTTCTTCTTTGACTTGAACCTGGTGATATCTAGACTTCAAGTCCAACTTGGTGAAATACTTTTCTTGTTGCAATTGACCTAACAGATGTCTATCCTGGCCAGGGGGTACCTGTTCTTGAGTGTGATTTTATTCAACACCCTGTAATCTACACATCTACCAAGTCCCATCCTTCTTTGGCACAATGATGATGGGTGACCCACATGGTGATGTACTCAGTCGAATGACACCCTGTTCCAATAGCTGATGCAATTATTTCTTCACCTCACTTGCTTTTATAACAAACTACCTATACAACCCAATGTTGGTAATGGGGAGTCTGGCAATAGCAGGATCTCGTGCTCCACTTCTCTCTTAGGTGGTAACCCTTTAGGCTCTCAGAACTCATCCTTGTATGCTTGTAACAACTCCTCCAATTATTGTTTTTCTTTCTTAGTACACCCCTCCAGGGATGCCTTGCCTCTTATTGACTCCTCTTCAGACTGAATTTCTCTTAAAAATAATAAAACATACTTCTTGTTGGAACTGATAAATTTCTCGTCTTGGTTGGCACTTACTAGTGAAATTTTCGACTTGCCTTTGTGCACATTGATGATGAATGATTTTCCATCCTTGATGACCCAGTACTAGTTATATCTCCTCATGAATATTCATCACGCATGTACATGTGTGGACTACCAAAAATGAATCCACATACATCAAGGGGAACCACATCCAAATCTACTTCATCAATAAAATAAACACTAATAGCATATCTAATTTTGCATTGTTTTGTTACCTTCAGCTCTACATCCTTATTTACCCATCCCAATGGATATGGATTTGGATGGTCACGAACTTCCAGCCTCAAATTCTTGACCATCTCTGCTGCAATGAGATTCGCCTGCGATCCTGAGTCAAACAAAGCATCAACCTTTGTCTTCTCCCTCCAACCTCGGGGTTTATGTGTGGACCTCCCACCAAGTAAGTGCGTGGCCCTCTAGTTTTAGCCGTGTGAATGGGATATTTTTCCCTTCCTCGATCTGATGTACGCTGAAATAAACTTCCAGTTGTTTAACCAGTGGTTCAGCTTCAGAGCGTCGATCTTGCCGTGGTACGATTTGATATTGACTTTTGATTCCATTTTGAACAGGAATTGATTCACGACACTCGAACTAGGTTGATCTTTTTCGGGTTCTTTCTTCCACTGGTTCTTTGTGTCGTCCCGATCTCCTAATCCCTCTTCTGATTTATCCTCTGCATTTGAACCCCCACATTCTTCAAATATCCCAAGTTTATTGCTTAGGGCTGCCATGAGGAGGTTTACATTGAGTTTTATATACGTGACTTCTTGTTCAAGCCGCGAAAACCTCACCTCTACAAGATCACGAGGTTCGTTTACAGATTCATCGACCATGATTAGGGTTTTATGATTTTCGACCCTGTCAACCTAAATCCCCTACAAATATTCACAAATACCCAAATAAACTTGCTCTGATACCAAATGATTTGTAAATTGTCGTGGATATTCCATTTGACAGTTCATCACAACATAGGTGATAATACTATATTAAAAATCTGAGATTCTACATCATTACAATTTTATTTAATTTCTAGATCTGTAGATTTTAATGTAGTTAGTGCATGCATGCGAATGGAAATTATGCAGAAGAGTAGAGAATGACAAAATAAGCACACACACACACACAAGACACAAGATATGCTCTCTGGGAAATCCTTTCGTGAGAAAACCCAGTTGGAAGGTGAGGCTGCTTCACTCTCTTTCTCCGTTTGGAAATATGGTTGTAGGTATAAAGAAGTAATGTCTATGGCCCATGGGCTGCTATAGTGCATAAATCCTCTCTATGTGCTCTACCTCCTATCTCTCCTGGCTATCTTTGCTTAGCTATGGAACAAAATGGTCCTAAAATAATGGAATGCCTCTTCCTCCTAGTGGCCCGGTTATAAGATAGCTCGATAACCTACTAGTGGTTAAGTTTGACTACATCAAATCTTAAATAGAGTTACAAAATATAATCTTCTAGAGCCTTTTACATCACAAACATATGGCTAGCCCCTTTTCCATGAATAATGGGGGCTGACATGTATAAAATTTGTGTAGGTTAACCTGATAATGCAATATAAATCAAAACAGAATACTATAACCTGCTTCTATTATCAATTTGTGGAAGCTTAACGATTGAGCTGAACAATATAACCAAAAGAAGAAGAATCAATAGCACAATACACATGAAAATACTTTGGGGAAATCCTCAGCTAAAAACCCCACACTATTGTATTATCTTACATGGTGGAAATACATAGGAATTATACAAAGCCTTAACTCTCACAGCTAGCCAGGTCTCAGTACAATCCTCACTGATGCTCACAGGCAATCTTGGCTTCTCTCCAGCCTTCCTCTCTACCCTCCAAGCTCCTATTTCCTTGCACTATTCCTTGTGGATGATTTTCCTTTTACCAAGTGGATGATCTCCCTTCAAAACTACACAATCCTCAAGGATTTATCCTTGACTGCATGCATGAGTTTTCTCCATGAGAAAACACATGCAACTGATAGTACATTGTCCTTGAACATTAATCTCAACTAGGTCTTTCTCATAATAGACATGCATGAGTTTCTGATGAGGGAATCTTCAATTAACTGGAGTAGCACTAGTTGAGTGCATTAATGCATCAACTGACTGTTAACTCACTATTAGTTCCTCAAACAGTTTGGAACTAATTTAACTGGACTTAACTCAGTAAACTAAGTTAACTAATTACAACTCAAATATAACTCAATCTTATCTCCTTAATTTAAGGGATAACTCTTGCATGACTTTAGAAAGACTTCTAACTTGAATTTCTCCAACTAATTAATTTAAAATAAATTAATCAATTATTTCCAAGTAGTTGTTAAGACTAAATTCGATTTTAATTCACAATTTAATTCAAGGACAAATTAAATTGGAATATTCTTGTTGCCATATTTCAACACTCCCTTTCAACAAGAAAGGGATTATCTGCCACCCCAATCATGTCTCTATGGAACTCGAATTTACACTTTGACAATGCCTTTGTCAAAATGTTAGCATCTTGCTCCTCTGTCGATATATACTACAGCAACATGATCCTCCTCGCTACACAGTCTCTGAGATGATGATACCAGATGTCTATGTGCTTGGACCTATCACGAAATACTGGATTCTCAGAGAGTTTGATACAACTCTGATTATCACAATAGATCACATTTGGATCCATCCTCTGATCAAACAAACCAACTAGGATTTTCTGCATCCAGATGGCCTCACATGCTGCCTGACTTGACGCCATGTATTCTGCCTCTGCCGAAATGAGTGCAACCGACCTTTGCTTCCTGTTGTACCAAGAAACTACCGCTGACCCAAGGTTGAAAATCCCTCCTGATGTGCTCTTCTGATCTGATGGACTCCCTGCCCAATCTGCATCAGTGAAGCCCTGTAGCTTCACTCCCTCTGTCCGTCTATACCATAATCCATACTGAGATGTGCCTATGAGGTATCTCAATACATGCTTTGCTGCCTTCCAAAACATCTTGGTAGGTTGAACCATTGCTTGACTCAGCTGGTTCACCGCATAGCACAAATCTGGTTGTGTGTTCACTAAGTACATTAGTGAACCCAGAAGCTACCTGTACATAGTAGCCTCTACCACTTCTCTTGAAGTAGCAACCTCCTTCCTCCACTTACCTGTTAGAGGAGTCTGCATGGGCTTGCACTTCTCCATGTGGAATCTCCTGAGTATCTCTTTGGCATACTTGCCCTGAGACATAAACAACTCCCCATCCTTCTTCCACACTTCCATGCCAAGGAAGTAATGCATGAGACCCATTGTTGGGTTGTGTTATATTCTTTCCACGACTAGCCCACATAGTTAACCGAGGGGTTAGAAGGGGGGTGAAGCCCCCCCCTTCATTGCGTCGATTGTGTAGCAAGGGGAGTCACTGGGGGTTTGAGGAGTGCAGGTAACCCCACTCTATGGGGTCCATGGCAGTGCCTTGGAAAATTTTGGTTTTGGACCCTATATTAGGTTGGGTAGACCTACCTATGGTTTTGTGCATGTTTTTCGCACATGGTTTTGGACGCGATGGTTTTTGGTCCATGGTATTGGATGCTTCGACATGTATAAATATGTATTGTAACATTGAAAGGAACATAATGAAAAATCAAGCTGGTACTCCCGGTTTAGGGATCTAGGGGAAAAGCTCTGTGTATATGTGTTTTATGTGTTAAGCTCTCGCATTGTTTATTTTCTGTGTTTTAGAATTCGTATGCAAGTAATGTCTGTACGGGGTCAAACCTACATTTGGTATCAAAGATGTTTTGGCTTCAAGGGGACGCCTTTGTTGCTGAGGGGTTTTGCTCGGGCCTATGGTAGACCCTGTTCAATGAGAGATCTGCGAGATCGATTCTGGTGGTGAAAGAAGATGGCGAGCAGTGGAAAGATAGAGATCGAGAAATTTAATGGTCAGAGTTTTGAGTTGTGGAAACTCAAGATGGAGGATCTGTTGGTGGATAAAGATCAGTGGATCGCGGTAGATCCGAGTACTAAACCAATGGGAGTGTCCGATGAAGAATGGAAGAACTTGGATCGAATGGAAAATAGCACAATATGATTGTGTGTCTCAGATTTAGTATTGCTGAATGTATCAGGGGAAGCTACGGTGAAGGCTTTGTGGGACAAGTTAGGGACTTTGTACCAATCTAAGTATCTGGTGAATAAATTGTTCCTGATGAAAAAGCTGTATAACCTGAGGATGAAAGATGGAGACTCGGTGACAGAGCATCTGAACACATTTAATACTGTGGTAAGTCAGTTATCATCTGTTGATATTAAAATTTCAGATGAAGATAAGTGCATCAATTTGTTGTGTTCTCTACCAGATTCGTGGGATAGTCTGGTTATTGCAATAGGTAGCAATGTAACTGCCTTGCAGTTTGATGAAATAGTCTCATCGTTGCTGATGGAGGAGATGAGATGGAAAAATATGGAGAGCCAGAATGGTGATGCCTTGTTTGTACGAGGACGGTCCTAGAACAGAAACAAAAATAAGTCATCGAGTGGGAGATCTAAATCTAGAGGGAGATCTAAATCTCCAAGAAAACCTGTAAAGGTGGTTTGCTGGAAATGCGGAAAGGAAGGGAACTACAAAAGGGACTGTAAATCTAAAGCTCCTAACAAAGGAAAGTGATCTGATGATGCTTCTTCTGCAGAGGCGAAAACCAACTCAGATGAAGGTGGGGATGTGTACTTGGCTTCTTCAAGTACACATGTAGATCATGAGGCATGGTTGATTAACTCAGGTGCATCCTTTCACTTCACTCCCCATAGAGAGTGGTTCTATGAGTATGAGAAATATGATGGTGGTGATGTCTTCTTGGGGAATGATAGGAAGGCTAGAATCATTGGTCACAGAAAAGTAAAGTTGAAGTTGCAAGGTGGAAGGGTTAGAACACTTCCAGGTGTTCTGCATATCCCTGCATTAGCCAGAAATCTAATTTCCGTAAGCAAGATGGATGATGCATGTGTAAAAACAGTGTTCGAGAAGGATACCTACAAGATGGTTCGGGGAGCACTGGTATTGATGCGGGGAGTTCGGATTGGAACTCTGTACAAGCTACAAGGTAGCACTGTTGTTGATGGGTGCAACAGTTCTGTGGTTCCTGAAAGAGGAGAAGAAAATCTAGTGGTCTCTGGAGAGAAGACCATGCTGTGGCATCAAAGCCTTGGACATATTGGAGAGAAGGGCCTTCGAATACTTCATGGTAAAGGTATGGTAGAAGGTATGAGTAATGGCTCTCTGGATTTTGATTTCTGTGAAAATTGTGTATATGGGAAGTAGAATCGGGTGAGTTTCCCCTCTGGTGGTAAGAGGGCAAAACAGATATTAGAACTTGTGCATAGTGATGTGTTTAAACCTGAGAAGGTTTCATCACTGGGTAAGTCTATGTACTATGTATCATTTATAGATGACTTCTCAAGGAATACATGGATATATTTCCTTAAGGAGAAATCTGAAGTCTTTGACAGGTTTAAAGAATTTAAGGCTCTGGTGGAAAACCAGACAGAGAAGAAGATAAAGGTGTTGAGGACAGATAACGGTGGAGAGTTTTGCACTAAGGAATTTGAAGAATTCTGTAAGAAGTGTGGTATAGCACAGCAGAAGACTACTCCATACACACCTGAGCAAAATGGAGTTGCAGAAAGAATGAACAAGACGTTGATGGAAAGGTCAAGAAGCATGCTCAGTCGTGCCGGGTTAGGACAGGAATTTTGGGAAGAGGCGGTGGAGACAGCATGTTACCTGGTAAACAGATCACCTTCATCAACGTTGGAGGATAAGAATCCACAAGTGGTATGGACTGGTAAGAAACCCTCTCTTTCACATCTGAGGGTATTTGGATGTGATGCATATGTACATGTTCCAAAGGAGAAACGAACCAAGTTGGATAGTAAATCTGAAAAGTGCATCTTTATTGGGTATAAGGATGGCTTAAAGGGATATAAGCATTGGAAACCAGTAACAAGGAAGGTTGTGTACAGCCGAGATGTGGTGTTCAGAGAGGTAAAAGATGTTATTAAACATGAAGTCCAACCAAAGGAACCTGAGAAGATAGAGTTTGAGCTTAAGGAGGAAGAATTAGACTCTATAATAGAGGAGGAATGAGAAGATGAAGAGCCACAAACTCCGGGCGTGAGAAGATCATTTCGAGAAAGAAGGCAGCCAGAAAGGTATATTCCATCTGCTTTCTGTTCAAATTTTTCTTTATCTATTACTAACAATGATCCCAAAACTATGAAGGAAGCAGTAGATTCAGAGGATGGCAAACTCTGGAAAGAGGCCATGGTTGATGAAATGGCATCTTTACACAAAAATGAGGCTTGGGATCTGGTGGAGTTGTTGGATGGAAGGAAACCCATTGGTAGCAAATGGGTGTTCAAGAAGAAAACAAATGCAGAAGGAAAGGTGGAGAAATACAAAGTTTGGTTGGTAGCAAAAGGTTATTCCTAGGTGCTGGGAATTGATTTTGGTGATATTTTTTCTCCTGTTGCCAAGGTAACTTCTATTAGATTACTTTTATCTGTTGCTGCTGCTTTTTATTTTGAGGTAGAACAGATGGATGTGAAGACAACATTTCTTCACATGGATCTGGAAGAGGAAATCTACATGAAGCAACCTGAAGGCTTTGCAGTGAAGGGTAAGAAAGAATTAGTTTGCAAGTTAAAGAAGTCTTTGTATGGGTTAAAACAGTCACCAAGGATGTGGTATCATAAATTTGATACATTTATATGGGGACTTGGCTTCACCAAAAGCAAAGTAGATCACTGTGTGTATTTTAAATTAATTGGTGACCATGTTATTTATCTGGTCTTGTATGTGGATGACATGTTGCTGGTTGGAAACGACCAAGAAATTATCCAGGATTTGAAGACCCATTTGTCCTCCAAATTCGACATGAAAGATTTTGGTGCTGCAAACTATATTTTGGGCATGGAAATTACAAGAGATCAGACAAAGAGGAAGCTCTGGTTAAACCAGAGCAAGTATGTCGAGACAATATTGCAGAGGTTTAATATGCAGGATAGTAAACCGATGAAGGTTCCTATTCCTGTAGGTGTAAAGTTATCTGCTGAACAGTGTCTGAAGACACAAGAAGAGGAAGAGGACATGTTCCGTGTTCCATATGCAAGTGTAGTCGGTAGCCTGATGTATGCGATGGTCTGTACTAGACCAGACATTGCACATGCAGTGGGAGGATTGAGCAGGTTTATGTCAAAACTAGGGAAGGAGCACTGGACAACAGTGAAGCGGGTTTTCAAGTATTTGTGTGGCACTAATGATTATGGTTTGTGCTACCAAGGAAGACCAGGATTGGATAGAGTGTTGGATATTTGTGCCTTTGTTGATACAGAGTGGGCTGGAGATCTGGATCAGAGAAGATCTACAAGTGTGTATGTGTTTAACATATTTGGAGGTGCAGTCAGTTGGATGAGTAAGAAATAATCTATAGTGGCACTATCAACTACAGAGGCAGAATACATGGTAGCCACTCATGCAAGCAAGGAAGTATTTTGGTTGTAGAGATTGTGTTCAAGTATGGGGTTAGTACATGGAGCTATAAGGATAGACTGTGACAGCCAAAGTGCGATTTTCTTGGCAAAGAACCCTGCATATCGTTTAAAGACAAAGCACATTGATGTTCAGTATCACATTGTGAGGGATATGATAGAAGACAAAAAGGTGTTGCTAGTAAAGGTGGACGCTTTGAAGAATATTGCTGATGCATTGACAAAATCTATGAGCTCTGAGAAGTTCTCTTGGTGTAGAGAAACAATGGGCATTGGAGGGCTGGATAAATGATTAAGCTCTCTTGTGGCCCCCTGTGGAAAGAAAACAACAAGTGGGAGAATGTTGGGTTGTGTTATATTCTTTCCACGACTAACCCACGTAGTTAACCAGGGGATTCGAAGGGGGGCAGAGCCCCCCCCCCTTTCGTTGCGCCGATTGTGTAGCAGGGGGAGTCACAAGGGGTTTGAGGGGTGCAGGTAACCCCACTCTATGGGGTCCGTGGCAGCGCCTCGGAAAATTTTGGTTTTGGATCCTATATTAGGTTGGGCAGACCTACCTATGGTTTTGTGCATGTTTTTCGCACATGGTTTTGGACGCGATGGTTTTCGGTCCATGGTTTTGGAAACGATGGTTTTGGACGCGATGTTTTTCGGTCCATGGTATTGGATGCTTCAGCATGTATAAATATGTATTTTAACATTGAAAGGAACATAATGAAAAATCAAGCTGGTACTCCCTGTTTTAGGATCCAGCGGAAAATCTCTGTATATATGTGTTTTATGTGTTATGCTCTCGCATTGTTTATTTTATGTGTTTTAGAATTTGTATGCAGGTAATTTCCGTACGGGGTTAAAACCTACACCCATGTCTTTCATCTCGAATTCTCTTGCAAGGTCCTCCTTGCAAGACACAATCAACTGATCTTCACCAGTCAATATGAGATCATCAACATAAAGTACAATGATCAATAGCTTACCTTTCACCACGATGTGGTACAGGTTCACATCCACTTCACTCTTTGTGAAGCCCAACTCGGTGAAGTAGTTTTCTATCCTGGTGTACCAAGCACGAGGTGCTTGCTTCAGCCCGTACAATGCTCTCTTGAGTCGGGACACATGCGACTCACGATCGAGGGTCTCAAAACCTTCCGACTGTTTTATGTACACCTCTTCCTCAATCTGGCCATTAAGGAATGCAGTATTCACATCCATCTGATGGATCTTCCAACCCATCTGTGCTGATAGTGCCAACATAGATATGATAGATGAGTACCTTGTGACAGGAGCAAAAGTCTCATCATAGTCAATCCCCTCGACCTATGAAAAGCCACGGGCAACAAATATTGCCTTATGCTTCTCCACACTACCATCAGTAGCTTGATTTACCTTGTAAAGCCAACGGGAACTCACAACTAACTTGTTCTCTGATCTTGGAACCATGTCCCAAACACTGTTACGAACTATGGAGTCATACTCCTCCACCATAGCATCAAATCAAATCGGCTGCTGCACTACTTCCTCAAAGGAAGATGGCTCAGTCTCAACACATTACCTAGCAAGGGCCATGTATCCAGTGTACCTCTTGGGTGACCTCCTCTGTCTGTGCTGAGAAGATGGTGCTCCCACATTCTCTCTCGCATCCTCCAACAGGTTGTCAGCTTCTCTTGTGCACTTTTTTTCATCTCTGGAAGACTCTGCTTGAGTGGATGTCTCCACTCCTAAAACTTCTACATGCGGCTACTCCGCATTATTCTGAGGCTCCTCCTCCTTAGGAACCAACGGTTCCTCCACTGCCTATAGTTGGAGCTCCCTCTCCAGGGAAACTCGAATGGCCTTCTGCTCATCAAATTTGAGATCTCTGCGAACCACTGTCCTCCAACTGTAGGCAAGTACATTTGATAGTTGTGAGGTGTATCAGTGTACTCCACAAATATCCCCAACTCTGTTGTCGGCTCAAGCTTCCTCCACGCATCATTTGTCACATGGAAATATACCAATGAGCCAAAGATCCTAAAGTGACCCACATCTGGTCTCTTAACGGAGAAAGCTTCCTCTGGTGTCTTCATCCCAAGTATGTGATGCGGGCTTCTATTCTACAAATAGACTGTTGTGCTGCATGCCTCAGCCCACAAGTGAAGTGGTAGGCCTTGGTCATGCAACATTGCCCGTGTTGCCCCTACAATAGTTCTGTTCTTCCTCTCGGCCACCCCATTCTGCTATGGGTTATGAGGTGTCGTCAACTCTCGTTTAATTCCTTCCACTGCACAGAAGTCCTTAAACTCTTAAGAGACATATTCTCTATCGTTGTCGCTTCTCAAGGCCTTGATCTTCTTCCCTGACTCTTTCTCGACCAAAGCTTTGAACTCACAAAACTTTGTGAAAGTTTGGTCCTTCTTTTGCATGAAAAAAAACCAGCATTTATGAGAATAGTCACCAATGAAAATCACGTAATACCTTTGCTTCGCTGTGGATGCCGTCGAGAATGGTCCACACAAATCAGTATGAACTTGCTATAAGATAGCCTGTGCTCGACTGTCTCGATCATGAAAGGAAGACTTGGTATACTTTCCCAAGGTACAACCTTTGCATGTGTCAACTTGCTCAATTTTACCTTTGGGAAGTCCTGTAGATATCTGCTGCATTATCTTCAAAGCCCCATGATGCAAATGGCCCAATCGCTTGTGCCACAACTCGCTAATGTCTTGGCTTTGCACCAATTCTGCTTTCGTACTCAATGCTGCACAATTTTCTACCTCTAGTTTATAGAGATTCTTCACCCGAATCCCTATCCTCTTGGTTTGACCCGTGGCTATGTGTCTTAGGAACGCCTTTCCTTTACTGAAGACAACATCGTAGCTTTTGTCCTCCAACATCGTGACCGATACAAAGTTCTTCTTCAGTTCGGGCACATACATCACATCTGTCAAGGTGAGATGAGCTCCATGCTCCCTCTGAAAAGCAACCGTGCCCACTCTTGAAACACTATACCTTTCGTCGTCACCCATCTCTATGCGCATCTTGAGGTCTTTCTCCTCCAAGGCACTGAATAAATTTTTATCACTGGTCATGTGGAATGAGGCTCCACTATCAAGATACCAGACACAACCCATCATCGATGACACCATGCATGCGATGAGGGTAAAGTCCATTTCGAACTGAGAGGCTAATGCCTCACCTTCCGATCCTTCTGAGGATCCCTTCTTGGACTTCTTCGATGGGCAATTAGTCGCATAATGTCCCATCTTGTGACAATTAAAGCATCTTACTTTAGACATGTCACCCTTCTTCCCTCCATGAGAAGAATTCGATTTGAAATGGGAAGCCTTCCCCTTCCCTTTCCTTGCCTTACTTGCTAAGGCCAAATTTTCTTCATCATCATTCTTGGATGAAGAACCATCTCGTGTTCTCGTCCTGATCTCCTCCTGCATAAGATCCGACCACAATCATTCCCAATCCGGATGTTTCTCCCTTCCATTCACAGAGTCCTGGTCGCTATTCCAACTCTTTGGAAGGCCAAGGAGAGCGAGGATCACCATATCATTGTCGACAATAGTTATTCCCACACTGCCAAGCTCATCTCTGCAGGTGGTGAGCTTGTTCTAATATGTGGAAATAGTATCGCCCTTCTCCATCTTGATTCTTTGAAGCTTATCCTTGAGCGCTAATTTCCTCTGGTTGCTACTGTTTTGGTAGAGGTCCTTCAATGTCTTCCACATTGAAAATGGAGTATCCTTCTCATCGAGACTCGAGACAATATGGTCTCAAAATCCCTCAAGGATGATCCGTCTCACCTTCGCCACACACTTCTTCCACTCAGCCAACTCTTGTGCATTAGTTGAAGTTGGCTTTGGGATTTCTTGATCAATGAATTCCTTCAAGCCATTGTCTTCTAATATAGCCTCCATTCTATCTTTCCATGCTATGTAATTCGAGCTACCTTCCAAGTCATACTCGAGTCTCAAGCCATAGAACGCCATTGGCCAACGTTGAAGTATGATATGAATTCGATTTGCACCTGCAACCCCGAACTTCAAACTTCGAATTCTCTTCTTAGTATACTTTTCACAGCTCTGATACCATGTAAAAAATCTGTGTAGGTTAACCCGATAATGCAATATAAATCAAAGAAGAATACTATAACCTACTTCTACTATCAATTTGCGAAAGCTTAAAGATCGAGCTGAACAATATAACTAGAAGAAGAAGAATCAATAGCACAATACACATGAAAATACTTTGGGGAAAACCTCAGCTAAAAACCCCAAACTATTGTATTATCATACATGGTGGAAATATATAGGAATTATACAAAGCCTTAGCTCTCACAACTAGTCAGCTCTCAGTACAATCCTCACAGATGCTCACAGGCAATCTTGGCTTCTCTCCAGCCTTCCTCTCTGCACTCCAAGCTCCTATTTCCTTGCGTTGTTCCTTGTGGATGATTTTCCTTTTACCAAGTGGATGATCTCCCTTCAAAGCTACGCAATCCTCAAGGATTTATCCTTGGTTGCATGCATGATTTTTCTCCATGAGAAAACACATGCAACTGATAGTACATTGTCCTTAGACATTAATCCCAACTGGGTCTTTCTCAGAATAGACATGCATGAGTTTCTGATGAGGGAATCTTTAGTTAACTGGAGTAGCACTAGTTGAGTGCATTAATGCATCAACTGACTGTTAACTCACTATTAGTTCCTCAAACAATTTGGAACTAATTTAACTGGACTTAACTCAGTAAACTGAGTTAACTAATTACAACTCAGATATAACTCAATCTTATCTCCTTAATTTAAGGGATAACTCTTGCATGACTTCAGAAAGACTTCTAACTTGAATTTCTCCAACTAATTAATTTAAAATAAATTAATCAATTATTTCCAAGTAGCTGTTAAGACTAAATTCAATTTTAATTCACAATTTAATTCAAAGACAAATTAAATTGGGATATTCTTGTTTCCATATTTCAACATGACGCGACATCCTCACGAACTTAAGTGTGAAAACAGGAAAGTCAACTTCTGAGTGGCATAACTTTTGCATACGGACTCTGATTGACGTGCTTCTTACGCCATTAGAAAGGTCTTTGTGTATAGAATAGCTTAAAAAGGGTGGCTTAAGAGAGACAAAGTTTTACCCCCAAAAAACGTCGTTTGATGCCTCAAAAAGCTCCCGAAACGTTTCAGATCTTGTTTCGCCAAACTGGGTTTCGCTGGTAAAAACGATCCAATGCACTGATTCCTCCATTTTTTCTACTCCAAATGCATCAAGATAGATGAAAAACATTATGATGATCCAATTCGAACCATAGTCCCTCACATAGCATGAATTATAAAAATATTTTTGATGATTTTTAAAAATATATTAATTTTTCTATAACTTATTATATTATTTTGCAAAATTAAATAATTATGAGAATACTGTAGTTAAAGAAAACAATTTTTTATTTAATATATATGTATATTTTGATTGGTTTATATGAAAACATAATTAATTATAGTTGAATATTACATGATAAAAACAAAAAATTAGAAAAATGTTTTTTTAAACAAAATTAAACAATTGGGATAATTTATAATAGAGGCGAGGTAAAATATTAAAAAAATGAAATTAGAAAAATTAGAAATATATCGAGAAGAAGATTATGTATTTACTATGATTAGGATTGTACCCATCACAAGAAGATGATAAACAATCCAAAATAATACACATTGATATATAGTGGAAAGTTGGGTCACGGGAGAAAACTGATTGGGCTTGTTTATCCAATGGTACCATCTATTATTAGAATTTTTGTGACAAGATCCATTTTTGCTAATGTTTCAAACTTTCTATTACTATTCATCTTTACAATAAGATGATATTGTTAAAGATGCTACAATTAAAAAAAAATCAACCAGAAAAAACCAACAATATTCTATTAAATATAACATATTGTTTACATAGTTCAAAAGTCATATTACCACCATCTACGGGTCGACATAGGTTATAGAAATAGTTACATCATAAACCACACAAATTGACATAGCATCCCAACCATGAACAAGGAGAACCTCAAAATAGTATCAGTGGTTTGCTAACAGTTCTACATAGATAAAAGTTGCAGATCAGTTCATATGAACAATGACAAGTTCCATGCAGATAATATCCTACAGAATAAAAATCCAAAAAATATTTCAAGCCAACAATGATTTGCACCCTCCCTGTGATAAAGACGTTGAAATACCACCCTTGATGTTGAAGATTGTTCTTTACAAGTATATTGTATCACACCAAATGGCAGCATAAGACCATCTTTGGATAACCTGTCGACAATTGTGTCAAATTCCCGGCATGTGTGAGCAAATGACACCACTGTGAATTTTTCAATGATCATTCGAATCCTTTTCATCCAATTGAATAAAAGGGGTAGGTTGAAAGATGTATTATTTGATGCCCAGTCCACCACCAACTGAGAGTCGTCAAAGACCTCTAGGTTCTCCAAATAAAACCTTTGTGCATAGTATAATAGACCCTAGAGGGAAAGAACTTCAGCGCAGGTGTTTGTCCCCTTGTTTCCATTCCTACAGATATGATACATAGTGCCCAGTGAAATGATAATGAACACTCTGCATCCACATATGTCCTCCTTGGTGGAACTGTTGAAAAACCGGGTAAATATTTGAGTTAGGGAGGGGAGTGATATGTCTCACCAAAGATAAATTTCCCCCAAAACCTTCTTCGTTGTAAAATGCCACAATATTAATGCACTGACACCTGATATTTGGCTTGATGTCTTAAAAAATTAGGGAATTGTGACTTTTCTAAATACCCAACATCATAAATATAGGAAGAGGACCATATTCCTTGTAATAAAAAATCTAGCCACGTAGGTAGTCTTCGACAAAGGAGTAATTCCAATTCGCCTGTAGATGCATCAACTTAAAAATACCAGTCCAAATAGATTTTGCAAAGGAACACCTCAGAAATAGATGAATTGGATCCTCCATACCAAAGTTTTAAAAATCGAAACTGATGACCGGATCGGTCCACCTATCAAATCGGGTTTCAAACCAGAACTGGTCAAACAAGGACTGGTCAAATCTCAATGAACCGGTCTTTAAGAAAATACATTAAATAATTAGTTTTTAATGAAAAATACTATTTTTAAGATTTAAAACCATGATTCGGAACCAATAGAGATAAAATATGCAATGTTTGCTCATTTATATACGAGGTAAACATGAATATATCAAATTGGCACCAAGTACAATACATATCAACAACATAATACATAATCAATGAGGCTTTAAATTACCTCTAAAGTCCAAAAACAATGTTATAAGCTATGGGGTCACTCACCTACAACAAGTCTACATATCAATGATCAGCATGATCACTCCTCATCATGATCAAACTCATCACCACTACTAGACAAGGGATCATCAACATGAGCTACATAAATAATCTAACAGAGTGTTTAAGGACTCATAAAACTCCTCTGCAACCTTAGCAGTAGTGGTAGTAGTAGCAGTAGAAATATACATCAAAACTATAAATCACTGATCAACATGATCACTCATGAAACTCATCATTGATTCAACGCTACTAAAAATGGGATCATCAGCAAGAGATACATAAAATTCATCTCACTCAAAGTATTCAGACTTGGATTGATCCAGACTTATGCGGGAACGCAACAAAATACATAAATACCCATATACATAGAGATGTAGCAGAAATAAAACTTCATTTCATTAATATCAAAGATCTGAAATATGCTTACATACAGAAATAAAAATAGACTAGTTGAGGGGATGGTAGCTTATTGCTGAGAAGAGATGTGGGGGCTACATGCCTCTGAACTATGTTACAATCATGCTTAAAGGCCTATTTATTATTGAGAAACAATGGAAAATCCTAAACATCCAAAAACCTAACCCTAGGAGATGAAGCGTCAAAACTGTGGGCCCCGTTTAGGTAAATTGGTACATCAACTTCCCAGGGTCGTAGCTTTGGCATACGTATCTATTTGGCTATCATAATACCTCGTTTCAAAGATCTCGAAGAAAAAGCTAAAAGTAGATAAATGAATTGGTTTGGGACTTTTTTGGTCTCTTGTTTTCCCTAAAAACGTCTTATAGTCCCTCAAAACGGCTCCAAAAGTTTAGGACCCGAAAATTGCCAAAAATAGTAAGTTAGGCTACAATTAAGGAAACTAAAAAGAAACAATGGTGGGGGCCTAAGTGGAATAGGCGGGTGGCCACCAATATCCACCTAGATCAGTCCTTCCCCCTTAGGAAGTAGTGGTCCCCATTGCGTTGAGTGCCTACATGAGATGTAGAAACTTCTGGTGAACTTGGTCCCTGGTTAGCCACTTGCCTTGTTGCAGGGGTTGGCTAGCTTTGACAACCTGATACAGTTAGATCTTCTACTAGTGAGTGTTCTTGATCTGTGTGTCCATGATCCGATCAGTTGTGGCATGTTCCATGTAGTATGTGTTTAACTCTATTGGTGTAAGTTGTTCTGCAATGGCTGATGTGTCCAGTAATGGTGGAAAGTATGGTTGAAGGTTGTTCACATTGAACACTGGGTGCAAACCAAGGAATGGTGGAATGTTGATCTTGAAAGCACTGTGCCCTACATCCTCAGTGATGGTGTAAGGCCCATATCGGAGCAGGCGAAGCTTAGGGTGGGGCCCAACAAGACACTCGTTCTGAAAATGTAACCAAACTTTTTCGCCCACTTGGAACTTGTGTGGCACCCGATGTTTATCATGACGCTGCTTGTACTTAGCATTGGCTCTGTCCAATATGTCATGGATCTACTGGCAGATGCGTTGAATGTGCTCAATGAAGTTGTTAGCTTTGTCAGCTTCGGACTGGATATGAGCCGAATTTGCCTGAGTAGCTACAAATGGTATGGCCACATCAATGGGACATAGTGGATGGAATCCCAACCCCACCTGAAAGGGGTTGTGTCCAGTTGAGTTATGGAGATCTTTTTTGTAGTTGTACTGGACATAGGGGAGGCTTTCATCCCATGTGTGTGGATGCTTTGAGTTGTACATACGTAGAATGTGTACGATCATCCTGTTGATGACCTCTGTTTGGCCATCAGTTTGGGGGTGGAAAGTTGTGGACTTAGTGAGCTTGGTATCCAACATTGACTAGAGACTTGACCAAAATGTACTTAGGAACCTGTTGTCCCAATCTGAGATAATGGACTGTGGGATCCCAAAATGTACCCACACTCGTTCAAAGAAGAGCTTAGCAGTGGCTTCTGTTGTGATACTCTTCTTGCAGGTCGCCATAATGGCCATCTTAGAGAATCTGTCGATGACCATGAAAACACAGTCATTGCCATGCTTAGTAGAAGGAAGGCTCGACATGTAATCCATGGAGATGGATTCCTAAGGTCGATTAGGAGTAGGCAGAGGAGTATATAGGCCTTGCTTTTTAATGATCAATTTCGAAATGGCGCAGACAGTGCAACATCTGATGTACTTCCCAACATCCTGTCGAAAGTTCGGCCAATAAAAATACTTCTGCAATACTGCCATTGTTTTCTCTACCCTGAAATGTCCAGTGACCCGACTATAGTGCGCCTCCCAAATCATCTTGGCATGATCGCTTAAAGGAACACAAATGTGTCCTAGGTGGCATAATAATGCATCCTGGAGGTGAAAATTTGGAACTTGCTTATCTTGTAGGAGAGTTTGGTATGTGTTGCCGAATTCTGGATCGCTCTTGTAAACATGTGGATCCTGTAGTCTTGTGGCCATAAGAGTCGAGCACAGTGGTCAGCACCATGACTGGTGGTCGACTGAGGCAGTCTGCAACATTGTTGGTGCTGCCCTTCTTGTACTTAATGTTTAAATGAAATTGTTGCAGGTATGTGGACCATTTTTTTATGGCGATCATTCTGTAACTTCCCTTGTCTCTGTATGAACTGCAGTGTGGATGACCATTTCCTTCCCCATAATGTAATGCTTCCATCGTCGGTAGGCCTGCACAATGGAATACATCTCTTTGTCATAGGTGGGATACTTTCTGACTGTGTCTAATAATGTCTCACTCTGATATGCCACTGGATACCCCTGCTGAGTAAGAACTGCACCAATAGCATAATTGAAGGCATTCGTCTCGATCTCAATGGTTTTTGCAGGTCTGGTAATGTGAGCACTAGCACAGAGCAGAGGCAATGCTTCAACTCGGCAAACGCCTTTTGTTGGGATTCATACCAAAAGAACTTTTATTTCGCTCCACTATTGGTGACTTGACTTAAAGGCCAAGTGATATGAGAGAACCCCAACATGAACCTGTGATAGAAATTGGCAAGACCCAGAAAGATACAGAGCTCTGTTAGAGTGGTTGGGGCTAGCCAATCCCAAATGACTTTTATCTTGGCTGGGTCCACATGCACACCCTACTCATCAATGATGTACCCCATATATTGAATCTGGGTCATACCAAAAGTGTATTTCTGCAAATTGGCACATAGCTTGTGTTGTCGTAGGGTTTGAAGGGCCTGTCGAATATGGTGGAGGTGCTCTTCCCAACTCTGGCTGAAGATCAAGATGTCATATAAATACACCATCACAAATGCATTAGTGAAGGGTCGCAAGATGTCGTCCATCAATCTCACGAAGGTTGTGGGGGCATTCGTTAACCCAAAAGTCAAGACCAACCATTCGAAAAGGCCCTCCTTGGATTTGAAGGTAGTCTTCCACACATTGGAAGATTCGATAGGCAACTAGTGATAATCAAACTTCAAGTCAACCTTGTTGAAATATTTGCCCCCCCTTGAGCTGGTCCAGAAGGTCATCAATCTTTGGGATTGGGTACCTATTCCAGATAGCGATCTTGTTCAATGCCTGATAGTCAATACAAGTCTCTAGGTCCCATCCTTCTTCTGTACCAATACAATCGGGCTCGCACAGGGTGATGAGCTTGGCCTGATGTGCCCTTTCTGCAAGAACTCCTAAATCTGTCTCTTGATCTCATCATTCTCCATAACAGAGTGTTGATAGATTGGTTCATTGGGTAGCGACGCGCCTGGGGTTAGATCGATGGAGTGCTTGAACATACAGTGCAGAGGTACCCTTGTAGGTGAGGCGAAAATGTCCTTGTACTCCTGCACAACCCTTTCCATCTGCTGCTACTGTGCGAAGAAGCCCTGTGTGGAAGTCGTGACCACAACCTTCTTCTTTCCTTGAGGGCGAATCATAAGGAAAACAAATTTCCTGGTCTGGGAA
The DNA here is from genome assembly GCA_031772625.1 of Pinus tabuliformis. Lineage (NCBI taxonomy): Eukaryota > Viridiplantae > Streptophyta > Pinopsida > Pinales > Pinaceae > Pinus > Pinus tabuliformis. The sequence continues at coordinate 958,089,150 of CM062808.1, read as the reverse complement.
ATGATCTTATTGCATTTCTTTGCAGTGATCAAAGAGATGGCGGTAGGCCGAACTACCTACGGTATCGTGTACAACTTATCGCCCAAGGTAATAATCACATAGCAAGGTCTAGACTCATATAGAGCATGATTCTTCCACAAGTATGGTTGTCCTAATAATACATCACAAGCTTCAAGAGGAGCAACATCACACAATACCTCATCCGTGAAGGGATTGATGTTGTAGGGAAGGCGACATTGTTGGCTGATGTGGAGATCTCATCCTTGGTGAGCCCATCCGATGGTGTACAGCTACAGATGTGTTGCAGTCGGTAGACCCAACCACTTCACGACCTCTGCTGAAATAGGGTTCTTTTGTCTCCCATTGTCGACAATGAACTGTAGTGAAGAAACCTTCACCAACATTTGTCAGTGGAAGAGGTGTTCCCCCTCCTCTGGATCTTCAGGCTCATTCTTATGGATCTTAATGGTGGCCATGGTGGAACTAGGCTCTGCGTCAATGATCTGCTTCCCTTTGTCATTCCCCTTGTCAGTTTCCGACAAAGAGTCAGAACGTGCATCTGATTTGGAAGCCTTCAGCTCGGCCACTAGTGACTGCTTGGCCCGACACTCACTTGTGTTGTGAGGGGAGCTCTTATGGAACTCACACCATTTTTTCGTGTCCTTCTTTGTATTTGTGGTGTTGTACTTTGCTTGTGGCTTCGACGGGTTGTCCTGGGTCACCTCGCCTTGGCTTTGTCCTTTTCTCTGTGGTTTGGGGGCGCCTGTTCCTTGCTTCGGATTCACAAATCCAAAGTCTCACTTCTTCTGTTTAAACTTTTCTCTCAATCTTGATAGCATATCGGTATGCCATGCTGAGCGAGGAGATGTCTAAGAACTCCATCTCATCCTGGATGTACTTATGTAGACATCTGCAGTACTTGAGTACCAAATGCCTCTTATATCGTTGATACCCAACTTCATGTGAAGGATATGGAAAACATTTGTAAACTTCGGCACATCTTGGTCCCTTCCTTGTCATAGCATGGTCCACTTTATGTATTTATCTTCATAACTCCTGACAGGGTAATATTGTTCCTTGATGGTGTCTTGGAAAGAATTCCAAGTGGGTGGGGCTGAAAATAGTGAGGATTCCTTCTTTTCCTTTTGTTCACAGTTGGTTTCCCACCAGTCCTTAACGTGTGGGGTGGCTTTGAGAAGTGCAAAAGTAATATTTTCTCGATTGGAAAAGTCATGAAATGAAAAATATCCTTCCAACAGATTTAACCATTTATATATGGCATATGCATCTATATGGTCCTCAAATATGGGAATATCAAAGTTAACTTGTACCTTAAAAGGAGTGGCACCTCCAGAGTGGTTGTTGGATGAAGATGCGTCACTTGTGGGTAGTCATTGAAGGATCTACGCAAAGTTATCCATCATCACGTTCCTTTGTCGCTCGAGGGCTTCCTCGAGTAGTATTTTGAAAGTATCTCCTACCCCCTCATCTTTCTTTTCTTTGGCCATAGGAGATCATCGGGTTTTGCAAAATTGGTCTTGCAAAGGTTCAACCAGATCGAGCCCTAACTCTTTATACCTTGACCTCGCTAGGGACATGCAAAGAAAAATAGAGAAAGAGTAGACCGCTTATATACCACTGATCTAAACTTATGTAGGAATGCAACAAAATACAAAAATACCCATATACTCAGAGATGTAGCAAAAATAAAACTTCATTTCATTAATATCAAAGAACTGAAATATGCTTACATACAAAATTAAAAATAAACTAACTCGGGCGATGGTAGCTTATCTCTAAGAAGAGATGTGTCGACTACATGCCTCTGAACTGTGTTACAATGAGATGCAAAGGCCTATTTATTATTGAGAAACAATGGAAAACCCTAAATATCCAAAAACATAACCCCAGGAGATGAAGCGCCAAAACTGTGGGTCCCGTTTGGGTAAATTGGTACATCAACTTCCTGGGGTCGTAACTTTGGCATACAATCTTCATTTGGCTATCATAAACCTCGTTTGGAAGATCTCAAAGAGTAGGCTGAAAACAAACTAATTAGAAAGATTAGGACTTTTTTGATCTTTCCGTTTTCCCTATAAACATCTTCTAGTCCCTCAAAATGGCTCCGAAAGTTTAGGACCCAACAAATTGCCAAAAATAGTAAGTTGGCCTACAATTAAGGAAACTGAAAAGAAACAACGGTGAGGGCTTGTTGATGCCTCTAAAATGTCAGCACCAACATTGGGGATAACCACCTGGTCCGGACATTAGTACAGCTCCTTTTCCGTTTGGTGTGGTGGCTCCGACTTGATATTATAGGACCAATTTCCCATATAATGAATGGTTTGATGAATGATTGTTTTATAATGTATAATAAAGATGATAAGTGCTTTAACCTATAACTCAAACATATACAAATATACTTATCTAACTCGTGTAATGTATTAACAATGCGATTTCTGATTATTTCTAACAGACAAATAATCATATAGATGAATTACTAATCGATAGAAAGATGCATTCATAGATAATGACTACTTTGTTTAAGAAATTAAACAAAGTAATTATTAATAAAACATATCACATTCATAACAATGTATATCACTGACATATATCTTTAAAGTATAACAATTCTAAATCTTCAGAAATGATATGATAAAGAATTATTTGAAGAGCATACATACATCAACAATAGCAACTTTTAAAATGAATGCTTCATCACATAAGGAAACAAGACAAAAGAACAATGATAAAAATACCGCATGCATTTGAGTCTTGCCACTGCAAATAACGCTCTGATTCCACTTATTTGAGAAAACTTCCAGGAGATACAAAAGTGAAGGTCTTGAAAAAGTTGCTTCACAAAAATGTAGAACCTTGATCCACTACTGATAAAATATATTCAGAAGTACAAAAGTGCAACTTCTCAAGTCAAATTTTAAACAAATTGAGGACCCTTTGTTCAGAGATATGAAAGGGTTTAAATAATAAAGATAAAAACTAACTGTCAATAAAAATTGCTTTGAGCTGTTAAAACTGCAAACATGAAAATCTGGGATTTGATTTATGAAGATAACAGTGCGATAACCTTTGAACTGATTCAGTGTATCTACTTCTCCTCTTGCACTCACAGCTGACAAATTGAGAGCATTTGTTGAATTTTCGGAGGATGACTCAACCTAGAATGTAGTTGAGCTGTGTACGTAGCATTTGAAAGTTCAGGAACCATGAGATTGACAGTGTCGGCAAGGCATTTGGTGGCCATCTGCTGACTGTGCGGCTTTACTAGGAAAAACCAAAATGCATCCCAAGTCAAGTTTTTCACTTTGCCGATTTGTTCTTCTCTGCTGGCCAGATCCTATCTCCATTGATCTTCTAGCGCTTTTGCTTTCGGGAGCTTTCCTGGAGAGCAATCGGAGATCAAGTTAGCTAGATATAAGTTGTCATTTACCAACTCAATCACACTATTCATTGTAGCCCTGGCTCTGGAAGTAGCTCTTTCGGCCTTTATTAATTGTGATTCCCACTCCGAAAACAAGATTTCTTTATGCGATTCTTGGATTTTCGGTAGATTAGTAGCCATGTCTTCTTCTAAACTTTGCCAAGAGAGAAATTATGTGACCTTGTCATCTGCGTTTTCAAATTCTAGCCTGGTGTCAACTTCCTGTTCAATGAGTGATGCAGTGATAGTGCACAATGGGTCAACCAATGATATTTTATGGAAAAGGGTATTTAGTTGCTGAGATAAGGCTTTAGTCACTTCTAGGGCTTCTTTCTTGAATTCACCAACTTTCAGATAACCCTTGAATTTCTCTACCTGTAATTGCAGCTATGCAATTTTTTCTTCTTTAGCCTTCTTTTCCTGTTGAATTGCTGCTTGAAGCTTGATGAGTTCTTGAGACAACTTTTGTTGTTTCTGGAGAGCCTGCTGATCGATCTTTTGTTTCTCCAGATTTAGCTGTTCTTTTAGTTGCTCATTCTGTTGTTTTTGCTCTGCTAACTGTTTCTCAAGCTGTCCGATCTTCTGTTGTTCCAATGCCATTTGCTCTTCAAGTTGGGTGATCCTTAGATCCTTTTCCTTGATCAGTTGGCTAACTTCGGAAGCCTTGTCCATTGTAGCAGCTATATAGGCACCTGCATACTGAGACAACTTAGTTAAATCCTCAGAAGGGTTGACTTCTGAGTCTTTCCATACCACATTCATCAGTTTAGCTTGAGGAGTTGAGAATGTTCCCTGGTCAATTTTCCTCCTTTTCCTTTGTCTTTTGACCACAGCCCTATGCTTTGGACTATAAAATACATCCAGGGGTGGTATTTCCTCTACCTTCAATACAATCTCTTCCGAAGGATTCTCTGGAATTATTTCAATGTCCTGCTGAGTGTTCACTGTGCCGACTGCCCCTTCAATTGTAGTACTAGTAACAATAGGCTCCTGTGTTGCGGGCAATTCTAGTATAACGATGTTTTGGGAGTCATTCTGGTTCTTGATCATTTGATCGAACTACTCCCATTCCTTGATTAAGCTGGAATCAATATGCACATCGGTATCTAGGAGCTCGCTGGTCTTTTCATTTGTCTGCTCCTTTTCGGGACTCTTCTCCTTTTCAGGACTCTTCTCCTTTTCAGGACTCTTCTTAGTAGTTTGTTCTTCACTGTGGCCTTCTTGCTGCACCATAGGGGTAGTGGCCAATAAATCCAGAGGCAGTGTTTGTAACCTCTGTGTCCTAAACTGCATAAACTTATCTATCCCCTCTGCTCCCAATTTGATCTTTGCTAGATGTTTTACTTGTGAAAATAACTCAGCTGAAGTGAACAAGTCATCATATTCATCTTTCTCATGTTCAAATTTGGCAAGTTTCACCTGAGTGGTAAAGTTGTAAGCCACTGCTTTTGGATCATACTGTCTCTTAGGAATGACTGCTAACTTCAGAATTTTTATCTTCTCTGCTTCTTTCTCTGCATGTTTGAAATCATGCAGTGAATAAGTACCACAGCAGAGGGGAAATGAAGGCCACATTTGTTTCTTGGACTTATTGAGGTTCCTGGACATTCTTGTTTCTGTTATCTGGTAAGCTATTTCTCTAGCCAATAGCTTATCATGAATGTACAAGGGGAGAACATGTGGATCCGTGGTGCTACCAAGAATTCTGACATAGGTGAACTTTTCTTCACTGAACTAACTGCTGATTGATGTTAGGTCAATGCTGGCCTCATCAGATAACCGAGGAGCAGGTTTGTTGAATATGGCCTAATGAACGGGTAAAACAAAACCATGGCAAATTCTATATATATGATCTTTATAATGGGCCTTCCACAAATACTTATGATAAATGTGAATAGGAGTTGGATCTTGAGGAATCCATTTCCAACCTAGAATGGGGTAGTCAAAATTGAAACATATGGTATCCATGATGTAGGCGCTCATATAGAATGGGGGTATTATTCGGGTAGTTACATACCTATTTCTTCTATAATCAAGGATTTGGTTGGCCATTTTATCTGATAAAATGGTCGCCCAATCCATGATATAAGAGTTAATTGTTGCTTCCATTAAAGGCACCATTTCTATGGAAAACCTAGTTGACTCAGAGACTCCAAAGAGTCTACATATCATAGCACCAGCATAGCAATAGGGAGATGCTAAGGAGTCTACGGAGTACATACCAGAGGATTCATGCTTATGCTTGTTTGGGAAATGTCTCCATTGCTTGATAGGGTCCGACTCTACATCGTTCTCCTTGGCGAAAGCTTCTAAAAATGCTTTGTTGTAATGTTTCTGGGGGTCTGGCAAATGATACATCTTCTTGACATCTTCTGCCCTGAATGACCCGAACATCCTTCCATCGGTTGTATAGAATGCTCTGTCGGTTATGTTGATACTCTCTATTACCCATCTCACCAGGTCATTGTATGGTAACACTTTCGCATGGGCTGCTATTCTGTGGAGGAAGGAGCTGGCTAAATCATAAAGAGTATTTTCTGATTTATCAGTTGAATCAGTCGTTCCTCCTTCTTCTTCAATTTCGCTTGGATCCTCAGCTTCGAGTAGATTATATATGCTCTCCCATGAAGTCTTGCCAAGGCCTGAACAGGTAGTATCAACTATCAGTACCAACTTTGCTGGTTCATCTTTCGCTATGACGGGGACCTTTGCTTTCTGAGCTCTCTTAGACATTTTTGCTGGATTGATGATTTTAGATTCGCTCTGCAAAATGAAACAGAAGGACGTAACAGTGGAAAAATTTGTTCAAAGCTAATACATAGTGCACAGGACTAACAACAATTAAGCGTAATAAATGCTACGGATCTATGATATATTAAGTCACCATGGATGAAATCCTTGAAGGATTCAACCATAATTGCTTCTTAATGATTTCCTCGTAACTTCCAATGTGAAACTTTAATGCCGTGATGATATGTCGCATCGCAAATTTATAACGGTCTTTTTTTAGAATGGGTATCATGACTTCCCGATTGGCGATTAGCGATAATTGCATATCGCATATCGGGAGTTACAAATGCCATGCTTAAATGGTTCCTTTGCATGGTTGCGATTGCGATCAGTGGTGAGCTGGCATGGGGAGGCGACATGCTTTAAAATTGATAAATCGCTTAAATTTTCTTTATAATTGACTTATAACTTTAAACCACATATGTTCGTAATATTTCATGTTTTGCCTTTATCGAAAGCGCGCTACACGATAATGAAATCACATCGGAAGATTTCAAAGGGGCTTTTGGGATGTGTTTTATGATTTTAGCGATGCGCAATTGCGATTGGCTTATCACATCAGAGGTTTTCTATGGAACACTTGGGACAACTTTTTGATGAGTAGCGATATGCGATTTCCGATAGAGTTATCGCATCGACAAATATCAATGGAACACTTTAAGTCCACTATTGAAATAAAGGATTTGCGCGATGCGACATATTCCTTTTATAATTGTTTTCCTTCGATAAAGCTTTATGATAAGGTTTTATTATAATTCAAATCGGATTGGACCTTATCAAGAGGACTTTCATGGGTTCGATAGATTTGCAAATTGCGATTTCGATTTAACCTACCCTAAAAGCAAATTTTTATATTACCTATTATAAAAATTTATTTTTAAACGTTTTATTGATTTTATTTATATTCTAAAGGGTACCCATTTCTTATTAAAGTCTTTTATGAAAAAAAATGAAATGGGGAGGGTTGTTGTATAGCACAACAGGGCCCAAGTGGAATAGGCGGGTGGCCACCAATATCCACCTAGATCATGGATTGCTCAACCCTATAATATGATAGAAATTGAATTTTTTTAACATGCCTAACTATTGATTTTGGTTTGAGTGAAGGGTTGATCTCCTCAGCCTTATAATGTGGTAGAAAAAGCTTAGCATCCCTAACCAATTATATTCCTTTGAGTGAAGGGCACATTCTTGTTAAGGCCATGGTAGAGGAGTTCAACAATCAATGCCACCAACATCAAGGTTCTTAAAGGGCTTCATGCTCTTAATCAAACGACAATCTCATACCCTCATGCACGATAGAATCAAATGGAAACATTCCAAATCCTCAAACCATGAAATCCTGAAAAGCATTAAGTTTGCTGAATTTTGAGTGAACTCTAAAATTGTAGTTTCTCCATATGAAATCCAATGAGGTCGAAACCACTATCAGAACATCCTGAGTAATTTAATGGTAATGTTAAAAATTTAAATAAAAGGATGAAAATGAAAAATAAAGGAAATGTCACTTTTACTTTAAGAATTTAACATTACCATTGATTGCTAGTGTTGCTAGGGTTGATATGTGTGAGGCAAATGAGAGGGGATGCATGCTTTTATTAGAGGGGTTGTTTTTGGAGGGAAACAACCCCAAATTTCCCTCAAAATGGCATCAAAACTTACAAAAATGGCATTATTTGGGGTTCGTCGCTGGCTTGGTAATAAACTGACTAGTTTATGGGAAAATCATTCAGTTTATGGTCGGTCAGACCAAAAACCTGGGGCGTTGCTCAGAAAACTAGGTTGTTCAACCGATTTCATGGTTAGGGCTAATGAACCGACCGGTTTGACTGGTTTCTGGTTCAGATCGGATGATTTTAAAAACTATGCTCCATATATAATGAGCAGCAACCAGGACCAACAAATCCCTTTCAACACAGTTTGTACCAAGTTAAAATCCTTTGTTGCCAAACAAGCCAGGCAAAGACCTTTAGGTTGGCTGGAATATGTCACTTCCAAATCTGCATAAACCAACTGCAAGATTTGATTGTTGTTTAGGATGAGAAATGCACCAATATGCAACCTTTACCAGAATTTGACCCAGCATCGAGTTACTGACCCATATAGATTTATCCTCATCATTATTGAGAGTGATGCCCGCTTGTGTAAGATCCTGAATGTGTCTATTTCATTTATCACCAAGAACACTAGATAAACCAATGTCAGAAGTCAACATCCATTTGGGGTTAGAGAAATAATCATTTACTACAATTTTACTAATATATTAAATGCCCATAGTATGAATTCTCCTAGATCCATTGGAAGGTAGTGCTCCTCATGAAGCCACAAATTATATCTAAACCAATTTTAATGTTTGTACCCTTACCAATTTGGAAAATGATATTGCTTAGAAGCCACAGTCAGACATTCATAAAGCTCCTCCAAATATATGAGATGTCACGAGGAATGTGAGCCTCAGACTTTATCCATTGGAGAATCAACTGATTTTGGAGATATTTAGTTTTAATGATACGTTGCCAAAGATCATCTCCAATCAAAGCACACCATAAAATCTTCATTAATAAGGCCCAACTCATCTTCTCAAGATCCAAGATGCCCCAACCCCCATCTTCTTTCCTCTGATTCAAGGTCACCAGACTAGAAAAGTGATATTTGTGATGCTCAGAATTACCATCCCAAATAAAACTAGAAATAATGGAGTAGATCATGTTGACGATATACTTGGCAGAGCATAGAGATGGGGCCAAGATACTGAAATGTTTGAAGGAATGCTTGAATTAAAATCAATCGTCCACCTAAAGAGATCCATCTGTGAGCCTAGGAGTTTAATTTATGTTGAAATTTCTCAATAAGCCAACTCTAGTCTTTTATGCCATAATTGTTAGGCTTGATCATAAATCCAAGGTACTTAAATCTAGCATCAATGGAAGAGCATGTAACCTCAAATATATGAGTGATCTCCTTAACCCAATCATCCTCAGGGGAAGAAGAAATTAGATGGGATTTGGAAGTGTTCATGAGGAGCCCAAAGTCTTCTCCAAAAAGTTCAATCATACAATATAGATGCCTCCATTTCAGAACAAATAATTTTCCAAATAATAAAACATCATTGAAAAATATGAGTAGTCTACAAATGTCTAGAAATGTGCACACCTGAAAGAGTCCCATTATTGTGTGCCTTCGAGGTCAATATTCTCAGTCCCTTGATGACAACAATGAATACAAGAGGGGACAAAGTACATCCCTAGTGAAGACCCCGAGAAGCCGAAAAAAAGTTTATAGGTAAGCCATTAATCAATACCGCGAAATTAGCTAAAGAAACACGTGTCATAATCCAATTTATAGCCTATAGGGAAATATCAATTTTGTGAATAAATGACCTTAAGAATGACCAGCCTACACAGTCAAAGGCTTTGTGTAAATCAAGCTTCAAAATAATTCCCCCCGGATTCTTATGCTTGATCGAATATAATGTCTCTTGTGCAATACCAACCACATCCTATATTTGTCTTTGACAAAGGGAGCCAAATTATTTTTGTGCAATGCCAAAAAACAAAGAGGATTTCAATCTATTCGTTATAATTTTAGATATTAGCTTATGTATTATGTTGCAGAGTGAGTTGAGAAACCTTAGAAATGAGTCTAATGAATGTGAAGTTTATGTCCCTAGGAATACATTCATTTTTGTGTGATTCTTCAACACCCACCAAAATGTTTGGGCCCATAATATCCTGGAAGTGTATGAACAACTCAATGGGCCATCCATTAAGACCCAAACTCTTGTCATGGGAAAAATATTTCACACTAGCTAGTAGTTCCTCAATGGTAATATCACAAAATAATGACACATTTGATTCATCATCGAACATAGATGGATATAAATTGATGACATCCAGTTGCCATTCAATATCTACATCTGCCCTAGCATATATTGTGATCAAAAGAACCTCATCACCTTTGTCTACATATCTTTCAGAGATGATAAACACTTTTCATTGTTGTCCTTAAAGTTCCCATATGGAGTTCTCTTCTTTGCTTAAAGGCATAGTTATGAAAAAAAATCATTATTGTCTTTGCCAGCAATCCATATGGTGCATCTATTTAGTTGTCATTCCTCCTCCTGAAAATTTAGAATCTCACTCTTACGCCTTTCTATATATGTTGCCTGCAAATTTTGAGCAACTGAAAAGTAATCCTTGTGAGTTGGTTCAGCCAAAATACCGAGTTTTAAATCAATCTCAACAATTTATTCGATATGTTTACTCTTATGAATTTGAACCTAGTTATAAACAATCCTTTTGAGGACTCGCAACTTAATCCTGATAAATTCTTGTGGAGAAGTGGTTGAAGGATTAGAACCAAAATCCCAAAATGCATGAACCAATGGATCAAAATCAAGAAAATTTAACAAATGATGATTAAATTTGAAAGGGAGGCCAAGCCATTCACCATCAACTTGCCAATGAAATATGATAGGGTTATGGTTTAAAATCCCCGATGGAATAACCAAATATCGAGTCATGCCAAATAATTCAACCATATTCTATTGTAGCATGAAGCGATCCAGACGCTTCGCGATGCCATATGCTCAAGATCAGTCATTCCTCCAAGTGAGTAACAATGGAGCTGACAATATGTCCATCAAATGATTCTGGCCAAATAGATCCCTAAAATACTGTAACATTCCCTGGTTAACATTCCTACTTTGTAAATAATTGTAATTATTTTTAAATGGCTAAGAGAGGGACACAAATTCCATTGCTTGAGGAAGGGGGTTGCTTGAGGAAATGGTTGTTCTTTAATAACAAACCTAGTTGGTGGAAAACAACTTAATGTGTTGATTGTGCATTGAATCCAACTGAAATGGAAGGATTGGCCCAAGTGTCCTTTAGCCCAACCACAAGAAAAGAAAATGGTAGAAAAATTAAGAGCAACATGGGTTGCGTTGCCAAGTGACGGGTTGTTGCATAAGCTGTGAAGGGAACAAGGCAATTAATTGGTTTTGGAAAAAAATGAGGAACATATTAATTTAGCCCTCATTATAGACATGCACAGATAGGGGAAGTAGAAGCGAACATTAGAGAAGGGGGAATGCAACACAATGATCATTGGGTGGAAAACATAGAGAGAGAGCCGAAAAGGGAAAATATTCTTGACGTTGAATTGAGCCCTAAAAAAGGGGGCACCAATTGTGGGAACCTTTGAAAAGGCTTGTTGGTGATTTGTTTTAGAGAGCAAGGCTTGTCTGTAAGGCGGAAGGGTCCATTAGAAGCTTATGGCTTGTGAATCTATCAAATTGGGTAAAATTATATAGGTGCTTTTAAGGGCTATTGAACCACCGGGAGTTCCTTGGGGCTGAAACTCTGTTGCTTGAATCATCGTGGAACCATCTATAAAAGTGATTTCTCACCCATAGACAACTTGACCATTGTTGAACCTTCTTGAGAGTGGATGCTTTTCTCTTGAAAGTGAGCTAGATCTATCTGCATAGTAAATTGTTGGCATGATTATGCCTCTACTTGAACTGTATGAGTTATAAAGTGCTTAGTTGGTGGACGAAGGTGGTGAGGGCCTTGTGACATCCTGTTTCAGCTATGTTGGTTGATTGAAAATACTCAGTTTCACCCCACTTCAGGCTTTGGAATCTGTCTCGAGGGTGACAACTACAAAAAATATTGGGTTGTGGCTTGTCTATGGTTGGGTGGAGAGTTATAGTCCCAATCTCAGTTGCCCAACTTCAGCATTAAATTAAGGTAAGTGTTTATATGCTCTCTTAGCTACTGAGTTCTCATTGAAATTTTGATTTGATGTTTCATTTGTTGCATGACTGCTTATGGTTTCCTATAATAGAAAGGAAATGATGTTTTGATGCATGTTATTATGTGTGGTGACTTGCATTGGTGATTCTATCCAGGAAATTTGAACATGAAACTCATTCTAGCATTATTGGTAAGAAGATTAGTTGATATTCATGTGCATGCAAGCTTTAAAGTTCTGAAGCATGTTCCCTTGGTGTTGTGGCCTTACAACTATGCATTCATACATGAGTTTATATCAATGCCTAGCTTAATGTTGATTTCATGAGGGATGATTGGTTCCCCGAGTTTAAGGTTCTAATGAATAGTTCTACTTGTATGCATTGGTACTCGTGCAGGGAATTTCAGATGTTAATACACCCTTGTGAGCACAAGATGTGCTTGTTTAAAAAATTATGCCCTATCAATAAATGGAGGAATATCCATAAATTGAAGAGTTTTGTTAAAAAGATTATTCCATGTTAAATGCTTAGTTCCATGAATGCTCGTTATAAGAATGGCTAAATTTCCTGTGTGTTGTAAGGATATTGGATGTAATGATTTCTTGGTAACAAAGGGCTAAATAAGCCTCTATGTATGTTTGAGAAATTGGTGGAATTGGAGATTGACATGCACTATTGTTCTCCTTCTGAGTGAGTTGTAAGTATGATTATCAATAGCATGGCAACCTGCGTGAGTCGTTGCTAAGGCGATCGACGAAGTCCCATGAGTCTAGTAAAGCCACTCAAGCACTTCCTTCCATCTATGGTGGTGTTAATTCTAGTGATGGATATTCTTTAAACCATCAAACTCAAGTTCGAGCATATTGCTCATGGCCCAAGATCTAGGCAAAAACACTGCAGTCAAGCCAAGTTAAACTTCCTTACAATGGCATGGTGTATCTGGAATGACATCCACCTTCCTTGTCTTGCTTAGAACCACCGTGGGCGAGCCATGGCCAAATCCTCTTTGAAAATGCCACAGGTAGAAGCCTTATCCTTAGCCCTTTTAAACCTCATCCATGATCGTAGTGGGATTTATCAAGCCGAGTATGGGTTGGCTCCAAGGCTAGATCGCTAAGCCATACGACACACGACACATGACTAAGCGTGAAGTCTACATAATGGTTGGTGAAGAATTAAAAAGAGAGATCAATTACCAAGATTGACTAAGAGAGATTGATGGTCGAATGGAAACTCGAGATGACATCATGCTAGATATCTCATTCTCGGATGATCAAGAGAAGTCGTGCAAGAGAAGGGTTAGGTTGCCAAGGACTCGGGCTAGGTTGGCAAGGTTGTCGGTGTGGAGATAGTGATGGGATAATCATAAGAGAGCGACGGATTAGGAGGTGTGGCCCATGCTACACCTTATCCTGGATGCCATTCCCCGCAAAGCATGAAGAGGAGTACACAATAAAATGGGCAAGATGACGTAAGCCCATGCTGTTGTGGCAGACATGTGAACCCAACAGCCTAACCATTGGTGCAGATGTGCGGGCCCATAGATGAGTCAACCCAAAGGGTCAACCCTAGAGTAATCTATGAAAGTGCAAAGGGAGAGGAGTCAGGGTAACAGGTACGGGGGACGAGAACATTACCAATAGAAAACGACCTGTTAAGTGGCCTATCTATATATATGTGTGTGTGTGTGTGTGCGTAAGCATTGCATTTCGATTTAAGGTGCAGGGTTGTCAACCTAAACCCATGAATGGATTGGTAGCCAATAAATAAATGCCAAGCTGCTTTAGGAGATCAGTCAGGGGGTATAACCACGTGGTTTCCATGTGGCTGGGATGATGATGTGGTGTTATCTATTTTTCTAGAACTATAATGGTCACATCCCTCAATTTGAAGGTTGGATTGAGGTAAAGTTTTATATCATTGGAATCATATTGATGAGACAAATGCAATGGTGATGTCAAGCTCACCCTTAAAGTGAGTTGAAAAGATCAACATTTTTAGACCCCATTTCCATAATGACACCTTGGATCATGGGTCAACACAATAACCACCCCTTCTTATTCAGTGTTATGGTGAGGATTCGGGGGGGGCTGTTACAAATACCACAACATGCCCATCTTAAGCATGCCACAAGAATCCAAATGATCCTAGAAGCATCATCTAGAAGAATAGGGCACATATGTGTTAAGTATATGAAATTTAACCTTCGAGCCTCTACTGAATCCTGAGAGAAGGATAACTGCAAAATATTTGTAGGCTAGAAAATTAACCACCTTTGGATCCCAAAATGTTGCAGGGCCACTCGATAGCCCCAAAGAATCAACAACACACACCCGCCAATCAGGAAAAATTTGTAGTAAAACAGGCCACACTTTATGACCAGCCAACATCATCCCTTGAAGAAGAATAATAAAAGGATGATGAACCCCAATCAAATGCTTAAGAGTGAGGATATTATGGGCACTCCCCAGACCCCTGATGTTAAGTGACATAATCTTCGTGAAAAAGCAATGTTGATAGGCATAAAGTCTCCAAGAGTCTGAATAGGAGAGAAAGTACTAGAAACTAAAGAGGTAGGACTAGGTCCTTGCAATTGAAGATCATATACATCAACCGAAAATTCCCCAGAGAGAGGAGCCAGAGGCTTGGGTCTCCTCTCCCTCTGCATAGTCACATTAGGACGAGAATTAGGGATAATCTTGATCATTGGAGAAGAATAGTAATGTATCGGCAAGGACTCAATATGGATGTTCAGGTGGAGTTGAAGGAGTTCAATATCACTACCAACCGATTTAGTAAGAGTAAAATCACTAGAAAATGTCCCAAATTGAATGAGGGCAGGTTTAGGGCTCTCGAGCATAGCAATATTGACAATAACATCAGATTTATAGATACTAGAATCAACCCCATTCCTAGCTATAGGAGCCAGCGGACCAGTAGGTGTAGAATGAGCAGAGGCCAACTGACCCGAACCCATGAGAGGGGAAGAATAGATAATGGGGAGGGAACTCAAATTATCATAATTGGAGATCCAGTCAAGACCTTGAGGATCCAATATATGGCTCGAAGCAATACCCATAGATGGTTGCTTAGAAAATTTAGAAGGAGACATTGATAAAGGAGGAACCCCAAGATGTAATGGTCGAAACGAAGAAGGAGCAACATATACATCAGTGGAATCCAAATTCGAACCATTAAAATTATCAAGGTGTGATTCATTAGACGATGTATTGAGATCCTTACCTAGATGAGAAAGTCAACCATCATTCTGAGTCGTCGATGAGGGCTAAGCAGAAAAAAGTAGAAAGCACCCATCATGAACATGTGCCTGCCTCTAATGACGATGATACCCAAATCTCTATGGAAATTCTACAATGAGATTACTAACTGCACGACAACCAAGGTAGCAGAACATAATAGCTCAGTAGTCAATGCGCTACCTTGTGGAAAAACCATCCCAGATGAGCTCAACCTCTATGGGAAACCCAACGACGAAATCCACCTCCACCAAAAGCCAGGAAATCTGCTTATCCATCTGGATCAGTCTCCCCTCCTCTAGATAGGAAAAATTTCCAATGGACTTTTCTATCTCCACTGAATATTGTCGAGACCATAAAATAAGAGGTTAACCAGGCAATTTAAGCCAAACGATCTTCTTGCATGGCAGCTCAATATACATATCAAAACTAACATTCCAATGTTGTAAATTGATAAATCCTCGATCGTTAACCCAGTATGTACCCAATATCTTCTCTGCATCGTCGACATGCAGCAAGTGGAAATAGAACCACTGGTTATATAGTATGTTGAATCACGGCATGTACTTAAGAATAAGAAACCATTGGTTTGACACCTAAGACACCATCTGTGGTTCATCCATACGCATATGCATCCATTTACCCACCAAATCTCTTTGCTGCAAACTAACCACTTGGTCCCTTAATATGTATGATCCAAATATGAGCTTATGAATATGAGGGGCAACCTTGAAAATTTTATTCTTTTAGGTGTAGAGAAATAACTTTTTTCAGATGTGCACAACAATCCAGAATATGTGTTGAAGGGAAACCGCACCATTAGATTCCTCGTGGGTAGATGCATGGTAAGAATGTGTCATTGAGGGGTGGACCTCTAATGTGGAATACCCACATTGATTAGCCTCAATCGTCACGTGTACAAGAGCCTCCATTAGAGGCATATCACCACCCTAACTACCACCAAATTCCAAAGACATCTTGGAACAAAGAATGTCAAATAATATTAAAGCGGATATAAATGACTAAGGGTAAAGTACACACCAACTCAAATAAAACACCCAAAGTGATTGATATGCACAACCAACTGGTAAAAAGGCACCAAATCAAAAATAAGGGAGCAACCAGGAGAAGTACTGAAGATCTATGAACTTATCAATAATCAGAGACATGGAGAGAGTCCCGAAGTAACCATCCCATCCAACCACATAGGATGTAAGTTCACCTTGAATAATCAAGGGTTGAGAATAAATGACCCAAAGAACATATAACAACCCTCACCACCCCAATGAATGCAACATTCATCCAAGGAGCTAGGGATTGGAAAGAAATTCAAAATGTGACACTACAATAGTTGATGAGGAAGATCGACTATATTCGAGGAACTGAGCACTAAAGAACTAGAGGTGATACAACCTCCTTGGAAAAAAAGGACCCCCACAAGATGGAGAAAATATAACAACTGATGCAATGTGAGCATCAAAGATCATATCCAATGAAAATGGATACCATATCACCAAGAAGTAATACAAGGCACCCATGTCAAAAAAATCCTCTACATACCAACCTCCAAAACATAAACCCTCAACCAATCCCCACCTCTAAAATAGACGATTGCAACCCACAAGCTAATCACTATCAAAGTAGAGACATAGTAGGCCAAGAATGGAAATGACTAGAACCCCACATATGATGCAAGAGAACTAGAAAACCAATCATAATAAAACCTCCACTAACGCGAAAGAAACTAGACACGCCAACACGTACAAACGAATGGTGCAAAAATATCACCAACACCAACTGTACCAACACAACATCATCAACATCTCCAACTGATGGATTCCCATGGAGGCGATAAATAGATCATGTTAAGTCAAAATACAAATCCTAGTAACCCTAACACCAATGGGAACCTAGTCGAAGATAAACCATGTAGTGAATGGACGAATGCATATGCAATTGAAACCAATAATCTAGTCTGAAGAAACAAATCAAAATAATCAACAGACAAAAAGGAGGAAGCCAGGTAGTCTGTCACTTCGAGAACGAAGTTGGTGAAGATAAAAACATCTCGTGAATCCGCTGATCCATAATCAACACTAGCCAATGCTTCCCCAACCATCGCCACACCATAAATATGCATGCCACAATATGACAACATAAACTCTTGCAAATATTTTCCTCTCATGAAATGTTCAATATTAAAGAATAATTCTTTATTGTTTCTCAAGAGTTTTTTATAGTTTTGAATTATATTTTTTTTCAAATCATCGAAATACTTGTGCTTCTCAAAATATCTATAAAAGTGTTCAATTTATCCTTTTTGTACACATTAGGGAAAACGTGACATTATGTTAGAACTTGGATGTATAAAATTGTAAATTATAAATTAGTCAACTTTGAAATTTAAATTGTTTAAAATGGAATTATACAACTAAATACTTATTGCAACACGTGGGGCTATTTATTTTGTTCCATCCCATACTAAATTCCCACATTATCACCAAGTTCTCTGTGTTCATCCTCTACTCCTTCTCCTACCTTAGTTTCCTCTCCTTTGATTCCTCTTTCCTAAAGCCCCTTCCTCCAAGTCATAATTCCCCTTCCTCCAAGTCATAATGTTGAGGTTTGGCCCCTCATCTAGTCATCAAGGATGACAAGGAAGGCAACAATTGACATGCTCGAGAGCACAATCAAGTGCGGAAAGATGTGTAGCCTCATTTTCGAAGAATAACCACCTAACCATCTGGCAGGAAATTTAAATTGCTAAATGTGAATTTGGGTTGAACATCATTTCATCCCAAATGCAAACGTGGAACAAGATTTTTGACATTAGATTTCATAAATTGGAAACACTTGCACTAGGAGTACCCACTACCTCTAGAATATTGATATGTATTAGCATATCAAAGTGATAATGGGAAAGGTCTTAGTCGAGAGGTTTGAGGCATGGCAAGAGATTATCTTGCATGTAGATGAATTGCAACTCTGACTCAATAAAATCACAACAAAATGAACACTTGGGTTTCTCTAATAGCGAAGAAGCTACCTGATTTAGAGTTTTCTAGTTTTAGGGATGACATAACCAACCCTAATCCTATCTAAGCGGACTCCCCCACCATCTAAAGGTTTGTGTTTTTATTTTCCACTTTTTTCTCTTAGATGAATAGTCACAAAGGCATACACTATAGTAGCATACTCACTAGCCTTAGCATTTATTCAAACGTTGCTAGGCTTTTTTAATTTTTTAATTTTGTTATCAATTTTGGATTTATTGTTTGGTCCAAAGCTACATTTTTTTAATATTGGCATTGTTTCCTCAATGGCAAGCTAGTAGCCACAAGTAAGGTTTATTGTATTTTTTGTTCTTGAAAGTAATTTAAATTCAACTCAATTTACAAAAAAAAAGGTTTCATTTTGGAGGTAAGCATAGTGATGACCACAAGGGATAATGACTTTCTTACAAACACTACAAATCAATATTCCATGTGATCATCAATGTGGCTACCTCCAATTTAAGATTATCTACTATTTGAGAAAACATTTAAAAATAATAATTATTATTATAACTATTAAATACCACTAATAAGTGTAACAATCAATTTACAATAAGTTTTGTCCCCTTTAAAAAAATCACATATATTATTATAATTATTTTTTAAATATAAATTACTTTATCAAATAATAAACGTTCATATATAATGTTTATAATCCTAAAATAATAACAAAACAAACCACAACACTTTTATAAAATCTTAAAATCTCATATTTTCTCTATATTTATAGTTCCTTAAAATGGCAACAATGAGAATAGGATGAAGCCCTAAAAATATTAAAATATTTAAGTAGGTTAATGTTCAAAAGTGAGAGACTAAAATGTAACACCCTCCTCCCACATCTACCCAAGTAACCGACCAACCGGGGTAAACATGTGATGAGAAGTTACTATGATATGGTTAGACCTCCTAAGTCACCTCAAGGAAGTGGAACCGACAGAAACACACCATACAGACCTTCCACATAAGCAACAACACTCTCAAGTAACCAACCCTTGAGTCCCACTGAGTTTTTAGACCAATTAACCCCGAAACGCTCCCATGATATGGGCATGCCTACGTCTAGAAGGCTATAGACGCTCCCACAACATGGTATGATAGCGTCCAGAGACTATTTTGCTCAGTGCTGTGTCAACGTCCCCAAGAGTTTAGCCACTTTTTCAGGCCCAGAGTCCAGGGCACTGCGCAAAATTCAATGATACCTTCAAAACATAAATATAACAATGGAATGATTATACAAATGCAATTACTTGAACAAGGGCTTGACTGGACCCCTACTAGATGTTGATTTTGGGTAGCATCAGATGTGCTCTAGCTCCAAAATTTTGTGGATGGGCTAGAATACATGAGAGCTCCAGAACCCATATATAGTTTGGAAAAATTCCACCAGTATGAGGAATTATTAAAATAATTAATATTTTTAATGGGTTCCTAAGTCTAAACTTAGGAAAATAAAAATATTAATGGGTATTAATAAGAATATGGGTGAAAAACTTCTAAGTGACAAGGATCAGGTGTGTTTTAATCTTAGCCATTGATTAGGGACTTAATCTTGGCTGTTGATTCATCAACAAGAAAAGTATAAGAGGAGACTTGAGGGTTAGTTGGAGATACACTTGAGAGATCAAAGAGTTCGATTTTTCTGGGGCGAGGTTTACTGAGAAAATCAAACAAGTGATCTATTGCAGTAGAGGGGCAGGGATAGTTGAGGTCAGAGGATCTTCTTCGGGACCTCGAATACACAAGAGAGAGAGGAAGAGAGATGCTAGAGGAGGAAACACAGACCCTGTGAGGATTACACTAGGCCAGGAAAGGGCCCATGCATTTCCAACAAAAGGGAAGAGCCACCCTCCAGCAGAAATCTGAATTCAACCAAGGGGCAGTAAAATCAGCCATAAAGGCTAATGTCAGAGCTTCAGGAGGCAGAGGAGGCAACGTAGTGTTGACATAGTGTCCCAGTGTGCTCCACGCAGGCCCACGCAGCTACTGTGAAGGGGAAACACAGTTGTAGTAGGAGACAGTCAGTCTAGTTGCCGAAATGGAGAGATTTTTCCTGGTGAAGTGAGGTAATATCACTTAGGTTTCTACTAGTATATTTTTATCTCTGTAACTGGATTGCTGAGAGGGCATCCAGAGTGTATTCAAAACTAATGTTTCATAATAAAACCCTCAGAGTTGTTGCACCGATTTTCCCGCATTAGGTTTTTCCGGGGACGAATGTCCAAAAATAATGGTGTCCCTTATGTGATTTGTTAGAAAACTATATATTATAGAGCAATGGAACACATAAAATATTGCATAAATATAAACATAGAAAACACATAAAACAAGAGAGACACAGATATACGTGGTTCACCCAGTTTGGGCTATGTCCACGGAGAAACATCCAGTCCTTCCTTTTATATTATCCAGCAAACTGAAGAGATACAATCTACAACAGATCCGCTATAATTCCCTCTTCGCTCTTAATCTCCTCTCTCTTCCTCACTCAGAATACAAATCTCCATAGACGCAATACAATTCCCTCACATATAGCGAGGGGTTGCCTTCTAGGGCAAAAAACCCTAAATTAAACATAACTTCTACCGTCAGATCCCCGCCTAATGAACAACTCAGATTGACTACGAAATTACAACATTTTACGAGGCAATTTTACATCTATTTTTAGCTTCGGGAACGCTACCCCCGATCCCCCCGCCAGGGGGGGGCTCCCAAAGGTCGCAACCCCCCAGGACCCCCCCTGCAATGAATATTTTACGGGCAGTGATACCTTTGAATATAGAAGATAATCAGGTTCCACACCCAACATGATTGTCTCATTTTATTCTAGTTCATGATCTACATGTATGTGTAGTCTGCAATAGTGTTTTCATCGTTGTTTAAAATAATTAAATAACTTGTTGAATGTAAAGAACAAGTAGGAGATGATAAACCAGTGATTGAAGTAGGATTTATAATGTGTAGATTCAGAATTTTTCACACTAGCCATGGAAGGAATTTGGTCAAACATATCACAATTATGTAATCTACAAGTTTAAACAACATATCTGAGCATAGGGGTCTCATTCTTATAGGAGAATCACTAAGAAACATTGATGCCTCAACACATTAGCTGAAATTTCATCCATTATGCCATAGATACATTGATCATTCATATACAAGTAAAAACACGATGGGAGCCATACATAGCCAATGTCATAATACATATTCATAACCAACATAATAACAATAGAAATACCAAGGAAACAACAACCATATAATCCACATATAAACCAATATAATATTCATGAGATAACAAGGATAAATAACCTCATATTAATGATGTAAAAGCCAATCCGGTATGACACTACCATGTTTCACCTGACCATAGGCATGACTGAGCCAAATCTATCTTCAGCCAATTGCCCCCGTGCCATATTCCAAGCATGAATGTTGGATCTCATAAAACACATCAATGAAAACCATCCAGGGCTTCGAGAGGCCAAACCACCTCAACCCATCAAATAATGATTCCACCTCATGGGTGGACATCACAAAACCATCATCAGATTGGTCTCTACCCAAGCCATTCAGGGCTCCAGAGTGTTTGTTCCAACTCAGCTTCCAGGACTAGTAACTCAACACACGGCTACTGCCGAGCTCCTTAGCATTTGTCCAACCAATGCTCCAGGACTAATAACTCAACCCACAACTTTTCCGGACTTCCAGAGCATTTGTCCAACCAGGGCTTCCAGGACTAGTAACTCAACCCACCAAGGGCTTCTAGAGCGTTTGTCCAACCAAGGCTTCCAGGACTAATAACTCAACCCAAGTTGTTACAGGGCTTCCAGATTGTTTGTCCAACCAAGACTCCAGGAACTAATAACTCAACCCAAGGTAAAGGAAACATGAGAACCAACCAGGAAAAACAAATAAATGAACCCACAACACCATGACTATTCAGGGAATGGCAAGGTTAGGCAAATTCATTGTCAATCCAGGAAATCCTTCATGCCAGTGACATATCATGACCAATAAACCACATGGACATGCCATGCATGCCAAAACTAGTGAGGAAAACATACATGCAACTCGGTACCTGCAAGCAAAATCCGTTGTAGCTGCTGATCCCGATGTCCTCTTGCGCTTTCCTTCTCTTCCTTTGCCTTCTTGCTCTAAAACTGCAAGTACGCCACACTCTCCAAGAGTGCTCCAAGAAAACTCTAAGTGTCCAAGAGTATGAGAGAGAGAAAATAGAAGAGAGCTCCACAACAACCTGTCAAAAGCTTACCAACTGATCCTTAGAAGCCTTGTTATCATTGAAGCTTCTATTTTCTTCATTTTCCATTATTTTCCTTCATTTCCTCCTC
The DNA here is from genome assembly GCA_031772625.1 of Pinus tabuliformis. NCBI lineage: Eukaryota > Viridiplantae > Streptophyta > Pinopsida > Pinales > Pinaceae > Pinus > Pinus tabuliformis. The sequence goes on along the minus strand of CM062808.1, from coordinate 958,066,501 downwards.
ACATGCAACCTATGACCTTTCACCTTCATTTTCTCCTAATTTCCATTATTTTCATAAATAAAATTGTCAATTAATGCGTCATGTCTTTCCGAAGCCTTTTCCATTGTCTTTGTCAATTTCCTTAGCCATAATAAACCGAATGAACACCCACTAGGATGTTTTGCCCACCATTCAACGTGAGATACGTGTCCCATGACCGTGGTCTTATATATTTTTACATGGATACTTAACGAGGGTTGTTACATAAAAAAATCACAAATCACGTTATACATAAAATTGCAAAATGTTAAAAAGGATAGCATAAAGGCCACCTTCTCCTCCCAATTTCATGTGATGTAAGCTACACTATGCAAAAGACTCATTGAATCTTAAAATTTAACAAGTGCTACATAGTAGCCAGTTCTTGTTGCTTAGTTTAAATATAGCTAAATTAAAGTAAAAATATTGAATTCAAGTTAGTGTTAAGGTTTGGAATTTGATAGATTTTACTTATTGGTAAATTGAGGTATTTTTTTATTTGTAATTCCGCATTGTAGTGGTGGAGAATCCAATCCTACCCAATGACAATAATAATGTCTTATTAGCTCCTCACATAGCATGAAGTACAAAAATCAGTTTCCATGAACATTTTCAATAACTATATTTGATTTTTTAAAATATGTTAGATTTTCTATAACTTATTATATTATTTTGCAAAATTAAATAATTATGAGAATATTGTAGTTAACGAAATTTTTTTTTTCTAAAAAAATGTAAGATAATAAATTTTTGATTGGTTAAAACATATGAAAAAATTCAAATATTACATAATAGAAATAAAAAAATATATGAAAACATTAATTAATTAAATTAAATATTACATATTATATATATATATATATATATATATATATATATATATATAACAAAATTAAAATACTGAGATAATTTATAATAGAGGCGGATTAAAATATCAAAAAAATGAAATAAGAAAAAATACATTATCTAAAAAAAAAATAGGAATATTAAGAAAAAGATTATATATTTACTATGATTATGATTGTACCCATGAGAAGATAATAAACCATCCAAAATAATACACATTTATATATAGTGGAAAGTTGGGTCACCGGAAAAAACTAATTAAAAAATGAAATAAGAAAAAATACACTATCTAAAAAAATAGGAATATTAAGAAAAAGATTATATATTTACTATGATTATGATTGTACCCATGAGAAGATAATAAACCATCCAAAATAATACACATTTATATATAGTGGAAAGTTGGGTCACCGGAAAAAACTAATTATGCTTGTTTATTCAATGGTATATTATTTGAATTTTTGTAACAATATCCATTTTTGTTAAAGTTTCAAACTTTCTATTACTAGGAGAAGATGATGTTGTGAACCACAAAATATCAAAATATATATATATATATATATATATATATATATATATATTACATGTCACTCGATAATATATGAGGTATGAGGTATTAGCTGTCATTTAAACCTACATGTTCATAATATATAACTTTTTTTAAACTAAACATTTATTTGTATATTATGGCAACGAATAGATCCCATGCTATTGGGTCATTAATGCTTACCCCCATCTTATGCCATCTTATGCAGCACCATACCCCGCCCCCATGGTATCGACATGGGCATCCTCCAGCAGTAAATGCAATGGTGCGAATTGATCTAATGTATAGATATGACCGAGATTTCCTGCACTGATAGTAATGTAAGCACAATGAAAATAAAAATATTGATAAAATGAAATAGATGTAGCATTCACATCTAAACAATATGAATTTAATATAATGAGTATAAATAACTTTATTTATTTAAAATTATGAATACAAATAATATATTTTAATATATATTATAGTGTAATATATCTATATCTTTGAAAAAAATAAATTTATATATAACCATTTAAAAAAATAAATGTAAAAGAAATTAATTTAATTTATAAATTATTATTTAAATTTATAAATTTTATAAAAAAGTCATACAAATGTTTAAAATAAGTAAATAGAATTTCAGCGTAATTTAAGTTTAAATTTAATGTTATATACAGTAAAACAATATTTATATAAGTTTTATTTAGCAACTTTAAATTAAATGGAATCCATGGAAAATCCAAAATTTCTAAAATGCGCAAGAAAAGGAAAAGAAAATGCCTGCCTTCGTTCATGGGACCCGCAAAAGGATGAAGATTAGACCAGGCTCGTGTCTTCCTGTACTGTGCGTTCATCTTTAAACATTTCGTGTGTCCCGTAACCACATTTATTGTGGCCGATTACCATGGCATGAAATGGCGGCATGGCTATGGTCATACATAAAAGGGGGTACTATAAGGCATTAAAATCCCTATAGCATGGGATTTATGGCTTGGCAACCAATAGGTCCCATGCTATTGGGCCCTTAATGCTTACCCCCATCTTATGCCATCTTATGCAGCACCATACCCCGCCCCCATGGTATCGCCATGGGCATCCTCCAGCAGTAAATGCAATGGTGCGAATTGATCTGATGTATAGATACAACCGAGATTTCCTGCACTGATAGTAATCACGGCATTAATGTTATTCAATAACGAGCCCATTTGAATTCGAATTCAAATTTGAATTTAAGCGCCCAAAATTCAGCGCTCATCCATATTTCAACAACCACATTCGAATTTCTTCAGAGCTCCGTCAACCGGAAAAAACGTTGTATCTCCCGCGGTCATTTCAAATATTTTCAAAAAGGCCGGCCCGCTCTTTTGCATATTGATTCCCTGTTCAGTTTTGTTTTGTCAATGAAGTTGCAAGATAGAATATCATGACCTCGCCCTTCAAATTCGGTCTGCCAGAGATAAAACTCAAGAGCAGACAATGAACGAAGCAATGAAGGCTCTGTGCTCCACAGAAAACAAGCAATATGATGACGTCGAGAGCGCTATGACCGAAGAATTAAACTCTTTGGCCATGGGGATCTCAGAGAGCAGATGGCAGCGGAAGCAGGATGAAGTTATGTTGAAGGATTGGGGTTCATATAGATCACTGGAAAAAAACCTTGAGCTGGAGATAATGGGGAGCGAAATGAGCGTGGTGACGGAATCTGGCGGAGACTCAGCGTATTTGAGGATCCGAGAAGGTAATCAATGGAGAAATCTGGGAAGCTATCGTCCTCTTAGTACAAAGGCGTGGTTCCTCAGGGCAACGACAGGTGGATAACAAATGTGCTGGAAAATATTGCCACTTCATTAATACACCGAAAATTGGCAAACTCTTGGTCGGTGTTGGATCGGTCGTAAACATACATATATACATCGACTCCTTTAACTGTAAATCCCAAAAAGCGGAGGAGAGACCTTTCTCCTTTTCTAATGTTCGGTTGATTTTTATTCTTGGTTCTGTCCAAGACGACGATTCTTCTGAATCATTGGTTTCTCAATTTTTTAGCGTTGAATTGAAATGTACACAAAAATTTCAGCCTGTTAAGACCCGTTGTTGTTATGAACCACCTGCAGTGATGGTTCAACGTGAAAAGGGTTATTAGAGTCTTATGGAATAGAAATGATGCATTAAATTAGATTCTTATGGATAACAACAACAGAACAGAGAATTCACCTTAAGTTTTGGTTATGAAGGGAAAATTTGTTCATCCCAATGGGAGCCATGGAAATTGAAAGACAAAATCTCCCTAATTCAGATAAAGATGGCAAGAAGGAAGAAGGATAAAGTGCATTTGATTAGAAACTAATGTATTTTAGAATTATCTGCTAGGGAATATATGTAAAATATATCACCTGTCAGCTATCGTGGAACAAGAAACATGCTGTAACTATTTTTTGTTGTTGTAATATTCTCAAAATCATTAAGTTTAAATTTGTTTGTATTGTGTCAATTTCTATCTATTGTGAGGCAACAACGTCTTTTTTATGGAATGAATATATATACAAAACCAACACAATCGGTAGGAGTTTATACATTTTCAAATAATGACAAGATTTATAATACCATTTCCATTTTACTATTTACTATTTGATGACACCATCAATTAAGAATATGCATTACAATGGAGCTCTTTCAAAAATTTATACTCTCATACAAATGAATAGTGAATTGCCAAATTTAACTTTGCAAAAATCTACAAAAATATTTAACCAAAAACCTGCTTATCCATGCTAATATAGATTTACCCTTATAGATATTGCAATTATTAAATTAAATAAAATTAAAGCATCAAATGATATATATGTAAATGCATTTGGTACATAACTATTACAACCACTAAAATTAAGTAGATGATAAATGCCATGCATCAATTTGTAATACATAATTATTACAACAACTAAAATTAAGTAGATGATAAATTCCATGCATCAATTTGTAATAGACCTAGTTGACTTAGATCATGATACATCTCACATTATCCATATTCAAAAATTTAAAAAAAATAAACATAAAAATTAATTCAATTATGGCTTCGTTTTAAACTTATTAGCATTATTATTAATTATAAAAAGAAGTAATGGTATTAAAGCAGAGTTATTAACAATGCTTTTAATAGCGACATTGAAGAAAGTTAGGGTTTTTGGTCCTTGAACCTTGCATCGAGAGACCCTCCTCTTTCTCCCATTGTTGTTGACGTGCTCTAATGCAAGCTCCAGGCTGAGTGGGATCATGATGGTGCCTCTCAGAGGAGTGGGATCTGCCCCCTCCTTCATGTCCATCCTCATTGGAGTGCTTCGCTCACCTGCTGCCCCCTCGTCTAACACAAAGGTAAACAACTCGAATCGTTGGCCCTTGGTGTTCAATGGAAATTGTGCATGAGAGGTTGTTGCTTTCCAAAAGCAACCAAGAATCCTAAAGTGGTGATCCCAAACAACCGCCTTGAGAAATTTGCCAGTTTATGCAGGATCATGCAATCATTTGTAAATTCATGGGTATTTGGCCCAAAGAAGCAGATATACTGCGATGGATCCAGATCAAATGGCAACCAAAAGCCCCCTTTGATCTTTGCCTACATGCCAAGGGTTTTTTCATAGTAATCTTCAAAGATTTGGATGACTGAAAGAAAATCCTGGATAATGGCCCTAATTTCATGAATAGTGCTGGTCTATTTATGAGGCACTGGGAACCCTGCGATAACCTAGAGAGGAATTGTTTTTTAGCTTCCCCTATCTAGTTTTGACTATATTCTCTTCCAAATGATTTTTGGGAGATGGACATTTCTAAATCAATCGGCAACTCCATCCAAAGATCAAAGTGATCCAATCAGTGTAGAATGTTGGTATAAGGAACACGCTGAGAGCTTTTTCTTCTACCAAAAACAAGATGTTGCTGAAAACATCCCTTTTATCATAGGCATACAGACAAAGTGGATGCGTTAAATGATGCTAAAATATTCTCACAACAATATAATCTCAATGGATTCAACATTTAGTACAAATAAGTACGGGGTGAGTACAAAATTACCCTAAATCTAATTCATTTATTCAACACCATTTTAATGCTTGTATCTTATATAAATATAATTATGTACTTTGTAATGTAGTATCAACTTTACACTTTAATGGTCTTCGACAAACATCACAATGGGGTTCCAGTAGCTTGGGTGATATCATCACGCAATACTATAGCTGATATTTGTAAATGGATGTCAACTCTCTTTGCCATTGGGAAGAAAGAGCAACCAGATTGGCATGTTAAAGCCTTCATTACAGATGATGCTACTGCTGAAATTGAAGCATTAAGGTGATGTGTTTATTCTTTTTATAAGAGACATAAAAATATTCTTAATGTATATTCTCTCTAAAAATTATGTTATTCCAGGTCTTCAATCAACTGTACAATATTATTATGTGTGTGGCATGTTCGTCGTGCATGGCTGAAGAATGTTGGAAACAAAGTCCAAGGAAGGGAAAACCAAATTCGAATTTTCCATGCTTTAGGAGAAATCATGCACACATGTGCACCATCGGTATATCAAGCAAAGGTACCTAAGTGAGAAAAACAATGCATGCCATAGGCGGGTTGATTGGTTGATTTATGTGTTGTTGACAAAGGTTGTATTATATTACAATCATATGCAACGTTTAAAAGAAGCTGGTTGTGTACGACCCAAAAAAATTGAGGAACAGTTGAATTCATCCAGGTGTAGAGCTAACCAAATCCCAAATGAAGATTGTGTGCTTGATGAAAAGAGTAACAACGATTATTGGGTTCGTAGCCAAAATAACAATACTCGTGATATTTGGTACAATGTCATATATAAAGATTCCAATCTACACTTTTGTAATTGCAAGTGGGCCTTAAATGGAAACATCTGTAAACATGTATTGAAAGTTGAGATGTTGGCAAGTAACATTAGTTTGGGTGAAAATGTATTCCCTAATGTCACTAATCCTACTACAGAAATTACTAGAATTGTATTTGATTTGAATGAATCACCTATATTGGGCCCAGAAATCCAAACAGAGCTTCTACCATGCTTTGATTCTCCTCCCATTCTAAATTATCATAATGAAACAAGCATTGATGATTTAGATAATTTCTCATATAATGTTGAAACGACCAATGTACGACCAGATAGTGCATTATTTGAAGATGATGAGATGAAACGTGTTAACTCATCAACTCATGAGAAATTGAGATCCATAATACCTACAAATTTGGAACAGGCATACGCATTAAACAACTTGGTAGACAAAGTATGTCAAGAATACAACAAAATGTTTTTCAATACTATAACTCCATCCAAGATCACTACCAAGAGAAAACATAGTTTCTTGAGCCCAGTCAATAAGAAAAGGTGTTGTGGTCACAAGTCAAATGTAGGGAAAGATAAACTACAATTTGAAAGGGTTGGACGAGTTCGTGCAAAAAAAAGAGCATGAATGAACAGCTAGAGTTGTCTTCTCAACGACAAAGAACTGTGGACCACATGCCCGAGTTAGTGCAACATTCTATTATACACAAAAATGGTAAATCTGATGTTATGCATTTTTTCATGTGAAATATGATATACTATCATTTGCAATGCATAGGCATAACTATATGAACTTTTTTGTTGTTACAGTTGACGGGCCAACTTGTCGACTCTAATTATTTGATGAGCATGTCGATGAAAGAAACTATAGCATTGGGAGCACTTCTCCAATCAGTACTATCCCAATTCCCTCCCCGAGGGTGCTTCCCCCTATTGTACAACCAATGGGGATGTATTGTCGGCCACACCCACCACCTTTTTCCTTCATAAATTCTCCCATTCCTATAACCGCCTCCCCAAACCCTTCCCAATTCCCACCCCTCCCCTTTAACCATCCGCCCTTCTCATTGTTCCAATCATCCACCCTTAACATTCCAATTTCCCCCCCAGGGTGATCGCTCGCCCTAGGGTTATTCCCACTATCGTACAACCAATGGGGATGTATCATCGCCTCAACCCACTAGATTTTTCCAATTTTTCTCCCACCATGCCTTTATCCATCACCACTGAACCATGCCTATATCCATCACCAAGTGCTCCACCATCTACCCAGGAAGGGCAGTGTTCTCCATTGCCTTAGATCTTCATGGTGAGAATGAGTAGTTGATCAAAAACTTATCATTAATTAACGAAATTGATTATATGCATTTTGGATTTTACAACTAATTGGTTATTGAATTTTTGCAGCAATATCACTTTGGAAATGCACTTGGGAGTGCCAAGAGTGGCGATGGTGACTTATACACCCAATTTCTAGATCAGTCGTGAGGCGACATTTCCATAATGTCATTCATCGGCATGAACTTCCATTATCTATGTTGGGAATGAAGTTCCATTTTGTAGAAAAGAAAAATGTATAACTAGACAAATTTGGAATACAAATACAAGAATTTGAACTTGTGTGTATGACAATGTCTTCATTGACTTTTAAATTCATGATGTGGATTTGATGTTATATGCTATCAATGTTACATTAGTTTTGAGGAATGTAGTTAGAATGGATTTATTTGTTTCATTTACAAGTTATCAAGTTTGCAAGTTAAGTTACTTTTATATTTATATCTTACTCAATGTTGCACGTATGAAAAAACATATCATTACCAAGGAACTTTGCTTAGTTATAATAATAGATGTATCATGTACATGAAGAGAGCATATATATGAATTTAGATTTATTTTAATTTTTTATTTATGAAAAAGAAAACTAAAGTTGAATTTATGAAAAATAAAAGTACACTATACATGCCATATAAGAAAATCTGCAAAAATAGATAATGATTTGAGCCTTTACCACTTAACTACTAACATTTAAAGATGAAAACTTTATTGATAAGTGGTGTAGTATTATTTAAGTTTTATGGATAGGTGGCTAACAGACTTGGTTTCCCACTAGGCAAGTTGAGACCACCTAACCAATCTATGTGGTGTAAATTTGCTTTATAAACTAATGAATAAAAGATCTACCAAGCTTAACTATATATATATATATATATATATATATATATATATAACAAAAAAATAATTTTAATGTGGACAATGTAGTTCACATATAAAACATCTCACGTAAAATATTTTAATGTCATATATATAGAATTATTTTAAATTTTTTTGTATATATCATATAAAGAAATTGAAAAAATAAATTTTGTGGTTGTGTTGTCCATATTAAAACTAAGTATATAGTAAGTAATAGCAACAATGCATGCATTTAATTAAAACTAAGTGTGTGTGTATATATATATATATATATAGATAGATAGATATATAATATGTTTTTTTAAGTGAATATTTTATTTTTATTTTAAAATGGACACTTGTTAATTCTAGGTTAATACAAAGCCAATTACGTATCTCCTTTATACTAGGTTGTAAAATGCACAACAAATCTAGTGAGCACAATGAAAATAAAAATATTGATAAAATGAAATAGATGTAACCATTCACATCTAAACAATATGAATTTAATATAATGAATATAAATAACTTTATTTATTTAAAATTATGAATACAAATAACATATTTTAATATATATTATAGTGTAATATATCTATATCTTTGAAAAAAATAAATTTATATATAACCATTTAAAAAAATAAATGTAAAACAAATTAATTTAATTTATAAATTATTATTTAAATTTATAAATTTTATAAAAAAGTCATACAAATGTTTAAAATAAGTAAATAGAATTTCAGCGTAATTTAAGTTTAAATTTAATGTTATATACAGTAAAACAATAATTATATAAGTTTTATTTAGCAACTTTAAATTAAATGGAATCCATGGAAAATCCAAAATTTCTAAAATGCGCAAGAAAAGGAAAAGGAAAAGAAAATGCCTGCCTTCGTTCATGGGACCCGCAAAAGGATGAAGATTAAACCGGGCTCGTGTCTTCCTGTATTGTGCGTTCATCTTTAAACATTTCGTATGTCCCGTAACCACATTTATTGTGGCCGATTACCATGACATGAAATGACGACATGGTTATGGTCATACATAAAAGAGTTACTATAAGCCATTAAAATCCCTATAGCATGAGATTTATGGCTTGCCATTACTTTAATCGGTAAAACTTAGGCTCACGTACACAATTTAATTTTGGGATGGGACAAAAGCAATAGCCCCATGTGTTGCAATGAATACTCATTTATATAATTCCATTTTATATAATTTAAATTTCAAAGCTCACTAACCTAACGCCACGTTTTCCCTAATGTGAACAAAAGGGATAAATTAAAAAGTTTTATCGATACTTTGAGAAGTCCAAGCATTCCAATGATTTGGCAAAAAATAGAATTTAGAAATGACAAAGAATTATTCTTTAATATTGAACATTTTATGAGAGGAAAATCTTTGCACAAGAGCCTATGTTTCTACAACATAGTTGTTTGGGTTTTTCTTGTCTATGTCCAATCAAGTCAAGTTGCAATTCTTGCTTTTTAATAAAAACTATTAAATAATCCCTTAGCTAATATGAAATATGAAATTAGTGAGCATTGTTGAATGGTTTGCGTCCATTGTTGTTTGTAGAGATTACAAATGACTCACTTTGTGATTATTGTATTGTAATGAATTAATAAACTTGTTTAGACACATCTTATATGTGTTTGATTTCTGGAGGTTTATAAATGTTTTTCTTGTATATTGGAATTTTTATAAAAAAGTTAAAAAAAAAAAATTCAAAAAAGTTGAAACGAACGACCTTTTTCCAAATGGCCCGTATTCTGCTATCCAGTCGTTCGTACTTTGCTATCAAGTCAGGACCAAATTAGTGAGGGGACCATTGTTTTTCCGGGTTCATTAATGGAAGCAATAAGTAATAAGATGTGCAAATTCTTAGTCAATCAAGTTGAAGATAAATAAATTAAATTATTGTTAATAGATAATAAATTTCAATCTATAATGTTTTTTTTTAGACTGTAGCGGGTAAAGATATTATTGAGCGGCAAACCAGCTGCCGCGTACTGAATCATTACATCAAAGAGGGAATTCGCTCTTTCCACAGTTTTCGAGCCTCAACAAGTCTGAGAGCCTAGATAATTTTACATTGCTGAATTGGAGTTTGAGAATGGATCGGTCCAAGTAAACTTTTCACTGCCATAACGACGACGCTTCAATTCAGATGACCGGAGTCCACCTGATGCTTGCCCAGATGATGGCTTGTCGATCCAGGATGAGACCTAGATCCAAACCTTAAAATCAACTCGAACCTCTCTGTTGTTTTTGCGATCAATCCCTTACCACCGCTGGCTACCGTTCTTTGAGCCCAACCGTCCAGTTGGGTAGCAGCTCGTAAGAATCTGATTTTATTGCCTTTCTCAATGACAGAAGGCCCTCCTCGTCTTCTTTGTTGAAGCCCGCCACTGCTGAAGATGCTTCTGAATAGAATAGTTAAGCTGAATCCTGAAGCACGCTTCTCTGGAGACAGAATCCCTTCCAATCGGAGATTAAGGGATGATGCATATAGACTCATCAGAGTTGACTAGCAGTGATCTTCTGCAACGGGTAGAGCCCAGATTGGCTTCCAGGTCAGCTTGACTGTTCAGGTGTCTCAGAATATGAAAAAAGGATATTTTCCGGAATTGGGCCAGAGTTAACCTGATTTTCTTGAATATGGAGACTAATTGAATCTGCGAAGGAGTTGAATTGAGGTTCAATGCTTGGATGATCAGCCTGGAGTCTCCAAAGACCGACAAAGTCAACAGTTTCCTTTTGATAGCCAGATTGAGCCCTTGCCACAGAGCCAGAGCTTCAGCTCTGTTATTAGATTCGATGCCCAGCCCCCAGTGGAACCGAAGTTCAGTTGAACCATCCGGATTCAGAAGAACCCCACCCCCACCTGCAGCTCCGGGGTTGCCTTTAGAGGCCCCGTCGAAGAAAAGGCAGTGTTCCCCCAAAGCAGATCGCCATTTGATAAACTCTTGTTCTTCCAGGCGGATTTCCCAGTTAGCTTGGGAGATAGCAGGAGGTATGGGCTTGGAATCATAGTTTGGAACAAGTTCTTTGAGCCAAATCTCCTCCTCACTGTCCAGAGCTGCTTCATTCCTTAAAGCATGTTTGGTGTCCAAAGTCTCTCCCAGTAATGCTTGGATTTTAATAATAATTTTGCCAGGAGTGCATTTTTCATCCCTGAACAACCTATTGTTCCTCTCCAACCACAGCTTCCAGCAGGTGAATTTAGGGATCCATATCCAGGCTGTTTTGAGGAGGCATTTTTTAGAAAGATTGAACGGGGACAATTTGGCCCAATTGTGAAGCAGGAAAGGAATGTTACCAGGAAGCTCCACTTTGTCAACCCCTGACCTCAGGACCCCCCTCTAGACCTCACGGGCAAAGGGACAAAGTAACAACAGATGGTTAGCCGACTCTTCCTCTGACACACACAAAGGGCATCTGGAAGGCCCTTCCATTCCACGTTTTCTCAGAATATCTCTGGTGAGAATGCTGTTATGAGCTAACGTCCAACAGAAGAAGTCAATTTTGGGAAGCGAAGGAAAGGCCCAAATAAATCTCCATTGAGTAGGATCAGGGGGGACATTAGTAGTAGCTGTTATACTTTTGTATCCTTCAGAAACTGTGTAGCTGCCAGAGATGGAGCCCCACCCTCTTTTGTCCTTAACTGTTGCTTTAATTGGAGATTTTCCTTGAAGTTTATCTAAGAGAAGCGAAGCTTCAATCTGCAGCCTTTGGGGAATCTCTCCCAAGTACCGGCTATCCCACCGCCTTCCATTATCATTTGTCCAATTTGAAATGTCCCACAGGGTGTTCAGGTTGTTGGATTGTAGCCAGTTTTTAATGTTTGTCAGGCCTTCAACATGGTTCAGAGGCTGTTCACCAAGGATTGCATCATCCCAGATTCTGATTTTTTTTCCCATTACCTGGTATCCAGTAAAGGTTGTGATTGAAATGTTCCATAGCAGAAAGACAGAGTTTGAATATCGGAGAACCTTTAATGATTTTTAGAGGCTAGTCCAAACACCTCAGCCGCTGTCCGTTGAAGTATTTCTTCCACAACACTCTCTTACTCCAGCTCGCCTTTCCAGCAACAATATTCCATAGAATTTTGGTGCCCAGGGAGAGATTCTGGGCACCCAGATCTCTTAATTGAAGACCTCCTTCCAACATTGGTTTTTTAATAGTGTCCCATTTAACTAAATGGAGTCTTTTTTCATTATTTTCCCCCCCTTCCCATAGGAATCTTCTCAGCAGACTGTCCATTTTACAGATGAAGGTTTTGGGAGCAAGCAGAATGGAATGTTGATAAAGAGGCATACTTGTGAGAACGAATTTCATCAGGACAACCTTCCCTGCATTGTTCAGCCAAGTGGCTCCCCAATCTTGAATTCTTAATTTTAGTTTGTCAAGTAGGGGCATCCAATGAGCAACTTTGGGAGTGGATTTGAAGATTGGTATCCCCAGATATTTTAGAAACTCCCAGGTCTGAATTCCTTTCATCTCTAAGAGCCTGGCAATATCAACCAGTTCCTTGACTGAGCAGTTCCAGCCATAGATAGTGCTTTTTCGATAGTTTATCTTGTTGCCCGAGACCTCCTTGTAGATGTCCAACTCCTTCTTAAAGGATCTTGCAGAATTTATGCTCGCTCCTCCAAGCAATAGAGTATCATCAGAAAATTGGGCATGGTTAATGTCTTTAACATTGGAAGCCATTCTGAGTCCTGACAGAGTTTGGATTTGTTGATAGCTATCAAGTTGGAAGCTAAGCACAGAGGCTTGAATAGCATAGAGGAGCGGGGACAACGGGCAACCTTGTCTTAAGCCCCTTGATGCGTTGAAGAACTTTGTTGAGCGGCCATTAACCAGCGGCGCAATCCAAGGGGAGCCGATGCAGGCTTTCACCCAATTTATGAAGGTTATAGAGAAGCCCAATTTCTTCATAACAGCATAGAGGAAATCATGTTTCACCCTGTCAAAGGCATTTGCTAGATCAAGCTTTATCACCATTCCTTTCTCTTTTCGATGGCAACTTGAATGAACTGCTTCTTGCACCAGCACAATATTGTCCAAAATCTTTCTCCCCTTGATGAAACCTCCTTGATTTTCCGGAATGATATCTGGCAAAACATTCTTGAGACGGTTGGCTATTGTTTTGGTGATCAGTTTATAGCTGGTGTTACACAGTGAAATGGGCCGATATCTACCAAAATCAGCAGCTCCTTTCTCTTTTGGGATCAGGGCCAAGAAGGCCGAGTTGGTGCTGCCTCCGATCTTGGAACAAGATTGAGATTTCCTAAGCATTCTCAAAAGATCTTTATTGATAGTAGACCAGCAAGTTTGAAAAAATCTGGCATTGAACCCATCAGGCCCAGGAGCTTTATCTGGCTCCATGCCGTCCAAAGCCTTCTTGAGCTCATCCATGCTGATCGGAGCCATCAGCATAGCGTTAACAGATTCATGAACACGATGAGGGATTAGGTCAAGGGGGTAGGCTTGGAAGTCTAAAGGAGGGTTTTCAGGAGTCGTATAAAGCTCTTTGAAGAATGTGAAAGCAGCACTTTTGATGCCTTCAAAATCTTTGACCACTGTATCTTGGGATCGAATTTCTGAAATAGATTTAAATTGCTTGCGAGCTTCGGCTTGCTTGTGGAAGAAACTGGTATTCTTGTCGCCGGCCTGCAACCATAAGTTTCTGGATTTTTGTCTCCAGTACTCCTCTTCTTCCCTACTGTCTCTATGGAGAGTTTTTTGCAGCTCAACTTCTCTTTGAATCAGATTTTGAGATATAACAGACTTCTCCATTGCAGATTGATGGGCAGCAAGGTTTTCTAAGGATTCTTTTCTCTTGGCAGTGGGTGTTTTCAGAGTTTTAGCCCACTCCTTGAGTCTTCTTTTAAGGCCCCTCAATTTTTCTTCCCACACATAGAAAGGAGATCCCAGGATCTGCCGATTCCAAGCTTCAGAAACCACTTCATGGAAACCATCTTGCTGAATCCACAAGGGACTGAATCTAAAAGGTATTGGACCAAGGTTTCCATCAAGGGAGAGCTCGAGACTGATAGGTTTATGATCAGAAGTGCAATTTGGGAGGATTTTAGACGAGGCTGTTAGACCACATGAAAGGAAAGAGGATTGGACAAGGAATCTGTCCAGACGAGCAGCTATGTGGTTGGGCCCTAATCTTTTGTTGGTCCAGGTATATTTTCCAACAGAAGGCTTGATATCCTCAAGATCCCAATCTAGCATTACGTCTTCCACCCATTCTCTAGCTGGATCCCTTACTGGGGAACCCCCCTTTTTCTCATCAATGGTAAGAGTGACATTCAGATCACCTGCAATAATGATATTTCCTGGCTTGTGCAATAAAAGAAAGGACTGAAGCGAGTCCCAACAAAATTTTTTCTCCACTGGAAGGACCGGAGCATAAATATTAAACATACTTACTTGTTGCCCAGAATCTTTGTGGAGGAGCTGGATGAAAATCCAATGAGAGCAGTTTTCTTCTTGAATCAATTCATATTTTGAGCTGTCCCAGAAGGAGGCAAGCCCACCAGAGGCTCCCCTAGCGCTGACAGCTCTTCCGGGACCTTTGTGCCAGAATGTCTTACTAGTTTGGAGGAGCGGATTATCCTCCATCTTTGTCTCCTGGATGAGAAGGATTTCAGGCGAATGTATCCTAACAATGTCTTTCAGGGCTTCTTCTTTCAGTCTGCTGCCTAACCCTCTGCAGTTCCAGGAGACGTACTTCATTATTTACTGCCTTGGGAGGTGGTGGCTCCTTTTGGAGCCCTGCTCTGCTTGCGCCCAGATCTAGTGTTCATCATTCCTTTTAGAGTTTTCTGGGAGCCTTGAAGGACATCCAGATAAGTTTTCTCCTCTCTCTATTTCTTCTTGGATTTTCGACCCCTAGTCGATTTGATAGGAGTGATTTGTGATCCATTTGATTCGGTGTCTCTCTCTTCTGACTCTTCCCCTGAGTCAGAGGCTGGACTGATGTGCTCCTCATTACCTTCGGTTCCCCTTTGATCAGCAGCTACTAGAGGATCCAGTGAGTTTTCTACGGTTTCTTTCAGTTTATTCGAGTGGTCTTCAGTTTCTTCCTGATTCTCTGTTACATTCACCTTTTCAACTGAAGGGGGGCCTTCTTTTGTGATTGGTTTGGTCTGAGAATTGGACTGGGGGTTCCCCATTGTTCTAGATTTTGTCTGTTCAGTAGCCTTTGAGACTACCTTGCCCTTTTTTATCTCTTTCCATCCTTCTTCTTCCACCTTGTCCCTTGATGGGGCTTTAGGGTAGTTTCGTTGGAAATGACCATGCTCATGACAGATTCTGCACTTGAAGGGCAGTTGCTCGTAGTCCAGTTTCTGGAAGTGATGCCATTCTCCAACTGTAAGTTTAATGGCTTCCGGCAGACCAGCTTCCAAGTCAACTTCCACGCAGATTCTTGCGCAGGTGTATTGGCCCCTATTGTCAGCTTTGTCAATGAATCGACCCAGCCCGTTTCCAATCTTTTGAAGGGATTGGTAGCTCCAGCAGTGGATCGGCAGGTTGGGGAGCCGGACCCAAACAGGGACCTCCTTTGGAACATCGACTGAAGGGTCAAAATCAGGGGTCCATTTGTTCAGGAAAAGGCCTTGATTTCCCATGAAATACAGACCATTTCTGAACACCAGGTCATGGTCTTCCTTGGTAGTGAATTCGAAAATGAAAAATCCTCTGCCGACAGCATAACAGATCACGTTGTTCGTCAGCAGAGGCCTCCAATTTCGTTGAACCCATTCATCTGTTGATTTTGTTGATGGCCAGCGACCCATAAATTGCCCGACCAATCCTCTGTTAGCCAAGGCAAGAGCTATTTTGATTGGTTGTTCTTCAGGCAGAGCGATCTCTGGTATTTCTTCAAGCTTTTTGATAAACGTTGGGACTTCAGGATTTGGGCGTTTTTTCCCTTTCTGAGTCAGGAGATTTCTGAATGCGGTTGCAGCAGAGAATGGAGGGGGGGGAGAGGCCTCTCCGCCCCCTGGAGCACCCATGGCGGCGGCTCAACACGCTGCGTTTCTTGACCTAATCGCAGTTTGAAAACGCGCGCGCGCAGCAAGTTTCTGGGAACTTTTGATTTTATTCACCTCTGTACAACATTATTACTGGCCACAAGGACAACAATTGCAAGATCTCAATCTATAATGTTAAACTATAGAAAGTTTGCAATTGTTTTTGGTCAAACCCAAACTAATATGGGTTTTACGAAAAAAACCCAATGCATTGTCTATCGCTCGTGAGAGGGATAAAGAGATGTTGATATTATATCGTGATTTTTCGGAAAGATTTACACTGGAGAAATTAGTAGATCTATACAAATGAGATTCAAAGGATTTTGTATTGATGTCATATGTAAAAGAAAAATAAAAATCAATTATTGTATAACATTCTTGTAATTTTGAACACTATTTTTATTTCAAAAATATAAAGATAATTATAAAAATGAATAATTTATAAAATAAAATATTGTATAAGTTTTAGTTTCTATTACATAGATGAATAACTAGTGTTTGAGGTTGTATGGATCTAGGGTTTTTTAACCATCACCACTTTGTCCTGTTCGGGTGTTGCAAAGAATCAAACATTTGTAGTTCAAATGTGCAAATGGATGATCTTCGCTCTGTAAGTTTGAATCTAGGGTTTCTTCTTCATGAGTTTTGACTCTCTGTGCTTACACATGGTTATATCTAGTTGTTGTTAGTCAGATCTGTATCCATGATGCCTCCAAGTTGCTTTCATAAGGTCATGGTCCAATGGTTCGTTATTGCTAAAAAAAGGTCGAGTTTTGAAGAGCTCCTTGCATTTTTGTTTTTCGATGGATGGTCTTTCCAATCTCATTAATGTAAGTCATGCCTCGCTACGCATTGGTACTTCTTCAATGGGTCAGTCATGTCCTGAGCAAAACATATTTTCAAAAAGGGTGGAAACAATCCCTTTCCTTGACTTGTGGTCCTCTTTGACAAAAAATAACATTAATATCCCTAAGGGAAAATGGGAAATTGGGAAGTTTATTGGCCTTTGGCCCAATCCTAGCTCTGTTTTGGATTGGATCTCTAAAAATTGAGAGATTGTGAAGCATTTGGTACCGTGTAGTTTGGAAAAGGTTTTTATGCTTTTATTTTTGAAATTCGAGAGGATAGGGATGATCCATAAATTGTCGTGGATATTCCACTCAACAATTTGTCACAATAGATCTATTAAAATTATGCTTAATTTTTTTGAAATCTACAGTATCAGGGTTTATTTCTCCTTATATTTATGGATTTGTTAATTATTGTTTACTATGTATGCATGTAAATTATGAAATAACTATGAAATAAAACTCACAAATGAAATATTTACACAATATATAACATGGGAAACCCTTTCGAAAGAAAACCCAACTAGAAAGTGAGGCCTCTTTGCTGTCTTTCTCTTAATGGAAAATGGATGCAAGCACAAAGAAGTGAGGCTTATGTATTGTGGGCTACCACAATGCATAAATCCTCTCTGTTTGCTC
Source organism: Pinus tabuliformis (assembly GCA_031772625.1). Lineage (NCBI taxonomy): Eukaryota > Viridiplantae > Streptophyta > Pinopsida > Pinales > Pinaceae > Pinus > Pinus tabuliformis. The sequence continues at coordinate 958,048,537 of CM062808.1, read as the reverse complement.
TCTCCCTATCCACTCTCTGATACTATGCTCGTCTATGAAACAAAATGCATTCTAATAGAATTGAAACCCTTTTTCTCCTAATGGCCTAGTTATAACACAACCTTATAGCCTACTAATGGTTAAGTTTGACTCCTTCAATTGTTAACTAGAGCTACAATATTGTATCTTCTATAGTCTTATTCATTAAGATCACGTGGATGACCCCATTTCCATGAATAATGGGGGTTGATGTGGCATCCTCTCAAACTATGTTGGTTAAAACAAGAAGATCAACTCCCAAGTGGCATAACTTTTGCATACAAACTTCAATTAAGGCAACTCTTGCATTGTTGGAAAAATATATGTGTGTAGAATAGTATAAAAAAGTGTGGCATTTAAGTGGAAAATTTTTACCCCTAAAAACCATTGTTTGATACTTGAAGTTGCTCCTGGAAATTTTCAGACCCCAATTTGTCAAACCGAGTCGTATGGGTAAAATGATCTTGTGAGTTGATTCTTCCATTTATTCCACTCTAAAAGCATTGAGATGGATGAAAAGTAATATAATGATCCAATTTGGATCACACTTCTCCAATTTTGGAGGCTTTGAGTCCCCAAAAGATTCTACCAAATGAGGTGAGGAAAAATTTCCTCCACCTTCTCTCGAGTGTGCCATTTAGCCTTACCTAGAAATTGTCCTTTGAACCCAATATTCCAAAGGTAATGTTACCCCTGTATTGTAGTTATGGACTTCTTCTACAAAATTATATCCTTTTCCAACTCTTCTTGAGCATCTGGTGCCAAATCCTATATAGAAGGTGGGACTTGCTCCTCTTCCTGATCTAGCATGGAAGGCTCATAGAGTTTCAAATTCTCTACATTCATCGTTGTGTAAATGCACACATATGGGGGTAGACTGAGTCTATAGTCCTTATATCCCACTTTTTCCAATATCTCTAAGGGATCATACCATAGAGACTTGATTTTCTTACCAGGACCTTGTAGCCTCTCCTTATTCAATTGTAACCATACTCTATCTCCCATGTCGAAGGACTTCTTTGTTTTGTGTTGATCATGTCTAGCCTTATATTTTTCTTGTGACTTATGTAGTGTTTCCTATACCTATAAATGGATTTTCTTGATCTTATCAACATTTTTTTTTTGCCTGACATCCCTTATAATATCCTCCCTCACTCCTCCTTGCATCCCAAACCCAATATCCATAGGTGAAGGTGGAAAATATCCAAAACAACATTCAAATGGGGACCTACCAGTAGAAGTTTGGATTACTCTATTATAAGAGTGTTGTATATATACTAGATTTTCATCCAAGGTCTTTCGATGCTTATAATTGTAACCCCTCAAAAGCTACACCAAAGTCCTATTGTCTACTTTTGTTTTCCCATTTGCTTGTGAATGGAATGTCGTCGACCTCTTTATCTTCGTGTCCATATTCTTCCACAATGTAGTCCAAATGCATTGATAAATATTGTGTCCTTGTCTGAAATAATGATCCTCGGTATCACGAAGTGCACATAGACTTGTCAAAAGAAAAGTTTGTCGCTTCTTGTCGCTTAATGGTATATTTACAGGGCATCAAAACACACATCTTACTCAACTTGTCAATTACCACAAACATGTAGTCATGTCCCTTCTTGGTTGTTGGTAACCTCACATAAATTCCATGGAAATTATTTCCTAAGGATGAGTGGGTACATGTAAGGGATGATATAGGCCTTGTTTCTTGTTACTGGGCTTGCTCGTACAACAAAGCATACACCCTCTTATGAACTTAGTTACATGTTCTTACATCTTGGGGCAATACACATACCTCTGCAAGTTGGCCATTGTCTTCCCTACACCAAAGTGCTTGATAACCTTGGAGGTGTGAGCCTCTCTAATTAGTTACAATCATGCACTTTAGGGATCATATAACTTATCTAGCTTGTTGAGTAACCCATCCAAGAGTAGTCAATTTTGTTGTCACCATTGTGCACATGAATTTGGCTTTGCAATTTTTTAAACACCTCCTTGAAGTCCCCATCCTCTAAATATTCCTCTCTGTATACATCATGGGTGAATGGCTCCATGTTCATCAAAGTTCCCAAAGCTATGATGTTTGATGTGTGCGGACTTCAAAGAATGTTGACCAACATGTTTGTGTTTCCCTTCTTATACTTGATCACAAAATGAAAATTTTGTAGAAACCCCGTCCACTTATAATGCACGACTTTCTGTAGCTTACTCTGGGCCTATAAATATTGTAGTGGCTAGTGATCTGTGTGGATTACTATATCCTTTCCCATGAAATAGTGTTTCCACTTCTTCATAGCTTGCACCAAGGCATAGATCTCCTTGTAATAGGTTGGGTAGTTAAGAAATGTCCATGAAATACTTCGGTAGTGTACATGCCTTCATCCCTACATCAATACTACTCCCATAGCATACCCACTCGCATTTGTCCCCACTTTGAAGGGCTTCTGCAAGTTCGATAAAGCCAAAACCAGTTCTTGACTCCTAAAAGGCCCTCTGTTGACCCTTTCCCCACTAGAAACTCTTACGACTCATTGCTATGGTGCGAAGTGGTGTTGTTACTTCTGGAAATGAGGCCATGAATTTCCTCAAGTAATGTGTTTCCGTAGTGAAACTCTTGACCTCAAAAAAATTAGTCGGCATCGACCACTTGATGATAGCCTCCATCTTCGTGAGATCTATCTTCAACTCTCCTCCACCTATCACATATAGCATATTCACTAAAGGTTATTATGCAAACTCACACTTCTTGAGATTTTCCAACAGGTTATGCTTCTTTAATCTCTCTAAGATCCGTGTCAAATGTGATATGTGCTCCTCCCAAGTAGCACTCTCTACTAGTATATGCTCTAAATAGACAATAACAAATGAATATATAAAAGGGCGTAGTATATCATTCATCAACCTCGTAAACATAGCTGGTGCATTGCATAGGCCAAATGGCATGAGTAACCGCTCATACAAACCTTGCCTAGTTTTGAAGGTGGTCTTATAGGTATATTCTTCTCTAATTCGAACCCGATGATATCCAAAATTTAGGTCTAATTTGGTGCAGTAATTGGCTTGTTGAAATTGATCAAAGAAACCATCTATCATGGACAGGGGGTATCCATTCTTAAGCGCAATTTTGTTTAACTCCTTGTAATCAATACACATTCATCAAGTCTGATCCTTCTTTGGCACAATGATGTTGGGTGACCCACATGGTGAGGTACTTGGTCGAATGTACCCTATTCCAATAGGCGTTGCAACTACTTCTTCACCTCACTTCCTCTTATAACAAATTGCTTGTATACTCCAATGTTTGGTTATGGGGAGTCCAACAATAGTTGGATCTTGTGCTCCACTTCCCTCTTTGATGGTAGCCCTTTAGGCTCCTGGAACACTTCCTTATATACTAATAAAAACTTTTATTATTGCTATTTATTTTTCTTATTGCACCTTACAAGGATGATTTTGCTTCTACTAAATCTTCTACAGACTAATTTTCTCTAAAAAATAGTAAAACATACTTCTTGCTAGAATTGATCAGTTTCTTGTCTTGGTTGGCACTTACTAGTGAAATTTTGGACTTACCCTTGTGCGCATTGATGGTGAAGTATTTTCCATCCTTGATGAGGAGGTACTGGTTGGATCTCACAATAAGAATGCATCCTCCATGTACATATAGGGGCTTCCAACCACCACTCCACATACATCAAGGGGAACTATATCTAGTTCTACTTCATCAATAAAATTAGCATTGATAACAAATCTAATTTTGCATTGTTTGGTTACATTTATTTTTGAATCCTTATTACCCATCCTCATGGATATGGGCTTGAATGATCAAAAGCTTCTAATCTCTATTTGTTGACTAGCTCTATTGTAATGAGATTCTCTTGTGATCCTAAGTCGCACATAGAATGGATCTTTGTCTTCTTGGCATGTATCTTTATATGGAAGAGTTTGGGCTTTTGTTCTCTTCTTGTTGAAGGGTACTCAATTGAACTCCTTTTACATTGATGTATATACGATCTTCTAATCCATGTTCGAGCTACTTTCAACCTGGTTGCTAGAATCAATGTCCATGGGATTCTTTTTCTTCGCATCTTTCCTTTTGTTCTTCATTTTAAGCTCTGAGTGCAACTTCCAACACTTCTCCTATGTATAACTATCAATGCTACAATGGTTGCAATGGTTGTTGGGATCTTTGCACTTTTGTGCTATGGATTTTGTCCTTTTATCTTCACCCCCTTCCACTTCTTCTTCCCCTCCTTAGAGGCATATTGGTGTTCCTACTTTGACCCACTATATTTTCCTTTCTTATGGCCTATGTTCTTCAGGTCCTATGCTTATACACAAAGTCTATCCATTGATATAGGTTTGAATAACATCACTTACTCTGCATATGGCTATGTAAATCCTCGAGATACTTGAGTAGTACATATGGGTTCTTTGGGGAGATACCCAAGATTATGGCCATCTTTCTAAACTCTGTGGTGTACTCATGTACACTCTGCCCTTGCTTCTACCCGAGGTAATGCTACCAGATCCATTGGTCAACTACATACTCAATATGGTAAATTATGACATTAGGAGGGTTTTGAAATCCTCCAACTTAGTCACTAGAGGATCTCTCTCCAACCTCAAGGTCTTCGCATGGCTTTCCCACCAGGTCAAGGCATGGGTCTCTCATTTTGGCCAAGCAAACAAAATCTTATATTCTTCCTCTATATGATGAACACATAAATAAATTTCTAAGTGCTAAAACCAATGATTTAGCTTCAGAGCGTCAATCTAACCTTCATACAACTTGATGTTGACCTTTGCTTCCATTTTGAATAGGGATTATGAATGGTTCATGACACTTGAACTGGGTTGATCCTTTTTAGGTTATTTTTTAGATTCCCACTCGAGTTATTCTTGATCTACTAATTTCCCCTATGATTCGACCTTCACATTAGAAGCTCCATCTTTTATGAATAACCCGAGCTTATTGGTTAGGGAATCCATGAGGAGACTCACATTATGGTTTACATGTGCGACTTGTGCTTCTAATCGCATAAAACTCTCTTTAGCAAGATCATGAGGGTTATTCACAGATTCATCTATCATAGCTGGGGTTTTGTTACTTTTGGCTTAGCTAATCTAGATCCCTACAACTCCCCACAATATACCCAAATAAATCTCCTCTAATACCTATATGATTTGTAAATTGATGTGGATATTCCACTAGACAATTTGTCACAACATACCTACTAAAATTATGCTTAGAAAATATAAAATCTATACTATGAGGGTTTATTTCTCCTTAAATTTATGGATTTGTTAATTATTATTTAATATGTATGCATGCAAATTATAAATACAAAAAAATAGAGAACAACGAAATAAAACTCAAAAACTGCAAATTGACACAAGATATAACATGAGAAACATTTTTGGTGGAAAACCCGATTGGAAGGTGAAGTTACTTTGCTCTCTTTATTTGAATGGAAAATGGATGAAAGTACAAAGAATCTAGGGCGGTGGCCCGTGGGCTACCATAGTGTACAAATCCTCTTTGTTTTCTCTCTCCTTATCCACTTTCAACTACCCTACTTATATATGGAAGAAATTGCACTCCAATAGAATGAAACCCCTTTTCCTCCTAGTGGCCTAGTTATAACACAACCCAAGAGCCTAATAATGGTTAAGTTTGATTCATTCAACTTTTAAATAGAGTTATAATATTAACTTTTCTAAATTTTTCTTCATCATGATCACATGGCTAGCCCATTTTCCATGAATAATGGGGGCTAACATGGCATCCTCTCAAATTATGATGGTCGAAATAGGAAGGTCAATTTCCAAGTAGCATAACTTTTGCATATGGACTCTGACTGAGGTGATTCTTACATTATTGGAAATATCTCTATGTTTAGAATAACATAGAAAGGTGTGATACTTAAGTGGCAAAGTTTTTCCCCCAAAATTTGTTGTTTGATGCCTCAAACTATTCTCATAATGTTTCATACCCTTATTTACCAAACTGAATCCTATTGGAAAAAATGGTCATGCAAGTTGATTCCTCCACTTTTTCCACTCTGAAAGCATCAAAGATGACAAAAATATAATGATCCAATCGAAGTCAAGGGACAATATCTTTATATATGGACCTGTCGAGGCCTCAACCACATCGCTTAATTTTTTCGAAATCATGGGACCTCTCCATATGAATTTTGTTAATATCACATTCAGAATGTCTTACTTTTCTTTATTTCGAGTGATTTCAACTTTCTTTGATTTTCATTTTGGTTGCTCCATTGTTTTCGTTTCCCTGCGAACTTTGAATCGACAAAGATTTCATCTAATTCCGCTGCACAATATGAAATATATGATTAGTCAAAATTTGATCATAAAGCTCATTATTTGGGCATATAAATTAGTATATATGTATAATATATTATATAAAAAGCTACCAAACACATATGGTATATATTGTAAACCTAATGCAAAACATATAAGTAATTATGCAGATATTATTATATTATATATTAATAACTTTCTTAATCAAATAAACTTTAATATTTAAAGTATATATATATATATATTAATTATAGTGTGTAAATACATTTTGAACACATAGTGCATACATGACAAAAAAAACCACCATGTTATAACATAAAATACATTTTACTAAAAACAAAAACACAACTACATTATAAACATATATAAATAATTAATATATTTAAAGTATATATATATATTAATTATAGTATGTAAATACATTTTGAACACACAATGCATACATGACAAAAAAAACCACCATGTTATAACATAAAATACATTTTACTAAAAACAAAAACACAACTACATTATAAACATATATAAATAATTAATAATTATTTTTTATTAACAAAAGCAAGATACACTAGCCAAGGAAAAAACGAAAATACATTTCTTAAGTTTTTATTTTAATATTTTTTTTGTATGCAGTGTTCGCACTTATGTGATAGGGATTCGATGAACAAAATAGAACTTGAGAGAGCTAAAGAGAGAAGTGTGCCAACTCGTAGAGAAAAAAGAGGGATTTTATCATAAAAAAATATTTCCCCATTCATAAATAGCACGAGATCATATAAAGAAATGCCAGGAGTTGGCAAAGTAAGGGACATAAAATCATAATGATTGCATTGTGAAGTCTATGCCATTAATTATCCCAGATATACTTGGACTTTTCCACAAAAAGCGTGATTGGCATAACAATGAGATTGTTGAGGAGTAAAATCTGAGTTTACTACACAAAACGATGAGCTACATACATCCACGTCAAAAGGATAAGGTGTGACTACTAGGTTTATTGCTAATAGACCACAAAGGGAAAATTGGCAATTGGCTCATTGCACTTTTGAGATAGTCATTGTTCATACAATGGCTATCTCAAAAGCAAAGGTATGCATATATAATCTTGCTGTCAGGGTTATTTTTTTGCTTCCCTATATCTGTGGATCATAATATTTAAATCTTCTCTAAACTTTATGTTGTATATATAGGACATCTCTCAAATGTTTTTGTTAATACTTTAGATGTGGCGTGATCCACTCGACAGCTTAAACTTATGACAATATTAATCGAGTATGTATGTCTATATTTGAATATAATAAAAATATACAACTTTTTTTTGTGCTGAAAAAAAATAAAATAATAATAATAATTGTCATGTAAATTTTGTTAGCCTCATAAATATGTTAAGAATGTCATGTAAATTTTGTTAGCCTCATAAATATGTTAATAATCATTAAGTTCAAATAAATGTTGATTAAGCATTTATTAAAGGGTGTGTGAAGGAATAATTTTATTCATAACGAAAATAGACTTATTCTAGAATTCTACACATGATTAAGGATGAGGATAATGAGAGAAGTTAGGGATGAAATGACACAAAATCAACTTAGACATTTACGGAAATATTGTGGAAACACTTGTGGAGGAGGTTCAACTAATTAGCCAAATTGGTTATTTGTTATGAGAAACTCATTTCTATAATAAGAAGCCTCATCTTATGAATTATGTATCATTATTTTGTTAATACAATACATTGAGGCTTAAATCCTTTTCCGCCGTGTAGCTTATGTCTCTGTCTCTCTTGAATTTAAGTTTTTGTTTTTTAATTCTCTTTAATTGGTATCAGAGCTAGGTTTTGAGCGAGAAATGAAAGAGAGTGACAAGTTTTGGGCGAGAAGCGAAAGAGGGTGGAAGCTGGTGAAGAATTGAGGACAGGATAAAGTCGTTGTGTGCCCAGTATCAGGGAGAGGTTGTGGAGATAGGCAGATCACCACCAGTCACTGATATCGAATTGTGAAGATTTGGCACTTTGTATGTGGGTGGTCCACAAATCAAGTTGCTAGCTTGAAATCTGAAGAGAAATAAGTCACAGATCTCAACCTCCTATTGGCTTGGTTCTCTTTACACAGGCCCGTAGCCCATATGTAACAGACTTAGTGGATTAATACCCACATCGCCTTCAATCTTGCATATCATAATAGAAGCAAGTTGGTCTATCTATCCCAGTGACCTCGCTATTAAAGTTTTTTTTCTTCGCTGGTGGATCAACATTCATTTAAAGGGGGTCGTGCCAATGTCTAATGTTGCAGGAGGGTGAAAGAAATTCACTCAAGATAGTTGGAAATGGAACAAAATTCTAATATAGTACTAATTTATTTGCAGAATCGCCCATCTCGAAGAGGTGCATGGAGTAAAGGCTGCCTTAAGAATTAACGTATCTGCGTGGGAGAGAGCGCATTTCTAAGACAGATCTAAGTGGGATGACAAGAGTGGCCATATCAAAAGGAACCATGTTAGTGACGTGAGAAGAGTCAAGACTACCATGCGAGGAGTTGAAGCCGCGTGGAGATGTGAATATGCAGAGGTGGATGCCACGAACACAAAGATTCAAGAATTGGATTGTTATTTGTTGAATGGGTGTGTTAGGTGAAAGCATTAAAATCTTTACGTGTGGAATCTGCGAGCTGAGCATGGAGATCTTCGTGGTGACTTGTGTGGAGTCTGTGCATAGAACCGCTTGAGTTTGCATGGAGTTGTGTAACTAGAAATCGGTGCCATCATGTTGAAATAACTGAGAGAATTGGTGGAAGACGGTTGAGTTTTGCATATAAGAAACCCCTGCATAAATAAAACGAAAGAGACCAGGGCCAGATATCTAGACTTCGATGGGCACAAAAAAGTATTATGAACCAAACCATATAGACATGACATAAACACATTCCTTTTCCAGTAAATGCAGATGTGCATTTGATGCGTTTTAGTGGAGATCTTTGCCTTCGGATATTCACAGTGTTGCCAGAAAGTTTATTCTGTCTTAAACTCTGATGGAAACGTACATCTTCCTTAATGAGCTGAGTTTGGGTTCTGTATCCAGCAGAGGAAGCTCAAGAGGCGGTAGCTCAACAATAGAAAGTGCAAACGTTAATAGTGTTGCTGGTAGGAACGTTATAAGAAGGCAATTTGCATCAACAACATTTGCATCAATTTGTGAGAAATGCGCTTGCAACCATTCGTTGTAAGAGTCAAATCAAATCAAAATTGATTAAATTGATTTGTATTGTAACTTGCAAATCATAATCTTTTGTAAGTTATCTTATTAAGTTGTATTGGAATTGTACTGGGTGCATTCATCAACTCAACAATGGAGCCCAGCACCCAGTTTTTGACGATTTTTCAAGTAGTTCATTCATCAACTCAACAGTTTCAGCATGAAGACTTGGAGATGGTAACAGGTTCTTACTTTAGACTTATGATTGAGGGGGGAATCTTAGCCTCATACATATGCTAACAATCATTAAGTCCAAATTAAATGTTGATTAAGAATTTATTAAAGGGTGTGTGAAGGAATAATTCATAAGAAAATATGAAATTACTCATAATGAAAGTAAACTTACTCTAGAAGTCTACGTATGACTAAAGATGACGATAATGGGAGAAGTTAGAGATAAAATCACACAAAATCAACTTAGATATTTGTGAAGACATTCATGGAGATATTGTGGAGGAGGTTCAACCAATTAACCAAATTAATTGTTTGTTATGAGAACCTCAATTCTATAATACAAAGCCTCATCTTGTGAATTATGTAAACTCGGTTCAGTGCCAGAGTTTACATAATTCACAAGATGAGGCTTTGTATTGGTTGTCTGGCTTTTATGGAAATGGAGGAATGATAGAATTTTCCAAGACTCCAGGACTCCCCTGGAATCCATACTGCTGTGGGTTACAGAGTTATCATATGATCCTGATGCGTAGGGCTGATGAACACTTCCTTCAGGCTTTTTCGATGATATCATGAACACAATATGTGGCGAGGGCTATCACTGGGCTGTTTCTTCATCCATGTGTTTGCAGTTTCTGTTACTTTTTTCTAAGATCTGAATGAACTATAATATGTCTTTTATCTGGCATAGGCCTCTTATTTCCAAAGAGACGGCATGGTTTTCATCTGTACAATACTTTAAAGTCTCGTTTTTCCTGGATAGCCGCGGTTTCTAATAAGGCAATATGGGTTTATCTTGTTTATGTAATCCTGTTTTATTATATTCTCTTAATATAATCTATCTGGTTTTTTTCTTTCTTAAAAAAAGAATAATGTATCATTATTTTGTAAATACAATATATTGAAACTTAAAACCTTCTCTACCATCTCTACCATGTAGCTTATGTCTTTGTCTCTCTTGAATTTTTTTTTTGTTTTTTGTTTTTTTTTTTTTTTAATTCTCTTTAATTTTTTCTCAAACAACAAAAATGTCACCATGACTGCCTCACAAATTTCGCAAACTACACTACAAAGTCTATTAAAAGGTATTGACCCACCAAATGTTGTATATTCTTTATGAAGGTCAGCATGCAAATTCTAGAAGCCACGTGGAGATTAGTACACAAATCACAATCATGATTTTATTGGGCGAAGAATCGTTGGCAAAGTTGATAAGGATGACCAAGAGGTAACCATAGGCGTCAACACTCGATTCATTGGATGGTGGTTGTATCATTTTGATAAAGAAAATTCACAAAAAGAGATTGTGCAACGAGCAGAGTTTTACATAGTCGTTGGTCAACTATAATCACAAATATCTAATGAAAGTAGATCGTATTTACACTAGTAAAAGAGACTCCCAAATGATTGATGCTCAAGAAAAACAACTATATTATTAAAGCATGCATTGTCAAGGGATTATGAGAGTTTTAAAACCGTAATTATTTTAGTTTTCGTCTAATTTTAATATTGTAGTTTTAATTTAGTTCTAAGTTTTTAGATATAGTTTATTTATATTTTTCCAAACTTAGTTATATTTTAGGTTTTAATTTTCTTATTAGAGTTACTCTTATTTTAATTATATGTATTCATTTTCTAGTTTTTTTTTCAGAGAGTGAAAATCAGCATATATTATATTGAGAAAATATAAGAATATACATATAAACCATTATAGCAGGCGTGCTATTGAGCCTCAATATCAGGAGTAGTCCATCCAATAACATTCCAGAGGACATGTACAGGCCATGATGAGACATAGGGCCGGATAAGATCAAAAGGAAATCCATATGACGATACAACGAGATGCTAAAGACAGAAAAAAACAGAAAATAGCATGGAGCCTACAATAATTTGCAGAGCCATACAATCCTGAAGCCGAGAGACTAAAACCGTTCTGACATTGCACAGCGAGGAGGAGCCAGTGATATAAAAATGGCCAGGAACAAAATAGAGCCAAAAACCCACGGCCGCTTTAGAGGGAACCTGTGCAAAGACATGAAAACTTGAAGAAGGAACAGAGACATCAACATGATGAATTTAGCATCGCCGATATGTGAATGAGAAGGGAGAGGATTGGTTCTTTGGAATCCTGAAAAATGCATGCATTTCTCCACTTCCAGAGACACCAACAAGTAACTTTAGTGTAAATGTTAGTTTTATTTTATTTAAATTTAAGTTTAGTTTTTAATTCTCAAGGAGTTTAGTTTAATTCTTTATATATATTTTGTAGATATTAGATTTTATTTAAAGTTTTATAGATTTGGTTTAGTTTGGTTTTTTAAGATCATATCTAGATCTTAAATCAAATTAAAATATATTTAATTTAATTTTATAAGATTATTTTTGTTTTGAAAGATCTTATGTTTTGATGCATATTGAGAATGGAGGTTAATAATGGAAGCCAAAGATCAAGGAGAAACAAAAAACAAAATCATATGATTATAAAATGAGCTTGGACATGCATTTGTCTTGATTCCAATTTTTTGAAAAGGAGAAGGCCTTTGGGCTATCGTAGCAGTCAAATCCTTGGAAGAAATTGAAGATTTTGGACCAGATCTAAAGAGTTGTATTACAACTTCAAGAAATTCCATGTTATCATGAAATTTCTTGAGATTTTATGTACTCTAAATGCTTCAGATCATATTTGGAATTCTTGTACACTATTGTCAAAGTTAATGGTTGGTTGATTGCCTTCATTTTATTCAATTTTGATTCATTTTTTGTTCTAGATAAGTGTTTAATTTGTGGGTTTTGCACTATTGTAAATTCCATTGAATTGTATTGTTTCTTTAAATTACTAGAAAACTATCTCTTTATGGTGGAACTAATTGATATCAAAGTTGAGAAATGAATTTAGATATAGTGTATGTTATTATTGAAAATTATATTTAGTGGTTTGATGACATGTTTATCTTTGTTTTAATTACAATTGTATTATGAGAACTATTTACTTAATGCAATTGCACTGGTGATTTTAAATTCATTCATAATTGAACTTAAGTATGTATTCATTTGATTGTTCATAACTATTTATGGAGATATTCATATATGCACATCTGCCTTATTAGCTACAGATCATATGTGTGAAATTTTAAACTCTGTTACAATTACTGGTTATTATTCTCCTACCTATTTAGATTATTTATCTTATGCAATCAACTTGTGGCAAATATTGAATAAAACACAACTACAACTTCACTAAAAATAAATAATCATAGGAACTTAGAAAATTATACAAACACACACACTCACAAATAATGAACACTAGTATTTTCATACAAATATACCTATAAAATACCCTGAAGGGAAAACTAGTCTATAGATGAGGGTTTTAATTATTAATTTTTTCAGAAAAAAATATTACAACCAGTTGCCGTAAAATGGCAAAACTTTGGAAGATTATTCTAATCTTTTGCAAGTCTCCCTAACCTCCTAGAAGCTATTTTACCCCTAGATCAAATTCGACCTCCCTCTGAAGCTAATTATGACTCACACGTGCAACCTGACAGATAAACTTGACCATATTGGTAACTCCCAATGGTTGGGAAAATTAACTCAGCCTCGATTGGAAAATATCAACTTCTACTGTCAAATTGATCTCTCCTATGCAAATTCCTTGCTATGGAATTTCTCACTCTCTGAGAAATTCACATTTCCTTCTAGGGTAATTTTCACCCCCTGCTAAAGAAACTCACACTGTTGGAAAACTGGCCTCTCTTTGCAGAAAAATTAATCTCCAACTCTCCCTAGAAATCGTTGTGAATAATCTCTCCAACAATCTCTGTTGAAATCCCTACTGCTAATGTCCCTACACTGCCTATGTGCCCTTGATATCCATACAACTCTATGTCTCGATGTATTATGATCCCATGCTTGTTGCACATAATCCCTGATGAATTGGTCTTTGATGTCTATATGCTTGGAGCTTTCGCGAAACACCTGATTTTCTGATAACCTGATGCAACTTTGATTGTCATAGTGTATCATTGTCGTCTTTATCCTCTTACCAAACAAGGCTACCAACAACTTTTGAAGCAAAATGGCCTCGCTGTAGCATGCTCACTGCTATGTACTCTGCCTCAGTACCAAGAAACAACTCCTAGTCCCGTGTTGAAGCAACATCCTGAAGTTATTTTCCAATCTATTGTGTTACCTGCCCGTTTGCATTAATATAACCCACCAATATAACACCATCACCTCAAGCATATCTAAACCCATACTCGACTATGCCACACAAATACCTCAACACATGTTTTGCTCCTATCCAATGCACTATCTTTTGCTCCACCATGAACTGCCTGAGAGAGTTTATTGCATAGGCTATGTCTCACTTAACGTTGACCAAATATATGCGATAACATATCAAATGTAAATAAAAGGTGGGGTCAACCTCATTTTCCTTGGATGCATCTATCTTCCTCCAAATTGTGATCATGGGAGTAGACATGGCTCTGCAATCCCCCATCCCAAATCTCCTCAGGATCTCTATGTAGTATTTCCCTTGATCAAGGAAAATCTCACCATCCATCTGCCACAACTTCATGCCTAGAAAATAGTGCATGAGCCAAAAATCCTTCATTTTGAACTCATCTGGAACATCCCTCTTGCACTCCTCGATGAGCCCCAGTGAAATTATTAAGAATAAGTCATCCACATAAAAAACAAGAATGAGAACATCACCCCCAACCACCAAGTAGTAGAGGTTTGAATCTGCCTCACTCTTCACAAAGCCCATGCCCTACAAGTATCTATCGATGTGCTCATACCACACCCTGGGAGCTTGCTCGAGCTTGTATGAAGCTCTCTGCTATTGAAAAATACAACAATAAATTGTCAATTTGATTTTGCCTTGATTAAATTGAGAAAATTTGAATTTCCACATCAACAAACAACTCGAATGCAATTAACTTGTGTGACATGGCTTGTGTCACCTAGTTTACTCAGTAAATTCGATTTAGAGGGCTTGGAGTTCAGTTAAGCATGTGTGATTGCTAATTTGTGGCAATCAAGGTCAGTTATTTCAAGTTTCTTTAATTTAAACGAGTTCCAACTATCGAAGGAACTAGTGGAAGGTCAGTTGTGCAGTGAGACTTCAGTCTAACTCAATGATAATCTAGTTATCTGATCAATTAGCCCAAAATAGCTAGTGCATACAAAGAATTCGAATTGCCTGACTGTAGTGAAGATTCCAAGGCAGTGTAACATCAATTGTAGACTAGTCTTGAGTATACAAGTGTTGCATGCAGTCATATGATCAACATTGGGAATTTCTCAATCATTTTAAGGAATTTCCTAAATAATAGGTGCCTAATTTCTCAAATAATTGCAGAAGGAAATAAGGGCTCAAGCATAGGCAGAAATTGACTAAGTCTAGGTAAGAGCTTCTTAGTTGGCAAAGAGATAGGTTATTCACTTGCAAGTTGTGCTTAGTTGAGCAAAGCAATTGTAATACATCTCCATTCATCAAGCAGACAAAGGGTGTTTTAGAAAATTTTTTTCCCCTGGAAAACACTGTGTGCATGTGTGTTAATTCTCATTGCATGTTTATGATTGATGTTCTAGATTGTGAATTGAATTTCATAGAGTAGTAGAGTAGGTTTGTGTCTTGTGATTTTGATTATAACTTCATGAGTAGTTGCAAGTCTACAACATAATTTCTACATGTTATTAGAGAAAAAAACACATTAGAGTAGGAATTTTAAATTTGTTTCTCAGGGGGCTTGAATTTGCAGTTTAGTGTAGCAGGATCTCTTCAGAGTTGGGAAGATGACCATCAACAAGCTGAGACTAGAGTATGCTTTGGAAGGCATCTCTAATTTCATTGCATGGAAGGATCACATGGAGGTGATGTTGGATGACAATGGATTTCTAGAATACATTAAGACAAATGTTGCAAAACCACAGGAATCTGATGCACATAACTTATCCCAATGGAAGGGAGATGTATCCAAAGTGAGGAGAATAATCTTGGAGGGAGTGCAAGACCACACAGTCAAAAAATATCCATGGGAAAGAAACTCCTTATGCAATGTGGTAGGCACTGACAGATCTGTTCCAGAATAGCAATGACCATATGAAACTGGTGCTCAGGATAAACTTCAAAGTATTAAGATGCAAAAGAATGACATTATTCAACAACATTTGAGCAAGTTCACATAAGTTTGTGATGAACTTGCAGGAGTTGGTGTTACTATTTCAGATGATGACTTGGTAAGCCTAGCCCTTCTAGGCCTTCCCAAGAGTTGGCATAACTACCAAGATTCGGTGAAGGGAAGGGAGAAACTACCTAATTTGGAACGCTTACGATCTGATTTGGTACGGGAGGAAATAAAGCGGAATACCAAAGATGAGACTTCATCTAAGGGCGAGGATGAAGAAAACACTGCATTGGTTGGAAAAGAAAAACAATGTAAACTTTGAAACAAGAACTATAAACTCAAAACGAGAACTCTAGCCAAAAAATCCCCAAAAAACCCCCAAAAAAACATGAAAAACAGTGCTAAAAACGAAAAGTGATGATGCTGGAATAACATTTTTGTTGTTTCTAGGGTAAATTTTCAACATGTTTTAAAAATGGCAGTGAGAACCAATTGTGCGAAAAACACCCACAAAACAAAAAGTGTTGATGCTGGAATAACAATTTATTTATTTATTTATTTTTTTGTGGTAAATTTTCAACATGTTTTAAAAATGGCAGTGAAAACCAATTGTGCAAAAAACACCCTCAAAACGAAAAGTGTTGATGTTGGAATCACATTTTTTTTTTTTTTTTTTTTTTTTTTTTGCTTCTAGGATAAATTTTCAACATTTTGAAATAATGGTGTAAAAGATTTTATCATGACTCCGAAAAACATTAAAATTTCAAAAGAATAATGGAAACATAAAATTAAAAATAAAAACAATGAAAAAAACAAAAAAGAAGTTAAAAAAAATAACAAAACATAAATAAAAATATATTTTAAAAACAAAACATAAAAAAATTGAATATAGAAAAAGACAAAAAAAATCAAACATAAAAAAAATTAACAAAAAAAAAATAATCATAAAAATGTTAAAAAAACAAAAAACAAAATTGACCTATAAGATAAGAATTAAAAAACTAAAAAAAATTAAAAAAATATAAAGAAATAAATAATAAGGAAAACACCTTTTCAAAAAAAATGTTTTTTTAATCTGTAAACCATTAAAATTTTTGGAAAAAAAGAACAGAATTTAAAAAAACTATAAAATTAAGTAAGTAAAAATAGAAAATTTTAGCAAAAACTGCAAAAAAAAAAATTAAAAACAAACTAGATTAAAAAAAATAGAAAAAAAAGGAAAAAAAGAAAAAAAAGAAAGAAAAAAAAAAACTACTAAAATTAAGATTAAAAACATTTAAGAAAAAACCTAAAAAAACAAAAATATGGTGAAATCAAAAAAAGAAAAACCAAAAAACAATTAAATTTTTTAAAAATATACATATTTTCAAATTAAAAAAATAAAATTCAAAACATTTAAAATAAAAATAAATAAATTATTTCTGATTAAAAAAAACATTTAAAAATTTATATAACTATATATTTTGATTTAAAAGAAAACATTTAAAATTTAAATTAAAAAAAAATACATTTAAAATATTAAAAAAAAACAAAAAAATTGGTTGTCCCCACCCGGCTACTCGTGGAGGTGCAGCCGTGGGCGGTGCCCGGTGGCCAGTGGAGGTGCGGCCCTGGGCGGCGGAGCTTCGCCGCCCAGAACCGCTCCCCCACCGGCCGCCGGGCGGCGATGGGCTGATTCATGCAGCTTTGCCGCCCAGGGCTGCGCCCCCATGGGTGGCCGAGTGGCAGCGAGCCGATTCATGCAACTCCGCTGCCTAGGGCCGCGCCAACCGATATTTTTGTTTTTTAAATAATTTTTTTAATAATTTAAATGTATATATATATATATATATATATATATATATATATATATATATATATATATATATTAATTTTATTTTAAATGTTTTTAATATATATATATTTTTTTCCCCTGGAAAAATCAATATATATTTCAATAATAAGCAGTTTTACATATTGTCTGTTAAAAACAGAGTTTCTTCAAAAGCTGTCTGTGCAGTACCACGCAGGGCATGCTTATCAGTTCATTCTATTATGCTGTTCATCTTAACAAAAAACCAAAAATAGCAGTATTGTCTGTAGAGAGCTGTCAAAACATAAATATATTTAGTGATCTATTTGTGGGTCCAGGGTTGGGTATCCTGGATCTATGTATGGCCGATGATAGAATTTTTGCTCCTGTTGATCATTAATCTCTGTAATCTCCCATAGTCCTCTGTCCATCAGCGCTGCCTCCTTGGAAAGTTTGTCGGCACCCTTATTGTGTTCCCTGTATATATGAGAGATAGAAATATGGTTAAAAGCTGCTTTGAGATCGAGTGCTTCTTGTAGAATAGTGCTGAGAGAGTGCATGTGACATATAGCTGTGCCATTAATCCAATTAACAATGATCTGAGAATCTCCATAAATATTGATGTTAATGCAATGGTGTCTTAATGCAAAGTGTAGTAGGTGTCGAAGTGTAATCAGTTCAGCATAGTTGTTTGTTCCGACTCCCAGGCCAGCCTTGATGTTGTAATGATGGTTCTCTGTTACATAGAGTATGAAACCACCTCCGCAGCTTTGTTGGTTTGCAGCACCGTCAAAGAAAGCCCAAGGCATGCTTGGGTCGATGGGTGGAGGCGGAGCAGGTTGTCGAGAAGGCGGAGGGGTAGGATCGGGCAGCTCCTTCAGGGCAGCAACAATGCTAGCTTCGAGTAAGGGCCAGTGGATGGGCTTCTCATCAAAAATGGCTCGGTTTCTTGATTTCCAAATAGCCCAGTTAATAATGATGGGGAGGTTTATCACTTTGGTCCCTTTGTTTTTCTTTTCCCATTCATTCCATGCACTAGTGATGTCCTGTCCCTCCCATTCTCCTGTGTAATTTATATGCGCCCTGAGATTTCGCCACAGGTCTAATGTTGCTCGGCATCTCATGAATATATGTTCTGTCGATTCCGATGCTTCCTTGCAGAGTACACACCAAGTAGGTCCGTGTATGGCTCTCTTCGCAAGCTGATCACCTGTGGGGACTTTGTTCCTTAGAATGCACCAACTGAATAATTTCGATCGGGGGGATGCGGCGCATTTCCATATGTTTTGCCACCAACTTACGATTTCTCCAGGCTTTCGATGTTCGATGAGGTATATATAGCCTTCCTTTGGTGTGTATACCCCGTGCTCTGCTCGATGCCATACCAGTTCATCCGGCCCCTCCGAGATGCGGATATGTGCTTCCGTTAATGCATCTCTGTACTCATCCCATATGGTATGCCATCTTCTCGGGATATTTAATTGATTTGCCGATTTCCATGCTTGGTGAAATATATCAGATTGGGCTGGATCTGCTATCTGCGAGATGACCTTTATGTTTTGTGCTGCTAGAAATGCAATTAGCTCTTGAGGGAGTGTATGTCTGCCACCACTTCCGGTCCAAGGATCCAGTCCAATTCTTGCACTGTTACCGTCTCTGATGCGCCATACTAAATTATCCCTGATGAGTGGTAAGGAGTGCAGAAGGGCTTTCCAAATCGATGATATACCTGCTTTGTTCCAAGAAGGCAATCTAGCCCAATCTATGATGCTGTGAGGCCAGATATATTTATGGAAAGTGATGTTTGTCCATAGGCTGTGGGAAGTTAGGAGGGCCCATCCCATTTTTCCGGCCAGTGCTTTTGCAAATATCGGGAGATCCTTCAGCCCCCAACCTCCCCACTTCTTGGGCAGGGCTATCTTATTCCATCCGATCCATGCGAAGATTCGTTTGTCTTGATTCCCTGCCCATAGGTATCGATTGCATAATTGTTGCAGCTTTGCCAATATGTTCCGGGGTATCCATGCCATAGCCATCCAGAATACAGGGGTTGCTTCCAGAACAGCTTTTATCAGGATTAGTCTCCCTGCCCTTGAGAGATACCTGTGACTCCAGCATGATAATCTTTTTTCTATTTTCGCCACGAGCCATACCCAATCAGCAATCTTCTGACTTGTCGGTTTGAGCCAGTACCCCAGGTATTTGAGCCCTCTATCCAGAGGCTGGTGGGAATATGGAAAAGCCGTTCTAGCAGCATGAGATTCATTTACAGTGGTGTCAACCATAGTGATGGTGGATTTTGATCTGTTTACTTCCATCCCTGTTGCTTTTGAGAACAGGTCGAGCAGGCGAGAGAATGCTGTTGTGTCCTGTATACTTCCATCCAGTAATATCAAGACATCATCCACAAAAAGGAGGTGAGTAAGGTAGCAGATGTCTGATATTTTAAGGCCCCGGATATTACCCTCCCTGTTAGCAGTAATCAGGAGCCTACTAAGAGCTTCAATTACCAAGAGAAAGAGCAATGGCGAGAGTGGGCAGCCCTGACGGAGTCCTCTTTCAGAGTGAAAGAAGTGGGAGGCAGATCCATTGATCAGAATACTGAAGGTGGGGGAGGTGATGCAAGCCATTATCCAATTTATTAATGAATGAGGGAAGCCAATATGAATGAGGATCATTTTGATGTACAACCAGCTAGCACGATCAAATGCCTTGGAGAGATCAATTTTCAGCAGAATACATTTGAGGTGTTTTGTCCAGATGGAGTGGATTGCTTCCTGTGCTGATCCTATGGCTTCATGTATCTGTCGATTCTCTAGAAAGGCAAATTGTTGTGGAGAGATATGCCTGGAGAGGATGGGCTTGATCCTGTTAGCTATGATCTTAGATATAATCTTGTAGAGCACATTACAGAGAGATATGGGGCGGAAGTCATCGAAGGATGATGGATTGTCGGATTTAGGGATGAGGGCAATAAATGTAGAGTTAATGGCATGATAGATACTTCCCATGGTCCTGCTCTCCTCAACAACTTTGAGGATGTCTCCTCCCAGAAGCTCAAAAAATGCAGAGTAAAACTCTATAGTCCAACCATCCGGTCCCGGACTCTTCTCCTTCTTGAACCATTTAATGGTGCTTTCCAGTTCTGCCATGGTGACAGGGGCTTCCAGATCCTCTAAATCTTCATCTTCTACAAATCTTGGGAATTTGGAGGCCACATTGATGATTTCCGCCAGATTTGCACCCACAGGGCTCTTGTATAGGTTTCTGAAATGTGTGGTACCCAAGTTGGATAGCTTGTTGAATGTATCAGCTTGTCCTCCCTCGGGGAGGGGGAGGTTCCAAATGGTATTTGCCACTTTCCTTCCTTTGGCAAAGTTATGGAAGAATCTGGAGTTCTCATCTCCAGCTTTCAGCCATATAGCTCTACTGCGGAGTCTGATGGATTCCTCCCTTCCCTTAAGGATTGCATTCCTCTGATTTTCCAGATCCACCAGTCGGGCTTTGTCATTCTGTGTGAGGAACCCTAGATTTCTCTCGTCCAGAAGGCCCTTCAATTCGTCCTCCACCTTGATAAGCTGCTCATCTTCAGTCTTCTTTTTCTCTTTTGCCCAATTGATCACTAAATGTTTTAACTCTGTTAGGTTTTTTACGAATCCCCTTGCCAATGAAGATTCTCTATCAATGGGATGATCCCTCCAGAAAGATGTGATCAGGTTGATGAAACTAGGATCCTGTAGCCACAGATGGTTGAATTTATATGGCGCCTTTGGTTTCTGTTCCGGTCCTCGAATTTCCAGAACTATAGGAGTGTGATCTGAGATGCCTCCACTACTTACCCACTGTTTGTATGAATGCAGCCGGTTAATCAGAGGTTCTTTCATGAGGAATCTATCCAATCTTCTGGCCAAGGCTGCCTCCCCAGTTCTTCTATTTCTCCAAGTAGGCTGCAGCTTCTGAACAGGGATATCAATGAAATCGTGCTGTTCCAATAATTGTCTCATGAAGTTTGTAATGGGGTCAATCTGGGCCGCCTCACCCCAAGACTCATTGAAGCCCAGGGAGAAGTTCAGGTCTCCCCCGATGATGGTGTGCTCGTGTGATAGAAGGTTGCAGCTGAGCAGTTTTCTCCAGAATTCTTCCCTCTGATGACAAGGGCCGTATATGTTGATTATTCGGAAGGGAAGCCCGAGATCGATGGAGATGATGTCTGCTCCTAGGAATCCCTGTCCGCCCCAGGATGATACCAGCTTAATCGTGCTGGGGTTAATACCGAGCGCCAGACCTCCCGATCTTCCCAAGGCATCCATGGCTATGAATTGCCATCGAGCCCCTACAGAGGCTAGTGTGCGAGAGCAATGATCTGCCGATCCTAGGGTTTCTTGTAACATAATGACATCCGGTGACTCGACCTCAAAAAGTCGTTTAAGGGCAAGCTGTTTTGGGGCGCTTGCCATCCCCCTACAATTGAAGGAGATGTACTTCATGGTGGTCCAACCTTGGGGGGATTTGTCGCTCTAAGGACCCCTAAAATGGTGGCTTGACGCCCAGCAGCAACTTCTGCGCCCGCATGTCTAATGGCTTTATTGAGGTTTGATTTACGACCCCGGGAGGAGTGGTACCCAACATCAAGGGGGACAATACCCAGTCCAGCAATGGTTTCAGATGCCACCGGGCGGGGAGCCCGCGGACGAAGGGAGTAGGGGTGAGATGAATTCGACCGAGGTGATATGGGCGAGAGGGGGGGAGAAGAGAGTGGCAGGGAAGGCGGAGCCGGTGAGATCGTCGGGGGAGGAGGAGGGATATCACAATGTGCCATAGTGCATGCAGATGAATCATTGAACACAGGTGAGATAGATGATATAGAATGAGAAATAGTAATATTACCCGGATCCTTCGCTGCCGCTGCTGCAGCCCGCGCCCGGGTCAATGGAGGTGCAATCGGACCAATTGAATGCTCAATCACTTTTGCAGGAGTTC
Organism: Pinus tabuliformis; assembly: GCA_031772625.1. Classification (NCBI taxonomy): domain Eukaryota; kingdom Viridiplantae; phylum Streptophyta; class Pinopsida; order Pinales; family Pinaceae; genus Pinus; species Pinus tabuliformis. Next base: position 958,025,865 of record CM062808.1, on the reverse strand, counting down.
CTCGGGGCTCCGCACTGATCTTTGGCGAACGAAGATTTGATGGAGGAGCATTATTCCTTGGAAGGTGCGGCGAAGTTGGGGGAGCCCTGACCGGGTCCGGTTGAGCTTGATGAGTTGCACCGTTCTGACTGATGATTAATGGGCAATCCTTATAAACATGTCCAACTTGGTGACAGCAGTTACATCTGAAGGGGACTCCTTCATAATCCAATATCTGAGTTCTGCTGAATTTCCCCCATCTCAGGGTCATTTTACCCACGAGTCCTTCCCTGGTATCCAGATGTACCAAAATTCTGGCCATAAGCTGATCATTTGACTCCTTGTATGATCGATCATGGTCAAGGTATGTTCCCAGAGCATTCCCAATCTTGATGAATGCCTCCTCTGTCCAGTATTGTAGAGGAAGCCCTGGCAATCGAACCCAAATAGGTCCTGCACCGATCTGCTCACGTTCCGGGTCAAATAGAGGGCTCCATCTTTTCAAAAGTACTGGTGCCAATTCTATGTGCCAGTACTGTGCTAGGACGGTGTTCGTATGCTCCTCTTTTGCGAAATGGAGTGAGAACCAGCCTCTAGGATGCCTTTGTACCTCTGGCAACTCCGAGAACAGTTCTCCCCAAATTTCTTTTACCCAAGATTTCAGTCTTTCTGCCGTGAAAATTCGCCCTCTCACGTGGCCTACCAGAGTCGTTTGAGCCAGTGCCATGGACTCTTCAAAGTTGGATGGATCACCAAATGATACTGAAATGTCCTTTGCGATTTCTCTGATACACTTAGTCTTCTTTGAGCGTGGAGCTGTGGGGTGATCCACGAGCGGATTTGATGACCCGACCCCCACGGAGGGTTTAACAGGATGGGGGTGAATGGGTGGAGTACTGAAACTGCCCGAGGGCCTGTTATCCACAGTACTCAAGGGGATTTGCCCCGACGGCCTGCTATCTCGGGGATGACTTAATAGATCGGCACCGGAGGGATTCGATGCATGAGCAGAGGGTTGGTGTTCATCGGCCCTAACCCCCGCAAGATCGGCGACAGGAGGGATATCAACTGAAGTAATAGGGGGAATTTCCTCAGCCCTAGCTATCAATGGAACGGAGGGTTCAATGCTACAGGGCGGTGAGGGGAAATTGATAGCGAAATCATCGGGCAGGTAGGATGATAAGAGGAGGGCGGTTCCAGGAGAGAGGGGAGGTGCCTCCAATGCGGGTTGAATGGGCGAGCTTTGCAGGGAAACCACAGGATTAGATTGCTGAACGGCGAGGCATGGAGCAGCAGGTGCAGGAGGTTGTTTAGGGTTTCCAAAAATGGTGAAGTCTTCAAGTGGGTCCGCTGAATAATCAACCAGCTCCATTTCCTCGGTATTCTCCATGCCGGTCAACTGATAGATAACCGCAGTCCCTGTCAGCTGTCGGATATCCGGGCATCCAGATCGCCGATTCCTCCTATCCGGTTCTTGCGCTGTCCGGTCGGCGAGACTTCCGTGAGCCTGTATCTCCTGCAGCGTATGTCTAGCCCTAATTCGTAGCCCCGAACCTGGTGACAATGTGTCCGGTGACCTGCGGCTCCTGCGGTTTAGATCGCGCCTGCGGCTATGCTAGCCTAACCCTCGACGGTAGCTCCGCGCCATCCCTCATCCCCCAGTCAGGTGATGGGTGTTATTTGTAGAGAGAAACGAGAATATAGTCGATCTTCTTTCATGTTATCAAGCAATATTGTTTTATTCTGTATTGATTGTATTTATTATGTTTTTAATATATATATATATATATATATATATATATATATATATATATATATATATATATATATATATATATATGTATTCTTTTTTAAAATCAAAAAACATATTTTGTTATATATATTATTAAAAATGTATGTTTTAATTTTTTTTTTTAATCGTAATATATGTTTTTTTTTTATATTTTATTTTTAAAAAAAATTCAAAATATATGTTCTTTAAATTTTTTAAATGGTTTAAAAAAAAACATATATATATATTGAAATTTAAAATGTTTTTTTGCTCAGATTTTTCGGAGAAATCATATAGCTAACAACGGGTGACGCGTTTTGAACCTAAATCTAGGTTCGAAACACGTCACCCTTTGTTATCTATGTGATTTTTCCACAAGGTCTGAGGAGTATATCATGAATCACATACAATCTGAGGATATATATATATATATATATATATATATATATATATATATATATATATATATATATTAAATGGTTTTTTATAGTTTTTTTAATCTAGTTTGTTTGTTTTTTTTAATGCTTTTTAAAATTTTCTATTTTTAGTTACTTAATTTTATAGTTTGTTGTTTGTTTTTGTTTTTTCCAAATTTTTTTTATGGTTTACGAGTGTTTTTTTTTTTTTGGTCTTTTTTCATATATATTTTTATATTTGCTTCCCTTTTTTTTTTTAATGTCAAAAAAATTAGACATAAAAAATTTTAAAGTGTCAAAAAATGTAACATTTAAAAAAATATCCACACTTAATACACTAAAAAATTTAAAGTGTCAAAAATAAGCCCTCTAAAAAAAAGATTGATGCTGCATCAACACATTTCAAAATCAACATGAAAATCACTAACATTAAAAAAAAATATTTATATTTGATACATAAGAAAATTTAAAGTGTCAAAAATATGCTCTAGAAAAAAAAATGTATTCTGCATCGCCACTTTTCAAAATTGGGTCACTTTTTTGCTACCTCTACAAAACGGTAATCGTATCAGTTCCTGTTTCAAAGTTTACATTGTTGAAAGAAGGGAAAAGGGAAGAAATCTCAAACCAATTCAGAATCTAGCCAAGGGGGCAAGAAGAAAGATTTGTCCAAAATTAAGTGCTTCAATTGTCATGAATTCAGGCACTATGCCATGAAATGTCCACAGAAAAAGTCAAGCAAGAAGACCTCAAGAGGAGCAACAGGTGAAGCTTTCACTTCACAGTTCGCTTGACTTCACCCTTATTGCATGCATGGCCTGCACAATGATGGGGAGTGTGTGGGACTTGGACTATGGTGCTTCGTTCCACATGACAGGGTGCATATACTTTTTCAGTACCCTAGAGGAGAAAGATATTCAGATGTACATCGAGCTAGGGGATGAAGAAAGATACAGTGCGAACGAGATTGGTACAGTCACCTTTCAGAGGGAGTCAGACTCCCCTCTCAGACTCAAGGATGTCATGTTCATTCCAAGCTTAAAGACGAATCTCATCTCTGTTGCAGTTTTGGAAGACGAAGGTTATGATGTGATCTTCAACAAAGGGAAATTATTCCCGAGACACATAGCCATGGGATAGGTGAAGCAGATTGGGGTTCGTGTGAAGAACCTGTATAAGCTATATGTGGAAGATTGTGCTGCATTAAGCACTAAGGCAGAGAAAGTGTAGAGCCGTGATGTCAGTGAACTTTGACACAAAATATTTCGCCATTTGCACCATGGTGTTATAGACATTTTTGTGCCTTACAGCATTGAGCACGAAATGTCCATAATCTAAGGGATCCAAAGTCCCTAAACATGTTGTTCCTACCCCTAGAGGAACAAGGCTAACAAACCACAGCAATTCACAGAAGTTCTCCACCTGAAACTGCTAAAAAACAAGTCAATTCAGGATCATTTCAGTGGCTACACTAGCTGTTTGCGCTGAATGTCAAAGCCAACACTGGCTACCTGCATTGAATGTCAACTGGAACAAAGGCTACTTGCGCTGAACGAGAATGGACAAGTGGCAGGCTCATTTCTCAAGGTGTCAAAACCCAGGAAGCTTCCAAAATGACACTTGCCTCAGGGAATTCGACTGGTGATGAGTAAGAGGTTCCAAATCTCCAAGTGGAAGCAAGAACCTCCAAGTGGACTCAAGAACTGACAGAGGGAGAGGACACTAGTCAGATCTCAAGATGACTCATCCTCTCTCCAAACATCTATATATGGATCTCTCCTCCATGAGATCTAGAGGCTGGAATTTTGTTATTGCAAAGAATTGCTGTTGGTTTGAGATTGGAATCATTGGGTGCTTAATGCTTTGAAAGGGGTGAAGATAGGAATTCCATTTGCTGGGAAGGAGATGCTGGATTGGAGCCCTCTCGGTTGTATCTCTTCCTGAACCTTGTTATTCATCAATAAAGCTATCTTGGTTTCTCCTATATGCTGATGTATTTTTGATGTATGAATGTATTAGTGTGTTTGGTTTATTTCTAATCCTAAATCAGTTATGAATGTGAATATCTGTCTTTGTGTAGAGTTCTTCTCTTGTCGCAAGTAGCTGTTCTCTTGTCGTAAGTAGCTGTTCTCTTGTGATCTTGCAGGAAGTTGAAGCTGGATAAGCAAGAAGGCAAGTAGCTGTGAACTCCCAAAGAGAAGAGAGACCGGATCGAGGGACAAACGGAAGATACCGGTAAGTCTATTGATCTCTTTTCTTTCACATTTCATAAAGGAAGAAACCAGAATAGCTGTACTCGTTTGTTGCTAAGGCACTGTCACACCTTAGGTGGATAGTATCGTCCTGCATAGGCATTTTTCCCCACAACAAATTGGCGACTCCGCTGGGGAGATTTGTTTAGTCATTTTATTTGTGCTTCTATCATTGATTGTTTCATAGACTTGACAGCAACAATCGAACTGCATCTTTCCCGGATGAAAAGTAGACAGTTGCTGCTTTGATCCAATTGCTGGACTTGTCTATGATCTGAACAATGGATTCACAGATGATTTGATGATCCTTGTGATAGATCTTAGTAGCCCTTCAAAGCATCCCTTTGATTACACCTTGCTTGTTGCTTTTATTTGGCCTGAAACAGTGAATTAAATAGCAATCTGTGACCCAGAACCTGAGGGAAACGAGAGTTTCTCCTTCAGCGCAGACCCAGTGAAGGGATTCTGCATTTCAACGCAAGTCCCGTGAAGGCTACCTGCGCTGAATGTCAAAACCCCTATGTTGAGGTTGCGCTGAACCAATTTTTCCTTATGCAGCTGGGGTTCTCTGCTCTGTTTTGCCTTGTTTTGATCTCTGATTTTTGCAGCCTGTAACCAGCATAGGTACCAGTCTGATAACTCCTTTTCTCTGCTTAGATTCCGCCTCCTTTTGTACAAAAAGACTGTGAGTGTTTTTATGTGTTTGTGGCATCATTTACAGTTTTCCTTTGCATGAGTGAAATAGTCATCCTGTAGCCCTTGATTCAGATCTGTTGATTGTGATCTTAGAAGAGAGTTCATTGGCTGTTTGCAGATTGATTATACATTTACTTTTGCCTCTCTTTTAAGTGTCAAAACAAGTCTTCATTTCGAAAATCGTTAAGTGTTGTAATCTCTTCTATCTTCTCTGATTTCGAAAAAGTAAACTTGTTTGTATTGATTATTTAAAAGCAAATTCAAAGTTGTACAAAAAGATTTCTTTGTAGGCATCAATACTAAGAAAGCGGAAAACAAACACTTGCATTGTGCATTTGCATTTGATAGTTTGCATGTTGGATTTAGGAAAAGTGCATTAGAGTGTGCTGATTGCTCTTTGAGAAAAGATGGTGTCTTTCTTTTCCCTTAGTAGCTAGGATTTTCAAAGTTGAAAAGATATAAAGCTTGCTTATCATCTTTAGACTGCATTTAGGAATTTGTATCATACATCTCGTGGTGAACCTTGAAAGGCAAACTTTAAAAAGATCAACCTAAAATAAATTGAATGAACTTAACAACGCTTTGCAACATAACACACAACATAGAGGTCTAGGCTAGAGACGTGTTCCGGCGTCATTAAGCCTGGTGACTGTCGATCTCGTGGAAGGTGGGTGATTCCTCCTGAGGGACGATAGCGCCAGTACGGATTGTGCTCCCACGTACCGTCGCGTATATATTGGGAGACCCCTATAGGCATAAAACCTTTATCCTTAGGAAGCCGTGTCGACCGCCCTACTGATCGCAATGCACTGAACACAGCATTCAGGAAGATCAACCGCCCGTACCCTAAAAAGTATTCTGCGGTTTTGCGAAAAGTTTGGCACACCCTCTGCCTAGAACTCCAGAGCAGTTCCTTTTGGCCTTTTTCAGACTCTATAATAGAAAAAGTCCATCCGAGCATTTGTCACTTCGGGCTCGTTAAAACATCGAAGGAGACTAGAGTTATCTTTAGCTTTTTCTCGACTCTTTAAAACTGAAAAAGCAAGTTGTGTCTAAAGCGTCGTTAAAATTTATTTTAAACGGAACAATCACCCTTTATTCCTGCGTTGATCTTTAGGTTGAAAAAATATAGCACTCCAACCAAGGAATTCCCCTTGGTGGAAATCCTAGTCCCTTCTCCTCTTGGGGAGATGTTGGTGCGCCCCACATGGCCACATTGTCGCTTCCAGGACTGACAATTGGCCTGCCAGTCTGGCTCTTTTCAACCAATGTCGTTCAGAACACCACCATTCCTGAACAGTCGAGTCAACAGTTAGATCAGACCAGAGTTGCCCACCAGCCTTCTACTTCATCTTCCTCTCCTCCTTCCTCTTCGCTTGACGGAACCGGTAAAACAAAAACCCAGGTTCCTAAGGAGAAGAAGGAAAAGAAGAAGAAAGAGAAGAAGAAGAAGGAGCCAAAAGCGACTGGGGGCAAACAAGTGTCGTCTGACAAAAATCCACACACAGCACTGACCAGGCCTAAATCGCCATGTGTCATATGCAAGGGAGACCATTTCCACAGAGATTGTCCCTTTATCCCTCGAATACTAAGGGACTGGTCTCCCTGTTTGCACAATTCGGTAGCATCAACCTCTGATAGCCATGTTGACTGGTCACCGTCAACTAGTGAAAGTGAAGCCACAGGACAGAGAGGGAAAGCTAGATTTCCCTGCAAACTGTGTGAAGGCGATCACGCCATCCACCGTTGTCCCTTCTTAGACGAGGCTAAAAGAGTTCTGGAAGATCGCCCGATTCTACGAGCGCAACTTCCTCCTGGATATCAAAAACTCCTGCCAAGTCCTTCACTAGTTGAGAACCCGGCTGGCCCACCCAGGTGGTCAGCCGAAGCACCTATCATTGAAGATGAACCGTCTGGATCCATGCCTGACGGAAGTCAAAAGGTTGAGACGGCAGTTGACCCGGTTTTGCCTTCAGAGGCTTTATCTTCGAATGATACCATCACAGAGGAGAATAAAGACGACACCGTCCAAATTCTCTTCGTCAACACTGACTCTGATGAACAAGGGGGCAATGCACCCATTCCTCTATCGCAGGAAGGAAGTTCGTCAGAGCGATATCCGGCCGTCTATTCGGTCCCACCACCAAGCAACTTGGTTGTGTCCTTTGATTGGAACCAACTAGGCAGACCCCGGTTGCCAGCAAGCATACCATTCAGAATTATCGTTCAAATATACAGAATGGTAATGGCTGGCACTATCATTGATGAGGGGGCATCTGTGAGTATCCTTTCCTCTATTGCTTGGAAAGCGCTTGGTTCGCCAGCGCTTTTGCCTGAAATGAGAAATCTATCAAGCTTTGATAAAGGAACCAGTCGACCTTTAGGATCCTCCCCAATGTGCTTATAACATTGAAAGGGAAGACCGTTCAAATGAACGTAATGGTCGTTCAAGGACCCTTGGATTATAACCTACTCCTTGGAAGAGACTATATATATTGCATGGGAGCCATCGTCTCCTCACTCTTTAGAGTAATGTGTTTTCCGCATGAAGGAAGAGTGGTCAAGCTCGTGGACCAACTTTCATTTCCCGGATCACGCATCGCAAATAGTCACGTACCATCCCTAAATGGTCTATTCACGCAAGAAATGTCTCAACCCACGGTCCGTCCTCCTGATGAGCGCGAGTAATCCGGGAGGATATGACTGGAACCCAGGGGGCATGCGTCCTGGTCTGCTTCGGTAGGAAAACTTTGGGTATAGAGTAGGTTTCCGCAGGAGAATATGACTAGTCTGTACCCCGCCCTTGCTGGAGAGGGGTTATTCTAGAATAAGATTCTTTTGTCAAAGTTATGTGAGTTGACAGACGGAGTCTCTCACCTTTGTCTATTTCGGTAGACATTGCTGAGGAAGTGTTTTGTTTGAAAGATTAACGAGACAATCTTTGGGTAACCTGAAAGAGGTAAGCCTCTCTCTTTAAAACAATTGTTTTGAAGGAAAAGAAGTAGAGGTAACCTTGAAATCGTACTTTATACCTGGGGGCATGCAAACCTTTTTGGAGTGCAAGCAAAGAGCGGTTGTTTATCTGCTTTTTGGGTTAGCCGTTTCCTAACTTGCATAACGAAAGGATCCGGAGCAAAGCTTCGTGGGATGAAGCTCCATAAAAAATAGCATCTTCACTGAGACATTCTTATCATATGACTGGGTATTCGAGCAATTTTAGCACAAAGTTCATGCTCGTTAAAAAATAAATGCAAGATCCGAGCAGTTTTAGCACATAGTTCATGCTCGTTAAAAAATAAACATAAGATCGAGCAAATGTTTCCACCCGCGTTTAAGCTCGTTAAAAAATGAACTATCCCGGTAAATAACCACTGTGAATGTAATATCATCAGCCATTAAAGCCTTGGTCGTGTTCGCACCGTCACCTCCACTTTTCATTTGGCCGATCGTTCACCTCCATATGTTTGTTTACCCATTTTGAGGAACAGCTGCGAAGAGTGATTTCACCTAGCCATCCTTGTGACACTGCCGTGATTGGAAAATTCCAACCTGTACCTGGAATCAGCTGCTAACCCTGTTTATCACTCGTTCCTCAAAAGACGAGTCTTCTTTAAGCTCTTTTCAACTGACTCGTAAAATATGAAAAGATTGCCGAGTCCTTGGCCTTCCAGCTCGTTAAAGGGACAGGAAGAGCTATCCCTCCTCTAGATTTTAATCTTTTTGGACCTGAGGGATTATTGCACAAAAAGATCGAGCGCTTGTTTTGTTCGGCTCGTTAAAACTATCGAAAACTCATCCCTTCTGTATTGTTTTATACTTTTTCGGACTTAAGGGATTAGATGACGAAAAAGGAATTTTGGAGTTAACTTTATGTACCTTTTCAGACTCTCTAAAAATGAAAAGGACCGAGTTATCCTTGTCGTTAGACTCGTTAAAATCATTAAATAGCGACAAACTTGTCTTTAGACGAGAACGAGTTTCACTATCGCTAGGCTCGTTAAAACATAGCGATGGGCTTGCCCGAAGGGCAGGTTATAGAACAAGCATATGTTATCCTCCTCAAGCTTGACAAAAATAAAGAGGTACTGGTCAGCAATGACTGGGGAAAAATTGGGAGAAACTAAAGAAAACTTTGATGGTAGCAAGTCGCTCTTGAACATGGCACTTTTCCTCCGTACCACAATCGGGTTGGGTTGTTTCATTCACCGGTCACATCCATGGTCTCGCCATACCATCCATATTTGGGGTAATGCTACCGATCCATCGTATCAGTGTCACCACATGTTCAAGAGAAGTCATTCAGAAGAGTCAACCGTGTCCCATCCACTGCCATACATTATCCTTCATCCTTTCATGACCGCCACCCTGGATCATATGTCACAGATCGTTTTCACCTCCATTAAAATCATTAGCTCCGTTCCGTGTCACTGATGTGGACATCAACTCATTATCCAAGAAGTTGATCTAGGAACAACCCCTTCAGTACTTTGAAGCTTGCATGCCACAATGGCAAGTTTCTCACTTCCGGCGACAGGTATACATCAATGACCTTCGACCGAAAGATTTTGCGTGGTGTTCGACGCCAAGTCCTTTATTCACACCACGTGAATTGTACTGCAGTACCTTGAGGGTCATTATCATTATTGGTGATTCCTCTCGCGCTTGTTAACGGTTTACATCATTAACCGGTAATCAAGCGATGTCTTTCCATGTTCGACTTCAGAACATTTCTCACATGGATCGACTTGTACTTAGAGTGAAGATCGAACGAGTTTGAAGACCCCGGATCTAGTTTCATCCATCCGGGCTGCGATATATATTCAGGAAAGATAAAGACATTGACATGTACATCATTACAACAGATAATCATCCTACTCTAAGGATGATAATTTCATCAAAATTATCAGTCTACCATCAGACGATTGTCTGTTCTATGTACAGAAAAATGAATTTATAAAGCTGAGCATGGGAATGCCCGCCTCAGCTAGATCATGAAAGCAGTATGAAAAATAATGTATTGTATTGTATCTTATTACAGGTCTCCTCCCAGCATTGGATGAACTTCGGATCCCCCTGATAAAGCATTTCGCCCGATAAACAGCCTCATACTTTAGGGGGCAACTGTTATAGACATTTTTGTGCCTTACAACATTGAGCATGAAATGTCCATAATCTAAGGGATCCAAAGTCCCTAAACATGTTGTTCCTACCCCTAGAGGAACAAGGCTAACAAACCACAGCAATTCACAGAAGTTCTCCACCTGAAACTGCTAAAAAACAAGTCAATTCAGGATCATTTCAGTGGCTACACTAGCTGTTTGCGCTGAATGTCAAAGCCAACACTGGCTACCTGCATTGAATGTCAACTGGAACAAAGGCTACCTGCGCTGAACGAGAATGGACAAGTGGCAGGCTCATTTCTCAAGGTGTCAAAACCCAGGAAGCTTCCAAAATGACACTTGCCTCAGGGAATTCGACTTGTGATGAGTAAGAGGTTCCGAATCTCCAAGTGGAAGCAAGAACCTCCAAGTGGACTCAAGAACTGACAGAGGGAGAGGACACTAGTCAAATCTCAAGATGACTCATCCTCTCTCCAAACATCTATATATGGATCTCTCCTCCATGAGATCTAGAGGCTGGAATTTTGTTATTGCAAAGAATTGCTGTTGGTTTGAGATTGGAATCATTGGGTGCTTAATGCTTTGAAAGGGGTGAAGATAGGAATTCCATTTGCTGGGAAGGAGATGCTGGATTGGAGCCCTCTGGGTTGTATCTCTTCCTGAACCTTGTTATTCATCAATAAAGCTATCTTGGTTTCTCCTATATGCTGATGTATTTTTGATGTATGAATGTATTAGTGTGTTTGGTTTATTTCTAATCCTAAATTAGTTATGAATGTGAATATCTGTCTTTGTGTAGAGTTATTCTCTTGTCGCAAGTAGCTGTTCTCTTGTCGCAAGTAGTTGTTCTCTTGTGATCTTGCAGGAAGTTGAAGCTGGATAAGCAAGAAGGCAAGTAGCTGTGAACTCCCAAAGAGAAGAGAGACCGGATCGAGGGACAAACGGAAGATACCGGTAAGTCTATTGATCTCTTTTCTTTCACATTTCATAAAGGAAGAAACCAGAATAGCTGTACTCGTTTGTTGCTAAGGCACTGTCACACCTTAGGTGGATAGGATCGTCCTGCATAGGCATTTTTCCCCACAACACATGGTGCCTTAAAAATTATGCATCAAATATCCATTGGCCTCCCCAAAGGAGTACATGATCAACAAGATGTATCTTGGGGAACTATGCAAAATCTATATTGCATGATTGGGACAACAAAGCACATGCAGTCTTGGAAAGGATCCACTTTGCTATCTGTGGAACTTTCTCGATAACCTCCACTGCAAGAAACAAATATTTTGTCATTTTTATTGATGACTTCTCAAGGAAGTGCTAGATCTTCTTCACGTGGAAGAAAGATGAGACATTCTCCAAGTTAGTAGAATTCAAGGCATTGGTTGAGAAAGAAACCGACAAGAAGGTGAAGGCTCTCAGGAGCGATAATGGTGGTGAGTACATTTTGAATGAATTCATAATCTTTTGTGCGAAAGAAGGCATTTGAAGAGAGTTGACAACACCCCACAACCCTCAACAGAATGGGGTGGTTGAGAGAAATAACTGTAGCATTGTGAGAGCTGTGAGAGCTATGTTACATGACGAAGGCCTACCTTTTCATTTGTGGGCTACAACATGCAACACAATAGTTTATTTGCAAAATTGGAGTCCTCATCAGATTCTTGGTATTATGACACCGGAGGGGGATTTCTCGAGGATGAAGCTGAATGTGTCGCACTTCAAGTTTTTTGGAGCCTCTGTTCACTGCCATGTCTCTAAAGAATCAAGGAAAAAGCTTGAGCCGACAACAGAGTTGGGGGTATTTGTGGGTTACATAGAATCTCCTCATAACTATCGTTTGTACTTACTGTCCCTTAAAATGATAGTTGTGCGAAGGGATGTAAAGTTTGATGAGGAGAAATCCATGTGGTGCTCTCTTGAGAGGGAGATTCAGATCCCACAAGAAGAGGAGCTTTTAACTCCAAAGGAGGAGCCTCAGGAAGTTGTGGAGCAACCAAAAAATTAGGAGCAGAGAGTGGAGACATCCACTAAAGCAAAACCATCTAGAGAAGGCAGAAAAAGAACTAGAGAAGCTGATAGACTTGTGTAGGATGCGAGGGAGAATGTGGGAGCTCCTTCAAATTTGCGCAGGTAGGGAAGTTCACCTGAACGGTACACTGACTACATTGCTCTAATGACTAAGCTCGTAGATACTGAGCCATCCTCTTTCGAGGAAGCAGCAGAGAAACCTATATGAGTTGATGCAACGGTGGAGGAATACAAATTCATTGTAAAGAACAATGTTTGGGAAGTGGTCCCAAGACCAACAAATAAATCAGTTGTGGGTTCAAGATGGATCTTCAATGTTAAGCATGTAGTAGACGGAAGCACAAGGAAGCATAAGGCCATATTTGTGGCCAAGGGATACTCTCAAGTTGAGGGAAATAACTATGAGGAGACATTTGCTCCTATAGAAAGGTACTCATCCATTAGTTCAGTTCTTGCACTGGCTTCACAAATGGGGTGGAAGATCCACAAAATGGATGTAAAATCAACATTTCTCAATGGGTTTATTGAGAAGGAGGTGTACATAAAGCAACCAAAAGGTTTTGAGAAATTTAATCGAGAGTCTCATGTGTGCAGATTCAAGCGAGCGTTATACGATCTTAATAAACAACCTATGCTTGGGATACCAGGATCATCAATTATCTCATCGGTTTGGGCTTCACCAAAAGTGAAGCGGATGCAAACCTATATCACATCTTACATGTTGATTATTTAATTTTTACTGGTGATGAGCAACTGATTAGATCTTGCAAGGAGGACCTTGTAAGGGAATTTGAAAAGAAGGACATGGGTCTCATGCATTACTGCCTCGGGTTGGAAGTATGGCAAGGCGATGGGGAACTATTTGTGTTTCAAGGCAAGTATGCAAATGAGATACTACAAAAGTTCTGCATGTGTTATAGACATATTTGGGCACTGCAACCCCAATCACATATGTCCATAAACCAAGAGCTTCCAAACCCATAAAAGTGTTGTTTCATACCCTAAAGAACAAGGTCAGCTGATTACATCATCTCCCAGAAGTTCTCCATGAAAAACTACTCAGAAATGGTCAAAACTGGACCATACAGGCTGCTCCATGCATAGGGTGCGATGCATCTCACCTATTACACATGGGGGTGCGATGCATACTGGAAAGCCCTTCTGTAGGGTGCGATGAGCAAGAGCAAACAAATGGCAGAAGCAGTTTGCTAGGTGGAAACCGAGAGAATATTCTAGAAACTGCTCATATGACACTTGCCTCTTTGAATTCGCCCAGGGATGAGTAAGAGATCTAAAATCTCCAAGTGGAACCAAGAACTATCAGTGAAATGACACTAATAAAAATCCCAGAAGCTGACTCACTCTCCTGTAAACATCTATATATGGATCCCTCATCCTAGAGATCCAGAGGCTGGAATTTTGTAATTTGCAAGGAAGTGCTGTTGGTTTCTCTTTGAAGACATTGTTGGATGATCTTGATTTGTATGAGGTGAAGAGGGCTTTCATGCTGGGAGGATGATGGTGGATCAGACAGTCGGGTTGTAATCCTCTCTTCTACTACTTCTATCAATAAAGCTATTTGAGTTTTCCTCCATATGTTTGTATATCTCTGAATCTTTTATCTGTATATGCATTTGTATGGTTAATGTACATCTGATCCTACATTATTTATGGTTATAGATCTCTATGATTTGATTGTATTTTGCTGCCTTGACTCTACAGGTGTTCTTTGAAGCGGGACAAGCGAGGAAGGAGTGGCGAAAGCTCTATCAAAGGAGAGAGGAAACAAGCAAGGAGACTAGTGAAAGACTGAGGTTGGTACTCTCTGCTTCTCTCTCATCTATCTCTCATAAAGGAAAACACAAGTAACTTTAGTTTGTTTGTTTCTAAGATAGCTACTCGTCTTAGTGGGACTAGCAGCTCTGAATGGACACTAGTTTTCCCGATAACAACATGGAGAGTTGTAAACCCATGGAGACACCTATAACGACCAATTGGAGGAATGAGGATGCCACTTTAGGTGAAGAAGTGGATGCTACCATTTATCAACAACTAGTGGGTTCACTGATGTATCTTATGAACACATGACCATATATGTGTTATGCAGTTAACCAATTAAGCCAAGCTATGATTAGGCCAACCAAATTATTTTGGAAGGCAACTAAGCATGCTTTATGGTACCTTAGAGGCACTACCCAGTTTGGACTATGGTACAAACATACAAAGGGAGTGAAGCTATGTGGCTTCACAGATGCAAATTGGGTAGGGAGTCCATTCGATCGAAAGAGTATATTAGGTGGAATTTTCAGTGCTGGGTCCGTAATGGTATCCTGGTATAACAGGAAGCAAAGATCTATGACACTCAGCTCGACAAAAGAAAAATACATGGTTGTAATTCAAGCAACATGTGAGGTGTTCTAGATGAGAAAGATACTTGTAGGATTGTTTGGTCAGATGTTGGATCCAACTGTGATCTATTGTGATAATCATATTTGCATCAAGCTCTTTGAGAATCCTATATTTCATGATAAATCAAAGCATATAGATATCCGGTATCACTATTTATAGGACTGTGTCCAGAAACCAATAATGTGCTCCATTACATCCCGACAGAGGAACAAGATGCTGCCATTTTGACAAAGGCTTTGTCAAGAGGGAAGTTCGAGTTCCACAAGTGCAGGATAGGTGTGGTTGATAATCCCTTTCTTGTTGAAAGAGAGTGTTAAAAAATGCAACAAGAAATTCTCAATTTGATTTTGCCTTGATTAAATTGAGAAAATTCGAATTTCCACACCAACAAACAACTTGGATGCAGTTAACTTGTGTGACATGGCTTGTGTCACCCAATTTACTCAGTAAATTTGAGTTAGAGGGCTTGGAGTTCAGTTAAGAATGTGTGATTGTTAGTTTGTAGCAACAAAGGACACTTATTTCAAGTTGTTTTGAGTTAAACTAGTTCCAATTGTTGAAGGAACTAGTGGAAGGTTAGTTGTGCAGTGAGACTTCAGTCTAACTGAGTGATAATCCAGTGACCTGATCAATCAACCCAAAATAGCTAGTGCATGCAGAGAATTCGAGTTCCCCAGCTGTAGTGGAGATTCCAAGGCAGTGTAACATGAATTGTAGACTAGTCTTGAGTGTACAGGTGTTGCATGCAGTCATATGATCAACCTTGGGAATTGTACAACCAATTTGAGAAATTTCCTAAATAATAGGGGCCTAATTTCTCAAGGATATGCATAAGGAAATAAAGACTCAAGCAGAGGCATAAATTGACTAAGTCTAGGTTAGAGCTTCTCAATGGGCAAAGAGATAGGTTATTCACTTGCAGGTTGTGCTCAGTTGAGCAAATCAATTATAATACATCTCTATTCATCAGATTAATGCAAGCAGACAAAGAGGATTTTAGTAGAATTCTTTCCCTTGGAAAAATAATGTGATCATGTGTGCTATTTCTCATTGCAGGTTTGTGATTGATTTTCTAAATTGTGAATTGAATTCTGCAGAGCAGTAGAGTAGGTTTGTGTCTTGTGATTTTGATTAAAACTTCATGAACAGTTGCAAATCTACACCATAATTTCTACATCTTCAACCTGCATATGTGGGTCTCTTTATTGTGTGCCACAAAGCCCTCTGGTTGTTCAATATACACTTTCTCCTCTAGTTCACCATTCAAGAGTCTTAATGATGAAAAGTATGTTGCATTGTAAAAAACAAGTGGAGTAGGAACACCGAACCTAGAAATGATGTCATTTTGCAGAAAGCTGACGAATTCCTGATCATTCACCTGTTTGAGCGGAACTACTTCTATCCATCATGTGAAGTAATATGTAGCATTTAAGATGTAGTGGTGCTGCTTTGACGAGTGCGAGAAAATCTCCCCAATAATGTCCAAGGCCCACTGTTGAAAAGGTTCTTCCACTATAATGGGCTGCAGTGGGGTGACCGACTTCTTGTTTCTGCCGGTACACCTTTGACAGACCGGACTTTTGCAGACATAAGCATAAGAATCTCTGAATACTGTAGGCCAGTAAAAGTCAGGCCATATAACCTTATGCGCTGTAGTGTTGCCTGCAAAGTGTCCCTCGGATGGTCCGTCACACAATACCTTTTATGAATTATGTGCCTTCAAACACCTGAGCACTACTCCGTTTTGGTGCTTTCTAAACAACACCCCATGCACCAACTAATAAGATAATGCTTTAAGTCTAAGTGCCCTCTTCTACCATGTAGAAAAGTGGGAGGGCACTGTGTCATGCTCAAGGTATTGGTGCACATCCGTGTACCAAGAGTTTGTGTTTGTAGTGGGGGAGGCTCGCTCAACGTTATACATCTCAATTTCTTGCTCCCATCCTGAAAGCTCTTCTTCTTCCTCCTTCACATTTACTACTTCTACTACTAGTTGACAAAGACCATGGCCCTTGATCGTGTGAACTGGCTTGATTTCTAGATCATACTCTTGCAACCCGGTCATCCAGTTCGCTCTCCTTTCACCCAACTCTTGTTGAACAAGCAATGATCTGACTACTGGGTGCGGGACAAAGATAACACAATGGTTCTCTAATAGATATGGTCGAAAATGATTTACTGCATTGTATAATGCATAAGCCTATTTGTCCACGGTGGGGTAGTTAAGCTATGGTCCTTACAAACTTGCTCTCATGAAGGAGATAGTCCACTCATTATTCATTTCATCCTTATGAGTGAGTACAACAACAAGAGAGGCATCAGAAGAAAACGTGTAGAGAAATAAATCTTTATCGAAGTCTAGGCTGTACAATGCGGTGCTTCTACTATATCCTGCTTAATATGGGAAAACACATCCTTTTCCCTTTTATCCCATTTGTAAACTCTATCTTTCTTCACCATCTCCTTTATTGGTTTGACAATCTGGGCATAGTCGGAGATGAACTTGCGGAGAAATTGATTTTCCTCAAGAAAGATTGCATGGCTTTCTTATTCATTGGGAAGGGTATTTGCGTGATTGTATTGGCCCTGTCTGGCTCTACCTTAATCCCAATTTTAGCAATGATGTGGCCCAATAGATTACACTCAGACACTGCGAAGATACTTTTATTGGGATTTAAGGATATCTCGTACTTGCGACATCGCTAAAAAATATTCCTTAAGTGGCGTATGCGGTCTGACTTCTATTTGGAGAACACTATTACATCGTCAAGATAGACCACTATGCTCTGTCCAATGAGTCCATGGAAAGTGATGTCCATAACACATTGGAATGTTGCACTAGGGTTGATTAGCCCAAACGACATTTGTCTGAATGCGAACATGCCCCACTTCGTTTGAAACGTGGTTTTGAGTATGTAAGGATTTGCAACCAAAACTTGGTTTTATCTGAAATAACCATCTAATAGAGAAAACATTTCAACATTAATACTGTTTGCAATATTTGTTCCATGGATGGCATGGGGTAGTTGTCCTTGTCCGAGGCATGGTTGAGATTTCCGAAATCTACACACAGGCAAATTTCCCCAGACTTCTTCCTTACCAGGACCAAATTTGACACCCACATTGAGTGTCACACTCTATATATGATCCATGCAGCCAACAATTTTCTCAACTCTTTTTAATTAAGAAGCTTAAGCTATTGGATGTACTTTACTTAGCTTCTGTTGGAATGACTTGGCCCCTTCCTTAATCGGTATCACATGTTGGATTATTTGCATGTCATATGTCTTGATTTCATCGTACGTCCACATGAAGACATCATGGTATTGCTTGAATACGCAGATAAAGGTTTGTCACTGTTGTGGTGTGCAACAAGTACCGATATTGACATATTTCATATCTTTATCTATTCCCAAGTTAATATGCTCGTGCGACAGCGTGGAACTGTGGGTCTTGGCATTGACAGGTCTCCAAAAGTGATTCTGCAGGTCATACAACATTTCCAATGATACCACACCCTTAGGGATGAGGTTTCCTTTACTTGCACTAACTGCATCCCGCAATTCTTTTTCATGCTCGTCCTCATCAATCGTTGCGTATTTAAATACATCAACGTTCACAATGAAGCACAATATCTACTGGTCGTCATAAAAAATGGGTAAATTAGTGATATTGTCAGGGACACAAGGCTTATAAAGGATTTCAACCAAAAAACTATCCCTCAATGGTGACAACCTAGCAACAATGTTTTCTAATGTATTTTCACCTGCGTTACACATTCTTGGAACATAAATAATATTAAAAGCTTGGAGATGTGAAATAAGGCGCCACACCTCTTGTTGATAACTTCTAAGATGAGGTGACACACAATGTATGGTGTTACGTACCTATCACACCACAATTTCTGAGTCACCTACCACTTTTAGGATGGAAACATTGAGGTCAATGGCCTTTCGTAATCCCAAGATGAGTGCCTTATACTTTGTAGTGTTGTTCATGCACTAAAATTCCAAGTGGCTAGAGATCAAATGCTTTCTTTGCAATGGGTCTATTAAAATGCAACCAGCTCAAGAGCTCCTCTGTGTTTTGGAACCATCGAAGTGCATAGTCCAAATATCATATGTACATGGACATAGAACTACACTAGTACTACTGCAACTACTATTAACTGTACAAAGTTCATCATCACCAGTTGGATAGGGAAGGAGATCCAACTGTGTATCTAGTGGGACTGGGGATAGTTGTGCAAGATAACACCCTAGTTGAGTTTTAAGGAATCAATTGCTGAAAATTAATTATGTGAAATCCATCGGTTCATTATGTTCGTTCAAGGGAGTGACAATGTGTTTCATATATCTCTCTGATTTTACCTAGATCTGATTATTTCTGCCCCTATACGAAAGCCATAAGTGTGACCAGTCTATGGAAAATTACCCTTGTACCTTGCTAGACCAATATCTGCTAAAAAACACTTTGTATTCCTCTGGAATGTCCATAATCACTATGTTGATACATTGGTGGACTCATCCGTCGGATGATAAGCGGAGGATGACATCTCAGAGTTCACCAATTGCCTAGACAGGAGTCATGTCTAGCTGAATAATCTGTGCCTCTGTTTTGTCCCATTTAGCATTGATTTTCTTGGAAAGAGATAATGACATTACATTCACCGATGCACCATAATCAACCAAGACATTTTGTACATTTAAATTGAAAATTTCAAAATTTAACAAGAAAGGTGGGTAGAGTGTATTCACATCCATTGTAAGTGCATTGAGTACAGATTTGAGAGAACTAGGAGACTTACAGATCCCTTGTCTGAAGAGGTAGCATTACCTGTGGAGGTCCGCGCAAGTGCCTATAGGAGGATGTCCTGCTGGCTCATGATCTTTGTTGATTCTAACATTGGAATGCTTGCACAAACATTCTTCATGTTGTTGACAATGTTATAGTCCACAACGAGAAAACTGGCCGAGGTGTTCGGGGATGTAACTTGGTTCTTGGTCTTCAGAGTGATGGTTTTGCCCTTACTTATGTCGAAAACACTTTTGTTGAGATTACTTACCTAGACTTGCCCTGAGTGTTCTGTGTTGAGTTAGCTGGTGGGTTCATTTTCCTTAACAGGTTTTCTTTGAATTTATGCTTCAAAAACTCAATTGTAGTGGTTGGTCCTTGGCTTCTCAAGTTGTACTGGTTGGTTTTCTTCTGGGCTAGATTGTCACTCAGAGGCTGCCTATTGGCAGTACGCTTTTGGGTGTGAGTATACAGTTAAACATGTTCACTGCATGGTCGACACTTGGGGTTTCATCAGTTGTAGTAGCTTATTCCTTTTATTCAGTAGGCTTAGTTTGCTCTTCAGCCATTATCGAATCAACAAGCTATGTAGCAACTATGCTCATGCCTTGATTCCACTGTGGGCACGTCTTCTTTGAATGATATTCTTGACGAAACATGCAATATTGATCTGTGCCCATATTCTTAATTTTTAACAGGACATTGGAGCCCTGCACAAATTTTTTTGGTTGGTTGCTGCTACTGCTAGAAGGTGAAACCCTTATGAACTAGTTGAATCTGGGAGGCTTGTTTCTCATGGTGGTCTCGCTTGTCCTCTGTTTGAGCTTTTCCATTTCATTAGACAAAGACTTGACAAGAAAAGTCAGGCTTTCTAGATCAGATGGTTGTTTCTTTTTAGCCCTGCTCACAGAGGCGTGAGACCTCTTACCTGTGTCCTTGGAGTCTTCTTTTGGTTCATCATCTAAGATGATTATGATAGTGTGAAAGTTCTTCTCAACAACAATAGCCTCTTCATAATTTTTTGTTAGTTTTTGTTTCATAGTTCACTTCACAAACTACGCAATGCTTTCTGGCATGGAAAAGGTGTAATAATATATGGTGATGGAGTCATGAGGTTTCGTGTCTTCTGAAAATTTGTTCAAGATGTGATTGAACCTCTGGTTGAAATCTTTCACTTTTTCCTTTTGCTCCATCTTAAGATTACCCAACTATTTTAATAACATGGCAGGGGTCTTATCATCAACAAATATTTCAAGGAATATCGTCTTAAACCACCTACAATTCTAGATGGAGTTTGGAGGAAGGATGTGATACCATAAAACTTCTCTGCCATCCAATTTACATGGGAAAAGTATACATGCAACATCATTGTAGTGTACCTTAAGCGTTTGCAGATGCAGGTAAAATTTGTCCAGATGGTCCTCAACCTTCACTGTCTTATTAGGGTCATACTTCGTTAAGAGCTTCTATGAATGCCTTGGCATCTTGTGTAGAACACTCGAAAGTGTGAGTGGGCTTTGAGTCATTTAGTTGAGATTTTGGTCTTCCATGTCTTCTTCTTCGCTATCCTCATATATATTCTTTTATCAAAATGTATGGCTCTTCTTCCTATTCTTCTTCTCCATCTGTCCATCCAAAAATTGTGTTAGAGAGCAGAATATTGCCTCTGTGACCACCGTGAAAGAGTGGAGGCTCTTCTTTGTTTTCCACAGAGTTTTCTAATTCTTCAAGAGTGGCAAGAACCACGTCTTCAAGAGTCGAAACTACTATCCCTTTGGAGGTGGTCTTGTTCTTCTTTGGATAATATGGAAGACTGATTACTCTTGGGATCAATCCAAAAACTTTTGCAAATTGACAGATTATGGGGCGGATGGTCCGAATCTGGTCATACATAGTTTCATGTTCATGCTTGGGTTGAGAAGAGTCACCAAATTCAGAGGAAAAAGTAGGGGAGGTGCAATTAACATTGTTGCCTTGACCAAAAGATGGAATGATAGGGTTGATGGGTTTATCAACCATAAAATAATGATGATCCTCCTTCTAGCCCCTTAAATGTTGACGATGTTGGACCCGCCAACATTCAGGGGACCTCCTCGATACAAAGTCCCAATTAGACCTCACACCTTTTGGTGTAGGAGTCCCATTCGGTATAAAGCCTTGGTTTCCAAATCCTTAAAGATTTTCTTTAGCTCTAATTGTCAGCACGAGAGAGGGGTGAAATGATATCTTCGAAAAGCAAGGGGGTGTGCCTAGTGAGTGTTCAGTTGCAACTGTGTCAAGGTCCTTCTACAACAAAGGGGGGGGGGAGAAAGAGTGAGCCTCTAAGTGAGAGGTAATAGTACCACCCAAGAAGAGACACACGTGAACTAGAAGGGTCCGTCTAACATCCAGTGGAATAGTCCACAGTGGATGCGACGATCGCTACAACCAATAAATGAAGAACCATTTGTATAATATCATACAGAATAGTCCACAAGGATGGGACAAAAATAACAACAATTACAACACATTCTTAATAAGATAAACACTAAAATAATCAAAATAGTTCAACTATATTAGTACATGTGAAAGAAAACTTGAAATACAAACATCTGTGGAATAGTCTTACAAATATTCATAATCCATGCATGAAGAATGTGCTGGCCTTAAAGGCTTATGTTATTAAGTAAAAGTTCCAAGACACATGTTTACAATGTACATCACTAACCCCAATAGTGGGACATTGGAGCCACTCCTTGCTCCTCAAAGAACTAGTTGATCTCTCTAATGCCTTGTGGGAGGAGCCAAGGTGAAAATTCCTTTGCTCATACAATGAGGGAGTATATATAACTAAGGGTGACTCTTTGACTACCCTCATGACTGTTTGAATTCCTATGAATTTTCAACTTACATGACTCTTTACATCCCATGTGTGTCCTTTGGACTTCTTGTTTACAATACATTTTAATATAATACACATGTCCCACAAAAGTGATGTGGCATATGACCACTCATGGCATGAAATGACATGACACCATTGACATGGACTAGTTGATGATGTGGAAATGTCAAGTCACTATTTCTGTTGAGTGCTGCATGTCTTCTTGGATATGCTTTCTCTTCACCTCTACATGGCTTGGTGATGCAAACTCTTCAATGGTCTTTAGTATTGGATGTTAGTTGCAAACTTGTGTCCCTTTGCTTTCTCTTGATTGATAAACTTATGAGTTCAACTACAAGAGAGTGTATAGGCATGCTTCCCTCCTTATTCTCCTTATTCATCACCTTGCCATGACATGATAGTGTACTTGTTCCTGCAATTCACTCATGATGGGATGACATCAATCCAAAAATCCCCTAGTCTAAGATGATGCATTCTTATCCATCGACTGAGCCCAGGACAAGTGACATACTCGGAAAACGGGCTCAGTGACTACGCATTGCGCAATTATAGCAGTCAGGGGTATAGCTTGGGCTCTGAGACTGCGCAACTCAGAGAGGCTTGAAGTACAAAACTATGCAGTTTCTAGAGGCATTAGGGTCCGACTGAGGGCAAAGACAATGGGAAATCCAACTGCGTAGTTTTGGGTATTAAGGGAGGTCGGAATTCTATGCATTGCACAATTCCAACGGCCAAGAGAAAACCTTGAGAGTTGAAGATGCGAAGTGGGCAATTAAAGGTAGTCTGAGAGACACAATTATGTAATTATGGGGGTCAAGGTCGAGAGCTGGGCACATGAATTGCGTAGATCATCATACTTAGGGGAAAGTGACTTCCCATTGTGTAGTTTTAAGTATCAAGGTCATAACTTAGAGGGATGGGACTCTGCAACAATTCAGTTGGGGCTTGGTGAAGCTAAGTTGATCGGTCGGGAAGATTCTTCGAAAATGGCTAAGTGTAGGATGGGTGATGAATCGTGATGAACCTTGACTGTGATCACACACTTAGCATACTTTGACGACACGACAACATAGATCATCAAAACACATGAACAAATCATTTCCTTTCGTGTGACTACCTCATGACAAGATACGACAAGTGCGACACTTAAGATAGGCTTTAGGATGATCGTGACGACACTTGTGCGATAATGCTCAAGGTTTTGTGTATGGATGCAACAAATGTTTACATGGTTGGGACAACTCATATACATAAAGACCGACCTTCGAAACCATGAAAAAGGGCTTGCAAACATTGCATGCCAACCAAACATGCCAAAATATGACTATTAACCCAACATGCCAAAGGGACCAAAGCACTGCGAGAACACTCATGAAAGAGTTCTAGTGTTTGCAACAACAATAAAAAGACCAAGGAAGGCTTTGAAATTGAGTGCAAGCCAAAATTTTGGAGGGTGTTGCAGCAACTACAACACCATGTGATCATGATGAAGAATTCTCTAGAATATTCCATATTGTAACTCTGGTTAAGAGTTGACGAAGTCAAACCTAACCAATAGTAGGTTGTTAAGTTATGTTATAACCGATCCACTAGGAGGAAAATGGGTTCCATTCTTTTTGAGTGTGTTTGTTCCATAGACAAGCAGAGTGGCTAAGAGGGAGAGGGAGATAATACACAGAGAGGATTTATGCATTGTAGTAGCCCACATGCCAAAATCATTACTTCTTTATACTCACAACCATTTTCTATTCAGCGAAAGCGCACAAAGAGGCCTCACCTTCCAACTAGGTTTTCTCCCAAAAAGTTTTCCTAGGTTATATCTTGTGTCAAATTGTGGTTTGTGAGATTTTATCCATTATTCTCTATTTTATGCATAATTATAATTTGCATGAATCCATAATAAACAATAATTTACAGATCCAAAAATCTAAAGAGAATAAACCCTCATAGTGTAGATTTCAGATTTTTAAGTATAATTTATTAGATCTATTGTGATGAACTATCTAGTGGAATATACACGACAATTTATGGATCATAAACTCAATTAACTTATTTTCCACCAAAGTTGTAACAAAGGATGCCAACATTAACATGCACAACATCACTATTATGGCCAAGAAAACATCTAAGAATGTAACCAAGAAGCGACCAGATTGTGACTACTTTAATGTCCATATTTGAGGCTAAATTTGTGTTCCAATTTGCAACCAAGTGAACATAATAATGACATAAAATTACTCATTTGAAATTAAGTTAGCATGGAAATTTGTAAAAAGATCAACATTGACATTTACAATTGCATAAACATTTATAGTAATGCCCTTATTAATTACTAAATTTACATTTAGTATTACATACCAAGTTATGTCCATTATAAAGATTGTACAAAGCATAATTACATCCATATTAATGTTGCATGTTCATAATTAAAATGTTTCAATTCAAATAATATTAATGTCAAAATAATCTATTGTAGTTATTTATTGGGTCTTAATTGTGGTGGCAACATTGTCCAAAATAAATTAAGGTGGAAAGTGTGGGTGTGGTAGCGGGGGAGGAGGGGGTGGAGGGCAGGTATCTATGACCGAAAAGTACAAAAATAATTAACATTTGTTTAAGACACTAGGATAAATCACAAATAATGAGGTGGAGGCACTAGCAACCTATCAAGGAATTGACTTGCTAGAAAACAAAGAGAAAAGTGAGACATATAATAATTGTTAGATACTTCTACGTTATAATCTAATCTACGTTATATCTATTTATGGTTAAAAAAAATCGTCTACATTGCCTCATTAAAAGGATCATTTATTTGATGTGACGTTTTCCCTCTATTCTCGACACCATGTGTTGAGGAAACTAAATGTTGAAGCCAATCATTGAACTAATATTGACTCCATTGTAATCAAACTATATACAATATTAAATAGGGGTCTTCATTTTAAAGCACCCCAACCTTAGGTTTAGGTTTAATTATGCATTATATGGTGATTGAAGTGGTTCATGAATGATAAAATACAATGCCTCGATGGATGAGCAATTATTTTTCCTACCGCCCTCCTTGCTCTACTCCAAATTAAAGACATGTGAGATTAAGAATTTTCCAATTGTGGTATTCCATTTGTGGGTTAAATTTGAAGGTGATACTAGAAGGGTTCATGGTAATATCCTCTATTTTTATGTTTGAATTATGAAGCACTAGTGTTGGGAGAGCCATCTCAGGAGCTACCTATAGCTTGGACTTGGATAGGCATTAGAGGCCTTTCTTGGTATTGGTAGGCCCATCTCTTTGGATCCAAGGTTCTCTACATTGGTTCTACCATGTCTGTAGGAATTTGAACATTTTGGCACCTTGGAGCTTTTCTTATGGTTTATTAACTAATGATTGGTTTTGCTACCACCAACGAGGCCCTATTCTACTTACCGATTTGCATTTTCTGAAGTCTTGGGGTAAAGCATAGAGATGCAATGGTATAATGCCACCTGGAAAATAGGTGTTATGTGTTATGTTATTTAAAGGAAATCTAGAGAGGTCTGTAAAGATGTGAAAAAGTAACAAAGGTTCAATGAATGTCACTAAGTTTAATTTTAGGTGGGTTAGGATGCATGTAGAATAGGAATGAAAACATAAGGCTAGGAATAAAATCATTAACAATTGTGCCCATGGAGACCACATCGTAACCACTAGCCATAAGGAAGTTGGGCGCGAATTCAATATTTTCATGATTGTCACTTATTGGTATGAGCTATAATCCTAGTTGGGTTCTCTAAAATTCATAGTATCTTGGATTGTGTCTCATCTAGGATTGCCACATGAGAATTTTCTCTCCCCCCACCTTCCTTTAGCTTTAGGGACTGCAGAAGATTCATCATCCTCAACCTTTTTTGGAACATAGGTGTCACAAGGAGTGGGAGTTCTTATGGAAAAAAGATTTCTATGGAAGATATGTTGTTTGTGCACTAATAAGATGAATATAACCAAGGAAAAGGCATAGATGTGGATGTTTAGGTTATGAATGTTGCTAAGGGCATTGTCCGGTGGAAATATTGTTCACGTGTTATCTATTTTAAGTTACGCATTATGGGGTAGTTTTATTATTATCACAATATGCAAGGCATTGCACATATTGAGAGAAAACATCGTGTATTTGAATAAGTTTTGATAAAACATTTTGGACTTGATTATGTATCTTTTTGTCTATGGGTTGTTACTAATTTGTCTTCTCATGCTAGTTGACTTGGTCTAAGATTTTTTTTAATACAAAATCATACCCATTATTGTGAAATAAATAAATATTCAAAATAAATTTGGCCAAAAAAAATAAATGGGTGTGGAGAACCCACCATCTCCTATAGTTTAGATTTAATTTTAAATTATTTTATTTATTTTTTAACTCTTTTTGAAAGAAGAATTCTCCATATCTAATCATAGGTTGCATTCAAATTACATTAATCATGTGTATGATGCCCCTACATGTTTTAAGGAACTTTTATTTTTATTAATGAGACCCATTTAGACCTTGGTACGAAAAACTGATTAAATAATCTCTCAACATTATCCCTTATTTAGGGGTACCAAGTGCAAGGGAGTCAGGGTCGTCCTTGATTCCAAAGGAAATTAGGAAGTAACCTTTGTGTGGGGACTAAGAAAGACTACCAAAAATCAAGTCAAAGCTTTGGCTATAATATTAAAGAAAATGGGTCTAAAACATATAATGCTGGCAGGGAATTCCTTTGCGCTAACTCATAATATTGTCAATAGATCATTCCACCATGAATGTTTACCAAGAAGGTTAGTCTTCAAAGTACAACTATTAGTGGAAAGTTTTGAATCCATTGACTTTTCCCAGATTTTACAAGTTCTCCATTCCTTGGTAGATGGATAGCAAACATGTCAAGTGGTTTGCATTATGGAACTATCAAGAAAAAGAGAGGGATTTAATATTTATAAACCATACTATTGTTTGACACACACCCATTCAATGGACAAGTGGTGATTCGTGTTAAGAATGATTAATGCAACATTAACGACCTAGAACCTTTGTGCACTCCCATATTAATTGCTACAAAGTGGAATTCATTTGGACCTTGTTAAGATGGGATTGCCTAAAGCATGTGGTTTTATACAAATATAAATATAGAGCTTTATGCTACCAACATCCCTAGTGCTTCTTCTTTGTTGAATAAAGAGGTTTGGGAAGCACATCAAATTCTATGGTTTTACATGGGTTTAGAAGTGGCTTTAAATCAATGGAGGTCAGGATTTCATTCAAGCAAGGGGCTAGGATGATGGTAAACTCACATGGGCATCCAAACATATGCACATTTTGTGAAAATTATGAGCTTCATAAAGAAATCCACATGTGCAAAAGGTGTTCTAATGAAGCTCAAGAATGTCTTTTTCTGTTGAAAATAGCAACAAGAAATGCTATAAATAGCATTACTATAGATAGAATTTCAGGTAATAAGAAATGCAAAAGATAAAAATGCTAAAAATAGCATTGCTATAGATAGCATTTCAGGATATATTCCAATTTTAATTTGTCCTTGAATTAAAATGAAAATTTAGTCTCACCAGCTGTTTGAGAAAAAATTAATTAATTCATCTTGAGTTAATTAGTTGGAGAAAATCAAACATGAAGTCTTTGTGAAGACATGCAACAGTTATCCCTTTGATTGAGGAAGTTATCCCTTAATTAAGGAGATAAGGATGAGTTGTATTTGAGTTGTAATTAGTTAGCTTAGTTAACTGAGTTAAATCCAGTTAAATTAGTTCCAAACAATTTGTGGAACTAATTGTGAGTTCAATCAGTTAATGCATGCATACATGCAACTAGTGTTCTCCAGATAACTGAATATTCTCTCATAAATAACTCATGCATGTCAGTTCAGACAGAGACCCAGTTGAGATTAAAGGAAGGGACAATGTACTATCAGTTGCTAGGATTTTCCTACAAGAAAATATCTTGCATGCAGAAGGAATTCATTCCTTAAGGATTGCGCAGTTATTTTAGAGGTCAGAGCAATGTGTGAGGTGAGAAACACACAGGTGGCAGCTCGAGGACCCAGGAGAAACTGTGCAAGGAAATAGGAGGCTTGGAGGACTGAAGGAAGGCATATGTGTTGTCTATTCTGTCTATGAGCACTAGTGAGGGATTGTACTGAGAGCTGGATAGCTTGAGAGTTAAAGCTTTGTGTAATTGTGAGATATTTCCACTTGTATGATAATACAGATAGCGGGGTTTTTAGCTGAGGCTTTCCCTAGAGTATTCTTCTGCGTTTCATGTGTGATTGAATCTTCTTCTCTGTTATATGTGTTCTGTTTGATCTTGCTCAAAATCAATTAAGCTTCCACAAGTTTGATTGTAGAAGTAGATTAAGTATTTTGCTTTAGTACATTGCATAATCAGTTTAATCTACAGTGAGAATTTCTACATGGTATCAGAGCAAAGGTGATGGAAGTGGAGAACAATATACAAAGAAGGGAGAAGTTCGAAGTTTGAAGTTCTTGATTGTAGGTACATAGTCGATTTCTCATCACATCTCAAAGTTCACCAATGGCATTCAATGGCTTGAGACTCGAGTATGCCTTAGATGGCAGCTCAAATTACATAGCATGGAAGGATCGCATGGAAGCGGTATTAGAGGACAATGGTTTGAAGGACTTCATTGATCAAGAAGTCCCCAAGCTAGCAGCAGCTAATGCCCAAGAATTGGTGAAATGGAAGAAATCTGTGGCGAGAGCGAGGAGGATTCTTCTGGAGGGAGTTCAAGACCATATTGTCTTGAGTCTCCATGGGAAGGAGACTCCATTTTCAATGTGGAAGACATTGAAGGACCTATATCAGAACAACAACGACCAGAGGAATCTTGCATTGAAGGACAAGCTTCAGAAAATCAAGTGTGAAAGGGGTGACACGATTTCTACATAACTGAACAAGCTCATCACCTATAGAGATGAGCTTGGAAGTGTAGGAATCACGACAACCGATGATGATATGGTGAGTCTTTCTCTCCTCGATATTCCTAAGAGCTGGCATAGCTACCAAGACTCAGTGAATGGAAGAGAGAAACTGCCAGATTGGGAATGACTGTGGTCGGATCTGATGCAGGAGGAGATTAGGAGGAGCACCAGAGATGGTTCTTCATCTAAGCATGATGATGAAGAAAATATAGCCTTAGCCAGTAAGGCAAGGAAAGGGAAGGAGAAGGATTCTCATTCCAAATTGAGTTCTTCCCATGGTGGGAAGAAGATTGACAAATCTAAAGTGAGATACTTTAATTGTCATGAGGTGGGTCATTATGCAACTAATTGTCCATTGAAGAAATCCAAGAAGGGATACTCGGAAGGATCTGAAGGTGAGGCATTGGCCTCTCAGTTCGAATTGGATTTTACCCTCATCCCATGCATGGTTTCATTGATGATGGGTTGTGGTTGGTTTCTTGATAGTGGAGCCTCATTGCACATGACCGACAATAAGAGTTTGTTCAGTACCTTAGAGGAGAAAAACCTCCAGATGCGCATAGAGATGGGTAATGATGAAAGGTATAGTGTTTCAGGAGTGGGCACGGTTGCTTTTCAGAGGGAGCATGGAGCTCTCATTACCTTAACGCATGTGAAGTATGTGCATGGATTGAAGAAGAACTTGGTATCAATCGCGATGTTGGAGGAAAAAGGCTACGATGTTGTCTTTAGTAAGGGAAAGGTTTTCCTTAGACACATCACCACGAGACAGGTGAAGCAGATCGGTTCACGAGTTAAGAACCTGTATGCTCTTGAGGTTCAAGATGCATGCAAAGCCTTGAGGAGCAAGGCAAATGTTGGAGACTTGGTGGTTGAGAGGGAGAGTACATTACCTCTCAACATGCAACCTCAGAAGAAGTCTCAGACAATTGTGGAGGAGCCACAATTGGTGAAGCAGTTTCAGGAGGTTGTGGAGCAGCCACAACTGGAGAAGCCGAGAGGAGATCGAGTGGAGGCATCCACTCATGCAGAGACCTCCAGTAGGGGGAAATTTCAAGCCAAGTGGGCAGAGGGATCACATGCAGCCATACCTCCAGGTGTGAGGTGGGGCGATGTGAAGAGATAGTCCCAAGAAGGCTGAAATAGGGGCAGGATCCTTGAGGTACCCAACCTCTTTGATTAGACCTTGCTACAGGAGCCCCGACGAGGAGTAGCAGGACTAGCTGAGTGGGTAGAGACAGATGCAGATGGAGTGGCAGAGGGAGCTTCAGCATCAGAGGGTGTTTCTAGCCCAACAGGGAGGTCAGTTGGGAGATCAGTTACTTACTTCTCAGTAACTGAGTTGCAATGCAGCAGTGGGCAGCACGATGCAACATGATGAGAGGAGGTGCAGTGTGGATGCAATGCCGGGAGATAGAACCAACAACAACACGGATGCAGCGGGAGAAATCAGTGGGATTGATGCAGTCAGAGATCAAAGTGACAGAGGCTAGAGAAGTGAGATACTTAAGAGCATAGAGGTGCAGAGTTTTCAGTAGATAGAGGCAATAGCAGTCAGAGACTTTGATGAAAGATGCATCATATTGATTTAGGTTGTATATTTTTTCTTTCTAGAGTTGCTCGAGAAACAACACTTGAGAGAAGTGTTGCATGCAAAACATTCCAAAGGTTCAGGATCGAGTTCAAGTTGAATGCCTTTCTTGTTGAGAGGGAGTGTTGAAAATAGCAACAAGAAATGCTAAAAATAGAAATGCTATTTTCAAGTACCAATGTTGAAAATAGCAACAAGGAATGAAAAAAATAAAAATGATAAAAATAACATCGCTATAGATAGCATTTCAGGATATATTCCAATTTTAATTTGTCCTTGAATTAAAATTGAGAATCAAAATTTGAATTTAGTCTCACCAGCTGTTTGAAAAATAACTAATTAATTCATCTTGAGTTAATTAGTTAGAGAAAATCAAACATGAAGTCTTTGTGAAGACATGCAACAGTTATCCCTTTGATTGAGGAAGTTATCCCTTAATTAAGGAGATAAGGATGAGTTGTATTTGAGTTGTAATTAGTTAGCTCAGTTAACTGAGTTAAGTCCAGTTAAATTAGTTCCAAATAGTATGTGGAACTAATTGTGAGTTCAGTTAGTTAATGCATGCCTGCATGCAACTAGTGTTCTCCAGATAACTGAATATTCTCTCATAAATAACTTATGCATGTCCGTTCAGACAGAGACCCAGTTGATATTGAAGGAAGGGACAATGTACTATCAGTTGCTAGGATTTTCCTATAAGAAAATCTCTTGCATGCAGAAGGAATTCATTCCTTCAGGATTGTGCAGTTATTTAAGAGGTCAGAGCAGTGTGTGAGGTGAGAAACACATAGGGGGCAGCTGGAGGACCCAGGAGAAACTGTGCAAGGAAATAGGAGGCTTGGAGGATTGAAGGAAGGCATATGTGTTGTCTAGTCTGTCTATGAGCAGCAGTGAGGGATTGTACTGAGATATGGATAGCTTGAGAGCTAAAGCTTTGTGTAATTCTGAGATATTTCCACTTGTATGATAATATAGATAGCGGGGTTTTTAGCTGAGGCTTTCCCCACAATATTCTTCTATGTTTCATGTGTGATTGAATCTTATTTTCTATTATATATGTTCTGTTTGGTCTTTCTCGAAATCGATTAAGCTTCCACAAGTTTGATTGTAGAAGTAGATTAAGTATTTTGCTTTAGTACATTGCATAATCAGTTTAATCTACAGTGAGAATCTCTACATTTTCCATATGCGAGGAAATGAGAAGGATGAATGAAAGATTGGGAGGAAAAAATTTGAAGCGTCATGAAAGTGATTCAAAGACAAATGATTAACACAAAGACATGGATAGAGAAGTTTGAGAAGAAGAAGATGTTGTTAGGAATTAGGCAGGAAAGCAACAATAAGAGATTTGGGGAAGTTGGGGAGAAAATAAGAGTGCTCTAGGCCAATGTTTTGGAAGTAGAATTGGAGAAAAGGTTGGGATATGAGGATTGGAGGAAGTCAACATCCCATGTTATTTTTAGTGGTTCTCTTGGATTGAATCAAATGGAATCCATGGAAAAGGACATTATCCAATAGGACACTAACAAAGTAATGAAGCAAATCTTAGCCAATCTCTTGTCAAAAGTTGGAAGCACGTAGAATATCCCAAGTGAGTATGAACCTATTAATCTTATGAATTTGTGACGTTATATGAGATATGTTTTTTTGTAAGACAATGTGTGGCTATATACAAGCCAAATATTTAGCTCTAGTTCTAGAATTATGAGAATAGTGTAGATAGGTAATATTATTTAAATTTTGAATAAATTTAAAGTTTTCAAGTTATTTTTGCTTCATAAAATTTGTATTAACCTATTGGATAGTTCAAATATATCCCCTTTTTAATGCAAAAGTTTTTTTTCTTCCTATTTATCTAGGAAAATAAAATCCTCCCTTATACCTCAAAAAAGAAAAACAAACCATACATGTCATGCAATATTATTATATAATGCTACATAAATATCAATTAGTGACTTGTAGCGTGAACAAAACATAAATAGAATGGAAAAAATTCTAGACAAATATTTTACCCTTCCAATCTACATATGAACCAAATTTAGAATCTTGAAATAAAGTTAATAGAATAACCCTCTCTATCAATTAGTTCTATTTCAAGTAGTTGTGAGGAGTGTTTTTTATAAAGAAAAAATCATTTTTCATAATCAATATGGAAATTACGTTTAGTATATGCACCATGTGCATTCAAAAAGTATGCTGACAACCACCAAAAACCAAAAAATATAGCCATGATTTATAAGCCCTATGCTGTCCATGACCTGTCTAAAAAAGATATCAAAAAGCGTCAGTATATATAGTAGCCACCTAGTGTATTGGGTAATAATAAAAATAAACAATAGCCAAAATGGATAGGACCTCTTGTTGCTCCAGTCGGAAGCCCTCTATGAAGGGCTTGTGATAGAATTATGATTATGAATCTCCTTTCTTCTTAGTGATATTCCAAGTGCCCAAATCCTATAGAGTTCCATCCCTAGATAAAGAGTTTGTTGATGTGTTTCTTTCCCCATTGATTTAGCACTAGAGGAAGAGGGGTCACCGAAATGCGACACGTGCATCCTTGACTTTGAAGACGCATCACCCATAGCTTCATCATCCCCATCCACTTGCATAAGCTCCCTAGGATTCTCATATTGCACCTAGGTGAGGTTATCCTCCACCTAACATTCTTTTAATTCCCTGTTACCTCCCCCATGTCTTATAGAAAGTGAATCCCTTCTCCCGTTATTGCGTGCAAATGGAAGAGTACATTTCTTTATGGTATGACCATATTCGTGGAACCTGTGGCACTTGAAGGGTATGCCTTCATAGTCGAGGGACTGTTTATGAGTATAAACTTGATAACAAATTTTCAATTCAACAAATAATCCCTCACACAAATATATATTGACTAAAATTCCCACTATAACCATCTTCCCAGTTTCTTCATATGACATGTTAGCTTCCAAGAAAGACCCTACTTTGTTCCAGATAACCTTAAAGACGTCCTTTGAGTAGAGTTGTGGAGGCAACCTTGAAAGACTTACCTACACAAGGGTACTTTCCAATTTTTCATGGCTAACATTAAATAATGGATTCCACTGCTTTGTCATCACTAGAGAGGAATCAATACTTTAAGTTTTTCCAAGAGCCTAGCCGGCCATCTCTACTGTATATAACTTGATTATATACCAACCTTGAGTAATGGTACTAACCTTTGGAAGATGGTTCATCTCTTGTTCCCATTCCTTCTCCACCCAATTTCACAGGAGATCCACTGAAAAACCCTTCCTTTGGCCCGACCCTCTACCACTTTTTCCGTTGTCTCCATTATGTCCCCTAGCTATATCTCTTCCCCCCAAAACCAGGTTCCTAGTCACCATTCACACTTGTTGATATTTCTCTTCTTTCTATGTCGATGTTGACCTTCCAATACCTACTGTACCCCTAGGGTTTCTTTTGATTAGTTATTTCCATTGCACATTGTTGGGCCTTGAAATTGTCATTTATTTCCATTACATTTTCACTTATATTTCCATATTGTCACCTTCACTCCACCTCTATTTCATTACATTTACCTTACCATTATCATTCTTGGGTCACATTTATGTTTTTTCAAACTTGATTAATTCTTAGCAATTTTAAGTGAATTTATGGTTAAAAATTAGAAAATAATGTGCATATGCTTATACCTAACAAGTGGGATGAGATTGTTGACATGTGTAGGTCAAAAGGAAGATTCTAAAAGACCCTTATGTGGCCTCCCAAAACCAAATTCGAATTTGAGTGGAGAAGATCATGAGATCATGAGAATATGTGCATCATTTCCTATTTGT
Organism: Pinus tabuliformis; assembly: GCA_031772625.1. Classification (NCBI taxonomy): domain Eukaryota; kingdom Viridiplantae; phylum Streptophyta; class Pinopsida; order Pinales; family Pinaceae; genus Pinus; species Pinus tabuliformis. The sequence goes on along the minus strand of CM062808.1, from coordinate 957,991,149 downwards.
ATTGAAACTCTAAGAAGACATGTGTCTTATCATTTCTTATTTTGATTGTAACTCTATAAATATAGGGAGAGATTCATGGACTCTCATTAATGAGATAACTTCTCATCATTTTGTATAAATAGGGGAAGTTTTCTCCTATCATTTTAGATGTGAAAAGTTGGGGAAATGCTGTTGTTTTGAATATAGAATTTGGATTTGGCACCGTGCTCATGAGTGATGTTCACTTTGATTTGGTTATGCTTGTATTTGGAGCCTCTCAACTTTCCATCCATCATGCTTTTGGATTGGCCATCTATAATGTGTGAGATTTATTATTTTTCATAGATTAAGATTTATTGCTTTCATAGATTAAGATTTATTTATTTCATATCTTTTCCTGTGTGAGAGGTTAAGAGTGATTGTTTTTATTTGCTTTCATAGATTAATATTTTTTTCTTTCATATCTTTTCCTGTGTGAGAGGTTAAGAGTAATTGTTTTTATTTGCTTTCATATCTAGAGGTTAAGAATTATTGTTTTTGCTTTCATTTCATATCATGTGGTTTTGATTATTCATTTCATAGGATCCTGATTTGATAATGCACACATGATCCCTTAGAGTAGATTTCATTTCATGCAATTTCGTTTTTGAAAGAGTGGTGTGCTTTTCAATTGCCGCAAGTGTGATAGATTAATATTTCAATTCCTGCAAGTGTGATAGACTAAGATTTCAATTCCAAACACTGTCCTATAATTTCCTTTGAATTGATTGTTGAATTAGAATAGGTGAATTTAGCTTGTCGTTATTTGGTTTAGTAGTTAGATTGTTCTAAATTGGAAGTTAATTTCTAGCATATATAGTGCACGCATGCTTTGCAAGTTTTACGAAACCCCCGTGTTGACAATTAAATGATAGGTAATTAATTTGCCTCAACATTTTGGCACCGTTGCCAGGGAAGTGTGCATAGGAACTAGCTTTCAGTTTAGAGTGTATTTTATTTGTTTTTGTTTTTACTAACCATTTATGGACAAAGGTTCTAGAATGCAACCCAAAGACTACATTAAGGAATGGTATAAAAAAGCGGTTACGCCACAATATTCATCAATTCTTCAAGAGATCCTTGCGACAAATCGAAAGGTCAAGTCGATTTTGCATATCCTTACAAACAATTAGGTACATTTTTCAAGTTTGGATATGAGCATTTCAAAAATTCTAATCCGTAAATGGCTTCATTGGAAGCATGAATATACTTAAAAAAAGTTAGTTTTTAGATAGATAGGAAAAATAAAAAGAAAAGGATTGATAAAATCTTGACTATGCTAACAAAATAAAAATAAAAAAAATTTCAAGTATGCTCTCCTTCTGCACTTCATGTGACCTGGAGGATCAGAAAAAGAAATTGTTTTGTTAGTATATCATAAAAATTATTTAGCTGCAGAATTGATTTAATTCAATTTGATTAAAAAAAACATTTTCTTTATTAATAAATTGTTTTGTTTAATGAAATATATATGTATCCTTTTAAATTTTTGAAAATATAACATGTATAATTTCATTAAAAAAAATTAAACAAAAACATATAAAACAAACAAAACAAATGAAAAATAAACAGAAAGAAATGAAACGCATAAAACAAAACAAATCACAAATAATAAAAACAACTTGTTACGGGAGTGATAATGACTGTGGAGATGCTGATGAGAAAATTGACAAGGTAGATGGCAGATAAGATGCCAACAACATTGCGTGTGATTTCTGTGATAGAGTTGGCTAATAATCGTGTTCCACCAATTCTTGAGGCCGTTCTCCAAATGCCAGTGAGGATTAGTGCTTTGAACGATACCCTTCAGAGCATGTATGATCCGACCATCATCAAATACTCGCCTGCTACCTGATTCATTGTTTTGACAATGTCTGCTGGCATCACAAATCATGATGAAACTAGGAGAAAGAATGTTGGGAAAAGCCTTCTTATCCATTCGCCACCAAAAGAATTAATAAGAAGGTTCTGATAAGCTGACTGCTCAACCTCACATCAAAACCTGCAAATAAAAAATCCAACCACAACAATCGATTTTTGTTGCCAAAACATAACAAAAAATATAACTGTTTTGAAACACGATTTTAAAATATGTTTTCTGAGAAAAATGAGGAAAATTAGAAAAATCCAAGACATGGGTTTTTTCGGGAACAGGGCGAATTAGGTAACCCAGAAATGGTTTTCCAAATTTCACAACCGTTTGAGCGAATTTTATGGTTCTTTGGAGCCTTAATTTCCAGATTGCGTGAGAAAAACGAATTTTCGGATTTAATGCACAGTTGCGGCCATGATCCGATTTCTGTGATCTTCAGGAGAAATATCCACCCAGATCTGATTTCCCTGGCTAAATTCCAGCTTGAGACATTTGGAGAAAACACTTTGAGTTTGGTACAACAACAAAACGGCCTGAATAACGACGTTGGTATCTGTAAATTATGTTTGATAAAGCAGAGGCTGCATCAACTATCATGTCTTCCACAGACCTGACAAGAATAGAGCGTCTTCCTTTTCCATTTTTTTTTGATTTCAGCCTCTTGCTTCTCACCTTCTCAAAAGCCTACTGATCGCTCAACTTAGAAAGGCGGACACCATAGACTCACAGTTCATCACGTGCACAAAAATCATTGCTGTAATTCTGGGTTGCAAGTTGAATATACAATTTGAATGAGCAATTTGTTTATTTATTTTGTAGTGTGCTAATTACGCCGTAAGGCGTTTCCCTCTGAGATGAATTCCCCTAAATGTCTTTCTGTCATAATCTTAACCGTCAGATCTATTGTTAGATGATTGAACAATTATCTGCCGTCGAAAGAAAACATTAAAAAAATCAATTAAACCTAGCGCATCCGTCCGTATACCTTTTTGTGCACCAGCTTTTTCTGCATGAGGAGGAGGAGCGCCAAATGGATGAGGAGAGCCACTTAGGGCGGATTTTTCTGCAGGAGGAGGAGCGCTAGGCCAGGTTTCTTGCTTTTACTTTTTTTGTTTTGTTTTTAGGGTTATCTTTTTTTCCTGGTTTTCTGGTTTTTGGTCTTTTGAGTATTGTTTACGTTTTGTTAATAAGATCTTTGTTAATCTTATCACATATTTCCTTACAGAAAATTGGGTTTATCTTTGAAGAAATTGCAGGGCTCATTAGATTGGAGAAGACTTCAAAATTGTAAATCTCTGTTCTCTACTTGTGCATTAAATTTTTCTGCAGGAGGAGGAGCGCTAGGCCAGGTTTCTTGCTTTTACTTTTTTGTTTTTGTTTTTAGGGTTATCTATTTTTCCTGGTTTTCTGGTTTTTGGTCTTTTGAGTATTGTTTACGTTTTGTTAATAAGATCTTTGTTAATCTTATCACATATTTCCTTACAGAAAATTGGGTTTATCTTTGAAGAAATTGCAGGGCTCATTAGATTGGAGAAGACTTCAAAATTGTAAATCTCTGTTCTCTACTTGTGCATTAACTTGTTATGAGTTATTTTCTTTGGTTTACTTTTAAAATATATGCTTTATTGGTTGCTTCCAATGAATGACAAAATTTTTTTCCACAGTTTGTGGGAATTGTATAAAATGGAAGCCTAGTGTGCTATATTATATCTCAGATCTGTGTGTTGTTCTTCTTAATCTTCAACCTTTTTGAAGGCCTACCTCTCCTACGTATCATCCCTCTCTCCTAACTCTCACATGTACCAATCACAGTGTAATTCCCTGGGTTTATCATAACTCTCACATGTACCATTCACGGTGTGCTCTGCCTTCTCTTTAATCTTCTCCTTGAAATGAGAAAATTTTTGTGTGTCAGAAACTACCAAGTGCTCAGATTTCTCGATTTTATTATGTCCTCTCTCTTTGTATGATTGAAACTAATTTATTCAAAGCATTTGAGAGCTGGAATTATTCATGATACTTCATAAACTAGACTCCAGTAGCGAGCACGTCTTTTCAAAACCATCTGAACTTTTGACGATGGCAGGAATATTTCAAAAATGACAATTAGGAAAGGGTCAAAGAATTGGTCCTCTGCTGATAATCAAATTTTGAGATATTCCCAAATTATACAATTGACATAAATATACCAGTCAAAATCTTGATTCTCATATATGAACATTTTCTTTATAAATTCTACCAAATAAGTTGTGAATACCACATTTCAACTCAATTTGAAATGAAAGGCTGAGAGGCTAGAGTTTACCTCTCTTTTCTATTACTTGCATCTCGCCAAATTGTATTGGCCTCGAAAATTGTTGTAGTCATCCCTTTGCTATCAAGTAAGATAGCTCTCATGCCAAATACGGGGTTACACACTGAAGCCTTAACAATTTTGACTCACTTGGTTCGTTGTCTTCACTGCCACTGTCTGTTCTTTTTCTATTATCAGAAATGAGATTGCATAACTTTTTTTTTATCGATTTTGAAACCTCTCCTTAGAGTGCCAATGATTTAAAAATATTTTTTCATGTTGATATATTTTGTGCAACATTCTCATATGCAGAAAGCTGTCAGTGCAGAAAGTTACTACTAACAGTTTGACACTTTCCATGTTGATATATCTTGTGCAACATTCCCAAAAGCAGAAAGCTATTAAAGCAGAAAGTTACCACTAACTGCAAGAAAGTTAGAAGGCACGATCCCAAGTCTAGCTGCAAGAATTGGGCAGACTGATGGAGAAGGTGTTGGATACTACTGGACTTCTTGCTGAACATCTAAATTTGAAAGGAGTGTGATTTGGTAGGAGATTGATACAGCACGAGGTGACAATTTGGGGAAATTGTTGGTATTTTTTGCTTTCCTTCATCGAATAGGAACTGTACACCACCTTTCTGTTTAAAGATTCTTGGTCAGTGGTATGTTTTCATTGGATCAACTAATATAGTGCTTCCCGCTTCTTTCTTAAATCATTTGAATCCACTGACACTTCTGATCACTTGCACTTCTTATACCATTGTATTGATGATGTAAAATATGTAAATAATTGTATAGCAAATTCAATGGAGTTGGTCTGTAGATGATCATAGTTCATTGTTTGTGATCGACTTGACTGGTGGTGGCCTCTATATACCTCTATATCCTATGTTTCTTTATCAGCCCATAATAATAAAAGTTTATTACAAATGTGTGTGGTGCTTGTTTTTGCTATTGTTCTTTGTATTATGTTTGGCACTTTTTATGAAGTAACCGCGATGATGATACTTCAGGTATTTCATGGCAATGTTGATTTGCTCTGTCTGATTTATAAGATTTCTGTTGTTATTTCATTGGAGGTTGCTATGCACTGTATCATCTCCAAGTGCAGCCGAGGATAGTTAACAACAAATCGTGAACTCCTATGGAAAATGAGCTTTCAAAGGATCTAAAGAAAGTGAATTCTCAAGGAATTTATGTCTTATTTTTAAAACTAGGGTTTTAAGTATATCACAATGTTCTTTAAATTTCCTCAAGTCAATGGCAATGGTTGTTAGAGCATTGTGGACTTACAGGAATGAAGAATAATGAATTTCCAGAAAATGTTGTGTTCAAAGATATCCTTACAGTGTTGAAGTACAAGTAGGCATTGCCTGACATAAAATGGATAACTAAATAATTTTAATGATAAGACAATCGGTATGGTTTATATATGGTTTAAAATTAAAAGTAACTCATCTAAAATAGGAAAAACAATCAACATTAATCATCTTAAATGCATTTGAATCTTCATCTTAGATACTTTGATTTGCAAAGCTTGGGGACCTATCTTAGATACTTTGATTTGCAAAGCTTGGGGACCTATCTTAGATACTTTAACTTACAAAGCTTGGGGACCTATCTTAGATGCTTCGACTTGCATAACTTGGGGACCTTGGACGAATCTAACCAATTAGTAATTTGACCTTCCATTGTGAATCAACAATATCCATAAAAGGTCAAATTGTATGATGAAATTGATGTTTCAAAGCTCATTTGTCAACACAACTATCTGAAACTTTTTATAGTTGAAATTGTCTTACGTACACTCTACCATGATTGCAATTTTTTAAATCCAAAAAATAGTTCAAAGTTTCGTAAACTTGTCTTTTGTTAATGACTATGCAAAAATATTAATGATGTGATCACTTATCTTGCAATAAATAAGATTCACAATATCTTTATTTTGTCAAATAATGGGCATGAAACCTCCACATACACTATCTTACTATGAGCAAGAAGATTCACAATATCTTTATTTTGTCAAATAATGGGCATGAAGACCCTAGGTCTCAAGGCTGCCTGTGATGGTTTATTTTTGGTGGCTCGGTCTAACATTACTTTATTTGTTGTCAATCCTCTCACTACCAAGTTCAAACGTTTGCCAAGGATACGTCCACATGCTAGAGGCTGTGATAATTTTTTCAAGTGTCTCATTGTTCATGGAACAGCTAAGCTGCAAGTTAGTAGAGATTCAGGGGATTATACAGTTTATTTGTTTGGTAATTGGCAGGACAAAAGGTATTTGATGTTGTGTAAACTTGTCTGCTTTTTGATCTGGATCTTTGTTGCTTTCAATCAGCTCTCTCTTGATCTCTGTAATTGTAATTTGAATATGCACTATACGGTTTTACTATCTCATCATTTTGGTTTCTTACAAGCGACTTGACTTTTCATAGGATCTTTGTTTTTTTTCAAATGTTTAATTCCTAATTTGATTTTGTTAAACCAGGTATAGGTGGTTTCAGATCACATCCCTAATGGGATTAACATTGAATCTAAATTAGGTTAAAGAAGATTTGGGGTATTTATTTCCGTTCTTCTCTTTTGTGATACAGGAGTACTACATCAGGCATACTGATGGTTGCCCTGTGTATTCAGAAGCAGAGAAGCAGCATGTGATTCAGTGTTTGGAGGCTACCATTAGACGAAGAACATCAGAGGTATGAGTCCAAGGATCAAATCCATGGGGGAAATTTATTCAAAACCCTAAGACTTGGGATTCCCGGTGCATTCAAATTTGATCCTTTTTAAATTTTAGTCAGTTTAGTGTGAGTTTTGTTGATGATATTTTATGAATTCAGGGTATGCGACTGGAACTCTGCACCAATGACCGTGTTGGGCTTCTGTCGGAGGTGACTCGCATATTTAGAGAAAATGGGATGTTAGTTACAAAAGCAGAGGTGTCAACGCAGGGTGATAAGGTAGCTGATGTGTTCTATGTGACTGATACAGCTGGAAACCACGTTGATGCCAAGACAGTAGAAGTTGTTCGCCAAGAAACTGGACTAACAAATTTTCAAGTAAAAGACAACTGTATGCATACAAAATCTCCTCCAAGGGAACCTGCCATCCAATTCTCCCTTGGTGATCTCTTCAAATCAAATTCAGAGTGTTTTCTCTATAGTCTTGGATTGATAAAATCCTATTCTTAGATGTTGTATTTTGGGCCTCTTGCAATGGAATTAAGTAATTGCCTTTGAAGGTTGTATCAGTATGTATGGACGATGGTTCTCTAAAAACCATCGTCGTTCATCTGTTTTCCACTGTGACAATTACCTTGCTAAAGACAGAAATTGGGTACAATAATGCCAAGATCTGGAAAGCACAATACCACTGGGATTTGCCAAATATGATTTGTTTATCATCGAACAGAAGACCAGAAATGGAGAAATATTCACCACACTGGCTGAACATGGCCCTGTCATTTGATGACCCAGGAATTGTGAAATTGACCTCATTATAGAGAAGTCTGTAAAATTGGTAGAACTAAAAGAAGACAGTGCTAATTACAGTGGTGGTAGGAGAAAGGAATTAAATCCACCTAATCTAGAATTGCTTATACAATTTGTACAAATTACAAGCTGATAAATAGTCTTTTTTCTACAGAATGACAACTCTTCAAATTACAGAGGTAAAGACCATTGATGAATCACAGTGTTAACATAGATTCTAGTGCTTGACATAGATTCTTAGCACTTCTTGGCCTTGTAGGAAGTAAAATACTCCTTTTAGCCACTGGAGTTTCCTTTGAAAGTAGAAGGCATGATCCAAAGTCTATTTGTAAGAATTGGGCAGACTGATGGAGAAGGTGTTGGATACTATTGGACTTCTTGCTGAACATCTGAATTTGAAAGGAGTGTGATTTGGTAGGAGATTGGTACAACACAAGGTGACAATTTGGGGCAATTGCTGGTATTGTTTTCTTTCCTTCATCGAATAGGAACTGCACCCCACCTTTCTGTTTAGAGATTCCTAGTCAGTGGTATGTTTTCACTGGATCAGCTAATACAGTGCTTCCTCCTTTCTTAAATTATTTGAATCCACTGACACTTCTGATCACTTGCACTTCTTATACCGTTGTATTGATGATGTAAAATATGTAAATAATTGTATAACAAATTCAATGGAGTTGGCCTGTGGATGATCATAGTTCATTGTTTGTGATCGACTTGATTGGGGTTGGCCTCTGTATAGCTCTGTATCCTCTGTTTCTTTATCAACCCATAATAATAAAAGTTTATTACAAATGTGTGTGGTGCTTGTTTTTACTATTGTTCTTTGTATTATGTTTGGCACTTTTTATGAAGTAATCGCGATGATGATACTTCGGGTATTTCGTGGCAATGTTGATTTGCTCTGTCTGATTTATAAGATTTATGTTGTTATTTCATGGGAGGTTGCTATGCGTTGTATCATCTCCAAGTGTAGCCGAGGATAGTTAACAACAAATCGTGAACTCCTATGGAAAATGAGCTTTCAAAGGATCTAAAGAAAGTGAATTCTCAAGGAATTTATGTCTTATTTTTAAAACTAAGGTTTTAAGTATATCACAATGTTATTTAAATGTCCTCAAGTCAATGGTAATGATTGTTAGGGAGCTGTGGACTTACAGGAATGATGAATAATGAATTTCAAGAAAATTTTGTGTTCAAAGATATCATATCTTTACAGTGTTGAAGTACAAGTAAGAATTTCTTGACATAAAATGGATAACTAAATAATTTTAATGATAAGACAATCGGTATGATTTATATATGGCTTAAAATTAAATGTAACTCATCTAAAATAGGAAAAACAGTCAACGTTAATAATCTTAAATGCATTTGAATCTTCATCTCAGATACTTTGATTTGCAAAGCTTGGGGACCTATCTTAGATACTTTGACTTGCAAAGCTTGGGGACCTATCTTAGATACTTCGACTTGCATAACTTGGGGACCTTGGACGAATCTAACCAATTAGTTATTTGACCTTCCATTGTGAATCAACAATATCCATAAAAGGTCAAATTGTATGATGAAATTGATGTTTCAAAGCTCATTTGTCAACACAACTATCTGAAACTTTTTAGAGGTGAAATTGTCTTATGTACACTCTACCATGATTGCAATTTTTTAAATCCAAAACATAGTTCAAAGTTTCGTAAACTTGTCTTTTGTTAATGACTTTGCAAAAATATTAATGATGTGATCACTTATCTTGCAATAAATAAGATTCAAAATATCTTTATTTTGTCAAAGAATGGGCATGAAGCCTCCACATACACTATTTTACTATGAACAAGAAGATTCACAATATCTTTATTTTGTCAAATAATGGGCATGAAGAGTCCACATACACTATTTTACTATGAACAAGAAGATTTTGTATTGCATAATACATTGAATCTATTGCTCAAATGAGAAGCCAACCTCATCCATTATGTGGATTCACATTGATTTTGTCAACATTAAATGCACCCTTATATTCAATTTTAGTGGTCAATAGTTCTGCCTGCTTCTTACAAGACCAAAGTAACTGACTAGTTTCATATTCTTAATGCAATACTTGATATTGTGCTAATATGTATCTTTCATAAACAACCCTTTTTGTGGCCTCTAAGCAACTCTCTTTCATATCCTACATGATTTTGTAGACCACACTAACATCAAATAATATATCAAATATGCTATGAATCAAGTAAATGAGGCTCCACTAGTCTTCTTGTACTGAGTACCATTAATTTTCAAAGGCACACTCAGTCAATTTCTCTCTTGATTGATATGGTGCCAAAAATGGTTTATAGTGTTCCATCCTAAACATGTATAATGAATGGCGATTTATATTTAGGTAGATAAATATATTGTTATCCATTTGCAAAACTTGCTTCCATAAGGAAAAATACAACACACTCAGGTTTGTAATTGTAAATATCTCTATTTATTGTTTTTTCAAACCCAAAATTAGGTTGACACTACTTCAATTTATGATTAAGTCACCAACATGTAAGTATCATCGTTTGCAAAATATAAACACTACAATCAAATTCATGATGCTTGAAACCAAAACTAATAATCAACCAATCTTCTTATACCACACTATGGAGGCTTGATTCAAAGTGTAAAAGGATTTCTTTAGTAGACAAACAAGATTGTGGCCCTTCTCAAAGCCTTGGGTTGCTCCATATAAATCTCCTCATTGAGAACACCATGTAAAAAAATTGCTCCATATAAATCTCCTCAGTGAGAACACCATGTAAAAAAACACTATTGACATCCAATTGATGTATGTTATAACTCTTATACAGAATGAATAATGTGTGAAAGAATAAGTAGATAAGAGTTCATATTTGTAGTAGGTGCAAAGATTTCAATGTAGTCAATATGAATATGATCTTTTTGAGAGAAGATTTTTGTGATGAGTAAATTTATGTTTCTCAATAACACTTGCAGATGGTAAATTTAGTCTTGTAGACCATTAGACATTTAATCACATTCTTTCTTTATGCCTAGGGAACTAAGTATCAACTTTTATTTTTCATCAAAGGAATTGCACTCTTTAGTCATATCATTCTCCCATTTAGATTAAACTTGTGCATCTGAATGTCTATTGAGATCAATTCCTTTAGGATACATGCCATGAAAGCAACAATAACACACGATTTCTATCAAGTCTTTCTTGAGTCATTTATCATACCTACATTAACATCGACAACTTCAATTGTCTTAGTCAACCATTGGAGAAGACAAATGTCCCTTATAGATGGAATTTTTGTATCAGATTCACCATGAGAATTCATAGTCAAATGATTAGATAATCCATTGCTTGTAGTCAATTATATTGGAAAAGATCCACTCAAAGTGAAATCCATTACACTAGTTGATTGCCTAATGGAAAAGCTAGTCAATGCATTAGTTAAGGTTGTATAATAATATGCTGATATAGAATTTGTCATAATCTCAAATGCATCATTGCTTAATAATCCATATGGGGACTTTAGTTTGGAAACCCTTGGAAGTCTACTTGTTAAAAGACAACATCCCACCTGCAAATAACTTTTCATTTTATTATAATGAAAAATTTGTAGGCATTTGCCAATTTGTAGCAATTTTTAACCTTCATGGCCAACCTTCAAGCAACAAAATTTGTTACAATTAGATGATTTATCAAATAAAGAACAGAGCTTCATACATGTATGATTTTTCTTTTTGCAATCATGACTCCCATCATGACCTATCAAATTTCGGCATTCCTCCAATTCATTTCCTTGGTGTGATTCAAGAGAGAAATATGTGCACTTTTCATCGCAACAATGGTTACCCATACAAGAGTGATCAGAGGAATGGCCCTTCTCTAGAACACATTGCCAAAAACATAAAGAACATTTACAAACACATACAGAGAGTCCCTGTTTCAGTTTTGCAAGTGATAAAATTGCCTCCAGTTGCAAATTTTGTACATCAGCATTCCCAGAAAATTTTGCAGTGTTGCAGTGAAGCCACTTTTCAACACGATCGCGCCGTCTATCAGACAATGGCACTTAGAAATCGAGAAATTTAGAGTGCCAAAAATCACCATTTTTGCCTCTCCTTTCCAAGACACATTCTAGTTTCGATTTGAGATGATACAAAATTTTGCCATTTGACGTAGATTCATCCAGAGCTACAAGCTCCAAGCCAGTGTCCTGCAAATCTAGAAGGAGATCCCCAATTACCATTGGAGCGTCACTTACCTCTTCCTCTAAGTCAAATTGGCAGCCTCCAAACACTGAATCATGATTAGATAAGCCATTGCTTGTAGTCAATCATGCATGGATTCACTTGACTTTGAATTGGCTCTGGATAATACAAATGTATTGCGTGCATTCCAAATTGTGCTCAAGGAGATTTACACTAATGTGAGCAAGAAAATGCTGAATTCAGATTCCTATAAGTCTCAATTGTCTCTCAACAGAGTTAATATTATGGATGTATATGGAGATGGGGATGGAGTGGAACCACCCAAGACAAAGAATTCTTGCTGTTGAGGATTCAGAGAAAAAGCTCCTTTGTTTCTGGGCCTTCTTCAAACAATTGTATATGTGTCCTTAATTGGAAGAACAAATATGCAGCATAAGCTATCAGCATGATGATGCTGCTGACTCTAGACAGTTGTAATGTTGATGCAGCTGCTTCACTATATGCCATAGATTGTTGAAGGTCTAAGGGTAGCATGAGACACAGTGAAGCCATCATGAGAAGACTGGAGTCGATTCCAGAAATAACCTACGTCATATAGCAATACAACACCCATGGTTAGGCCTTAATGAATGAATATCATGAGCAGGTCAGACTTGTTTTGGTGGCCTAGGTTGTTAAGAAAAAACTAAAAATGTATCACATGCCTTTTCAAACCGTTGTTATTTTTTCATGTTGGAAATTCCTCCACAAAAGAGAGATGTGCCAAGCACAAAAAGTAAGTTGGAAAGAACAGAGCCTAGTAGAGAATACTTGACCACATTGGTCTTCCCATGGTAAAGTGTAAACAGTGCAATGAGCATCTCTATTGCATTTCCACATGTGGCGTTGAGAAGCCCACCAACTATAGGAGAATTAATTAACAATATATTTGCATCAGTTACTTCGAAATGTCAAACACTTTATCATATATATCAATTAGCTCATATCTTGTATCCACAAATATGAGTACATAGTCCATATACATATAAGAATCTCACTTGTTGGTCCAATGTAGAATGCAATTTGTCTACAACAATTTACAATAAAACATCAGATTGTAGAACCAACAAACATAATATTTTATGAAGTCACTGCACTGCAGTGACCATTCCAAGTGTATAAACAATTGCAGTATAAGGTATAGATTACACGTACCCTATGTACATATGCCATGCAATTTTTCACTTACTCTGTGACAAAGCTTATACGTTCGGCAAGAGGTGCAAGGCCAAGAAAACTTATGATGAACACCCAAACTTGCAAACAAAAGAATGTGGAAAATGATGCCAGAAAAACTTACAGAAAATGTCAGAAATGATAAAATTTCAAGTAGCATGAACCCTCCGTCCTTTCTATTGATAAACTTACAGAAATGATGATGCTTTCAATAAAGAGCTTGAAAGACAACTTGTTATTGTTAGATTTCTTACAATAGATGGGCTGGAGATTCAATTTTTGGTTGCTCTGTTTCTTCCACTCAAAGAGGATGAGTTCATTTCCATCACATATTCCTCCCACATGGCTATCTGCAGCTTTCGTATCCATATTCAAATTAATGTTGTTCACAGGCCTCAGAGATTGATACCTATTTCCAACATCTACAGTTAAGGTCCACAAAACAGACTGCTCTGCCTTGTCATGATTATAGTCTGCCAAGTATATCTGTTCAACAACACTCAACAAAAACTATGGATTAGGGGACCACCATTGTAAATAGCTCTATTGCAGCCCATAATGCCCAAGACCCTAGCATTCCGAAACCCTGAGTTAAGGTGGTTTATAGCATTGCAGTGAATAAGACTTCTCTACATATCCAGAGGAGAGGCTATATTAAACAATGAAACTAAAAGGAAAAGGGAAATAGAAAGTTTTACCTAGTCCCATTCTTTATCCCCGTGTTTCAGAGCATGTCTGCCTTGTTCACCAAGGTAAACGTTGGGAAGCCAGCTTCATCCTTGACTCGAAGGCTCCATGAATCTACTTTGATCCATTACTGACAAAAGGTTCCATCGAACAGGGGAATAAGGATAGTGATTAACCATCAATTATCAGATGAACAAATTCTTTCAGCGAGCTTCAAATAAAGTAGCTCAAACTGATGAACATACCTGATGAGGATCATGTGCATTTTCCAGCGCAAGCACTGCAACATCACCACGAGCAGCCAAGAAAAACTCTGGGTTGGCTTCACAATTAATCTTAAATGTATGTCCTTATGCCTCAACATTAGCCTGTGGTGGATAGAATGAACTCTGCTCACCTCGTGGTGGATGGACTCCTTGTGAAGCACCCACTGTTCAATTTACCAACAAATATTAAAAATCAGCACTCACCCAATTACACCTGAACATGAAGGTGACGTCCCCTGGGTGGTGAGCTGCAGAGCGGAGGAATTGCTTGGGCTGGAGTTTTGTGGTGAGCTGCAGGCACAGAGTCGAGGAGGAAGGTGCGTGAGCTACAGAGGCCGAGTCGTGTTGGTTGGGGGAGCAGCCCGCAGTTTAGCAATTCCTCCATTTCGAATTGGAAAGGGCATCAACTCTCCGCTGCAACAATTCCAACACCAATCTGATCTGTCAGAGAATGTCAGGATTGCCAGCTCCGATCCGATCTGTCAAGAAATGTCAGGAAATGAAAGTGGAGCAGTGGATGGAGGGTGGCAGAGCTAGGGGAGGGTGGCGGAGGACGAAGGAATTGCCGACGACCGAACCCAGACGATTTTTTGGGCGGTGACGGAAACTGGGCAATTCCTTTGCCTAGGTAGACTACTCCAAAAAAATCAATTGTGTAAATACAAATAACACACCCTACAAAGTGATGTCTTCTTGAATATTGATCAATATGAGTGATTTTCCCTTCACAGTTCTTGTGTTTTGATTCTTTATGAATAGGAATTGATTCATTCAACTAAAATTGGTATTGTTGATTTTGATGGCACTTTTGTTGTCCAGCTTGATGATTGGGTGTTGTGCTTAATTTACAAGAAAAATGGTCATTCTTAGAGAGTGCAAGGGGTAGAACGAGATGAATCACTGAGTGCAGATGAAGTGATGGCTTCTTTTCCTGATATTGATTAGCAAAACAAACTACAATTGCCCAAAATTTTCTCTTTCAGTGGGTTGTTGGAGAGTGGCGATCCTTTCATAGATGGTTTTTTAAACGATGAAGCCATGGATGGCAATGGAAACAGCAGCAGACTACCTCAAGTCCAGTCCTGCAACCTCTCTGAAAACAATTTCAGCAATAACAATGACAACACTAGTGATTGCCGATATGAAGTTGTCCCAAAACAAGAAGAATTAGCAGCGGAGAATGACAACAAATTCAATTCTCTCAAGAGGACCCTTTCCTTAGCATATGGGGACGATGAAACCAACCCTGCAAAGAGATTCAACAACATGCAGGACAACTACAGCTACAACGTCAACAATAATGTTTCAGCCTTGCTTAATTCAATGCAGCCCAATCAAACTTTCCAACAGCAGAACTTCCTAAGTGCATGGAATGACAGTCAACAGAATTTCAGACTTCCCTACATTCAGAACATGCATTGGCCCACCTAAGCGAACAGAAAAAAAAATACTTCAATTCCAGAAGCGCAGCTATGCGAATGTGTTCGGCCTTGATGGCAGCTGTATATCAGAAACAACTTTGGCTGTCTAGTCTAGGAAGAAGAAGACATGCCACTGGTGAGATTGTAAACTACATAGCTGTAGATGCATATCGTTTTGGAGAGTTTCCAAGGTGGCTGCATTGGGGTTAGACTGTCCCTTTGAAAATTTGTGTAGCAATTGGCATCCTTTTTGCCACAGTTGGATGGGAAGCTATTCCAAGTTTGCTCATCATCATTCTTACTCTCATTCTAAACAAACCTCTGGCCAAAACGCTCAAGAAGTGCCAAAAATCTGGCCAAAAACTCTGCTAGCTCTAATTATTTAGGGCATTCAGACTTCTGGATACTTTCTAGAAAAAACAATTCAATTCCTATGAAAAAAATTGCAGTGTAGCATCAAAATCATATTATGATTGTTTAAACTGATATAATATGCAGCTTTCATCATAAAAATAAAAATGCTAGCACATACTACTTGACACAACATTACCATTTAGAATAGCCATAATTGTCCAAAGGACATAGCTGGCACAAATGCCACTTGAATGAAAATAACGTTGAAGCACAATTCCCATTCTAAACTCTAATTTCTGCATCCCTGTAATAAAAGTGGCATCATATAGAATGTCTCAAGATAGGTTTGCAATTAGCTAAGTAATTAGACTGTTGAGGGGCCATGATTGATAAAATTTGTATATATTATTATTCTCCAAGGACCACGGAGCTAACTAAAATCCATTTTTATATGATTTGTGACACAGGCAGAGTTAGTCAATATTACCATACTAGGAGTAATGAACAAGAGATGTCTCTCTGTACGATGTTTCCATGGAATATAATAGGCATAGGAACAGTGTGGGCTGGAGGAAAATATAGAGCTCCTTCATGAGCCCAAGCATTTGTTTTCACCTCCTTATCAACCACCTGCGGCTTCTCTGCGTCATAAGGAATATATCCTAGCAGGGGTTTAGTTCATCACAATGCGATATGGTTTAAGGTCTTCATATTTCTAGGAAAATACATTAGAATGTTGTTTGAAAAGATTAACATACCTCTCCTTAAAATTTTGTATATCAATATGGATACCTAGTTGTTGTTTGCGTGAATTCATTTGTTTAACTTCACCTTCAATTAGGCAATCTTTAAGGTATCTAAACAAGTTCAATGGATATTTATGACTACTTTTATTCTATTTCATAGCCACTTTAACCCCCGAATATGGTTTTCAACATGGCTTCCTCAATTCAAACTCATTATCATCGACCCTTGCTTTCAAAAAACCCAATTCACATTTCAATATTCTTCCGCACACTATGCCTTACAACGTTTCCTTTGCAACATTAGGTGAAAATGCTAGTCATAGCTACTTTTACGCAGTTGGTTTCTAAAATTTTATGTTTGGTTCATCATATGTCACTCTAAATCTGACTTTATCACCGCACAATCCGATTATATATATTTTTCTTCTACTATTCCTAGAAAGAAGAGCTACTTTACCTCGTATATAAACAACATTGGACCATTTCTTTTCACATATAAACAACTAGTAGATGCACATATGATCTCTACATTTTTGCATGACATTTGATCCATGCTACCTCAGATGCCTCTTGATCAGCTCCCATTCAGATCAGATAGTTATGGTGCCACATAGTTACGAGATTTTGCTAAAAGGTGCAAGTGGAGACAAGTTAAAAAAAGTTAAATTTGTTGTTCAACATGTTATTTTTGCAGCACAGATGACAATTCAATAATGGCTTGCAGAACAATTGGAAAATTATTTAGACGATTTCTGAACATTTGGCATTAATATTGTTGCTGTGTATTTTTCTATGAAGTTTTAACTTGCAGGACACAACGAATCTTTGTGATGCCAATCGTTTTACTGAGCACAGTGCATGAAGTCATCCGACAATAGGGAGTTAATTTATTTTTCATGGTTATTTCTTAAAAATGGGTTGTTATCAATATCATGAACTGGACTGAATATAACACTTTTGATTTTCCTTAGTCTATTTCATTTGACATTTGTGTAAGAATCAGAAAGGAACTGATCATTTCTTTTTGAACATACTTATGATCTTTATGTCAAGTTTTTTTGTAGGTTTGGGATGATCAAATGATCATTAAAGAAAACTAATTGTGTGCACAATTGGTCTTCAAAGGACCGATTTCATGAGAAACATAAGAACAAGTCCATCTCCATATCCATCAAACCATTACCTTTCCTCCCTTTTGAATTATAAATCCAACCAAGCAATTCAAAACAAGCCACAATTATTTTTCCCAGCAAGAATCAGTTGTTCATTTTCCTTCATTCACATACACTTTCTGTCTACTCCACAAGAAGCTTACTTTCATGCTTATTGCCCATTGTCATCTTCCATTTTCACTTTCCTTTCCTATCCTTTTTTTCATTTCACAAATAAACCCTGCTTCAATGCAAATTATTGAGTCCATATTCCTTTGAGTCTAAAATCCTTGAAAAAACACCTTGAGGCTTGCATGCCTTAATGGCAAGTCCTCATGCTGACGAACAATGGGAATACATCAATGTCCCTTATTCATCGAATCTTCTAGGTACTCGACAACAACAAAATTATTCGTACTTAGCAAGATGTGTTTGGGCGTCTTGACTCTCATTGTCATCAATGGTGAGAGTTCTCGTTTTGACTAGTGGAATTCATTAATGGCCACTAAGTCAACAATTTCCTACTATGTTCGACATCAGAGCATCTATTCACATAGCAGGAATTGTGCCAATGAGTTTTGAAGACATGAATACTATCATTTTCAGCATTTTGGAGCAAATGTAGAAGATATGCAGCTACAGAACTAGATGGCAGCTGCGGAATCAGACAACAGCTGCAGAATTAGATGACAACTGCAGAATCAAATAACAACTGCGGAATCAGATGGCAGCAGCAGAATCAACACTATTTTGCAACAGATTCAACAAGTTTTAATAAAAGCAAATAACAAGTCATCTTGACTCTTTTCTCCATGAATTGTCCAACGAATTGAAGAAGATTATGATCAGAATTTTGCAGCCACCACACATGCAGCTCATCCATTTCTAAAGGGTAAGTTAAGGTATGTCATTTTCTAACTTTTTACCATAAAATTATTTGAAAAGCTAGAATGATAATTTTTGGAAAAAACATTTCTCTTCCTCATCTCATAAAATTGCCAATATCATCAGTTGGGGGGGATACATTCATATTCATATTTTGCCATATTCATATCACATTCAAAAGCCCACATACTTTCAAAAGATATTAACTATTACATTATTGTTATGAGCATACAAAGGCTTGTCAAAAGTACTAAAAATATAATTGGTACAAACACAATCATGGTTGTCACACAAGAACCAACTATGGTGCAATCCAATAAAGATATAATTTGCAACAATAATCAAATTATCATTATGCAAACTTCAAATATCAGAATAGAATGCAATAACAAAATATGGTTGTAACACAAGAACCAACCATGTTGCAATTCAACTAAAATACTTTGCAGAAGTATGAAGTTATCAAATGATATCATGCAAAGTTAAGCCAAAGCTCAAAGATCGAAAAGAATTAATGTAATAGATTGCATGAGGACATGCAATAGCTTTAGTTGGGGGTTATGTTGGGCCTTGAAATTGTCATTTACTTCCATTACATTTTCACTTATATTTCCATATTGTCACCTTCACTCCACCTCTATTTCATTACATTTACCTTACCATTATCATTACTGGGTCACATTTATATTTTTCCAAACTTTATTAATTCTTAGCATTTTTAAGTGAATTTATGGTTAAAAATTAGAAGATAATGTGCATATGCTTATACCTAACAAGTGGGATGAGATTGTTGACATGTGTAGGTCAAAAGGAAGCTTCTAAAAGACCCTTATGTGGCCTCCCAAAACCAAATTCGAATTTGAGTGGAGAAGATCATGGGATCATGAGAATATGTGTCTCATTTCCTATTTGTATTGAAACTCTAAGAAGACATGTGTCTTATCATTTCCTATTTAGATTGTAACTCTATAGATATAAGGAGAGATTCATGGACTCTAATTAATGGGATAACTTCTCATCTTTTTGTATAAATAGGGGAAGTTTTCTCCTACCATTTTAGATGTGAAAAGTTGGAGAAATGCTCTTGTTTTGAATATAGAATTTGGATTTGGCACCATGCTCATGAGTGATGTTCAATTTGATTTGGTTATGCTTGTATTTGGAGCCTCTCAACTTTCCATCCCTCATGCTTTTGGATTGGCCATCTATAATGTGTGAGATTTATTGTTTTTCATAGATTAAGATTTATTTCTTTCATATCTTTTCCTGTGTGAGAGGTTAAGAGTGATTGTTTTTATTTGCTTTTATAGATTAATATTTATTTCTTTCATATCTTTTCTTGTGTGAGAGGTTAAGAGTGATTGTTTTTATTTGCTTTCATATCTAGAGGTTAAGAATTATTGTTTTTGCTTTCATTTCATATCATGTGGTTTTGATTATTCATTTCATAGGATCTTGATTTGATAATGCACACATGATCCCTTAGAGTAGATTTCATTTCATGCAATTTCATTTTTGAAAGAGTGGTGTGCTTTTCAATTCCCGCAAGTGTGGTAGATTAAGATTTCAATTCCTGCAAGTGTGATAGACTAAGATTTCAATTACAAACACTGTATTATAATTTCCTTTGATTTGATTGTTGAATTAGAATAGGTGAATTTGGTTTGTCATTATTTGGTTTAGTAGTTAGATTGACCTAAATTGGAAGTTAATTTCTAGCATATATAGTGCACGCATGCTTCACAAGTTTTACGAAATCCCCGAGTTGACAATTAATTAATAGGTAATTAATTTGTCTTAACACACATACCCCTAGTCTTGCTCTTTTCCCCTTCTGAAATTGACTCACTGTTGATGAATCTCTTAACAAGTTCCTCCCCCAACCCTTGGGAGGGGGTGTAAAACAAATAATTATTTATCCCTTGATCTAAACCAATATTGAACCCTTCACTGAAAAATCCTGACAAAAAGCCCTTCACCTAGGAAAAATTAAAATTTTCCCCAAAAGGCTTTATTTATGGTGGCTCACAACCATGACAGGCACCATGAAAATGACCTAGGGGATGAACGTTTTATTCACTGCCTTAATCCTATGACGTGGCTCCTCCCCCCAACAAGTTTTATGATCATGACAACAAAGGAAGGCTTTGGTCGAGTTCGTTTGGAGACCCTAAAAAGGTGTCATTGTTTCCTTTAGACACATCCCTCTCCCGAGGCTTTAGAAGGGGGATATTTCCAAGGTGCATAAGGTCACTTGTACTCCATGCTACCACCTCATCCTCCTGATGTGGCGTCTTCGACTAGATAGAGCGAAAATCACCAGAATCGTACCCATAGTCAATAATATCCACCATTTTCTTGCTTCCCTTAGCCTTTAACCACAACCTCCAGCATAGTCAAACTGTAGATAAATGAACTAACCTAACCTTATGGGTAGCTTCCGACAATAGCTTTAGGAAAACTCTGATATATTTCTGTATTTAGGCAAAACCCTTGTCACAATCTCCTTAGATTACCCATCCCAAATCGCATTATCCTAATCAATTATGAGGAGTGTTACCCCCCGTGCCCCCCTAGGTTCATTTTTGTAATATATTATTTGTTGGGGCCTTCGTTTAAATTTTGGAAAGGTTTTGACCCATTTTGACTGTCCAAGGGACGAGGAGGAAACATGTGGAAACAACGGTTCACTGGTGGAACAAGCAGCTGCGCAAGAGTTGCGGCAAGGTGGCAGCGGGAGGCAAAGGCATCCGAGGGGGCGGGAAGGTGCAGAAGTAGCCGAGGGGAAGAACTGGTAGTCTGAGTAATAGAGAAGTGATATAAAAAGAGAAGACTAGGAAAGGAGGAGGGCTAGATTGGGCAAGGTTAAGGGAAGGTGACAAAGAGTCTTGTTGCGGCCGATGCAAGGGAAGACCATAGGAGCCGAGAAGACATGGTCCGTGAAGTTGCATAGTACTCGTAGAATTGGCCCGGGTATTTTATGTAGTTGCTTACGGCGAAAGCTGAGTGATGTTGTAATGGTTAACTGTTATGATTAATATAAAGATTTGCTAAGATCAGTTGCGGTTGAGTATGTATCCGGCCTTGCGTATGGGGGATCTTTAAACTTTTTTTGAATGACTTAACAATTGCATGTAATCGATAGTTCGTGTGATATCATGAGTATGCTGTTATCTCTTTGTTCTATATAATGTATTCATGTATTGGATCGAATGAAACTCGGTTAAGCCTTTCATGACTCCATTCTAAACCCTTCTCCCTTTTGGTCGCGACGCACCTCGGGTGAGACTCCTTGCCCTTTGGGGTAAGGTGAAAATGTCAGTGCTGTCCTAGACTACAACGGACCACTGTTGGCCTCCTGTGCCCGAACCCAGGGTCTCCCCCTGATGACTCTCACGAGCCAACAAATGGTTTTGTTGCCGGGACACGAAGGTACGAGAATTGGTTTAGACTATGGTGTCAAGGATATTTAAAAGAGAGGTCAGGGATTGGTGGAACCATAGAGTAGATCAGTTTGTAACAAAGCAGGCTACTCGTAGAAGTCAATCGATCAGCAAGGTTAGCGATGAAATTTTCTATGCTAAAGGCACTAATGATCAGTATGAAATTTTCTGGTGTAAGTTCCCGGAGGATCTGTACAATTAGTTAAGAAGGCTATAGAGGTAGACTCAGCTAGGTGGATTGGTGACAACTTGCCAAAGCTGGACCCCGTCGGATGTCACCCTGCTACAAGTGTTGGATAATGATCTGACCAGAGCAGTCGACTTTTGGGTAAGGACTACGGTGGAAGGAAACATAGTTGAGTTTGCCGCGGAGAGTTATCAGTATTTCTCAAAATCAAAAGTTGTGTTCGGCTCGGGATTGAGAGGTGAGTTGATGAGGGAAGTCCCGACGTGGATCAAGATGTTTATGGTGGGAGAAGGACTGTTGTCTTCACCTGCTGAGGGGATGGCAGCGTAAATCCTCGGTACCAGGGGGAGACGTAGAGGGGGGAATGCTGCTGGTTGAGGGGTAGAGATGCTGCTGAAGGAATGGATGTTGAATAATTGAAGAAAGCAAGAGATGTTAGGTCGCAAAGAAGGGAAATGTGAGTGGATAAGTGGCAGGCGAGGGTGATTCAGACTCTAGGGAAGAAAAGGATGGGGCCCCACCAAGTAGGAGCGGTGAGGGGAAAACGCCAAGTCGAAGAGGAAGGAGAAGACGGTAATGGGCAAAGCGAGAGCGGTGAAGGAAGATGGAAGAGTTGGGGAAATGGGGATGGACCTTCCCTGTAGGTTGCGGAATCTGTATCGCAAGTACAGGTTGTGACAGACGAACCGCAAGAGAAGGGGCCACATGGGTACAGAGAAGGAAGCAAGGACGATACAGGTGAGCGATGAGGAGATTATTTAGCGAAGAGGAAGCATCCATTAAGAGTCAACAACAATACCCCCGAGACGAAGGTAGTGTTTCCCTTGATCTTCCCTTGGTACTTTATCACAATCTGGAGGAATTTATTATTAGCTTAGCGAAGGCAGTGCAGGTATATAGCATGCGGGAGAAATACCGAGTCAAATTCAACATTGGTAGTGGCACAGGAACCAGTAATATCAGTAACTTAGGATTAGAGGGATCCCGACAGCTAGGGAGAAAGGGGTTTGTGTTGATAGTGCCTACCCAGATAAATATGGGGGGATCTTTTACCAGATACCCCGAATTTACGGGAAGAGGAAGCAAGGATGTAGAGCAGCACTGGTATCTCTACGAAGATATTTGGAGGGACCGTCAGACTCTAGACAATGTAAGGATAGTAGAATTCCAAACCACGCTGAGAGAAAGGGTTCTGCGTTGGTTTATAAAGTGGGCGGAGCAGAACCAAAACCCCACAGTAGATGACATCAAGAGAGGGTTTGTGCAAGAGTTCAAGGTACCACAAACGGATCAGCAAGGGCTATCAGAACTTTGGATGATTAAGCAAAGGGCAAGAGAGACGGCTTGGGAGCTTATGCAAGGGTTTAAGGATGCCATTCCCAAGTTGAATTACACTCTAGACCCAAACCACTAGCGGGACTGGTTCATTAAGGCACTATTTCCTTTGACTAGAATACCACTAACACAACAAAAGATAGGGACCCTCCAGGATGTGTTGGAACAAACATCACGCATAGAAGAGATGGCGGGATATCTGCATGAGTACAGGGGAGGGGCGAGCCTACAAGACCCATCGATTTTAGGCCTGCATAATGAGATCACAACCTTGATGGAGAAATTTAAAGATCTTTAGGCAATGCGTCCAGCGAGACCCAATGTTTGGTGCACCCACTACATGGTGGAGGGGCACATTGTGACAGAATGCCCGAGGTTGCAAGGGATTAATCATGCAGGTGGGGTTGTGGGGTCGTTAGGATCCCAACCAACTGTGGGAGTTGCGATGGTGGGAGCGCAAGGAGCCTTCCCAGGGAGGAATACTCAGGACTTTTGTGAAGTTTGTAGGGCATATGGACACCTGCCACGGATGTGCCCCATTTTGCAAAAGTACTCTAACGTCCCCAATAATATCTACTGTGAGTTTTGTGCATCAACGACACATCACACTGATCAGTGTCGAGCGCTGGATGCCCTAGCAGAAAGGTTGGACAGGTCCACGTTCAGGGTTAATGAATCAAACCAGGGGGACGAGGAGGAAATGGGTGAGGAGGAAGAACAAGAGGAAGAGGGCCTGTGAGGTGTTACAACTGCTATCAGGAAGGGCATGTTGCCAGAGAATGTCGTTGCCGAGGAGACCCTGGTGCTCACAATGTCAAATTAATACCCACGCAATGGAGGAATGTCCAAAACTCATTGCAAAGTGGGAAGAAAGGACCAGGCAGAGGGGGGGCAACTTGGTGAATGCTAAACCATGGACCGACGATGGCCTCCCCGCAACCAATATTAATATAGTCACCAGGGGAGGGAAGAAGACAGGGGAGGACTGCTACACAGAGGATCCCCCCTTAATACTTAAAGCGACGTCTCCACAGAAGGGGTATCAGCCTAAACGCCAAAAGAAGTACTATCAGGAGGCAGCTAAGCTGTTCGAAGGGATGATTGCAGAGAAGGATAATAAAATACCACGGAAAAACATGTTTGATCACACCCAGTCGATTGGAGAATGGTTTAAAATATTCTTAAAAATTGTTGAGGATGAAGACATGTTGAAGGAATTGAGAAAAATTATAAAGGTTGCGGTATCCCTAGAGGATGAGGAAGTGGATCGACCAGGTGTAGGGTTGCCCGAGAAGGCCTCAAGAAGAGTGAAATGGAACAAGATAAGAAGCGGCAAGGAGTTCCAAATCAATGTTCAAGTGGCATGATTCCAGATAAGAGACACCATGTTAGACTTGGGGTCAGATTTAAACATCCTACCTAGGAAAACACTTGGGAGGCAATGGGGAAGCCTCAATTAAAATACTCACCAATTCGACTATGAATGGCAAATCAGTACTGCATACTGCCAATTGGGAGATTGGAGAATGTAGAGGTTGATGTGGTTGGGGTGAAGACGTACACAAAATTTGAGGTGATTGACATAATGGGGGATAAGGACCCATACTCGACACTCCTGGGGATTGATTGGGCATAAGAGAACTATGCGATCAGAGACCTGAAGAAAGAACTGATGATTTTCGAAGCAGATGGGTTAAGGGTGATCCAACCATTAGACCCCTACCAAGGGCCTAGGTTCACAAAACTGACAGATGACAGGGATGAGCCAGGATGGTTAGACCAACTATACATGTTCACAACAGTGAAGAGGGAGGACCACATTAACCCCATGGCCGGAGGATCAGTGAGCTGGCAAAGTATCCAAAGCTCGGAAGCCGGCTCAGAAGTTGCATGGGATGCATGGCAACAGGGGGGATACAAATTGACCACTAGACGTTGTGCGATGATAAGCCGATTAAATTGGGGAGAAATGGAGATAGCTGACTACCCGAGGTGCCATGGCTTTGAGCGAGTGGACACCTTCTTAGACATAGTAGATCGGTAAGTAATAGAGGATCAAAGGATCTCCTATCTAAGTATCGGCCTCATGGAAACTCCGACAAGATGGTGGAGAATGCATTGCAATACACTAAAATACTGGCCGAGTGTTAAACAAACCATGAAGGAAAGGTTTTCCCGGGATGAAGATCAACCACAGGATAGGGAAAAATACAAGGGGGATTCAAGTCCCGAGGAGCACATCAAGGATTGCATGGTCAATTGGAAAAGTAGAGGAATGCTGAGGGATCGATGGGTACACACATTTATACATACCCTCGGACTTGTTCCCTGAGCGTGGTATGTCCAAGAGGAGCTCTGTCGACAGACAACAGATTGGGATACCATGGAGGCACAATTTGTCAGCAACTTCTCATTCAGAGGGGATGAGGCACAAATGACAGGGCCACTCCAAGCAATAAAGGGAGTTCTATTCACACCAGAGCCATTGGTTGAGGGAGGGCCCAATGAAAGTTTTCTACAGTATTTGTATGAGATAGAGTCGCCAGGATATGCAGCGTGCGACAGGGTAGACGCAGGACCAGATGACGATGACGGGATGGAGGGACTGAGGCATCTAGCCTTCGGGGAAATAGAAGGGGAAAGGGATATCCGGGAGAGCCCCCTAACGGAAGGTGCTCACCTTCTACCAATGAAGCTGAGGAAGCAGAACATCGGGTCAGAGGATAAGCCTAAGATAGCATCGATGGGAGACTACTGGGATGAACAATCCACCAAGTAAATTTTCGACCTATTGCATGAATATCAAGACCTATTCCCAGCTTCATTGACATAATTGAAGGGAATAAAAGAAAACCTTGGGGAGATGAAAATTGTCTTGAGACCGAATGCCCAACTAATAAAACATAGACCATACAGATTAAACCCAAGGGTGAAAGAGAAAGTTAAGAGGGAAATTGACAAAATGTTGGAGGTAGGAATCATCTTCCCGGTGGATGACGCCGAATGGATAAGTCTGATAGTTATTCAGAACAAGAAGGATGCAACTGAAATCAGAGTATGTATCGACTATAGGAGCCTGAATAAGGCATGCGTGCATGACCCATTTCCCATGCCCTTTAGCGATGAGGTCCGAGACAATGTTGCCGAGAACGAAGCATGTTCATTCACAGATGGCTTCTCGGGTTATGACCAAGTCAGAATCGCTGAAGAAGATAAGAGGAAAACAACATTCACTATGGAGTGGGGGTCATATGCCTATAATGTCATGCCATTTAGACTGAAAAATGCACCAACAGTCTTCTCAAGAATCGTCATAGCCGCGTTCAGAGGTTATATTCATAAGTTCCTAGAAGTTTACATGGATGATTGGATAGTAGACAGTTTGTTGAAAAAACACACAAGCCTATTGAGAATAATGTACGAAAGATGCAGACAACCGCAGATATCCTTAAACCTCAAGAAATGTATCTTCACAGTCCCCTTTGGAAATCTGCTGGGCCATATTGTCTGCAAGGATGGAGTATGTGTAGACCCTGCCAAGGTTGCGACACTTATCCACATGGAACCACTGTGCAACGTTAAAAAACTAAGAGCAACTCTGGGGCATACGGGGTACTACAAGCGATTTATCAAAATTTACACATCCATCATGACTCCAATGGAGAAATTACTAAAGAAAACGAAAGAGTTCATATGGACTGTGGAATGCCAGACAACCCTGAATAACTTAAAAAAAAGAGACTAGTAAGCGCCCCTATATTGGTGTATCCTGATTGGAACAAAATCTTCCACGTGCACATCGATGCATCAAGAATAGTTCTGGAAGTGGTCTTAGCACAGCCAGGGTAAAAAAACATCGACCATCCAGTATATTATGCTAGCAGGAAGCTGTCTACTACAGAAAGGAACTACACAACAACCGAAAGGGAAGCCCTGGCAATGTTTTACTCTCTCCAAAAGATCAAACACTACTTATTGGGCGTACCATTCAAATTTTTCACAGACATTCTGCACTCAAGTATTTAGTAAACAAGCCAGTGCTAGAAGGGAGAATATGCCGATGGCTATTTCTGTTCTAGGAATTCATGTTTGAAGTAGTGGTAAAGCTCGACAAATTCAATGTGGGACCAAACCACTTGTCGCGATTGGAAAGAGGGGAAAATGAAGGAGCAGTATATGATTGGTTGCTTGATGCTAATTTATTTAGAGTAGAGGCAATTCCAGACCACCTGAAACAAATCACCTCATTCTTGACAACTAGTCACTGCCCACCAGAATACACAGCAGCGCAAAGACAACACTTAGTAGTTAGGGCAACAAATTACCAGCTGATTGTGGGACACCTTTATAAGATGGGCTTAGATCAAATACTGAGGCGTTGTATCCTTCAGCATGAAAGAAATGATGTCTTATGGTAGTGCCATGCAGGGGTCGCAGGGGGTCATGTAGGAGGAAAGGCCATTGCAAGAAAGACACTCCACACAGGATTGTGGTGGCCAACTATCCATAAGGATTCTAAAGAATTTTCCAGGGCATGCGACATCTGTCAAAGGGTTGGAAAGTCGTCAAGACGTGATGAGCTACCTCTACATCTGGTCCACATAGTGCAAATATTTGATAAGTGGGTGGTAGACTTCATTGGAATCATTTCTTCACTAGGGAGGCATTCACGAGCAAGGTACATCACAACAACAAAAAAATACCTCACAAGGTAGGGAGAGGTGGCACCTGTAAAAGACTACACAATAGAAACAACGACAATGTTCATATTTGAGAACATCATTTCACGGTTCGGATGCCTGAGGAGCTTCACAAGCGACCAAGGTACGCATTTCCTGAATGAGACCATTGAGTCTCTGCTAAAGACATTCATGGTTCAACATAACAAGAGCAATGCGTACCACCCACAAGCCAACAGTGTAGTAGAAGCGTTTAACAAGATACTGGAGAAAGGACTCACAAAAGTCGTATCTGCCAATAGGGATGATTGGGATGAAAGAATACCCGCGACCCTATGGGCATATAGGATGACAGTAAAAAGACTCCATAAGAAAACTCCATTTCAACTTGTATATGGAAGGGAAGCAGTGGTACCAACAGAATTTATACTACCCAGCATGTTCATCTTAGAGGCAATGGGAATGACAGACAACAGTGCCTTAAGAGAGCGACTAAACCAACTGATGGAACTTGACGAAATTTAGTTTTTAGCAGAATTCCATAAATCAGTAGAACATCGAAGGCAGAAAGCTTGGCGCGATAGGAATATCAAGAGGAAGTCATTTGGGGTATGGGAACAAGTGCTCCTTTATGAAAACAAGTTCCAGAAGTTCCCAGAGAAATTGCAGATGCACTGGCCGGGTCCATTCATAGTAATAGAAATCCGAGATTCGGGTGCGGTTAGGCTTGCACTACTGGATGGAGTTTTACTACATGGATGGGTGAATGGCGCACGTTTGAAGCCCTTCCACAATTGAGGAAAAATAAAAGAAGAAAAAAGAAAAAAGAAAAAAGAAAAAAGAAAAAAGAAAAAAGAAAAAAGAAAAAAGAAAAAAGAAAAAAGAAAAAAGAAAAAAGAAAAAAGAAAAAAGAAAAAAGAAAAAAGAAAAAAGAAAAAAGAAAAAAGAAAAATTCAATAGAATGGGCGGTAGATATCAATAAGGTTTTGGCAGATACACATGCAATCCCAGTCAGTAGAGTCAGTGGCCACATACGTAATCCTAATCAGTAGAATACACATAGGCATGCACTTTTTCCAACATTTATGACCACATAGAGACCCATCTCATCTGCCGTACCGGTAGTCATTTCCTAATTAAGTAACTAAATAAGCAGTTGTCAGAGTAGGAGCCACAATATCTTTTCCCATTAAGCGTAAAGTTAGTTAATAAATAAACACATCACGAAAAAATAAATACGCCATGCATCCCACTCTGTACCTTCGAGTCCACGTCAGGGTTGTCACGTCCAAGTCGGCTGACAGCGGTAAAGTCTAGCCAAAACACATGGGAAGATCGACAGAGTAATTAGTTATTAAGGCCTCGTCAGTCAGGGAACGTTATGTTAGGACCGACTACTTAAGTTGCAGAAGAAAGAAGGGAATTCCAGAATTCCAATTGCAGACAACATAAGAGTTACAGGTTCGCTCTGAAGAATAGGAGCAGAGATAGAAAAGCAGGAAGCCTCTAGTGCAGATAGTTTATCACAGGAGAAAGGAGATGGCCAAGTGACTTGTATCAGTTCCATAGGATGCATTGGATGCATGAATTGAAGCAGTCAACAATTTATATGGCAAGTATGACAAGGCCAATCTGATAGACAATGACTTCACAGACAGTTTCCACTTCCCGACAATGAAGAGAGAAGTTTACACTGAGGATTTCCTGAACGAGGATGCAACCAAGTCCTCCAGGGTCAGGGAAGAATTCAAGGGATTACAGAGATCAACACTCCTCCATTTGAGGAGCTTACCTGTGTTTGGCACTCAATTTTCCGCGATGCAGTGCACCAAGCTGCTAGTGAGCAGGATGCATGGAGGTTCGCTGCGGCTGGATAGGGAGTACCCTATCCACGTGGAAGATATCAGTCGACTCACAAGACTGGCTGAGGGTGGAAATGCAGCCAGCACCGCGTTCCATGTAGGGGTGAAGCGGGGCAAGAAACAAAGTGAAGACAACATTTATGCCACATATGGGACCGAGCGGGGCAGGAGAGGGGCAAAGTTAGATAAGATCAACAAGGATGACATTAGATTTTCCTGTTACCTCATTGCAGGCAAAACGATGCGGCACTTCACAAAGAACGAATGCACCTTGGATGCCATCTCAGTTGTGGAACATTGCTACCGAGGGGAGGTGCTCAACTGGTCAGCCTATCTTCTTAATGAGCTATTTGAGGCATGCGAGGACGCATACAGAAGGGGTACCGGGTTTGTGTTTGGATATCTACTGATGTCATTGGAAATGTGGAAATGGAGGCCACTGAAGGAGAGGCAAATGGCACCCATCCTCGAGGGGCAACCAATTGCACTCCGGTATGATCCCTGGAAGGCATCAAGAGACCCTGGCACAAAGGAGATCAACAAGATAGCCTTCAAGGACTAGTATGAGCAGATGATAGCCACTGTCAGGTAGACATAAAGGATACCGAAGGCTTTGTTAGATGAGTTCTCAAGAGACCTTTGGTTTGGTTCCTCCCACGCCCATAGGTACCTGCGACCAAGGTCCGCCCATCCTCAAACATTTAAGATGAGACCTCTGAGGTTTATCCTAACTGAAGAAGTGTTACACAGAGAAGTGGGCTCATGTCAGGGAGTGGCCTGCGAGATAACAGAAGGTAGACACAAGTACCTTTTTGGAGCACTGACTCCATAGGAGCAAGGCAAAGATGGGGCCGAGAGCAGCAAGAATCGGCCAGCCAAGGACGAAATCAAGCCAATGGTGCTCTAGATGGAAGAAAAGATATTCGAGCTTCGACGAACAATCGCCAGCTTCAGGTCAGGTGAGAGCAACTACCCCACCATATTTCATGGCTCCACCATGTTTACACCAATAGTCATGACGCCGCTAGCCATGAAGCTCCCAACAGGTGTAGCACAAGCCACTTCTCAACCCACGATCCTCAAGACTAAGAAAAAGTGAGTTGCCTGAACCCTAACTATCAAGAAATCGGAAGTTAATCCTCCAGCTACGATCGTCGACCTCACTGTGGAGCTCAAGCAATCAATCCCCACAACCACCATCATTGAAGAGATCCCAACCACCACCTCCACTGCATTACACCAGTCACGGGAGTCATCCCCGCACACCGCATCAACCTCTGCGACTTTATCTGAAACCCTTCAGCCTAGCCAGCGAGGGAAGACTGTAGAAGCAGAAGTCTAGTCAGCTGGGCTCACAGAGAGCACTGCTCATACCACCGGGATGCAACCTACAGAACTCACCACATTCGCGATGCTTGGTTTGGACCCACCTAAGGGGGGGAACTTGGAGTCTACTCTACAGGGGGGAGGGTTGAGCCGTACCTTCCACCCTTCCCTATAAGTCTCTCAGTCCGCCCGATTCTCACCATCATTCCACCCACTCCATAGTTAACCCCGCCCTCACAGCAAGTCCATTCGCCCGCCTCCCATTCTGACAAGCTAGCGGCCTACCTGTACAACAACAGTTCCTAGAACCTAGCACAATGCAGGCCGAGACGCTCCAACACTAGTCATTGGCCCAATTGTTTTCATTTATTTAGCAGGCAACACACAGAGCTGAAAGGCTCCATGAGGACCTAGCCCAGGAGCATGAACAACAAGCGAAGCAGTTGCAGATGGTGACTGACGAGCGTGATCACCTACAACAAGCAAACGCTGGATTGCAGGCCCAGGTCGACCAGGTCACACAACGGTTCAGATCACTATGGCCAACCATCACCGAGGCGGATGCCGAAGTACCGACAGACATGGATAATTGCACACTGGTCAGTTGTTGCGACCACATCTAGGCAGCATGCTCACGCCTGGCAGCCAACAATGCTGAGATGAAGAGGAAATTGGAGATAGTGAGATCTGCATTACCAGATCTAATAGAAATTTATGCAAGGATGGTTAAGGGGAAGGTCAGGGAGCTGGAAGCCAAGAAGCAAGCCTTAGCCGATGCCCTCGCCGATGGATATGTCTTGATGAATAAGGTCCATGACTGGTCTGGCATCCTGGCACTAAAGAACCACTTGGTCTACCCCCTCTGAGAGCAAATACAGACTCTATTTGCCAGCACGAAAGATTGCATAGACCCTGCCCAGCTGCAACAAATCAACGATCAAATGGACACCCTCTAGGCTCAGGTTGATAGTATAGAGGAGGAGTCCGCTCGGACGAAGAAGATCATCAGGGATCTGCAGCCACCGGTCTGAATGCAGGTGTTACTTCTGAAGGAGGTGTGCGACTCCAGCAGACAACAATGGAACAACATTGAAAGCCAACGACCAACTGAATTGACGTTTCACTCGGCCAAAATGTTTACTCAGGCTACCGACACCGCCGTTCAAAATTACACAGTGTTTAGGTAGCATATAACGACCTCTGTCCCGGAGTTGGAGCCTTCATTTGGAATCGGGGAACCGCAGGAGAAAGAAGGCGCAACAAAGTCATATGCCACCCTGCAAGCAATGATCGAAGCAAAGGAAGTACCTGCACAGCCGACAGTAGAACCATAGTAGGCAATAACGTAGCCACCACCTGTAGGATCAGTAGGACCGACAGAGAATGAAATGAATTGACTCGGGGAGGAGTCAAGGAATTGTGGTTGGGACCTATTGGGGCCTTCGTTTAAATTTTGTAAAGGTTTTTACCCATTTTGACTGACCAAGGGACGAGAAGGAAATGGGTGGTAGCAACGGTTGGCTGGCGAAACAAGCAGTTGCGGCAACGTGGCAACGGGAGGCAAAGGCAGTCGAGGGGGTGGGAAGGTGCAAAAGCAGCTGAGGGGAAGAATTGGCAGTCCAAGTAACATAGAAGGGATATAAAAAGAGAAGACTAGGAAAGGAGTGGGGTTAGATTGGGCAAGGTTAAGGGAAGGTGACAAGGAGACTTGTTGTGGCCGATGAAAGGGAAGATAGTAGGAGCCGAGAAGACATGGTCCGTGAAGTTGCACATTACTCACAAAACTGACTTGGGTATTTTATGTAGTTGCTTACAACGAAAGCTGAGTGATGTTGTAATGGTTAACTGTTATGATTAATATAAAGATCTGCGAAGATCACTTACGGTTTAGTATGTATCCAGTCTTGCGTATGAGGGATCTTTAAACTTTTTTTGAATGACTTAACAATTGCATGTAATCGGTAGTTTGTGTGATATCATGAGTATGCTGTTATCTCTGTGTTTTATATAATGTATTCATGTATTGGATCGAATGCAACTCGGTTAAGCCTTTCATGAATCCATTCTGAACCCTTCTCCATTTTGGTCGTGACATGCCTCGGGTGAGACTCCTTGCCCTTTGGGGTAAGGTGAAAATGCCGGTGCTGTCCTAGACTACATCGGACCACTGTTGGCCTCCTATGCCTGAACCCAGGGTCTTCCCCCTGATGACTCTCATGAGCCAACATTATTGTTTCCCCGGAGTTGCACCAAGGAGAGTAGAGTTTGTTAGCATCATTCAGGCGCATCACTAATTTTAGGTAATCAAAGAATAGAGTGTTGAAAGGATGAAGAAAATTGGCTAGAGATGAAACATGTAATAGTTCTTCATCAAGTGAAAATTAAAATAAGGTCAATGACTATGCATTTTGAATGTACCTTATGATTGACCTTGGGCATAAGAATATATTATACAAACTCAAGCTTGTG
The DNA here is from genome assembly GCA_031772625.1 of Pinus tabuliformis. Lineage (NCBI taxonomy): Eukaryota > Viridiplantae > Streptophyta > Pinopsida > Pinales > Pinaceae > Pinus > Pinus tabuliformis. The sequence goes on along the minus strand of CM062808.1, from coordinate 957,957,237 downwards.
AATGGGCTGATTTATGTAGCTTGGCCATTGTTGTTGTTTTTGTAGGTGTTGAGACCATTATAATGAGTTTTGGGTTCCTACTAGTTGTGTAGTTTTTGATGTATTTATCTTTGTCGAGGTCTCAAGGTTGAAGATATACTATGGATAATCTATTGGTCTATATTATAGATGAATGGATTGAGTCCCCCTTTAGAAAATTTGTCTTACTCTTTAATATATAGCGATGATGTTTTTACTATCATTCATTGCCTATGGTGTTAAATGACCATGATATACTTGAATCTATTTTGTGATATTAAGTGAAATGATGGTTTAGGTTGTGATGGTACATCAATCATTGAATATGTAGGTAATGGTTGTGTACTGATGAGTCAACACTTGCATAATAATTAAGGTGAATGTATAGGTAATGCATTGAGTGTTAGTCATGATATTCATATCATGTGAGCCTTCTACAAGCTCTAGTATTGGTGAAGTGCTTCAGGTGAGACCTTCCCATTCATGGGCATTGAAAATGCTGGCAATTAGACTACACTAGACCCCACTTTGTTGGACACCAATGTGGATCTTGGTATAAAATTGAGCGAACAATTTGTTCTATTGTCAAGACCCTTAATAATATTAATGGAATTCTAACAATATGACTAACAAGTTTACCAAGAGCTATGTGAAATATTTGTGGTTCAAACAAATTAATCTCTTCAAGTAGTAGAGAATTATGGGTTTTCCATCCTACTTAATGCATACGACTGTGATAACTATGTAGTATTTTTGGAAGAATTACTAGTAATATTGTTTGAATGGTTGAAGAGATTAAGAGAACATTCATGACCTACTTGGAAGAGGTGAAGAGAGATATAATGGAATGTCCTAAATATGGTTGTGTTTCAAATATTTGATCACAAAGTGGTAAGGGTCATCAACTTATAGGTTAATACCATAATAGAAAGCCACATCATTGAGTTTTTAGTGGATCTAAACTAATATTCCTTGAGGGTAGATAAATAGCTTAGAGAGGGAGCTTATGTAAGGCTACTGAAAGAGATAACAACTTAGGTGAAACTCATGGAAGAGGATGACATGAAATTTAACCCATTAGTCATGGTAGTGTAACCACTTGTGCTTTGGGGGTGATGTGGGATGGAGCTAGAGAAAGTAAATAACTAAAGGAGGGAGGTTCCATGGAGGAAGGACAAGCTGGAGATATTGGAGTGGGATTTGAAGCAAGATATGTGACTAAGAAGTGGTGACTAAACAAGATGGGGGAGGTTCACTAAATGGAGGAAATATTGGAAATAATAATGGACAAAGAAAGGTGTACTAAAGTGCATCTTAAGGAGTTTGAAGGGCTGTGGAAGGGAGGAGAGAAGGTTGGTTGAAGGTTGAAAGAACGAGAATTGGTAGTGAAAGAGAATCTAAAAAATTAAATGGATCAAGGAGTGATTTTTAGAGAGTTTAAGGAGTTGATGGAAAAGTGTATCAAGCAAGTAAGAACATTCAATTAGGTGAATTGAGAATAGTACATTAAGAAGTTGCGACTAAAGGGAAAGTTGATCAAATCACAGAGAAGAGAATGATCATCAACCCATAATAGGGAGAGGCACTCAATGATGTGTCACCACTATTTGAAATACAAAATAGAGGAACAACAAACATGGCATGGCTTAGGGAAATTGGAGCCAAATCAAAATAATAACCACGCCCCTCTCATATGCATCTTTAGAAAAATGAGAGGTAATCATTGATCCATTTTCTAGTTGTACTTTAAAAGAACCTTTTAATAGTGAGGTAGATAATAGTAGTGATGAACAACCAAGTGTAGGTGGAAATATTGGTAGTATTAGCAATGATGATTTTTAATTCTAGATTAATAGGAGGAATTGGTTTAATTAGTCAACCAAGCCCACAAGGCTTCCTTTTAGCAAGTAGTCAAACCAATGATATGGATAGAATAATAAGTCATACTGCAATGCACCTTTCTTAGTTCTCAAGAAAAGGCAATAACGATGTAGAGCAATATCAGTTCCTCTTCAAATCAATTTAGACTACGAAAAGGGTATCTTGATCCCACAACAACTCCCCCTTCATTTTTGCTCAAAAATGAAGCCCCCACATTAAATTTTGAAACAAATCCCTATTTTTGTTACCCAATCCTACTTTTTCTCAATTTGGAGCTTTTATGGTTGGAAAACATACTATATTTTTGGTTATTTTTAGATTTTTCATTCTCTTTGATGTTTGATTTTTTTGGTGTGTGTTTGAATTGAGTCATGCCTATATTGTTTTGTATTGTTGCTTCTTACTTCAATCTTGTGATTATGAATGACTTGGTGATGTGATGCTTTTGGATTGAAGTCATTAAAAAGTATTAGGAGAAATTGCAAACAAGTTTCGGAGGAGAATGGGCAATCCTTGAATGATGTGATGATTTTGGAAGAAAGTCATTAAAAGGTGATAAGGGAAATTGCAAACATGTTCTAAATATAGGTTTTAACCCCGTACATAAAATACCTGCATACGAATTCTAAAACACAGAAAAGAAACAATGCGAGAGCATAACACATAAAACACATATACACAGAGATTTTCCCCTGGATCCCAAAACCGGGACTACCAGCTTGATTTTTCATTATGTTCCTTTCAATGTTACAATACATATTTATACATGCTGAAGCATCCAAAACCATGTGCGAAAAACATGCACAAAACCATAGGTAGGTTCACCCAACCTAATATAGGGTCAAAAAAACAAAATTTTCTGGGGCGCCGCTCCGGACCCCATAGAGGGGGGTTACCTGCACCCGTCACACCCCTTGTGACCCCCCTGCTATGCAATTGGCGCAACGAAGGGGGGGCTCCGCCCCCCCTCTAAGCCCCCGATTAACTACGTGGGCTAGTCATGGAAAGAATATAACACAACCCAACATTCTCCCACTTGTTGTTTTATTTCCATAGGGGGCCACAAGAGAGATTAGTCATTTATCCAGCCCTGCAATGCCCATTGTTTCTCTACACCAAGAGAACCTCTCAGAGCTCACATATTTTGTCAATGCATCTGTAGTATTCTTCAAAGTGTCCACCTTTACCAACAACACCTTTTTGTCTTCTATCATATCCCTCACAAAGTGATACTGAACATCAATGTGCTTTGTCTTTGAATGATATGTAGGGTTCTTCACCAAGAAAATTGCACTTTGGCTGTCACAGTCTAACCTTATACATCCCTGTACTAACCCCATTCTTGAACACAATCTCTGTAACCAAACTACTTCCTTGTTTGCATGAGTGGTTGCCATGTATTCTGCCTCTGTAGTTGATAGTGCCACTACAGATTGTTTCTTACTCATCCAACTGACTGCACCTCCAAATAGGTTAAACACATACCCACTTGTAGATCTTATCAGATCCATATCTCCAGTCCAGTCTGCATCAACAAAGCCACGAATATCCAACACTCTGTCCAATCCTAGTCTTCCTTGGTAGCACAAACCATAATCACTAGCGCCACGCAAATACCTGAAAACCCGCTTCACTGCTGTCCAGTGCTCCTTCCCTGGTTTTGACATAAACCTGCTCAATACTCCCACTGCATGTGAAATGTCTGGTCTAGTACAGACCATTGCATACATCAGGCTACCGACTACACTTGCATATGGAACACGAGACATGTCCTCTTCCTCTTCTTGTGTCTTGGGACACTTTTCAGCAGATAACCTCACACCTATAGGAATAGGAACCTTCACTGGTTTACTATCCTGCATATTAAACCTCTGCAGTATTGTCTTGACATACTTCCTCTGGTTTAACCAGAGCTTCCTCTTTTCCCAGTCTCTTTTAATTTCCATGCCCAAAATATAGTTTGCAGCACCAAGATCTTTCATGTCGAATTTGGAGGACAATTGGGTCTTCAAATCCTGGATGATTTCTTTGTCATTTCCAACCAGCAACATATCATCCACATACAAGACCAGATACATAACACGGTCACTAATTAATTTAAAATACATACAGTGATCTGCTTTACTTCTGGTGAAGCCAAGTCCCTGTATAAATGTATCAAATTTATGATACCACATCCTTGGTGACTTTTTTAACCCATACAAAGACTTCTTTAACTTGCATACCATTTCTTTCTTACCCTTCACTGCAAAACCTTCAGGTTGCTTCATGTAGATCTCCTCTTTCGGATCCCCGTGAAGAAATGATGTCTTCACATCCATCAATTCTACCTCAAAATCAAAAGCAGCAGCAATAGATAAAAGTAATCTAATAGAAGCTACCTTGGCAACAAGAGAAAAAATATCACCAAAATCAATTCCTGGCACCGCGAAATAACCTTTTTCTACCAAGCGAGCTTTGTATTTCTCCACCTTTCCTTCTGCATTTTTCTTCCTCTTAAACAACCATTTGCTGCCAATGGGTTTCCTTCCAGCCGAAATCTCCACCAGATCCCAAGCCTCATTTTTGTGCAAAGATGCCATTTCATCAACCATGGCCTCTTTCTAGAGTTTTCCATCCTCTGAATCTACTGCTTCCTTCACAGTTCTAGGATCATCACCAGTAACAAATAAAGAAAAATTTGAACAGAAAGCAGATGGACTATACCTTTCTAGTTGCCTTCTTTCTCGAACTGATCTTCTCACACCCAAAGTTTGTGGTTCTTCGTCTTTTGATTCCTCCTCTACTATAGAGTTTGATTCTTCCTCCTTAAGCTCAAACTCTATCTTCTCAGGTTCCTTTGGTTGGAATTCATGTTTAATAACATCTTTCACCTCTCTGAACACCACATCTCAGCTGTACACAACCTTCCCTGTTACTAGGTTCCAAAGCTTATAACCCTTTAAACCATCCTTATACCCAATAAAGATGCACTTTTTAGATTTAATATCTAACTTGGTTCTTTTCTCCTTTGGAACATGTACATATGCATCACATACAAATACCTTTAGATGTGAAAGAGAGGGTTTCTTACCAGTCCATACCTCTTATGGAGTCCTATCCTCCAATGTTGATGAAGGTGATCTGTTGACCAGGGAACATGCTGTCTCCATCGCCTCTGCCCAGAATTCTTGTCCTAACCTGGCACCACTGAGCATTCTTCTTGCCCTTTCCATCAATGTCTTGTTCATTCTTTCTGCAACTCCATTTTGCTCAGGTGTGTATGGAGTAGTCTTCTGCCGTTCTATACCACACTTCTTACAAAATTCTTCAAATTCCTTACTGCAAAACTCTCCACCGTTATCTGTCCTCAACATCTTTATCTTCTTCTCTGTCTGGTTTTCCACCAGAGCCTTAAATTCTTTAAACCTATCAAAGACTTCAGATTTCTTCTTAAGGAAATATATCCATGTATTCCTTGAGAAGTCATCTATAAATGATACATAGTACACATACTTACCCAGTGATGAAACCTTCACAGGTCCAAACACATCACTATGCACAAGCTCTAATATCTGTTTCACCCTCTTACCACCAGAGCAGAAACTCACCCGATTTTGCTTCCCATATACACAATTTTCACAGAAATCAAAATCTAGAGAGCTATTACTCATACCTTCTACCATACCTATACCATGAAGTATTAGAAGGCCCTTCTCTCCAATATGTCCAAGCCTTTGATGCCACGACATGGTCTTCTCTCTAGAGACCACTAGATTTTCTGCTCCTCTTTCAGGAACCACAAAACTGTTGCACCCATCAACAACAGTGCTACCTTGTAGCTTGTACAGAGTTCTAGTCTGAACTCCCCACATCAATACTAGTGCTACCCGAACCATCTTGCGGGTATCCTTCTCGAACACTGTTTTTACACCTGCATCATCCAACTTGCTTACGGAAATCAGATTTCTGGCCAATGCAGGAATATGCAGAACACTCGAAAGTGTTCTAAACCTTCCACATTGCAACTTCAACTTTACTTTTCCGCGACCAATGATTCTAGCCTTCCTGTCATCCCCCAAGAAGACATCACAACCATCATATTTCTCATACTCACAGAACCACTCTCTATTGGGAGTGAAGTGAAAGGATGCACCTGAGTCAATCAACCATGCCTCATGATCTACATGTGTACTTAAAGAAGCCAAGTACACATCCCCACCTTCATCTGAGGTGGTTTTCGCCTCTACAGAAGGAGCATCATCAAATCCCTTTCCTTTATCAGGAGCTTTAGATTTACAGTCCCTTTTGTAGTGCCCTTCCTTTCCGCATTTCCAGCACACCACCTTTACAGGTTTTCCTGGAGATTTAGATCTCCCTCTAGATTTATATGTCCCACTCGATGACTTATTTTTGTTTTCGTTCTGGGACCGTCCTCGTACAAACAAGGCATCACCATTTTGGCTCTCCATATTTTTCCGTCTCATCTCCTCCGTCAGCAAGGATGAGACTATTTCATCAAACTGCAAGGCAGTTGCATTGCTACCTATTGCAATAACCAGACTATTCCACGAATCTGGTAGAGAACACAACAAACTGATGCACTTATCTTCATCTGAAATTTAATATCAACAGATAATAACTGACTTACCACAATATTAAATGTGTTCAGATGCTTTGTCACCGAGTCTCCATCTTTCATCCTCAAGTTATACAACTTTTTCTGTAGGAACAGTTTATTCACAAGAGACTTAGATTGGTACAAAGTCCCTAACTTGTCCCAAAAATCCTTTGCCGTAGCTTCCCCTGAAACATTCAACAATACTGAATCTGAGACACACAATCGTATTGTGCTCTTTGCCTTCCAATCCAACTTCTTCCATTCTTCATCGGACACTCCTGTTGGTTTAGTACCTGGATCTACCGCGATCCACTGATCTCAATCCACCAACAGATCCTTCATCTTGATTTTCCATAACTCAAAACTTTGACCATTAAATTTCTCGATCTCTAGCTTTCCACTACTCGCCATCTTCTTTCACCACCAGAATCGATCTCACAGATCTCCCACTGAACAAGGTCTACCACAGGCTCGAGCGAAACCCCTCAGCAACAAATGCGTCCCCTTGAAGCCAAAGCAGATCTAATACCAAATGTAGGTTTTAACCCCATACATAAATTACCTGCATACGAATTCTAAAACACAGAAAATAAACAATGCGTGAGCATAACACATAAAACACATATACACAAAGATTTTCCCCTGGATCCCAAAACCGGGAATACCAGCTTGATTTTTCATTATGTTCCTTCCAATGTTACAATACATATTTACACATGCTGAAGCATCCAATACCATGGAATGAAAACCATCGCGTCCAAAACCATGGATCGAAAACCATCACGTCCAAAACCGTATGCGAAAAACACGCACAAAACCATAGGTAGGTCCACCCAACCTAATATAGGTTCCAAAAAACAAATTTTTCGGGGCATAGAGGGTGGTTACCTACACCCCTCAAACCCCCTGTGACCCCCCCGCTACGTAATCGGCGCAACGAAGGGGGGAGCTCTGCCTCCCCTCTAATCCCCGGTTAACTACGTGGGCTAGTCATGGAAAGAATATAACACAACCCAACACTAAAGGAAAGTGGACAATCATTGAATGAATATTTTTGACTTGTAAGAAATATTAATGCTCTTGATCTTTGATTGATCATGGCTTAATTTTGAAGATAATTTTATTGCCTCGTGGAAGCTATTAGTTATTGTTTTGATGCATTTATATTTTTCATGCATAATGATATATCTGTATGTTGGAAACTAGGTGATGAATTTTAATTTGAGTGCAACATAGTTCTTTACAAGGCTTATACTTTCATTAAAAACAATTTTTTGCACATTTTGGTTTTTTGAAAATTTTCATTATTTTTCTTCTTGAATCATGATGCTTATGGGTTTTTGGCATCCATGAAATCTTTTCAACTGTCAGAACTTAATTCACCCCTCATTATTTTGAAAACATAAAATATATTTTCCCATCAATAAACTTTGCCTGAATTTTCATTTTATTGGTTTCATAATATATTTTGTCTTCAGTTTCTTCAAAGAAATTTCACTAGTATAATATTTTGAATGGAATATTAATCATTTATATGTGTGTGTGCGTGTATATATATAGTAAACAAACTATTTATTAACACATTTTCAAATTAGTTTTAATGTATCATAGAGCACAAGATAATAGGGTTAGTTAAGAATGAGAAAATAAACGATGAAATGGATGAATGAGTGGTTTTTAGAGAGTTGAAGGAGTTGATGGAAAAAGTGAAGCAGGTAAGAAAGTATGTTCAGTTAGGTGAATCATGATTCGTACAATGGGAAGCTGTAACTAAAGGGAATGCAGATCAAATAATTAAGAAGAGTACGATCATCATGCGATAAGAGGGAGAGGAACTCAATGACGTGTCACCATTATTCGAAATAAAAAATAGAGGAACAACAGACATGCCATGAATTAAGGAAAGTGGAGCCAACTCAGAATAATCACCACCCATCTCTTCCATGCATCTTAAGAAAACAAAGGTAATCATTGATCCATTTTCTACCTTGTAGTTTTAAAGAACAATTCTAATAGTGGAGTAGGTAATAGTAGTGATGAACAACCAAGTGTAGGTGGAAATATTGGTAGTAGTAGCAACTGTGAGTTTTAGTTTTAGATCAATACAAGGAAATAGTTTAATTAGTCAACCAAACCCATAAGGCGTCCTTTTAGTGAGTAGTCAAACCAATGGTATGGCTAAAAAAATAAGTAGTACTGGAATGCACCTTCCTTAGTTCTTAATAAAAGGAAACAATGATGTAGAGCAACATTGGTTCCTTTTCAAATCAATTTAGATTGTGAAAAGGGTCTATTGATCCCACAACAACTTCCCTTTCATTTTTATTCAAAAATGGAGCCATGCATTAAATTTTGAAACAACTCACTATTTTTGTTAATCGATTGTACTTTTTCTCGATTTGGAGGTTCTATAGTTAGATGACATACTATCCTTTTGGTTATTTTTAGCTTTTCATTCTCTTTGATTTTAGAGTGCTTTTATGATTGATTCTTTTCAGTTTATTTTTGGATTCATGCCTACTTTGTTTTTTTATTGTTGCTTCTTACTTCAATCTTGTGATTATGAATGACTTGGTGATGCAATGCTTTCAAATATAAGTCATTAAAAAGTTTTAGGAGAAACTGCAAATATGTTTTGGATGAGAATGGGCAATCATCAAATGCCTTGGTGATATCATGCTTTTGGAATGAAGTCATGAAAAGGTGTTACGAGCAATTGCAAGCATGTTATGAAGGAAAATAGGTAATCAATGTGTGTGTGTGTGTGTGTGTGTATGTATGAATGTATGAATCTATATGTATGTATGCATGTAGACACATACATACAAGGTTCGAAACAAGTTGATAGATTTCAATTTGAGCTCAACATCATTACTTACAAGGCTTAGACTTCCATTAAAAAATATTTTTGCACTATTTTGTTTTTTAAAGATTTCATTATTTTTCCTCTTGAATCATGACGCTTATTGATTTTCAGCATCCATCAAATTCAACTCTCAGAACCTAATCCATCCCTCATTAATATGAAAACATAAAATAGACCTACCCATCAATGAAATTTGACTAAATTTACATTTTATGGGTTTCGTAGTATATTTTGTCTTCATTTTGTCCGAAGAAATTTTGTTGGCATAATATTTTGAATGTAATAATAATCTTTTACACACACACATGCACACACACACACACACACAAACACATAGAGAGAGAGTAAACAAACTACTTATTGATACATTTCAAGTTAGTTTTAATGTATAGGTAAGCACAAGATAATAGATTTAGTCAAGAATGATAATTTAAACAATGAAATGGATGGAGTGAATTTTAGAGAGTTGATAGAGTTGATGGAAATTCTGAAGCAGGAAAGCAAGCACATTCAATTAGATGAATAAGGAATAATACAATGGGAAGTTTCAATCAAATGGAATGTAGATCAAATCATGGAGAAGAGAATTCTCACCAAGCCATAAGAGGGAGATGCACTCAATGATGTTTTGCCAATATTTGAAATAAAAAATAGAGGTACAATATACATAGCATGACTTAAGGAAAGTGGAGCCTACTCAAAATAATAACCATCCCCCTCTACCATGCATGTTGAGGAAACTGAGGTAATCATTGATCCATTTTCTAGTTTTAGTTTAAAATAACCTTCTAACAATGGGGTAGATAATAGTAGTGATGGATAACCAAGTGTAGGTGGAAATATTGGTAGTACTAGCAATGGTGAGCTTTAATTCTAGATCAATAGGAGGAATTGGTTTAACTAGTCAATCAATCTCATTAGGATTCCTTTTAGTGGGTAGTCAAACCAACAATATGGCTAGAATAATAAGTATTATTGCAATGCACCTTCCTTAGTTCCCAAGAAAAGGAAACAATGATGTAGAACAATATTGGTTCCTCTTCGAATCAATTTATATTATGAAAAGGGTCTCTCGATCCCACAAAAACTCCCCCTTCATTTTTTCTCAAAAATGAATCCCCCACATTAAAGTTTGAAACAAATCCCTATTTTTGTTACCCAATCCTACTTTTTCTCAATTTGGAGCTTTTATGGTTGGATAACATACTATCTTTTCAGTTATTTTTAGCTTTTTCATTCTCTTTGATGTTTGATTCTTTTCGGTGTATGTTTGAATTGATTCATGTCTACCTTGTTTTTTATTGTTGCTTCTTACTTAAATCTTGTGATTATGAATGACTTGGTGATGTGATGATTTTGGATTGAAGTCATTAAAAGGTATTAGGAGCAATTGCAAACATGTTTTGGTTGAGAATGGGCAATCACTGAATGCCTTGGTGACATGATGCTTTTGGAATGAAGTCATTAAAAGGTGACAAGGGCAATTGCAAACATGTTATGAAGGAAAGTGGACAATCATTGAATGAATATTTTTGACTTGTAAGAAATATCAATTCTCTTGATCTTTGATTGATCCTGGCTTAATTTTGAAGATAATTTTGGTTCAACAAGGAAGCTATTAGTTATTGTTTTGATGCATTTATATTTTTCATGCATAATGATATATGTGTATGTTGGAAACTAGTTGATAAATTTGAATTTGAGCGCAACATAGTTCTTTACAAGGCTTATACTTTCATTAAAAAATATTTTTTGCACATTTTGGTTTTTTGAAGAATTTCATTATTTTTCTTTTGAATCATGATGCTGTGGGTTTTTGGCATCCATGAACTCTTTTCAATTGTCAGAACTTGATCCATCCTCATTATTTTGAAAACATAAAATAGATTTTCCCATCAATGAACTTTGCCCGAATTTACATTTTATGGGTTTCATAGTATATTTTGTTTTCAGTTTCTCCGAAGAAATTTCACTAGTATAATATTTTGAATGGAATACTAATCATTTATGTGTGTGTGTGTGTGTGTGCATATATTTAGTAAACAAACTATTTATTAAATTATTTTCAAATTAGTTTTAATGTATCAAAGAGCACATGATAATAGGGTTAGTTACGAATGAGAATCTAAACAATGAAATGGATGGAGGAGTGATTTTTAGAGAGTTGAAGGAGTTGATGGAAAAAGTGAAGTAGGCAAGAAAGCATGCTCAATTAGGTGAATCATTATTAATACAATGGGAAGATGTAACTAAAGGGAATGTAGATCAAATAATGAAGAAGAGAATGACCATCAAGCCATAAGAGGGAGAGTAATTCAATGATGTGTCACCATTATTTGCAATAAAAAATAGAGAAACAAAACACATGCCATGAATTAAGGAAAGTGGAGCCAACTCAGAATAATCACCACCCTTCTCTTCCATGCATCTTGATAAAATTAAGGTAATCATTAATACATTTTCTAAGTTTTAGCTTTAAAGAACCTTCTAATAGTGGAGTAGATAATAGTAGTGATGAACAACCAAGGGTAGGTGGAAATATTTGTAGTAATAGAAACTATGAGTTTTACTTCTAGATCGATACAAGGAAATAGTTTAATTAGTCAAGCAAGCCCACAAGGCTTCCTTTTAGTGAGTAGTCAAACCAATGGTATGGATAGAAAAATAAGTAGTACTCGAATGCACTCTCTTTAGTTCTTAATAAAAGGAAACAATGATGTAGAGCAAGATTGGTTCCTTTTCAAATCAATTTAGATTATGAAAAGGGTATATTGATCCCACAAAAAATTCCCCTTCATTTTTATTCAAAAACATTTTTATTAAAAAATGAAGCCATTGCATTAAACTTTGAAACAAATCACTATTTTTGTTTCTCAATTGTACCTTTTCTAGATTTGGAGGTTCTATAGTTGGATGACATACTATCTTTTTGGTTATTTTTAGTTTTTCATTCTCTTTGATTTTTAAATTCTTTTATGATTGATTCTTTTTGGTTTATGTTTGTATTGATTCATGCCTATTTTGTTTTTAATTGTTGCTTCTTACTTCAATCTTGTGATTATGAATGACTTGGTGACGTGATGCTTTCAGATTGAAGTCATTAAAAGGTTTTAGGAGAAACTGCAAACATGTTTTGGATGAGAATGAACAATCTTTGAATGCCTTGGTGATACAATGCTTTTGGAATGAAGTCATCAAAAGGTGTTATGAGCAATTGCAAGCATGTTTTGAAGGACAATAGGCAATCAATGTGTGTGTGTGTGTGTGTGTGTGTGTGTGTGTGTATGTATGTATGTATACATGTAGACACATACATACAAGGTTGGAAACAAGTTGATAGATTTCAATTTGAGCTCAACATCATTACTTACAAGGCTTAGACTTCCATTACTTTTTTTTGTTGAACAATTTCATTTTTTGAAGATTTCATTATTTTTCTTCTTGAATCATGATGCTTATTGATTTTTGACATCCGTCAAATTCAACTCTCAGAACCTAATCCATCCCTCATTGATATGAAAACATAAGATATACCTACCCATCAATGAAATTTGCCTAAATTTACATTTTATGGGTTTTGTTGTATATTTTTTTTTTCATTTTGTTCGAAGAAATTATGTTGGCATAATAGTTTGAATGTAATATTACACTACAACAAAACCTTGTGATAACGTCCCTTTTTGCTTCCTTTTTTTCATATAGAGTCCATTTTTGGTGCTATTTGCATCCATTTATCAAATATGGTGCAAAATTTGCACCGAGTTTTGCACCAAGTCTTACACCAAGTTTAGCACCAGGTATTACAATAGGTTTTGCACTAGGTTTTATGCCAGGTTTTGTGCCATCCTTTGCACCCGATTTTGTTCCAAGTTTTGCATCAAGTTTGGCACCTAATTTTCTTTCAAATATTTTTGCATCCTCTATTTCATCTACTTTTTGCGCCTACACTTTCATCAACTTTTGCATCCCTTTTTAAATCATTTTTTGCATCCCCTTTGTGCCAAGTTTTGCGTCGATGTTTGTGTCTAGTTTTGCATATTTTTTTGCATCAAATTTTGTTGAATCCACTTTTGAATCCTGTTTTTCATCCATATTTACATCCTCTTTTACATCTATTATTGTGTCCACTATTATGTCTAATTTTGTTGTGCCGCAATTTGCGCCTAGTTTGGCACCTTCCTTTGCACCCACTTTTGCTTCTAATTTTTCATCCACATTTGCATCCTCATTTGCATCTAGGTTTTCATCTACTTTTACATCTATTTTTGCATCCATTTTTGTATCCATTTTTGCATCTAGATTTGCATCAGGTTTTGTGTCTCATTTTGCATCTAATTTTGCATCAACTTTTGTTGCATCCACTTCTACTTCCAATTTTGCATCCACTTTTGCACCCATGTTTACATCCCTTTTTTCATCTTCCTTTGTACCCACGTTTGATTCCAATTTTTCATCCATGTTCACGCCCTCTTTTGCATCCAATATTTGCATCAAATATTGCATCCACTTCGATGTCAGGTTTATACATTGGGTTTTGCGTCTCATTTTGTATCTACTTTTTCATCTACTTCCACTGCGTCCATTTTTTTTTCACCTATTGCACCCATGTTTGCATCTAGTTTTACATCTCTTTTTGAATGTTGTTTTCCATCCAAGTTTGCATTTTTTGTGTGTCTATTGTTACATCCACTTTTGCTGTGCCATAATATGTGCCATATCTTGCACCTATTGTTGCAACCCACATTTGCTTCCACTTTTTCATCCACATTTGCATTCTCTTTTCTGTCTAAGTTTGCATCGAATATTGTGTATTTTTTTGCATCCCCTATATCATCCACCTTTACATAAGGTTTTCCATCTCATTTTGCCTTTACTTTTGCATCCACTTCTGTTACATCCACTTTTTCATCTAATTTTGTGTCGACCATTGCACCCAGGTTTTTGTCCACATTTACATCCCTTTTTGCATCTTATTTTGCATCCAAGTTTGTCTCCATGTTGCGTCCAAGTCCAAGTCCATTTCTACGTCCATTGTTGCATCCACATTTGTTTCACTACAATTCATGCCAAGTTTTATACCCATTATTGCACCCATGTTTGCTTCCACTTTTACATTTGTGTTTGCATCCTATTTTGCATCCAAGTTTGCATTGACCATTGCATATTATTTTGCAACCACTTTTGTGTTAGGTTTTGCGTCTTATTTTGCATCTACTTATGTTGGATCCAATTTTCATATGATTTTACGTCTATTTTTGCCCCCATTTTTGTGTTCAATTTTACATCCCTTTTCCAACACTCATCATATTTTCTGCATTGATGATATATTATGACATTGACAATTATGAACAACTGATGACAATGTCAATAATGATGATGATGATGATAATGAAGATGATGACAATGGCATGAATTGTGATTATGATGATAATGACAATGATGATAAAGATGATGGTGGTTATGATGAAAATGATGATGATGATGACAATGATTATCATGATGTCGATGCTAACAACCTTGGCCAATCTTCCTAATTTTTAAATTATATCACTGTCATAATCATAATCATTATCTTTGGCGTCATCATCCAAATTATCATCATTTTCTCATCATTATCATCATTTTCATCTAGGTCATCATCATCAACAATAATGGTGTGAATGATGATGACGATCTAAATGATGATGATGTCCATGACGTTGATGACAACAAATTTCATGTCCACATTAGTATAATGCATGATAAATAATACATCACGTGACACCACATTTAGGTTAAAATTCTAGTTTACAAAGTAAAACTTAACATAGCAAGGCCCTATAGTACACTCTATGTACAAAGTAGGGTTTTACACTATGCTACGGTTTCCCAGGGAGAGGGGCGAAGTTGCTCGACCTAGAAAGGAGATTGAGCGGTAGTAACAACATGGTTGACCTAAGAGGACTCAATTGCATTGAATATAGGTGTATAAAATCCTAGGTCTAGGTACATTTCCCCTACTAAAGAGTCACGTAAGGTGGGACAAATTCACAACAACTTCATAATAGAGATGTTAGTCGAAAAAATTTGCTACTACAAAAAGAATAGGGGAAAGACCCTTGTATGGGAGGTCTTCCCATAGGTATCTAATAAGTTTCTTATTAGGAGCTAGAGGGATAGTGGTCTTGGTTTCCTTTTGGTATAAAAGTGGGATCTTATTGAGTTACTATAGGTTTAGCTCAGTTGAGAGCGTGTAACTTCATCATATTCTCGATCTATTGCAGTAACATTGACATCAAATTACACTATTGTATAAATTCAACAATGAAGCAAGCTCTTGAATTTCCGACTAGATTGAGTGGGAGAAGTAGGTGGTTGACTATAAAAAGTCTCTTGGGAAGAAGTGGAGGGTTATGAAGGATGACTAGATGAAGATGGATGTCGAGGGAATCAATTACGAAAATTTCAAATGTGGAATTTTTAGGGGGGATAAGTCTCCTTTGAAGTGACTATTCTTCTTTTAAGTGCTTCACTCTTTGGTATATAACACATTCTTCCATAAAATGCTTCGATCTCTTATGATAATTGTAATACTTGCTAGGATGAAAGGGAAAATAAGAAATGGATTCCTTCTAAGCTTGTCATAATGTTGTTCCACTAGTTATGGTGGAGATGGCTCAATTAAAGGTGGTGGAGGTTGAGTGGATGGTTGATAGGTAGAGCCTTTGAAGAAGATGGTTGATCCTTCTCTTTAAAAAGTCTCTTTATGGGTGGATTAGTGATGGGCCTCTAAATTAGGCATAAATTAAGGCCCATATGACTATCCTTCAACACATTAAACCTCTCTTTTTGCATTAGATAATGTATTTTTAACTTTAATACGTTCATTAGAAAGGTTTATGGATAATTGCATATTTGTGCCTAATATTATTTATTTTTGTGGAATATTGTGTGAATATTGGGTAGATTATGAAGATTTGGGGGAGAAGATAATTTAGGGGTTTTCTCCGTACCACAGGAGGATAAATATTAAATAATAAATCAAGAAGATATTATGAAATAATTGCATAGATTCTGGAGCTCCAATAATTGAGAAAATCTCGGAATGTGTTCCCTGTCATTTAATGTAGATTCCTAGTATTGGGAACTAGATCCACTAATTAAGGGATTTTGGTGGGGAAGGCTTCCTAATAATTTTGTATAAGTAACAAGTTGAATTTTCCTCTAGGGGATGATTTTTCTCATTCTTCTTGCGGAGAGAACTCGTATTTTTGCAGCTCCATTGTCATTTCTTGCAGGGATGTAATTGTATTGATGGAAATAATGAAGATTGGTGCCATGTTCAACTTCTAAATATTGGTCTCCTCCATAGGACTCTGAGTTTCCTTGGGCTTGGCCATCCCAAGAGCCTCAAAGCCCTTTTGTATCATTTACTTTTCTTCCTTTCACTTCTTATTCACATGCATCTCTTGTTCTTGTTTTTTTCTATTTCTGCATTTAGTATTGATGATTTCTTGTTGTAGGATTGGGTTAAATGGTTGAAGTAAGTTATTTTTTAAGATCAAAAGCATCATTTCATCCTTGGAACAACTTTGGAAGGTCATATTAATCATTGAGTTACTTGGATTAGTTTTCTTATTCCAAAATCTAAATTTCTAGAAGTCCTTTGTGACAAATAACAATAAATTTATGCTATTTTTTAGAACATGCTAACAAGCTTCAATCAAGTTGATTCCATTTGCATTAAAACAAAAAAAAAATTATAGTTAATAACAAAAAACACCCCATTGCATTTCCACTTGATTAGGTTAGGCATTTGATAGATTTACTAGCTCACTAGTTCTCGAATTTCTAGATTTTAAACTAGTAAGTTTCTGCTATTTTTTTAACATGGGTTAACAGAGGATTTTTTGAGCGATTCCACTTGGAATGAAGACCTAATACATCCTAGTCAATAAAAAAATTTGTCCCAGCCAATTTGGATTTTATTTTCTTGGTCATTCAGTGAATTATAGTTTCCCGTAGTAACTACAGGATCTCCTGTAGCAACCTTCCAACATGTATATACTTGCCCATATTTGCTCACGAAGCTTCGTTATTTTCCCTTAGGGTTGAATCAAGACTCCTAGGCTCTAAATTAATGATTAGGGAAGACTAAAGACCAATTATTACTTTCCTCTTTACCCATGCAAAACATTTCAGTGATCTAGGTTAATGGACAGATTTATGAAATGGATAATACAATGATGATTGCCACATCCAATGAACTCTGTTAATGGACCTAAACTGTTTGAAATGTAATGATTGAAATTTAATTCATGATATTTACTTTATGTAATTAGAATAGGTTTCTTTCCTTGTACTTTATTTCTTGCAATAGGTTAAGGTTTGCATTTCGAGCATTTCATTTTCTGCAATTAGTTTAGGATATGATTTTATTACATCACTCCATTACATCATGAAATCAAAGGAATGACACATTGCATGCTACACATATAGTTCTGATACCTCTTAAGTTTGTAAGAACCTCAAGTTGATAATTAAAGTTGGTAGCCTTGGGAGTTGCAACATTTTTGTTGCAATACCAAGGCTCATCACTTTTTGGCTCTGTTGATGGTGTTGGACCTACCAACATTTAGGGGATCTCCTCGGTATGACGTCCCAAATAGATCTCACACTGTTTGGTGTAGGAGTCCCATCTGGTATGATGGCCCAATTGCCATTGTCTTAAAGGTTTGCCTTAGCTCTTGCTTGTCAGCACATGAGAGTGGTATTCTTTGTCTTCGAACAGCGAGGTTCGTGTACCCGGTGAGTGCTTAATGTTACTTGTGTCAAGGTTCTTTCACCGCAGAGGGATAGGGTGGAAGTGAGTCTCAAGTCGAAAGGGAACAGTCCCAACTCTGTCATAGAAACACAACACAACAAGATGTGTGCATCTTTCGGCAGAGTATTCCACACGGATGCGGTAGTCACAAACACATAGTGAAAAGATAGTATGTACAACACCCAACGAAATAGTCCACATGAGTGTGATGATCATTATAACAAGTTTGTGAGAATGGTTCTGTCGAGTGTCCGGCGGGATATCCCACACGGGTGAGACAATGTTAACAACTTATACAACACATTTTCATAACCATATGTATTAGAACAACCAAAAAAGTTTAACTGTCTTAATACAGGTTAAAGCAACATGCATTACAAGTGTCCAAAGAATAGTCTTACAAACAAATAAAATACATGTGTGAAAACATGCTAGCCTGTTATCAGGTTTCTGAATTAAGTGAAAGTTCCAGGACACATTGATACACCATTACATCACTAACACTGATAGCGGGGCGTTGGAGCCATTGCTCGCTCCTCAAATAAAAGACTACAGACTCTCAAGGCTATGTGGGAGGAGCCAAGGTGAAAAGTCTTTTGCATGTACAAATGAGGGGTATATATAGCCAAGGGTGAAACTAACCCTTGTGACTATTCGACTTCCCTCATGACTGTTTGACTTACATGACTCTTCAACTTTACATGTGGGTCTCTTGGACTTCCATGTTACATTACATTGATTACAATAGTATGGCCCATAGTAGTGATGTGGCCAAGATGACTCATGACATGACTCGACACGACAAAGCTAGTATGTTCATGCTGGTGTTGGTGTCCATGTCGAGCTGTAGTGCTGCTGAGTGATGAATGTTCTCTTGGTGTATCCTAGCTTCACCTCCACATGGCAAAGTGTGCAAAGTATTCGATGGTCTTGATGTTCACTTGATGTTGCACGTGCATGTCTCTCCTTTGCTTGTACTTCTCATGCTACATGTGTTTTTCTATTCACGAACAAGTCTCCTAGCATGCGCTCCTTGTTCATCCCATTCGTCGTCACGCCATGTCTCATCCGTGTACCTGTATCTGCAATCACTCATGGCGAGATGAAATTAAATCTAGAAATATCCTAGTCTACCATGATGAATTATCTTTCATTTTCGAATGCAGGTGATGGGGAGAGAGGACAAGGATCTGAAATTGCGCAATGCACATTTTAGGCCGGGATGCGGGCTCCAAGAACTGTCAATGAAAATTGCGTAGAGATCAATGGGAGGTTGAGATGGGCATTCCAGATCAACACTGACTATCTGCGGGATCTGGCTTGGCTGGAGGGAAGATCTGCATAATTTTTCTAGGGAGACAGTACAGGAAACAGGGGGACACTGGCATGGAAAATTGCACAGATTCTCTGGGGAGGCTGGCAGCGGGAGCTTGCTGGCCAAAACTATGCAAAGCTGGGAGGCTGGCCAACAGGACATCCTTTCACAGTTTCTGGGCTAAGCGGGATGCTGGGAAGCTAGGAGATAACCCATGGAAACTACATAGTTTTTAGGAGGAGCAATAGGCCGACTGACAGGGTGACTAGCTGACAGAACTATGCAAATTTTGAGGACATTTCATTGACAGGCATCGGGTGTCTATTCAACATGTTTGCGCAATTTCTTTAGTCAGTAGAGTAGGGCATGCTTGGCAGCTTCAACACAATTTTTTGGAGAAGTGAGGCCTAAGGTCACCGTCGGATCAAACTCTCTAGTTGACTAGTTGGAGGCTGGATAGTTTTGCTTGTGGGCAATGTAGATTGAGATGACTTGCTAAGAAACTTCTGCGTTTTTTTGGGTAACAGTCAGTCGGGTTGACTCAAGGATTGCGTAGTGCAGACTACTTGGGATGCAGCCTTAAGCTCTGTGCAATTCTGGGCAGCAGTGCATGATCACTTAGGGTTGAGACTGCACAGTGCAGCTCAATAGAGGTTTGGCTGTTAGGGGGTGGTCCGGTCAATATAGTTTCAACAAAATTACTAAGTGTGTGAGTGAGTGAACATGTGCATGCATGACCTTGCGAACACACACTCAACATGACTCGATGAAAATGTTATCACCTGGATTGAACCTCAGGCTGAAGGAAGGTAATGCCAGGGTAACCACAAACCACGCTTAGCGAATTAGCTAGCCCTACTAGGCTAGGAGAGGGCTCTCTCCGTAAGGATCTCAAACTTGATGAGTAGATCAAGAAAACGATATTAGGATAGGTATAGTAGCATAAGGTTTGATTTGATTTGAAGGGGTTTTGTTGGATCAGGAGGAGCCGAATAGTTTGGGCAAGGAAATTAGGTCAAAATTGCAGGGTTTCAATGGGGCAAGGTAGGCACAAGGCGCAACACTAAAGGGTTTGATGGGTGAGGTGATTCAAGATAGGTGAGGAGCTAGAAAAAGCATGTGAGCAACATGGATTCTTCCTAAACTGAAGAAAACATAGACTGTGAAATGTCTACCCAAAACAGAGCATAGAAGTTATGGATTCTGCCTTTCAGACTTGTATACATTCACATAAAGAGCATGAAATGATGAAATGGAATCAAAAATACATTTTAACACATGAAAACATAAGGAAAACTGAATTGAGCATCATACCACATGGATCACAAAGAAATAGCTGCAATTTTTCATTATTCTCCTGCTAAAATTGGTACAAAATGATGTCTACTCAAAGCATAAGCATCTAGCTGAGTCCAACTGATCCTTCTTTTGCATCAACACCGTAGCCAAAATGTTCTTAGATGCAAATGAAAATATAATAAAATCATGAGTATAATCGAGACTGATCAAAACCGGGGTTGTGGTCAAAGCAAGCTTTACCAAGTTGAAAGGTTTCATGGCATCCTTGGTCCATTTCACAGTGCTGTCCTTCTTCAACATATTAGTTAACTCACATAAATTCTCAACTAAATTTGGTATAAATCTGCGTAGGAAGCTCATCTTACCATTAAAAGCTTGAATTTCCTTTTTGTTGCACGGAAAGTCTATTTGTTGGATTGCCTCCACCCTTGAAGGATCAATGTGAATACCATCTTTAGAAATAATATGACCGAGGAGTTTACCTTCCTCCATAGAAAAAATACTCTTCTTTGGATTTAAAGAAATCCCGAACTTCCTGCATTTATGAAAAACAATCCTTAGGTGGTGTAAATTCTCATCATCAGAACCAGAAAATACTGTCAAGTCATCTAAATAAACTACCAAGAAGACATCCTTCTCATTAGTGAAAGCTATATCCATTGCCCACTAAAAAGTGGCTCCGACATTCTTCAGCCCAAATGGCATCTTGGCATACTGAAAAGTTCCCCATGGTGTTGTGAAGGCAGTTTTGTCTTGGTCTTTTTCGTGCACCAAGATCTGATTGTAACCTGAGTAGCCATCTAGTAGTGACATCCGTGATGCTCCAACTACTCTTTGCAGAATATGGTCCATCTTAGGAAGAGGGTAATTATCTTTCAAGGATACTTTATTCAGGTTCCAGAAATCAATGCACAACCTTATCTCTCCGGTCTTTTTTCATACCAGGACCAAATTTGAAATCCAATCAGAGAATCTAATTGGAACAATGATACCAGCTTTAAACAATCTATTTACCTCTTTCTCGATGGATGGCAGCAGCTTTGGATTGGTTCTCCTCAACTTTTGTCTAAAAGGTTTTTTGATCCGAATTGACAGGAATAGTATGATGAATGATGTTCTTGTAATATACTTTCAAATCTGAGTAATCCCACGCAAAAACATCAGAAAATTTAGAAAGCAACTTAACATACTCCACCTTTGATTTGAGAGACAATGTTTTTGATAACTTTACAAGCTTGGGCTGGTCTGCTGTCCCAAGGTTTACATATTCAACTCCCTTGTCAGTAGGAACCAAGGTTGGTTTTCTCGCCACATCATCTTGATCAAACAACTCCTCTAAAGGTATTAGACCTCTAGGAATAACATTATCCTTCAGCTGTAAAACATCCATCTGATTTACCTCAATGTCTTGTTCATCAGAATTTCAAACATCATCAATGAAATCATTCTCAAACTTCCCTTCATTCTGCAAAAAGGAATTAATTTCATTGTCATCCCAGAAAACTTTCCAATATCTCATGTTATCAGGAACAATAGGCCTATGTTTGACATGAATTTCAGATTTACTGCTAGAATTCATTGGAATATTCAAATTGCTTGCTGCTGTGCAAGTGAATCAACAATGATATTTTGACTTCTCGGCACTGCTGTCAAGGTGTATTCTGGGAATATTTTCAAGATATCCAGAACTGCGTTCCTATAAGCTCTCATCCATGGATGCTTTGCTTGATATTCTCCTTTTACTTGTTTAATCACCAGCTCTAAATCACCATAAACAAAAATCATTTTCGCACCCAATTTCTTCAAAATTTTTAGACCTGTAATCAATGCCTCGTACTCCGCTTCATTATTAGAGCAATCAAAAGCTAATTTATAGGAACATACCCTAACATTACTTGGGACTTTGTCTGGTTGAAACACAGGACTTCGAATCCAAATTCCAATACTTGCACCATCTTTACCCAAAGCACCATCAAAGTCTATGCTCCAAAGGCCAACTTCATCTTCTAGATGTTGGAATTCTGCTTTGGTTTTGATCTTACCTTTGCTAGTTACTTCACTTTTCTTCTCTTCACTGTCATTCTACTCCTGTGGAGGCTACTCAGAAGGAATTGCCATTTTTTCCTTTTCTTGATTAAGAACTTCTCTAAAACTCTCAGAAATTTTTGGTACATCATCTACTTCTACAAGCTGAATATCTACATCATTCAATCCACTATCAATGTACAAAACAAAAGACTCTAAATCTATATGTACAACATTTATCGGATGATTTATGGGCTTCTCTTTACTAGTGATCATATTCTTCATCTTCTTTTCCCGGTACAACTTCCTCAATTGACCGAAAATATGGATTGTAGCATAAGAGAAGTCTAGTTGTAAAGTGCCTTTAAGTTTGGCTCCCCACGATCTAGACAAAAACATACAAAATCGAGGTGGTATATCAGCTACTACCACATCCATCAAGACATTTTTGGCTGGGATTTGATCTAAAGAAACCGCCAAATCTTTGATTAGACCAATGTAGCGAACTCTACCAGAATCAAATGAGTACAAATCATGATATTTTCGGGTAATATCCAAGCCCAACTTTTCCATGATGGCCTTGGGCATCAAATTGTGGGAAGCTCCGGAATCAATCATAACATTATGAAGAATATACTCATGCAGTCTAAGACTCAGATAAAAGGGCGGGACTTCACTATCTTCTAGCTGACCTTCTATAGCTGGACCAAAAATAAGTTCAGGGTGATCATCCTCAACATTCACCATGTCAGACAAAGGATCAATTTGTAGTATTCTAGATACATGATGTTTGTAATGGCTATTCTTAACAAGCTCAGTCAAAGGAATGGACACTTTCAATTTAGCAATTTCACTTTCTAAATTAAAAGACGTGACTTTTTCTACCTCTTTGACATTGATGTCTCTCTTATTTGTTTGATCCTTCGTTGCACTATCCTTGTGCTGATTGTCTTTCTCTTTTGTAGCTGTACTTGTTGATGGCTGATTTACCTTGCTGGAATTCTGATCAGCAAGCTCCTTTCCCTTTTTCTGATTGTTTGGGGGATCATTCTTCGATTGAACATCCTTCCTCTTCTGAATAGGATTGATCGGTACATCTCTTCTCCTCAAAGGATATTGCCTCTACTATGCGCTCAAAGCATTCATGTAACCACACCGATAATCATCAGATTTGGCCTCCAAAAAAACACCATTTGCCAAGATGTAGTCCTCATCCTTTTGAATGTTGGAACTTTCTGCATACTCTTCATCTTCGGTCAAAAATATAGGCATACCATCAGTAGTGAAAAAGTGATTTGTTTCAATTACCGGATCTTCCTCGTCTTCTTCTTCCACTCCTTGAACATAATTATGCTGTAAGGGAGTTCTAATCTACTGTTGTTGTTGTGCTGGTTGTTCTGGTGCTTTTTGTTCTCTTTGCTTGATTCAGAATTGGGGCTGCTGCTGCCCTCTAAAGTTTGGATTTCGGATCTGAGGTTCAGGTCTATCTATGATGGACAACCGGTCAACCATCCTTTCCATTGTTCGAATCAATGTATCCATTTTTACATCTGAAGTAGATGCTTCTTCTTTTACGGTCACTCTTTTCTCTGATCTCATCCTTGCTCATTTGGCCAGCAAGTTTGCTTCTACGCTCACAACATTCTTTTGCATGTCTTCTAGAGTTGTAGGATCACGTTCATGCAACTGATATGCCATATCAGCATCAAATCCATCTGGAAACTTAAGCAAAGCCAATCCCTCTAGTGGTTTGATGTTTGCAGGGATAGCATTGTACACTGCATTAAATCTTACACAATAATCTTGCACACTCTCGCCAACATTTCTTTTGATGTTCTCATATTCAGATAGAATCTGAAGGGGATTTTTCTTCACCTCCCACCGATCTAGGAACTACCTATGGAGGATGGGTAAAGTAGTGATAGAACCTACTGGTAGGGCTCTGAACCATTTCCAAACTTCTCCTCCAAAACTTTGTACAAACAGCCTCATCGTCACATCTTCAATTTCAACTTCATGGAGGTCAAAGAAATCATTCATCTTGTCTACGTGTTGTTGAGCTGTAATGGTTTGGGTGCCGTCAAAGAAAGGTATTTTGGTTTGATAATTAGCGAGCATGGCACCAGGATTTTGAGGTAAAACAAGGGGTGCATATCGGGCAGCCATGACTGGAGGTGGGGGAGGTGGTGGATTTAAAGCAAGGATTGGGGTACTCGGTATACTCAAAGGGGGATTAACGATAGCTTGAGTAGTGTGAACAATCTGTAAAGAAGAAGGCAGTGGGTAAGGGATTGTTTGGGTGGCAGTAGATGTAAAGGAGATATTTCAAAAATCAAAAGATGGCCTATGAGTCTTATTTTGCACCCAAGTGTTTAAGTTCAAAGAAAGGTTTTGCAACTGATCAAGAGTATGAATAAGCTGTGACCCTGATTTACTTTGTGGAAACAAGTCTTCAACGGGGTTATCAAAATATATAGAGGAATCAACAACTATCTGATCAATCCAACTTAAAGATTTACTGTGAAATAAACTTTGCTCAAAATTAACATCAAACTCAATGTCTTGCAAAGTGTCTAACCTTCCCGGGAGTGAATTAACACGAGGAATGAAATCCTCACTTGATGGTTCTTCGAATAAACTGAGTTTGTCTGTAGCTTTCTTAGATTTCCACCCAATTTTATGAGGATCACTGACAATGGTTGGAGGATTCAGATCTGGATTGGATTTGGTGTACTTTTGAGAAGCCAGTATGTATAATTTTGAAGCACACAAGGTAGTTTTGCTATGGTTTCAACTTTTAGAGTGCCAATTTGCTTTATTTGATGGAGAAAAATGAATGCCAGGTCACTTACTTGTTGAATGCAAGGATTTGAAGCCTTTGTGGCTTGGAGCAGGTGAAGGAAACAATGTTTTGGCACCCCTAGGGTTTTCTAGGCTCCTATGGCCAAACACGCAACACCTTCTCCCAGCGCGCAATGCTCTCAGCAGGCATGCCCTTCACCCTACAGGTGCGCAACACCGTTAAGTTTAAATCAGGATCGAGCTAGAAAATGTGACCTTGACCCTACAGGCGCACAACACCTTCTCCTAGTGCGCAACGCTCTCAGCAAGTGCACCCTTCTAATTTTTTCCTCCTTCACTCAATCTCCTCTTTGCCAAGGATAACTTAGAATGCAAAGGAACTAATGAACTTTGAAAAATGCCTTTGAAACTTTATATAGAGGATGATTTTGATTTTTCTCATGAAAAAACCCACTTTATAATGTTTGTTTGGAACTTTTTATTTTTTTTCAAATCTCTGTCTAATGTTTCTCTTTCTCAGTCTCTTTTCAGGTGGATGTAGCTTTGATTGAACTGATTTTTCTCAATAGCTCATTTCTTGCAGGAAGGAGACATGCTTGGGCAGCTTGGGAACAATTATTACATATAATGACTTAAATTACATCAAAAAAAAAATATAAGCAAACTAAAATACTCTCTTTTCATCTCAAAAACATGTTTTTGAGATGAAAATTACATCAGTGAAAATGAGAACTTTATACAATAACCATAACTTCACTATTTTTTTATTAGTCATCCTCATACTTTTTTTGCCCTTTATTTACACTTGAAACCATGCTTTTGACCTTGGAAATGAACCCTAAGATATACCTAATGGAAAGACAAATGCCTTGACACCTAAAGTAACATATTTGAAACCTCAACTGAATACAACATGGAGATGGGTCAGAAAATATACCTCATGAGGGAATATTTTATTTTCAGAGAAGAAGACAACCATCAGTGGACCATTTTGACATGACCTAATGGAATGATCCAAAATTTTAGTATGAGACACCTAAAATGAAAATGCAAAGAGAAAATTTGATCCCTGATGGAAGTATGCATAAACTGACACTAACAGACAAGACACCTCGAACCATCAAGACGACATACACTCAGTTTGACTGACCGACGGGTGTGAACGACAAGTGCGACACTTGAGAGAGACTTTTGGATGACTGTGACGACACTTGCGCGATAATGCTTACAACAATGTGTGTGAATGTAATAGATGTTTACATAGCAAGCACAACTCAAACACAACCTTCAACATCACCAGAACGAGGTCGCAAGCATGACATAACAATCAACATGCCGAAGACAACAGTTGGTCAAACAAGTGAAAAGAAAGCAAGACATGTATAAGAAACACATAAAATGACTTTTTGTGTTTGTGCACATGCATGTTACTGAGGACATGATGATATGACAATGATAAGCAATCCCTCAAACTTAAGTAAGAGGTGTACTTTGAAAGGTGTTCTTTACTTACCATACTTATCCTCAAGACGATCATGCATCCAATAGAGTTTTCATGTGGTCTTGATCTTTTCCATTACTTGGTTCCTTGGTCCTTCTCCTCAACTCCTTGGAAGCGATTTCAACATGTCATGTTTTCTTGTAGTCACTGAGAGATAGATCTGCGTAATTTCAATGGGCAGTGACTACTACTGGAATTAGGCCATAGGAGGCTCGTCTGCACATTTTCTACATGCAAGATAGACATGGCAGCTTGGACAACACTGCGCAGTTTTGAGGCACATGACACTGCTGCGGGATGGGGGTCTTAGGAGGACACCTCTGCACAATTTCTGAGTGCAGTGTAGCTAGACTTCTCTGCGCATTTCTGGAGAGTTGGATGCCTAACTGTTTTGCGCATTTTTGGAGAGTAGTGCCGGTTGGGGTCTATGCGGGCTGTGGAGTTTCAGAAGGCAAGGGAGGTTGGGGTCTCTGCGCACTGCGGGGTTTCAGTAGGAGAGGGAGGAAGCTTGAAGGTTGCAGAAGAAAAGCGCATAGTTCTAGGGAGTTGGATGAGGCTAGGTTGCTCAGGAAAATGGCTAAGTGTGAGATCAATGAAACCTATGTAAACATTGATAGGACTTGACTATGATCGCACACGGATGCTTAGTGACACAACGTAGACCATCTAGAATGCATAAGACATACTTTGCTTGATGCAACAACCTTCATGACAAGAGTGTGTGAAGTGAGAGTGAAACATGTTTATGTGATGACGACCACTCATACACACATAATTCCCTTGAAGTAAAACAACATTCCCTTTGCATGGCAAACAACAACCCCTATGCCTGAAAATGACACATGCTGCATAAAGATGAGAACGCAAACAACTCTTAGGATCAGGGATGGGAGATTGAAATCATCAACTTACTAATAAGTGACCAAGGATTATCGATCGCTATATCTAAGGTAGGCTCCGAAATTTGCATGTGAGCCTGTAGCTGTTAAAACACTTGGCACCACACTGGTAGAACTCTAGCTCTCTGAATATACATTGTTTTGTGAAAAGAAAGTCTAACCCTTCCAGAAGTATTGCTCGTTTCTTCGATCGTGATGGATTCTACACTAGCTTGTGTGAAATATGTAGTCCCTACCATTCTCTTGATCGGTCAACACACATTCCAAGCCAAGTCAACTTAGTTATTTCGATTGGGGATGAGGGGTATATTAATGCACAAGTAATATAACTGCCAGAGTTTAAGTTTCATCTATGGTGTTGCTCTGCTACCAGAAGGCCTGGACAGTTCCCTGAAGGAGTCACGCAAGAACACAAGCATCGCTTCGCTACCAACGAGCCTGGTTAGTACCCCGGTGGAGTTACTTGCATCACCTCTCTGTGCAGGAAGCCTTTCTCTTCTTCCGCCTTATGCATTTTTCATCATTTTGTTGGGTTGTGTTATATTCTTTCCACGACTAGCCCACATAGTTAACTGGGGGGTTAGAGGGGGGGCGGAGGCCCCCCTTCGTTGCGCTGATTGCAACACGGGGGGGTCACAGGGCGTTTGAGGGGTGCAAGTAACCCCCTTCTATGGGGTCTGGGGCAGTGCCTCAAAAAATTTTGTTTTTTTGACCCTATATTAGGTTGGGCAGACCTATCTATGGTTTTGTGCATGGTTTTCGCACATGGTTTTTGGACGCGATGGTTTTCGGTCCATGGTATTGGATGCTTTAGCATGTATAAATATGTATTGTAACATTGAAAGGAACATAATGAAAAATCAAGCTGGTAGTCCCAGTTTTGGGATCTAGGGGAAAATCTCTATGTATATGTGTTTTATGTGTTATGCTCTTGCATTGTTTATTTTCTGTGTTTTAGAATTCGTATGCAGGTAATTTCTGTACGGGGTTAAAACCTACACATTTTTTATTTTTTTTTCAAGGACTGTGCATAGGCACTTATTTATTACAAAGAAAAAAGAGGGATATCAACTTATTGAGATCAGAAGAGGTTATTCCTTCAGAGAAGGATGTTATGTCCACCTCTGACATACTTTTTAAGATTTTCCTCCTCACATTACTCTACTTGACTGAGTTGACAAGGGTTAACCCCAAATAACCAACTAGAGTAGGTGGTACTAGTTAGAGCGTAAGCATTGTGTTTTCACCAAGACTCACTTTGAAACTAATGTTTTCCATCAAGGAATCATCGACTGAAGACAACAAGTTCTTCATAAAGAGAGAGGAAAATAGATAACTAGATGTTGATAGTTGTACAAGTCCTCTTATATTTCCTAGCTTGTCTCGAGATCCAAACACAGTTTCACGAGAGGCTAGACTACGGGTACAAGCAAGCAAAGCAAAAAGAACAAGTAAAGCGAGAGCAAAACAAGTAAGAAAAAAAAGCAAGAAAACAAAACAAACCAAGTAAGCAAGAAAATAAACATGCAAACCAGAAAGGAAAGCAAAATAAGAAGAAAATACTACTCCTACTCCTACGCTAAACAATGCATGGGCATACTCACATGAAGTGATATTTCTAATGCAGCCACCGATGCATTGGTTGGACCATGTTGGTGAAGGAATGGTTCGTGAAAAGTGCAGTCAAGTGAACCAGCAAACATAAAAGATATAATAATGAATACCAACACACTTCAAGTTTAAACATGTCCACAGAAAAGAAAAGAGTGAAAGCACAAGAAAAACACTCTGTGGACTTACCATGGTGTTGTGACACATTGCGTACAAATGATAAGCATATGCATTCTCTTGACTGTGACAGATAAGAAAACATGAGAAAAAGAGACAACTTACGCCTTGCAAGTGTGCTTGCTATGAATGATTCCTCCAATGCATAAGTGATGGGATCATGTGATTCCAGTGGAGGAAGCGAAATATATGTGTTGGATTGATCTTTAGTGCATATAGATGAGTGATGAGGAGCCTTGGGTGTTTCAAAAATTTTCTGATCAGAAGTGGAACTAACCTCAGGACAGCGAGGGCCTGACATAACCATCAGATCAGGCTGAAGTGCCTTAACAACTCGCGGGATTTTGACTTTGTCAATAGATAGATCATCAGAGACTAATGGCTTAGACAGATTAATGGTGAGTGAATCAACATCTTGATCAAATGAAGAAGTACAAAGATCACAACAACCATGATAAAAAATTCAAGATGTTTGTCGGCATCCTCATGATTTGATGAATCATACAAAGGGGTAGATGGGAAGTAAGAATGCTTACCCTCTGCATTTCCAGAAAAAGTAGATGAAAAGTCAAGTGGATTCTCAATGAAATATTTTTCCTCTCCGCTATCAAATGACAGATTGACATTAGGTGTGTTCTGAAAATGATCATAAGTAGATGCATCTGTGGATGGATTTACACAAGGAAAATTAGAGAGACCAAAATCATCAAAGATGTCAGGAAAAAGTGGAGGAGGTGCAGAAAAAAGGAGGTTATCCTTCACCAAGGGTTCATGCCCAGATGCTCGGTCATACACTTCATAAATGACAATGCTGGTTGGTTTTGCAACATCAAATCCATTAATAGCTTGATTCTCATTCACAACAAGTGTGGAGTCTAGAACAGAAGAACACAAGACAGTGCAATCCAGAGGATCAACAGAACACCAAGACGGAGGTTGAGGTAGAAAATGCATGTGACAACCCATGGGATTCTTGACCAAATCTGTGGAAAAATTAAGATTAGTGAGGGTGGGGGGATGTTTCAGTTGAACATACGTGTGTGCATGTTCTCCCACATCACTCTACGAGGGTGGAGCTGTTTGATGAGGGGGAGGCGGGTAATCACTTGTGACAAAAACTGTGTTCGCTTGCTTTTGCAAAGCTCCATCACTGAAGTATGCTGAACGAGGTTTGAACTTTATCTTCATTTTGGGACAAAGTGATTTGGTAAGGAAATATTAAAATATGTCCATGAGATATTGGAATTTCATCTGACTTTTATGAGCTTCAAACATGAGTAGATAGAAGCGCTGCCAAAAATCCATAGGCGATTCATGCAGGGCCTTCCTTTTTTTTAACATTTATTTGTCAATAGCTTCAAGATAAAAATGATGAAAAACAAATTCGATTAGATCCCTGAAGTGCTTAAATGAGTGCATGAAGTTGTGAGGCAGGTTGCGGCACCATCGTTCCAGGGTTTCACAAAGTGTGTGTGTGAGTAGCGAGAAATGAACAAATCTTTGTTTCATTAAAACCTTCCACATTCTCCATGAGCACACGAAAGTCGTCTAAGTGCTCAGGCCAGGCCACTTCGCCTTCACCATCATACGTGATTTGTGACAAGTTATCCCAAAACTCCCTCTTGACATCAAAGATATGTCTGTTGGACAAACATTTGAGAGGGTGAACTATAACAAACTCCATGACAGATGTGCGAAGATTCAAAACAAATTGTGAGGACTTAGCTTGTCATCCGACCCTCCTTCTAGTGCAGGAAATATTGATGGTATAGACCCGTCAACACTTAGGGGATCTCCCTGGTATGAAGTCCCAACTAGACCTCACATTGTTTGGTGTAGCAGTCCCATCCGATATGATGGCCCGGTTGCCATTGTCTTAAAGGTTTTCCTTAACTCTTGCTTGTCAGCACATGACAGTGGTCTGCTTTGTCTTCGAACAACGAGGTTCACATGTCTGGTGAGTGCTTAGTGTTACTTGTGTCAAGGTTATTTCATCGCAGAGGGAGAGGGTGGAATTGAGTCTCAAGTCGAAAGGGAATAGTCCCAAATCTGTCAGAGACACACAACATAGCAAGACATGTGCCGCTTCCAGTGGAGTAGTCCACATAGATGTGGCAGTCACAAACACACATTGAACGGATAACACGTACAATGCCCAACGGAATAGTCCACACGAGTGTGACAGTCGTTATAACAAGTTTATGAGAATGGTTATGTCAAGTGTCCGATGAGATAACCCACAAGGAAGAGACAATGTT
This sequence comes from Pinus tabuliformis, assembly GCA_031772625.1. Classification (NCBI taxonomy): domain Eukaryota; kingdom Viridiplantae; phylum Streptophyta; class Pinopsida; order Pinales; family Pinaceae; genus Pinus; species Pinus tabuliformis. Next base: position 957,925,182 of record CM062808.1, on the reverse strand, counting down.
AAAAACTTATACAAAACATTTTCGTAAGCATATGTATTAGAACAACTGAAATAGTTCAACTATCTTAATACAAGTGTTGTAGCGGCTACAACCACCCTCCAAAATTTTACCTTGGCTTCGTTTTGGAGCCTCCCTACCAACCTTTCACAACAACATGTATTGCTTCGTCAAGTACACAAGCTTTAGTGATTTTCTTACAAAATTGAAACCTATCCATGAGAGCTTGTTGCATTCCACTCATAGGCTGTTTCTCTAGACTTGGTCTAGCTGCAGGCTGAGAAACTCCCTCAAGAAATTGCACAATTCTGGAGGGAAACCATCCTTCCCTCCAGAAATTGCGCAATTATGTTTGGTATCCTGCTGGGCTCCAGAATTGCACAAATCTACCAGTCAAGCTTCACTGAGAAAATTGCGCAATTCCTCCCAGCAGGGTTGCTCAGCCCAGGAATTGCGTAATCCTGGGCTGCAGTCAGCTGCTCTGCCCATAAATTGTGAAAATCTTCTGGGCAGCCAACCCATCTCCCTCCCAGAAATGCGTATTTTTTCCCCTCAGCTGAGCAGACTGTTGTATGTGCAGTTGGGTTGACTGGTTCCACCTGGGACTGAGAAAACTTGACTTGCATGCATGGGATGCTTTTTCTTGGAATAGCAAAAGGCAACATGCAAAAATCATCCCTAGATTTTAGGGAGCTATTTTTAGCAGCTAGAGGTTACATGAAAATATTGTTATAGAATCTTCCCTCCAAGTGTCACTTTTTCCTAGATTTGTGGCATGCGCGTCATGAGTCTCAAACTTATTTATTTGACACTTGAAAGCTTACTCATTCACATCGATATTGGAGCTCTGACATCCCACAAGACTCTTCGACACATCCAACTCAGCTATGCACGGGTAAGTGGTCTTAACCTGTCTTTTGCAACATTTCTATTGCTTTTTGTGTGTTTGGTTGTGTGAGTGATATTTGTTTGATTTCTGTGAATGCTTGTTGTTTCTTACATGCATACTAGCTTGTACTAGCACCATTTCAGTTTTCGTTAGCATCTCACTACTGTCATATGCATGAAACTGTTTTGCACGAACGGTTGCCGATTTGACGACTCGCTTCACCCACATGCATGCTGTTCCGTTTTCTAAATATTTCATTCACTGTTTGCATGCACGATCATTTACTCCTGCTTACACTTAGTATCGCCATGCATTCACAATCACATTTTCTTTCAGTTGCCCGTCGGCGGGTCTAGGCAGCCTTGGCCCGGACTCTGCCTCACCAAGACAACATTACACAATCCTGAGAGGGAAGGCTCTGTCTTCCTCTCAGGAAATGTACATTTCTACCTATGAGCTGTCCTCCAGTATTTCATTGTGAAATTCTGAGGGACAGTGACTACTGGCCCAAAAAATTGTGCAATGCAGTCATTGGGCCTGCAACCACTGCCAGCTGAAATTGCGCATTGCACAATTCCAGAAGCCAACAGGCCAGTGTTTATTGCGCATTGCGTAAATCCAGTAGCTAACCAACCTCCCCAGATAGCCCAGATTGCCTTTTGCGCAGTTCTGGAAGCCAGTCAGCCAGCCTCCTAGAAGAAATTGCGCAATCCTTGCTAGTCAATCCCCAGGTATGTTGCATGTCTTTCCTCAACTTTGCTTTGGTTTTCGCTGGCAGATTTCTTGCCATGCATGTCACTTTGTCTCTAGATCTAGCAGGTGTTCGTCTGCCTCTTAGCAGTTCAGGATCAATGGCCTCCAAGAGAGCAGGATCAAAGGACACTGATGGAAGTGCAACTGGAGCAACAATTGAGCGAGTGTCTGCAAGTCTATCGATCTATGAAGATACCAAACTGATTGTAGATAAGGACATCAAGATGAAATGACAAGAGGTCAATGATGCATTTGCAGGCACTTTTGGGGAAGACCTCGAAGACCGCCAAGTATATGTGAACATTCACAAGTCTAGCTTGTACCAGATTGCATGCATATACCCCGTGTTCAGATGTGCGAACATGATACATTAGATCGTCTCACACACTGATCTTGAGATGATGACATTGAGCAGTGTCAGCGGGACGAAGATTGTTACCTTAAGGGCACATGATTATGATGAAATGTATTAGATGTCAGAGCTTGCAATTATCATGGAGACACCCTTCATATTACCTAGCAGTGATTCCAACTCCAGAGACATTTTGAAGAACTGGGTAAAGGAGCCAGTTAAATTCAGGATGACACCCAACTAGATCTACAAGACAAAGATTTTCTGGAAGGCATATCAATACTTATTCATCTTTTCATGTTGACTGTATGGCCAAGAAATCACAGAAACATTCCCACATAGTTGGGTGATCATGTTGGACCAACTGGCCAGAGAAGGCAAAGCATGCAACTGGTCTGGCTTGTTGGCTCATCAGCATAAGGGACAGGTAACAAGGGCTCAACAATCTACATGTCCGCCTACATCTTGGATGAAATCTGTGCCTGATAGGAGTTCCCAGGATTGAAGTGGGCATGGACACTGATAGAGACTGCTGTGAACACTTATTGTAAGAAGTTGTCTGAATGAAGCTTCTGAGGAGTTATCACACAACTGTCTGATCATTTTTCCACCCCGGTTTACAAGATGATATTCGAATAGGATCCACCTTGCATGTCGAAGGCAACAATGGAGGCACTGATAGACATAGTTGATTGGTATGCCTCACCGTCCGACACCTTCATATGGATGTACAATGCGGAGAAGCCTCTGCATGTTCTACCGAAGTTTGCCTTGGACATACTCGTCATTAAGGAAGTAGCATATCACATCTCGGTAGGATTGACAACTAGGCTGCACTGGAAGAAGAAGGCACCTTGGCTCACTCTTCCGTTGTAGATTGAGTTATACGAGATACAGATTTTCAAGCATGGGGATGTTGAAGTAGAGCAGATGAAGAAGTATCCCTTTGACATCCGAAGTTACAATCCATATGACCTGCATTGTCTTGTGAAAGATCATTGCACGAGAGTAAAGTTCAACTGGATCCACCAGGCATGTCATTGGGCAGAGAAGGACCCATGGAGATATTGTTACAACTCCTCTAGACACAATGAACCAGTTGACCTCACCGTGGAATGGATAGCGAAGCAGCATCACAGAGAGCACGAGAAGCAGCAACAACAACAGTGGTGAACATACCATTGTGCGACAAGGGCAAGATGAAGATTGTCGATTGCATGGAGGAAGAGCAAAGCTTCAAGTTCTGAGCAGATCCACTTGTGGAGAAAGCAGCTATGGTAATAGAGGAAAAGAGGAAACAATACGACAAGAGAAACGCGCAAAGGCAGATAGAGAAATGGAGAATGGAGGAAATAGAGAAGGAGTTTCATGAGTTGAAGGAGCAACTCTGGAAGGAACAAGAGCTGCGCAGATAGGAGAAGGAAGTGCATCAAGATCATGTACAATAGTGGTGCAACTTGTACAGTCAGATGAAACTGGAGCCGTATAGGTAGTGGAATCATTAGAACAGCTGGCATCATGCAGACAGGGTGAACCATCACAGGAGCAAGACTTCACTCGAGAGATAGATCAAGCACTTGAAAAGATGGATACAAATATGGAGCAACAAGAGTTAGAGCAAGACATCGACCTCCTGCCTCACCACCAAGAGGTCGACCCACCAACTTCACCACATCCAGAATACGAGAAAGTCCCAAGCGAGCAACGAGACATTGGGATCCTTGGAGATCATCTGGAAGGAGAGATGCACAACATCTCATTCGATGAGTCTCAACATATATTTGTGCAATCTCGCAGAGTGTCAACTTCGGAAGATCATACATATCCTACGTAGTACGAGGAACAAGTGACCATGTCTGACGTGCGTAAACATCTAGTAGCATTGGACGATGCCACCAGAGCATCTGCCGAAGCCACTAGATCGAGTCATCGCTTTCTGATAGCTGAGAACGAGCGGATGGCTAAGGAGATGCAGACGACCAAGCAAGGAGGAGAATTGGTTACAACATTGCCTGAGCAAAATTGAAGAAGTAAATACTGTATGAAGTAGCATCCCTTAACACAGTCATGTGGGTGTTGTATTCCAAGTTTGGTACCATGCATAAGGTAGTCGTCCATCTCAACGGATGGTAGCAATGATGTGCTAGAAGAGCATGTATCTTGTCGAATGTGCATGCTGCTGTGTATTACATGGAAACATGGACAATGAGATACAAGGGATCCCCATTTCACTTGCCTAAGATGATGAAGCCCAAAGCGGTCGAGCTAAGGCACACATCCAGAGTCAGATCTAGAACTATGAAGAGCTCATACAACTCATCACTAGTCTACAGGCTTGCCATGAACATGTATTCAAGAGTATGGATGTTGTGGTGCGCGCACATGCGATCACATCTATTTGGAATCTCACCCATGCGAAGACAAAGGCAAAGGTCCGATTAGATCTTGACTTTTACTTCGACGAGTTGATGCGCATAGTCACCAGCCCAGACTTATCAATCAATGCAGACACCATGCATAAGTATGTTGCTGGTCCAGCCGTGCTAAAGACAATGATGCACATGCTATCAGACGAGTTGGGAAGAGGAGTCCGAGTAGTTTACCCAGATGCTATGGAGGCAAGATTCAGGTTCCAGAAATATGTCACCTTGGAGTACGCGGAAACCATCGTGGACTACCGATCTTGGCATCCGTTCGCTACTGTCGACCACCGTGAGGATGTCGAAGAGTTAGTGTTCCAAAAGTTGTCCGAGTCATAGTGATGGCTTTCATGGCTTTCTCAAGCCATTTTGTCTCACATGGGTACATGTGCATTGTAATGTAACGTATTGTCAAGTGTAAGTTCAATTGTCGATAGTTGGATGTAATAGTCATAGAGTAGATGAAGAGTCATGAGGGTAGATGAAATGTCACAAAGGGGAAGGTCAAGGGCCACCCCATCCTTTGTTATAAATAGTCCCTCATAACTCATTGTAAAGGATTTTTGTCAGCCAAGCTTCGATAGGAGTATCTTAGAGAAAGCTTGGACAATATTGTAACGCGCCTTGGCTTCTCCACTGCGTAGAGCTAGTATATCTCTTTGGAGGAGCAGGCATTTGTGGCTGTAATGTTCCGCTATCGGAACTAGTGGTTGGACATGGATGTATTGTATGACTGGAACTTACACTTCTTAATATAACAATGCCAACACGTTTCATGCATATGTTGTATTTAATTCTAGCTTTCTTGTTTACTCTAAATGATATATGTATTTGTTTGCTTACGCATGCATGTATGGACTATTCTGTATAAGCATATATGAATCTTTCTGAAACATGTTGTTGGTTTAACCATCACTTTTGATTTCTTGCTAACTTGCTTTCCAGCTTGTGATGCATCTTCGCTCGTGTGTTTCCTTCCAAGCCACGTACTATTACATGTTTCCAAGGGGCGCACTCACCTCACCCTCAGTGTGTTAAAACATCTCATGCACTTTCCTTGACTTACTGTAGCTGTCACACCCTTGCTACCAACATGGACATCTTACTTGCTTCAGCGCAAAACCGCGGTCAAGGTATTACTATACGACCCACTGCTAGGAGTCCTACGCAAAATGATTTGAGGTCTAATTGGGACTTCTTACCGGGGAGATCCCTTGACATGTTGGTGGGTCCAACACTGTCAACATTTTTGGTGTTAGAAGGAGAGCCAGATGACAAGATTTGTCCTCTCATCTTGTTTTGAACCTTTGCATATCTATCATGGAGTCTTGCACTCTCCTCCCTCCATGATGTTTTTCACATGCCGAATCTGTTACCATCACAAGGGACCTTTTCGATCTCTTATCCACATACACGTATGATGGTGAATGCAAAGTGGCATGGTCTGAGTTCTTACATGACTTCCTTTTCATGCTTCATCAGGAATATGGATGTTCTGATGAATAGGCCAGTCTGTTGCTTGCATACACACTTCGCGAATCTCCACATCGGTGGTTGTGCAACCTACCGGTTGACAACGTGCACTCACTTGAGCACTTCTTTGATCTCATTGAAGACATTTTTTATCATTTTGATCTAGAACATCTTGACCAAAAACTGTTACAACAATGGAAGGCTTCGCACGAATCACCTATGGATTTTTGGTAGCGCCTCCGTGATTTGCAGTTTCAAGCTTTGAAGAGCCAGATGAAAATTTTCTATCTTTGGGACTGATTCAAGTACTTTCTTAAGAAATCTACCATCCCAAGAAGAAGTTTGAACTCAAGCCTCGCTCAACATTCTTTAGTGATGGAGCTACGCAATCATAGATGAACACGGTCACTGTCACAAGTGACTGTCCGCCATCCCCTCATCAAACAACTCCACCACTGCAGAGTGGTGCGGAAGATCATGCTCACACATCTGTTCAACTGTCACATCCTCCCAACATCACTTTGCTTAATTTTCACGTAGATTTGGTTGTGAGTCCATTGATTTGTCGTATGAATTTTGTAACAAAACCTCCGTCTTCATAGTCGGCTAATCCTCCGGATGATACTGTCTTATGTTCTTCCATTCTGGACTCTACACTTGTTGTGAACGAGGATCAAACCATCGACAAAGTTGGTGTTGCAGAACCAACATGCGCTGTCATTCATGAAGAGTATGACTGGGAGCTTGAGCATCAACACTCGCCGAAGTATGACTCCCTTCTATTTGAGCCTCCTCCATTCTTTCCTGACATTTTTGGTGAACCTGCCATCCATGATTTCACATGTGTATCTTCATCTACAGATGCACCCATTGTTTATCAGTCGAAGGACACACCGGATGTGAGTCCATCATCCGACAACAGAGAGGATAAGTTATTCATTGAAAATCCACTTGACGTTTCATCTGCCTTTTCTAGAAACACAAAGGATGGATTTGTACGCTTCTCATCTACCCCTTTGTTTGATTTATCAGATCATGAGGATGTCGATGAAATCATTAATTTTTCTAATCGTGGCTGTCCTGATCCATTTACTCCCATATTCGATCATGATCATGATTCTATGATAGTGGATCTTTCGAAGCCACCTATTTAATATGATGATCTATTTGAAAACGAAGTTGAAACACCTTATACTGTCGAGGCACTTCAGCCCGAGCTGATTGTTATGTCAGACCCTCGTTGTCCAGAGGTTGGTTTCACTTCCAATCAGGAAATTATTCAATCACCGGAGGCTTCTCATCACTCATCTGTATGCATTGAAGATCAATCTCACGCACAGATCATGTTTCCTCCACTTGAACTGCATGATCACATCGCTCATGCATTGGAGGAATTTTACATTGCAAGCACGCGTGCACAACGCAAGTTGTCTTTGTTTATTTCGTTTGCTTGCATGTCACAGTTAAGAGTACGCGTATGCTTCAAAGTTGCACGCAGTGTTGCACAACACCGTGACAAGTTCAAGGATCACATGTCATGTACTTGCACTCACTTATATCTTGTGGAAACTTTGAAACATGAAGTGTGTTTGTCTTCATTGTTATATCTTTCTTGTTTGCTGGTTCGCACAACCGGGTTTCTCGCGGACCAAGCCTTCACCAACATGGGTCAACCAATGCACCGATGGCTGCATTGGAAGTATCACTTCACGTGATCAGGCTCATGCACCGTTAATCTAGGAGTAGGAGTAGTGTTTGCTTTCAGTTTGTTTGCTTGCATGCCTCTTTACTTTCTCGCTTTGTTTGTTTGTTTGTTTGTTTTCTTGTTTTCTTACTTCTCTTTCACACTTGGTTCTGCTTCTGCTTTGATTTGTTGTTTGTTTGCTTGTTTTGTTCACAAGTTAGTTTCGCATGAAATCATGTATGACTCTTGAAGCAAGCTGGGTAAAGTACAATGGGTCTTGTGCAACTATCACTACTTGCTTATCTGTAATCCTACCTTTGTATAAAGAAATTGTTACTTTTAGTCCACGATACGTCAATGGAAAATACGAACTGTTCAAAGTGAACCTTGGTGAAAACACAACACTTGCGCACTAACTAGTGTCACCTACTCTAGTTAGTTGTTTTTGGGTTAACCCTTGTCAGCTCAATCAAGTAGAGTAAGGTGAGGGGGAAAACCTTAACAGGCACGTCAGAGGTATACAATAAATTAATTCTCAAAAGGAAAAACCTCTTCTTCTCTCAATAAGTCAGGATCCCTCTTCCGCCTCTGAAATGAATAAGTGTTATGCACAGTTATGAAAAAATGAAAAAAAATTAAAAGTGAAAAATTTCAAAAATGAAAAATGAATAAGGCGAAAGAAGAGAAAGGCTTCCTACACAGAGAGGTGATGCAAGTAACTCCACCGGGGTACTGACCAGGCTTGCTGGCAGTAGAGTGATGCTTGTGTTCCTGTGTGACTCCACAGGGTACTGTCCAGGCCTGCTGGCAATGGAGCAACACTAGAGATGAAACTAGGATGCCGACGACTATACTGCTTGTGCACCAATATACCCTTAAACCCCAATCAAAACAACCGTGTTGCCTTGGCTTGGAATGTGTGTCAACCAACCAAGAGCTTGGTATATGCTACATCTTACAATCAAGCAAGTGTGGAAACCAAGACGAACCGAGAACTAAACAATACTTTTGAAGGTGTTAGACTTGCTTTTCACGAACAAGGTCCATTCAGAGAGCTAGAGTTCTACCGGTGTGTCGCCAAGTGTTGTAGCGGCTAAAAACACCCTCAAAAATTTTGCCTTAGCTTCATTTTGGAGCCTCCCTACCAACCTTTCATAGCAGCATGTCTTGCTTCGTCAAGTACACAAGCTTCAATTATTTTCTTGTAGAATGACAACTTATCCATGAGAGCTTGTTGCATTCCCCTCACACGCTGTTTCTCTGGACTTGGTCTAGCTGCAGGCTGAGCAGTTCCCTCAAGAAATTGCACAATTCTGGAGGAAAACCAACCTTCCCTCCAGAAATTGTGTAATTCTATCTAAAACCTTATGGGCTCTAGAATTGTGCAAATATTCCAGTGAAGTTTCACTGAGAAAATGGTGCAATTCCCCCAGCAGGGCTGCTCATCCCAGGAATTGCGCAATCTTGGGCAGAAGTTAGCTGCTTTGTCTAGAAATTGCGTAAATCTTCTGGGAAGCCAGCCTAGCTTCCTCCCAGAAATGCACATTTTTTCCCCTCAGCTGAGCAGACTATTGCATGTGCAGTTGGGTTGACCGGTTCCACCTGGGACCGAGAAAACTTGAATTGCATGAATGGGCTGCTTTTGCCTAGAATAACAAAAGGCAACAAGTAAAAAGCATTCCTAGATTTTAGGGAGCTATTTTTAGCAGCTAGAGGTTACATGCAAATATTATTTTAGAATCTTCCCCCCAAGTGTCGCTTTTTCCTAGATTTGTGGCATGCACATCATGAGCCTCAAACTTATTTATTTGATGCTTCAGAGCTTACTCATTCACATCGATCTTGGAGCTCTAACATCCCATAGCGCATATAGGACTCTTCGACACATCCAGCTCAACTATTCACGGGTAAGTGGTCTTAACTTGTCTTTTGCAACATTTCAGTCACTTTTAGTGTTTTCGCTTGTGTGAGTGATGTTTGCTTGTTTTATATGAATGCTTGCTATCACTTACATGCATACTAGCTTGTACTAGCACCATTTTAGTTTTTGTTAGCATCTCACTGCTGTCGCATGCATGAAACTATTTTACACGAATGGTCGCCGATTCGGTGTCTCGCTTCACCCACATGCATGCTGTTCCGTTCTTTGAATATTTCATTCACTGTTTTCATACATGATCATTTACTCTTGCTTACACTCAGTATCACCATGAATTCACAATCATATTTTCTTTCAGTTGCCCGTCGGCAGGTCTGGGCAGCCTTGGCTCGGACTCCGCCTCACCAAGACAACATTGCACAATCCTAAGAGGGAAGACTTTGTCTTCCTCTCAGGAAATGAAAATTTCTTCCCAGGAGCTGTTTTCCGGTCTTGCATTGTGCAATTTTGAGGGACAGTGGCTGCTGTCTAGTCAATTTAGTGTCCTAAATTGCTCTACATAAATTATCAATCCGAGTATCGTAAACTGATGAAGTGTGGTGCACTATATGTGCTTAGTTAACCTTTCTCTTACTTCGTTGTTTTATAGTTTATGTTGTTTTTGGGGTTTTTGTTTCTTATGCTTAAGGAAATTAATCTAAGAAAGAAAAGTTATGCTTCTAGGTGAAAATCTCTAAATGTTAATGGTTAACTAAATCTAATGACTTTCAATGTTAAAATCTAATTTCTAAAGAAAGGAGAAAAGGAAATGAACATTAGATAAAAACAAATCAAAACTTTGAACAGTTAGATTAATCTAAGCCGGAAAAATGTCTATGAAATGAAAGCAAAAAATGATAACAGCTAAATGAAGTGTTTTATCACTTTGCTATACAATTTTGGGAGAACTACCTCCTTGTGATAGCATTTTTGAGGGACTCCATACTTCATTGTTCTAAAACTGAAATGAAAGTTAAATGAAAGACTAAGATTGAAAGTAAAATTGCAACTAATCTACTATAACAACTAAATGAAGTGTTTTATCACTCCGTAATACAATTTTGGGAGAACTACCTCCTTGTGATAGCATTTGGAGGGATCCAATACTTCATTGTTCTAAGAAAAAGTAAACATAAAAATGCAAAGAAAGACTCATTCATAAATGAAATACTTCACCACTTAGCTTTAAGATAAACCAAGGGATTTCAGAAATATTCACTTACAATATGAGTTATTAAACTAACATCAAATCTAATTTGAAATGGAAAGCAAATACAAAACATGTAAAGGAAAACTAATCTACTGTGTGCTCAAATGCTCCAATCACCAATTGGAAAATACTTTCTTGGACTATTTTGCTAAGCATAGATTACACAGTTAGATAAATCTACAATCAACCGGTTGAACACACTTGCATGAATTAAACTTGCATGAATGGAAAATCTAAACTATTAAACTTGAAAACAATAAAATGACATACTTGAATGAAATCAAAGAAAAACTACAAAATAAAATCTAATCTACCTTACATTCTAATATGCTCCATGACATCTACTTCACATCTCCTTCCATGTTGAGAACATCAAAGCTTTATTCAAATTCTTCAAAATTACAAAAGTTTACAAAGCTCTCCAAAGCTTTCCAAAAGCTCCAAGGCTTTCCAAAAACTTTCCAAAACTAAAAAGCTACCAAATGAAGGAGAGAGATCTCCTATTTATACAAAAAGATGAGAAGTCATCTCATTAATGAGAGTCCATGAATCTCTTCCTATACCTCTAGAGTTCTAATCAAAATAGGAAATTATAAGACACATGTCTTCTTAGAGTTTCAATACAAATAGGAAATGTGACACATATCCTCATGATCCCATGATCCTCTCCACTCAAATTCGAATTTGGCCTTAGGGTGTCACATAAAGGTCTTCTAGAAGCCTGCTTTTGACCTACACATGTCAGCAATCTCAACCCACTTGTTAGGGATAAGCATATGCACATTATTTTCTAACTTTTCACCACAAATTCACTTAAAAAGGCTAAGAATTAATAAAGTTTGGAAAAACATAAATGTGACCCAATGATAATGAAAGTGAGATGAATGTAGTGACATGGTAGTGAAATGAAGGTGAAATGGAGGTGATATAATGGACATAATAGTGAAAGTGTAATGGAAATGAATGATAATTTCAAGACCTAACAGCTGCTGGCCCAGAAAATTGCGCAATGCAGTCACTAGGCCTGCAACCACTACCAGTTGAAATTACGTATTGCACAATTCTAGCAGCCAACATGCCAACTTGGATTGGGCATTACGCAAATCCAGCAGCTAGCCAGCCTCCCCAGAGAGCCTAGACTGCCTTTTGTGTAGTTCTGGAAGCCAGTAAGCCAGCCTCCCATAAGAAATTGCGCAATCCTTGCTAGTCAATCCCCAGGTATGTTGCATGTCTTTCCTCAACTTTGCTTTGGTTTTCACTGACAGATTTCTTGCCATGCATGTTGCTTTGTCTCCAGATCTAGCAGGTGTTCGTTTGCTTCTTAGCAGTTCAGGATCAATGGCCTCTAAGAGAGCAGGATCAAAGGTTACTGATGGAAGTGCAACTAGAGCAGCAATTGAGAGAATGTCTGCAAGTCTACCGATCTATGAAGATACCAAACTGATTGTAGACAAGGACATCGAGTTGAAATGGAAAGAGGTCAATGATGCACATGCAGGAACGTTTGGGGAAGACCTCCAAGACCGCCAAGTATATGTGAACATTCACAAGTGCGTCTTGTACCAGATTGCATGCAGATACCTCGCGTTCCCATGCATGAACATGAGACATTGGATCATCTCGCACACTGATCCTGAGACGATGACATTGAGCAGTGTTAGTGGAATGGAGATTTCTACATTCAGTGCACAAGATTATGATGAAATGTATCAAATGTCAGAGCCCATGATCATCATGGAGACACCCTTCAGCTTACCTAGCAACAATTCCAACTCCAGAGAGATTTTGAAGAACTAGGTAAAGGAGTTGGCTAAATTCAGGATGGAACCCAACTAGATCTACAAGACAAAGATATTGTGGAAGGCGTATCAATACTTGGTCATCTTTGCATGTCAACTGTATGGCCAAGAAAGCACGAAAACCTTCCCACAGAGTTGGGTGATCGCGTTGGACCAACTGGCCAGAGAAGGCAAAGCATGCAACTCGTCTGGCGTGTTGGCTCATCAGCTGAAGGAACAGGTAACAGGGGCTCGACAATTGCCCAAGGGTATGCAAGCAGAGATCTATATGTATGCTTGCATCTTGGATGAAATTTGTGCTCGACAGAAGTTCTTGTTCTTGAAGTGGGCATGGAAACCAATGGAGACTGATGTGAACACTTATTGTAAGATGTTATTCGAATGCAGCTTCAAAGGAGTTATCACACAACTGTCCGATCATTTTTCCATCGCGGTTTACAAGATGATATTCGAACATGATCCATCCGGCATGTTGAAGGCAAAAATGGAGGAACTGATAGACATAGCTAATTGGTATGCCTCATTGTCCGACACCTTCATACGGATGTACAGTGTGGAGAAGCCTATGCATATTCTACTGAAGTTTTCCTTGGACATACTCGTCATGCAGGAAGTAGCATATCACATCCTGGCAGGATTGACAACTAGGCTGTGCCAGAAGAAGAAGGCACCTTGGCTCGCTCTTCCGTTACAAATTGGGTTATACGAGATATGATGTTTCAAGCATGCAGATGTCGAAGCAGAGTAGATGAATATGTATCCCTTTGACCTCCGAAGTTACAATCCGTATGACCCGCATTGTCTTGTGAAAGATCACTGCACGAGAGTATAGTTCAACTGGATCCACTGGGCATGTCATTGGGCGGAGAAGGACCCATGGAGATATTGTTACAACTCCTCTAGACTCAATGAACCGGTCACCCTCGCTGTGGAATGGATACCGAAGCAGCATCCCAGAGAGCACCAAAAGTAGCAGTAGCAGTAGAGGTGAACATACTAGTGCACGATAAGGGCAAGAGGAAGATTGTCGATCACACGGAGGAAGAGAAAAGCTGCAAGTTCCGAGCAGATCGACTTGTGGAGAAATCAGCTATGGAAATAGAGGCAAAGAGGAAACAACACGATAAGAGAAACGCACAGAGGTAGAGAGGGAAATAGAGAATGGAGGAAATAGAGAAGGAGTTGCATGAGCTGAAGGAGAAACTCCGGAAGGAACAAGAGCTGTGCAAACAGGATAAGGAAGCGTAGCAAGAATAGGTACAATAGGGTGCACATCTTATACAAATAGATGAAACTACGCCCTTACAGGTATTGAACTCATCAAAACAGCTGGCATTAGGCAGATAGGGTGAACCATCATAGAAGCACGAATTCGCTCGGGAGATAGAGCAAGCACTTGAAAATATGGATATAGATATGGAGCAACAAGAGTTAGAGCAAGACATCGACCTCATGCCTCACCACCATGAGGTCGACCCACCATCTTCACTGCATCGAGAATACGAGCAAGTCCTAAGCGACCAAGGAGACACTGAGATCCTTGGAGATCATCCAGAAGGAGAGATGCACAACAACTCATTCGACGAGTCTCAACATAGAGTGCCAAATCCGGAAGATCATACATCTCCTGTGCAGTATAAGGAACGAGTGTTCGTGTCTGATGTGCGCAAACATCCAACAACATTGGACAATGCCGGCAGAGCATATGCTGAAGCCACTAGATTGAGTGTTCGCTTTTTGATAGCTGAGAATGAGCGAATGACTAAGGAGTTGCAGATGACCAAGCAAGGAGGAGAATTGGTTACATCATCTCTCCGAGCATAACTGAAGAAGGCAATACTGGATGAAGTATTGTCCCTTGACACAATCATGCGGGCATTGTATTCCAATTTTGGTACCGTGCATAAGGTAGTCGTCCATCTCAACAGATGGCAGCAGCGACGTGATAGAAGAGCACGTATATTGTCAAACGTGCATGATGCTGTGGATTACATGGAAACATGGACGAAGAGATACAAGGGAGCCCCGCTTCACTTGCCTAAGATGATGAAGCCCAAAGCGGTCAAGCTGAAGGGATGCATCCAGAGTCAGATTCAGAAATATGAAGATATCTCGCAGCTCATCATTAGTCTACATGCTTCCCATGCATGTGTATTCAAGAGTATGGATGTTGTGGTGCATGTGCATGCGATCCCATCTATTAGGACTCTCACCCAGGCGAAGACAAAGGCACATGTCTGACTAGATCTTGACTCGTACTTCAATGAGTTGATGCGCATAGCCACCAACCCATACATGTCAATTAGTGCAGACACCATGCACAAGTATGTTGCTGGTCCGGCCGTGCTGAAGACAATGATGTGCAGTGTACCCAGATTTTATGGAGGCAAGAGTTAGGTTCCAGAAATATGTCACCTTGGAGTACACGAACATCATCATGGACTACTGATCTTGGCATCAGTTCGCTACTATCGACCACCGTGAGGATGTTGAAGAGTTGGTCTTCCAATAGTTGTCCGAGTCATAGTGATGTCTTGCTCAAGCCATTTTGTCTCACATGGGTACATGTGCATTTTAATGTAACGTCTTGTCAAGTGTAAGTTCAAGTGTCGATAGATGGTTGTAACAGTCATAGAGTAGATGAAGAGTCAAAAGGGTAGATGAACTATCACAAAGGGGAATGTCAAGGGCTACCCCCCCTTTGATATAAATAGTCCCTCATAACTATTTGTAAAGAATTTTGGCCAGCCAAGCTTCGATAGGAGTATCTTAGAGAAAGCTTGGACAACATTGTAACATGCCTTGGCTTCTCCACTGTGTAGAGCTAGTATATCTCTTTGGAGGAGCAGGAGGTTGTGGTTGTAACGTTCCGCTACCAGAACTAGTGGTTGGACATGGATGTATTGTATGACTGGAACTTACGCTTCTCAACATAACAAAGCCAACACGTTTCATGCATATGTTGTATTTTATTCCAACTATCTTGTTTACTCTGAATGATATATGTATTTGTTTTCTTATACATGCATGTATGGACTATTCTGTATAAGCATGTATGAATCTTTATGAAATGTGCTATTGGTTTAACCATCACTTTGGACTGCTTGCTAACTTTCTTTCTAGCTTGTGATGCATCTTCACTCGTGTGTTCCCTTCCAAGCCGCGTACTATTATAGATTTCCAAGGGGCGCACTTACCTCACCCTCATTGTGTTAGAACCTCTCATGCACCTTCCTTAACTTACTGCAGCTGTCACACCCTTGCTACCAATGGGGATATCTTACTTGCCTCTATGCGAAACCACAGTCAAGGCATTACCGTACGACCCACTGCTGGGACTCCTAGGCCAATTGGTTTGAGGTCTAACTGGGGCTTCTTATAAGGGAGATCCCGTGACATGTTGGCGGGTCCAGCATCGTCAACAATAGGTTAAAGGAACATGCATTACAAGTGTCCAAAGAATAGTCTTACAAACAAATACAATACATGTGTGAAAACGTGCTGGCCTATTATCAGGCTTCTGAATTAAGCAAAAGTTCTAAGACACATTGGTACACCATTACATAACTAACCCCGATAGCAGGGCATTGGAGCCACTGCTTGCTCCTTAAAGAAAAGACTACAGAATCTCAAGGCTATGTGGGAGGAGATAAGGTGAAAAATATTTTGCATGTACAAATGAGGGGTATATATGCAAGGGGTGAAACTGACCCTTGCGATTGTTCTGTAATACCCTAGATTCGAATTTCAGCAAGCATAGAATTACTTATAAAATTTGAAAAACAATAATGCATAAAACTGAAGCTGCACCTACCTGAACTGCTGGTTGTCTTCCGGTTTTGCTGCTGAACTGGCAATCCTGAACTGCTGGCTGATTTGATCCAATTTCGGGATGACCAATACCACCCTACCAGACAGAGCAACCTGGTTGCTCTATCCAGAGAAGCTCTCCACAGAGGCTCTCTGTCCCTCCGTGCCCAGAACTTAGATCACTCAAAGCTCTTCCACTGTAAAATCTCTTCTCTGGTTTCCTGCTAATGAGTCTTTTCTCCTCTCGTTTTTCCGCCCCCTGCTCCCGGGTCAGGCTTCTGCTATATACCCCCTCGCCTGGCGGTGGCCGCCCTCCCACTTGCAGCCACCGCCTCTCAGCATTGAAGTCTCTCGCGATATTTCTTGTAATAAATTTTCAGTAGGTAGGGGGGTCTTTATGAGTTCAGATATTTCTTATACGATCCATCATATGTGATATCTATATTGGCACGTTATTTCCATAAGTTCATAACTTTTAACTTATACATATATTCATAACATTTCTTTAATACATGGTAAAACTTTAATGATATTTCTTATAATATTTTATTTAATATATATTATAAACATTAAATGTTCTTTTTTTTTTTACTTATAACATTTTTATCAAGTATTTTAATGATATATATATACTTATAACATTTCAAAATATGTTATAATCAATTTTAATGATATATATATATATTTTTAAATTATATTTGTAAAGTCTGACTATATATCATAAAATTTAGTGTATATATATAGATATATTCATATATTATAAAGTTTAACATTTTTATTAATGGGTCAATTAGAAGGGTTGTTACATGTTCGACTTCCCTCATGACTGTTTGACTTACATGACTCTTCAACTTTACATGTGGGCCTCTTGTACTTCCATGTTACATTACATTGATTACAACAGTATGGCCCAGAATAGTGATGTGGCCGAGATGACTCATGACATGAATCGGCAGGACAAAGTTGGTATGTTCATGCTGCTGGTGGTTTCCATATTGATGTGTAGTGTTGCTGAGTGATGAATATGCTCTTGGTATATCATAGCTTCACCTCGACATGGAAAAGTGTGTGGATTCTTCGACGGTCTTTGTGTTCATTTGTAGTTGCACGTGCATGTCTCTCCTTCACTTATACTTGGCATGCTCTATGTGTTTGTTTGTTTGTGAACAAGTCTCATAGCATGCACTCTTTTTTCATCCCGTTCATCGTTGTGCCATGTCTCATCCATGTACCTGTATCTGCAATCACTCATGACGAGGCAAAATTAAATCCAGAAATATCCTAGTCTACCATGATGCATTATCTTTTGTTTTTGGATGTAGGTGACGGGGAGAGAGGACAAGGCTCTGAAACTGTGCAGAGCACATTTCAGGCCGGGATGCAAACTCCCGACACTGTTAATGAAAATTGCAAAGAGGTCACTGGGAGGCTGAGATGGGCAGTCCGGATCAACAATGGCTGTCTGCGAGATTTGGCTCAGCTGGAGGAAATATCTGCATAATTTTTCCAGGGAGACAGTGCAGGCAGCAGGGGGACACTGGTACTGAAAACTGCACAGATTCTCTAGGGAGGTTGGCAATGGGCTACGGAATCTTGCTAGCCAAAACTGTGCAGAGCTGGGAGGCTAGCCTGTAGGACATCCCTGCACAGTTTTTGAGCTGAGCGGGATGGTTGGCAGCTGGGAGACAACCCATGGAAACTACGTAGTTTTCAGGAGTAGCAACAGGCCGACTGATAAGGTGACTGGCTGACAGAAATACACAAATTTTGAGGAAAATGTAGGCAACGGGTGTATGTCCAACATGTATGTGCAATTTCTTTAGTCAGCAGAAGCAGGCATGTTTGATAGATTCTATGCAATTTTTTGGAGGAGTGAGGCCCTAGGTCACTGTCAGGTCAATATCTCCAGTTGACCAGCTGGAGGCTTGATAGATTTTCTTGCGGGAAGCGCAAATTGAGATGGATTGGTGAGAAACTTCGGCACTTTTTTGGGTGACAGTCAGTCGGGTTGACTCCAAGATTGCGCAGTGCAGACTGCTTGGGATGCAGCTGTTGGGTTGTGTTATATTCTTTCCATGACTAGCTCCCCTAGTTAACCAGGGGGTTAGAGGGGGGGGTGTAGTGCCCCCTTCGTTGTGTAATGGGGGGTCACAGGGGGTTTGAGGGGGGTAGGTAGTCCCCCTCTACAGAGTCTGGGGCAGTGCCGCAGGGAAATTTTTTTTGGACCCTATATTAGGTTGGGCGAACCTACCTATGGTTTTGTGCATGGTTTTCGCACATGGTTTTGGGCGCGATGGTTTTCAGTCCATGGTATTGGATGCTTCAGCATGTATATGTATTGTAACATTGAAAGGAAGATAATGAAAAAATCAAGCTGGTAGTCCCGATTTTGGGATCTAGGGGAAAATCTCTGTGTATATGTGTTTTATGTGTTAAGCTCTTTCTTTGTTTATTTTCTGTTTTATAATTTGTATGCAAGTAATTTCTGTATGGGGTTAAAACATACATTAGATATCAGAGATGTTTTGGCTTCAAGGGGACACCTTTGTTACTGAGGGGTTTCGCTTGGGCTTGTGGTAGACCCTGTTCAGTGGGAGCTCTGCAGGATCGATTCTGGTGGTGAAAGAAGATGACGAGCAGTGGAAAGATAGAGATTGAGAAATTTAATGGTCAAAGTTTTGAGTTAGGGAAACTCAAGATGGAGGATCTGTTGGTGGATAAAGATCAGTGGATTGCGGTAGATCCGGATACTAAACCAACGGGAGTGTCCTATGAAGAATGGAAGAAGTTGGATCGGAAGGCAAAGAGCACAATACGATTGTGTGTCTCAGATTCAGTATTGTTGAACGTATAAGGGGAAGCTACGGTGAAGGCTTTGTGGGACAAGTTAGGGACTTTGTACCAATCTAAGTCTCTTGTGAATAAACTATTCCTACGGAAAAAGCTGTATAACCTGAGGATGAAAGATGGAGACTCAGCGACAGAGCATCTGAATGCATTTAATACTATGGTAAGTCAGTTATTATCTGTTGATATTAAAATTTCAGATGAAGATAAGTGCATCAGTTTGTTGTGTTCTCTACCAAATTCGTGGGATAGTATAGTTATTGCAATAGGTAGCAATGCAACTACTTTGCAGTTTGATGAAATAGTTTCATCCTTACTGATGGAGGAGATGAGATGAAAAAATATGGAGAGCCGGAATGGTGATGCCTTGCCTGTACGAGGGCGGTCCCAAAACAGAAACAAAAATAAGTCATCGAGTGGGAGATATAAATCTAGAGGGAGATCTAAATCTCCAGGAAAACCTATAAAGTTGGTGTGCTGGAAATGCAGAAAGGAAGGGCACTACAAAATGGACTGTAAATCTAAAGCTCCTGACAAAGGAAAGGGATCTGATGATGCTCCATCTATAGAGGCAAAAACCACCTCAGATGAAGGTGGGGATGTGTACTTGGCTTCTTCAAGTACACATATAGATCATGAGGCATGGTTGATTGACTCAGGTGCATCCTTTCACTTCACTCCCCATAGAGAGTGGTTCTGTGAGTATGAGTAATATGATGGTGGTGATGTATTCTTAGGGGATGATAGGAAGGCTAGAATCATTGGTCGTGGAAAATTTAATTTGAAGTTGCAAGGTGGAAGGATTAGAACTCTTCTGGGTGTTCTACATATTCTTGCATTAGCCATAAATATGATTTCTGTAAGCAAGCTGGATGATGCAGGTGTAAAAACTGTGCTCGAGAAAGATACCTGCAAGATGGTTAGGGGAGCACTGGTATTGATGCTGGGAGTTCGGATTGGAACTCTGTACAAGCTGCAAGGTAGCACTGTTGTTGATGGGTGCAACAGTTTTATGGTTCCTGAAAGTGAAGCAGAAAATCTATTGGTCTCTAGAGAAAAGACCATGCTATGGCATCAAAGGCTTGGACATATTGGAGAGAAGGGCATTCGAATACTTCATGGTAAAGGTATGGTAGAAGGTATGACTAATATCTCTCTGGATTTTGATTTCTGTGAAAATTGTGTATATGGGAAGCAAAATCGGGTGAGTTTCCCCTCTGGTGGTAAGAGGGCGAAACAAATATTAGAGCTTGTGCACAGTGATGTGTTTGGACCTGTGAAGGTTCCATCACTGGGTAAGTCTGTGTACTATGTATCATTTATAGATGACTTCTCAAGGAATACATGGATATATTTCCTCAAGAAGAAATCTGAAGTCTTTGACAGGCTTAAAGAATTTAAGGCTCTAGTGGAAAACCAGACAGAGAAGAAGATAAAGGTGCTAAGAACAAATAACAGTGGAGAGTTTTGCAGCAAGGAATTTGAAGAATTCTGTAAGAAGCGTGATATAGCACGACAGAAGACTATCCATACACACCTGAGCAAAATGGAGTTGCAGAAAGAATGAACAAGACGTTGATGGAAAGGGAAAGAAGCATGCTCAATGGTGCTGGGTTAGGACATGAGTTCTGGGTAGAGGCGGTGGAGACAACATGTTACCTGGTCAATAGATCACCTTCATCAATGTTGCAGGTTAAGACTCCACAAGAGGTATGGACTGGTAAGAAACCCTCTCTTTCACATATGAGGGTATTTGGATGTGATGCATATGTATAGGTTCCAAAGGAGAAAAGAATAAAGTTGGATAGTAAATCTGAAAAGTGCATCTTTATTGGGTATAAGGATGGTTTAAAGGGTTATAAGCTTTGGAACCCAATAATAAGGAAGGTTTTGTACAATTGAGATGTGGTGTTCAGAGAGATGAAAAATGTTATTAAACATGAAGTCCTATAAAAGGAACCTGAGAAGATAGAGTTTGAGATAAAGGAGGAAGAATCAAACTCTACAACAGAAGAGGAATCAGAAGATGAAGAGCCAAAAAATTTGGTTGTGAAAAGATCATTTCGAGAAATAAGGTATCTAAAAAGGTATAGTCCATCTACTTTCTGTTCAAATTTTGCTTTATCTATTACAGATGATGATCCTAGAACTATGAAGGAAGCAGTAGATTCAGAGGATGGAAAACTCTAGAAATAGGCCATGGTTGATGAAATGACATCTTTGCACAAAAATGAGGCTTGGGATCTAGTGGAATTATCAGCTAGAAGGAAACCCATTGGCAGCAAATGGGTGTTCAAGAAGAAGACAAATGCAGAAGGAAAGGTGGAGAAATACAAAACTCGATTGGTAGAAAAAGGTTATTCCCAGGTGCCGGGAATTGATTTTGGTGATATTTTTTCTCCTATTGCCAAGGTAGCTTCTATTAGATTACTTTTGTTTGTTGCTACTGCTTTTGATTTTGAGGTAAAACAGTTGGATGTGAAGACATCATTTCTTTACGGGGATCTAGAAGAGGAGATCTACATGAAGCAACCTGAAGGCCTTGCGGTGAAGGGTAAGAAAGAACTGGTATGCAAGTTAAAGAAGTCTCTCTATGGGTTAAAACAGTCACCAAGGATGTGGTATCAGAAATTTGATACATTTATACGGGGACTTGGCTTCACCAGAAACAAAGCAGATCACTGTGTGTATTTTAAATTAATTGGTGACCGTGTTGTTTATCTGGTCTTGTATGTGGATGACATGTTGCTGGTTGGAAAAGAAAAAGAAATTATCCAGGATTTGAACACCCAATTGCCCTCCAAATTCGACATGAAAGATCTTGGTGCTGCAAACTATATTTTGGGCATGGAAATTAAAAGAGATCAGGTAAAGAGGAAGCTCTGGTTAAACCAGAGGAAGTATGTCGAGACAATATTGCAGAGGTTTAATATGCAGGATAGTAAACCGGTGAAGGTTCCTATTCCTGTAGGTGTAAAGTTATCTGTTGAACAGCGTCCGAAGACACAAGAAGAGGAAGAGGACATGTCTCGTGTTCCATATGCAAATGCAGTCGATAGCCTGATGTATGCAATGGTCTGTACTAGACCACACATTACACATCTAGTGGGAGTATTGAGCAGGTTTATGTCAAAACCAGGAAAGGAGCATTGGACAATAGTGAAGTGGGTGTTTAGGTATTTGTGTGGCACTAGTGATTATGGTTTGTGCTACTAAGGAAGACTAGGATTGGACAGAGTTTTGGATATTCGTGGCTTTGTTGATGCAGACTGGGATGGAGATCTGGATCAGAGAAGATCTACAAGTGGGTATGTGTTTAACCTATTTGGAGGTGTAGTGAGTTGGATGAGTAAGAAACAATCTGTACTGGCACTATCAACTACATAGGCAGAATACATGGCAGCCACTCATGCAAGCAAGGAAGCAGTTTGGTTCTAGAGATTGTGTTCAAGTATGGGGTTAGTAGAGGGAGCTATAAGGACAGACTGTTATAGCCAAAGTGCAATTTTCTTGGCAAAGAACCCTGCTTATCATTCAAAGACAAAGCACATTGATGTTCAGTATCACTTTATAAGGGATATGATAGAAGACAAAAAGGTGTTGCTAGTAAAGGTGGACACTTTGAAGAATACTGCAGATGCATTGACAAAATCTATGAGCTCTGAGAAGTTCTCTTGGTGTAGAGAAACAATGGGCATTACAGGGCTGGATAAATGACTAAGCTCTCCTGTGGCCCCTCGTGGAAAGAAAACAACAAGTGGGAGAATTTTGGGTTGTGTTATATTCTTTCCATGACTAGCTCCCTTAGTTAGCCAGGGGGTTAGAGGTGGGGCAGAGCCCCCCCTACATTGCGCTGATTGCTTAGCGGGGGGATCACAGGGGGTTTAAGGGGGGTGGGTAGCCCCTCTCTACGGGGTCTGGGGCAGTGCCCCGGGGAAATTTTTTTTGGACGCTATATTAGGTTGGGCAAACCTACCTATGGTTTTGTGCATGGTTTTCACATATGGTTTTGGATGCTATGGTTTTCGGTCCATGATATTGGATGCTTCAACATGTATATATGTATTGTAACATTGAAAGGAACATAATGAATAAATCAAGCTGGTAGTCCCAGTTTTGGGATCCAGGGGAAAATATCTGTGTATATGTGTTTTATGTGTTATTCTCTCGCTTTGTTTATTTTCTGTTTTAGAATTCGTATGTAGGTAATTTCTGTATGGGGTTAAAAACTACAGCAGCCTCAAGTTCTGTACAATTCTGGGCAGTAGTGCATGATCACTGAGGGTTGAGACTGTGCAGTGCAGCTCAACGAAGGTTTGGCTGTTGGCGGGTGGTCTAATCGATAAAGTTTCAGAAAAATGAATAAGTGTGTGAGCGAGTGAACTTTTTCATGCATGATCTTGCAAACACACACTCAACATGACTCGACGACAAGACACTTGGGACCATCAAGACAACATATGCTCAGTGTGACTGACTAACGGGTGCAAGAGACAAGCACGACACTTGAGATAGACATTCGGACGACTGTGACAACACTTGCGCGATAGTGCTTACAAGATCGTGTGTGAATGCAATACATGTTTACATGCGAGCACAACTCAAACACAACCTTCAACATCACCAGAACGGGGTCACAAACATGACATACTAATCAACATGCTGAAGATGATAGTTGGTCAAACAAGTGAAAAGGAAGCAAGACATGTATAAGAAACACATAAAATGAATTTTCGTGTTTGCGCACATGCATGTTACTGAGGACAGGATGAAATGACAATGACAAGCAGTCCTGCAAACTCAACTAAGAGGTGTACTTCGAACAATGTTCTTTACTTACCATTCTTACCCTCAAGATGACCATGCATCCAACGAAGTTTCCATGTGGTTCTTATATTTTCCATTACTTGGTTCCTTGGTCCTTCTCCTCAACTCCTTGGAAATGAATTTAGCATGCCACCTTTTCCTGTAGTCATTAAGAGGTAGATCTGCACAATTTCAGCGGGCAGTGACTGCTGCAAGAATGAGGCCATGGGAGGCTTGTCTGCGCAGTTTCTGCATGCAAGACAGACAAGGCAGCTTGGATAACACTACACAGTTTTGAGGCACATGACACTACTATGGGATGGGGGTCCTGGGAAGACACCTCTGCGCAATTTCTGAGTGCAGTGCAGCTAGACTGCTCTGTGCATTTCTGGAGAGTTGGCTACCTGAATGTTCTGCGCATTTTTGGAGAGTATTGCTAGTTGGGATCTCTGCGAGCTATGGGGTTTTAGTAGGCAAGGGAGGTTGGGGTCTCTGCACACTGCGGGGTTTCACAGGAAAGGGAGGAAGCTTGAAGGTTACAGAAGCAAAGTGCATAGTTCCGGGAAGCTGGATGCGGCTAGGTTGCTCGAGAAAATGGCTAAGTGTGAGATCAATGAAACATATGTAAACATTGATAGGACTTGACTGTGATCACACACGGACACTTAGTGACACAATATAGACCATCTAGAATGCATAAGACATACTTTTATTGATGCAACAACCTTTGTGACAAGAGTGCGTGAAGTGAGAGTGAAACATGTTTATGTGATGACGACCACTCATATGCACACAATTCCCTTGAAGCAAAACAACATTCCCTTTGCATGAAAAAAAACAACCCCTATGCCCGAAAATGACACATGCTGCATAAAGATGAGAATGTAGAAAACTCTTAGGATCAAGGAGGGGAGCTTGAAATCATCAGCTTACTAATAAGTGACCAAGGATGATCGATCGTAGGATCCAAGGTAGGCTCCGAAATTTGCATGCGAGCCAAAATTTTGGAGGGTGGTTGTAGCCGCTACAACAGGCACCATTTCCGGGGAGGTGTCAAAATATGCATTATTTTCTTCCCTAGTTGATTCATTTCTTTTTAATTTTTGCAAAAGAAAAAAATATTTGCATTAGGAATATTTCATTTCAAAAATAGAAAAGTGCATTGCATTAGTGTTTTCATTTAATCATACAAACAAAAAATTTCTCCAACAGCAACCCACCTGCCCATTTGATCACGTGGTGCAGTAAGAGCCACATCACCATCCACTTTTGCAGGTAGAAGAAGAAGAGATGGAAAATAATGTAGAAGAAATGGATGAAGATGATGACAATGAGGAAGATCCTCTCGTATTTCCCATTCAAGATACTAATGGTAGTGTGCAAATGAAGAATATCCCTCCATCTTTTCTTCCAAAATTTCACGCTCTAAGGTCAAAGGATCCTTTTTAGATCTTATGGTTACTTACTAAACACTCAAAAATTGAGATTGTTTTTGACAACATTGAAGGATAGAGCTCTTAAATGGTTCATGAGTTTTGGGACTAATACGATAAGATCATGGAGTCAGATGAAAAATATATTTCTAGAAAAATATAAAGATCATGATATTAAAGAAGAAATATTTAAAATGAATAAAAAATAAGATGAGAGTCTAGAGGATATAATAGAGAGGTTCATGTATAATGTTAAGAGGGAAAAACTACATCATTTAGGATCTGACATACTAAAAACCCTCTTACTTAGAACAATTAGGGATGAGTGGATTGATCTCCTTGATACCATGAGTAGAGGTGATTTATACCAATTATCATTTGAAGAAATTTATGAAACATGCAAACACACATCAAGAGGAAGGGCAAGAGTAATTCAATCAACATCAAGATCGGTAAGTCAAGCTAAACTTGGAAATTTCCTTGATAACTTTAAGGCATAAATTCTTAGCAATCTAAGTGAACAATAAGAAATGTTAAGAATACGAAATGAGAAAAAAGAAGATGCTAATATTTGCATTGTCCGTGCAGAATCACTTGATGTTAAATATTACCCCTCATTACCAAGGTTAAAGGAAGTTTACCAAGAGGACAACGGAGCAAGTCAATTTCCAATGTAACTATGGTATGTAGCTCCAAGAGGACCATGGCAGCCTATTCAACCTAATATGATGCAAGAGCCTATTTCATAATTTCAATCTTATGCACATCCATCTCAAAGTAATTGGAACACACCCTTTCCTTGGCAACCTTGTTCATCTCAACCCCAAAACTAATCTTGGCAAGGAAATTATGGGAGCTATCCACAATATCCTAAATATTTTCCTCAATATTGTCCATACTCAAGTCCATGTTATCCCTACCATTCACCTCCATCACAACCACAACCCCAACCACATCCATCTCAAATATCCACTCCCGCTCAACTACCTATACCACCATTTCCAAACCCACATAATGAAGTAGCTCAGTCCACTTACAATGCTGAGGTACAACACTTCCAAAAATATTCTCTTGATCTAAATGGTATTCATCTTAGCTCAGGAAGAGTATCACAAAAAAGATATTCTATTGATATCATTGAAGGAAAACATGCAAGAAAAGAAGATTCAAATGAGAAGACCAAAGAATCATGGGCTGCACTTGACGAAGAGCAAACATTAGAATCAAATATTGGGAAAGTGCCCTTATTTTTACCATCAGATCCTCTATGTGTTCAAGAGAATAATAAAAAAAAAGAAGAAGATTTGAATTTCATGGAAGAAGAAGACATCCAAGATGATCCAAATCAAAAAGTGGACTAGAAGCATCACAATTATACTGAAATATGGTTCGAGCAAAGTGTCAAGTTGCAACAACCCACTCTTCTTCAACAATTCCTGATCTCATCTCAATCAAAGAAGTTGGTATCTCATATTCAGGTACTTGTCAAAGCATATATTTCAACCCTACACATGAGTTTATCTATCATCTCGATGTGCATTTGGCTTCATTGTAAGTATTCCCACACTTGAAAATGATTTTGTTTTTTCAAGTAGAGTAGGATAGGAAAAGAAATAAGAAATGAAAAATAAGAGAAAAAAATAAAATCCTAGGTGAAAACCTCCTTTGAGGTGGCTTAGATTGGCTCATTGATTGAAAACCTCCATGAGGCGGTCAATGTGTTGGAAAAAAAGAGAAAAAACGAGAAAAAGAAAATATCTTATGTGAAAACCTCCTTTGAGGTGCCTAGGCAGACCTACTAGTTGAAGACCTCGTTGAGGCGGCTAGTAGGCCTAGAAGAGAAAAAAAGAATAAAAAATAAAAATCTTGCTCCATGCATCTCTCTCTATCATGAATGCAGGTGCTCTCCAACCTCTGCAAACAACAAAAAGAAGTTAGCCACCAAAAGAAAAGTTGATCACAAGCTTAGACAAAAGAAGTCAAAGTTTGACTTTCTCCTCCTTTGCTCAAATGCTCCAGCAGGACCAAGGCCATGCCAATCCATCACCATCATCTATTTCCACCATCCACTCATCATTCCCAAACTTTTACCACTCATTTTCCTTACTGTCCTGAAATACTATAGGAAGATCTTGTAGTTACTACAGGAAACAAAAATAAATAAAACAAAAAATTATTTTTGTCGTATCTTGAAAACCATGCATCCATTTGTCATGTTGTTTAAGGGGGAGATGCATATGGATGATAGTAACATGCCCAAGAAATTTCATGCAAATTCCAGTGCACAGTTTTCGAGAAATTGATCTCCATCACCTACAACCATTTTTGAATTTTCTCGATATGCATGCATCCATTTGCAAAGCCGTTTCATGGCGAGATGCATATGGATGATGGTAAAATTCCCAAGAAATTTGAGAAAATTCTAGTGCATATTTTTCGAGAAATCAACCTCCATCACCTACAAACATTTTTTATTTTTCTCGAGATTCATGCATCCATTGACCAATTTTTTTATGGGAAGGTGCATAAGGATGATGACAACATGCTTAGAAAATTTCAGGTCAATCCAATATACCATTTGGGAGATATAGGTTTAAACAGGCTGCTATAGGGTTTATTCTAGTTACTACAAGATGTCCTAGTTTACTACAGGGTGTCCTATTTTTCTACAGGAAACTAACTGAAGGCTATAGGAAGGTAGGAAAGGTGAAATGAAGTGCTGGTAAGGGGTATGACAGTTGTGAAAAGTGTGGGGAAGGTGAACATCACCCATGGCCCAACCAACACTTCAAGAAGGTCGGATTTGACTAAGACAACTTGCTCACAGTAACTCGAAGACAAGGTTTAGAATCACCAAGTGATGAAGACCTGTGCAGAAGCAAACAAAGGAACTTGTCACCTCCATAGGACCATGGATCGATCATCAACTCAGCAGTAGCATGCATGCCTCTCCGACAACCATTAGGTAGGTATAGGTATGGAATATTCTTGACTTCTTCTCTTGAGCACATTATAGTTAGAAATTTGTTGTCAATGCATGAGATAAGAGGTTTTATAAGCTAAGGATGGGTCAGCAGTCCTGGCCACCTTCAACTAGTTAATACAACTAAATCCTTCACTCATGTAATGTGGAAAAACCAAATTAGGAAGCGTGATGATTTTGAGGAATGGGGACAATAGTTAAAAGAAGAAATTTGTGAAAAGGCCAAGTCACCACAACACTCCAAGCCCTCCATCCACTTCACATCCACTATCTATCCATCATTCATCCATCCAATTTCATAAGAAAAAATTAAATACTTTTCAAGAGCAAACCCTACACTCTGTCTCACCCTGAAAATTTCTTGAAAAAAAACACACAAAGCACATCCTCTCCATTTTCACAAACTTACACTACTCCCTCTGAGCCCTAACACCATCCTCCAAACCCTCTACATAATTTCTCATCACTCCCATTTAGTTAGAAGACTCTGAAAGAGAAGGAATGAATGCTACAGGAAGGCATAATGCTGCTACAAGAAGGAAGAAAGGAACAAATTGTGTTAAAACCCAAAATGGCAGTGCTTAAGAGAGATCTAATAAAAATAGAGAACTCCAAGGCCAATAGGAAATCATCTAGGCCACAAAATAGAATAATAAGGCAACAGAAGGCAAGAAGGCATTCACCATCAAAATAGAATGTAGGTTTTAACCCCGTACAAAAATCACCTGCATACGAATTCTAAAACACATAAAATAAACAGTGCGAGAGCATAACACATAAAACACATATACATAGAGATTTTCTCCTGGATCCCAAAACCGGGACTACGAGCTTGATTTTTCATTATGTCCCTTTCAATGTTATAATACATATTTATACATGTTGAAGCATCCAATACCATGGACTGAAAACCATCGCGTCCAATACCATGGACTGAAAACCTTCGCGTCCGAAAACATGTGCGAAAATCATGCACAAAACCACAGGTGGGTCCGCCCAACCTAACATAGGTTCCAAAACCAAAATTTTCCAGGGCGTTGCCTTGGACCCCATAGAGTGGGGTTAATAGCACCCCTCAAACCCCCTGTGACTCCCCCACTACGCAATCGGCGCAACAAAGGGGGGGCTCCGCCCTCCCCTCTAACCCCCCAGTTAACTATGTGGGCTAGTCGTGGAAAGAATATAACACAACCCAACATTCTCCCACTTATTGTTTTCTTTCCACAGGGGGGCCACAAGAGAGCTTAGTCATTTATCCAGCCCTGCAACGCCCATTGTTTCTCTACACCAATAGAACTTCTTAGATCTTTCAGATTTTGTCAATGTATCTGCAGTATTCTTCAAAGTGTCCACCTTTACTAGCAACACCTTTTTATCTTCTATCATATCCCTCACAAAGTGATACTGAACATCAATGTGCTTTGTCTTTGAATGATATGCAGGGTTCTTTGCCAAGAAAATTGCACTTTGGCTGTCACAGTCTATCCTTATAGCACCCTGTACTAACCCCATACTTGAACACAATCTCTGCAACCAAAATGCTTCCTTGCTTGCATGAGTGGCTGCCATGTATTCTGCCTCTGTAGTTGATAGTGCCACTATAGATTGTTTCTTACTCATCCAGCTGACTACACCTCCAAATAGGTTAAACACATACCCACTTGTAGATCTTCTCTGATCAAGATCTCCAGCCCAGTCTGCATCAACAAATCCACGAATATCCAACACTCTGTCCAATCCTGGTCTTCCTTGGTAGCACAAACCATAATCACTAGTGCCACACATACCTGAAAACCCGCTTCATTGCTGTCCAATGCTCCTTTCCTGGTTTTGACATAAACCTACTCAATACTCCCACTGCATGTGCAATGCCTTGTCTAGTGCAGACCACTGCATACATTAGGCTACCGACTGCACTTGCATATATAACACGGGACATGTCCTCTTCCTCTTCTTGTATCTTGGGACACTGTTTAGCAGATAAATTTACACCTACAGGAATAGGAACCTTCACCGGTTTACTATCCTACATATTAAATCTCTGCAATATTGTCTCGACATACTTCCTTTGGTTTAACCAGAGCTTCCTCTTTGCCCGATCTCTTTTAATTTCCATGCCCAAAATATAGTTTGTAGCACCAAGATCTTTCATTTCGAATTTGGAGGACAAATGGGTCTTCAAATCCTGGATAATTTCTTTGTCATTTCCAACCAGCAACATATCATCCACATACAAGACCAGATAAATAACACGGTCACCAATTAATTTAAAATACACACAGTGATCTGCCTTGCTTCTGGTGAAGCCAAGTCCCCGTATAAATGTATCAAATTTCTGATACCACATCCTTGGTGACTGTTTTAACCCATACAGAGACTTCTTTAACTTGCATACCAGTTCTTTCTTACCCTTCACCGCAAATCCTTTAGGTTGCTTCATGTAGATCTTCTCTTCTAGATCCTCGTGAATAAATGCTGTCTTCACATCCATCTGTTCTACCTCAAAATCAAAAGCAGCAACAACAAATAAAAGTAATCTAATAGAAGTTACCTTGGCAATAAGAGAAAAAATATCACCAAAATCAATTCCCGGCACCTGGGAATAACCTTTTGCTACCAATTGAGATTTTTATTTTTCCACCTTTCCTTTTGCATTTGTCTTCTTCTTGAACACCCATTTGTTGCCAATGGATTTCCTTCCAGCTAGCAACTCCACCAGATCCCAAGCCTCATTTTTGTGTAAAGATGCCATTTCATCAACCATGGCCTCTTTCCATAGTTTTCCATCCTCTGAATCTACTGCTTCCTTCACAGTTATGGGATCATAATCAGTAATAGATAAAGAAAAATTAGAATAGAAAGCAGATGGACTATACCTTTCTCGCTGCCTTCTTTCTCGAACTGATCTTCTCACACCCGGAGTTTGTGGCTCTTCATCTTCTGATTCCTCCTCTATTGTAGAGTATGATTCTTCCTCCTTTAGCTCAAACTCTATCTTCTTAGGTTCCTTTGGTTGGACTTCATGTTTAATAACATCTTTCACCTCTCTGAACACCACATCTCGGCTGTACACAAACTTCCTTGTTACCGGGTTCCAAAGCTTATAACCCTTTAAACCATCCTTATACCCAATAAAGATGCACTTTTCAGATTTACTTTCCAACTTGGTTCTTTTCTCCTTTGGAACATGTACATATGCATCATATCCAAATACCCTAAGATGTGAAAGAGATGGTTTCTTACCAGTCCATACCTCTTGTGGAGTCTTATCCTCCAACACTGATGAAGGTGATCTATTGACCAGGTAACATGTTGTCTCCACTGCCTCTGCCCAAAATTCTTGTCCTAACCCGACACCGCTGAGCATGCTTCTTGCCCTTTCCATCAACGTCTTGTTCATTCTTTCTGCAACTCCATTTTGTTGGGGTGTATATGGAGTAGTCTTCTGTCGTGCTATACCACACTTACAGAATTCTTCAAATTCCTTATTACAAAACTCTCCACCATTATCTGTCCTCAGCACCTTTATCTTCTTCTCTGTCTGGTTTTCCACAAGAGCTTTAAATTCTTTAAACCTGTCAAAGACTTCAGATTTCTTCTTAAGGAAATATATCCATGTATTCCTTGAGAAGTCATCTATAAATGATACATAGTACACAAACTTACCCAGGGATGGAACCTTCACAGGTCCAAACACATCATTGTGCACAAGCTCTAATATCTGTTTCACCCTCTTACCACCAGAGGGGAAACTCACCCGATTTTGCTTCCCATATACACAATTTTCACAGAAATCAAAATCCAGAGAGCTATTACTCATACCTTCTACCATACCTTTGCCATGAAGTATTCGAAGGCCCTTCTCTTCAATATGTCCCAGCCTTTGATGCTACAACATGGTCTTCTCTCTAGAGACCACTAGATTTTCTGCTCCACTTTCAAGAACCACAAAACTATTACACCCATCAACAACCGTGCTACCTTGCAGCTTGTATAGAGTTCCAATCCGAAATCCCCGCATCAATACCAGTGCTCCCTGAACCATCTTGCAGGTATCCTTCTCGAACACTATTTTTACACCTGCATCATCCAACTTGCTTACAAAAATAAGATTTCTGGCTAATATAGGAATATGCAAAACACCAGGAAGTGTTCTAACCCTTGCACCTTGCAAATTCAACTTTACTTTTCCAAGACCAACGATTTTAGCCTTCCTATCATCCCCTAAGAAGACATCAACACCATCGTATTTCTCATACTTGCAGAACCACTCTCTATGGGGAGTGAAGTGAAAGGATGCACCTGAGTCAATCAACCATGCCTCATGATCTACATGTGTACTTTAAGAAGCCTAGTACACATCCCCACCTTCATCTGAGGTGGTTTTCACCTCTGCAGAAGGAGCATCATTAGATCCCTTTCCTTTATCAGGAGCTTTAGATTTACAGTCCCTTTTGTAGTGCCCTTCCTTTCCGCATTTCCAGCACACCACCTTTACAGGTTTTCCTAGAGATTTAGATCTCCCTCTAGATTTAGATCTCCCACTCGATGACTTATTTTTGTTTTTGTTCTGGGACCGTCCTCATACAGACAAGGCATCACCATTCTGGCTCTCCATATTTTTCCGTCTCATCTCCTCCGTCAGCAAGGATGAGACTATTTCATCAAACTGCAAGGCAGTTGCATTGCTACCTATTGCAATAACCAAACTATCCCATGAATCTGGTAGAGAACACAACAAACTGATGCACTTATCTTCATTTGAAATTTTAATATCAACAAATGCTAACTGACTTACCACAGTATTAAATGCGTTCAGATGCTCTGTCACCGAGTCTCCATCTTTCATCCTCAGGTTATACAAATTTTTCCGCAGGAACAATTTATTCACCAGAGACTTAGATTGGTACAAAGTCCCTAACTTGTCCCACAAAGCCTTCGCCGTAGCTTCCCCTGATACATTCAATAATACTGAATTTGAGACACACAATCATATTGTGTTCTTTGCCTTCCGATCCAACTTCTTCCATTCTTCATCGGACACTCCCATTGGTTTAGTACCCGGATCTACCGCGATCCACTGATCTTTATCCACCAACAGATCCTCCATCTTGAGTTTCCACAACTCAAAACTCTGACCATTAAATTTCTCAATCTCTAGCTTTCCACTACTCGCCATCTTCTTTCACCACTAGAATCGATCTCGCAGATCTCCCACTGAACAGGGTCTACCATAGGCCCGAGAAAAATCCCTTAGCAACAAAGGTGTCCCCTTGAAGCCAAAATAGCTCGGATACCAAATGTAGGTTTTAACCCTGTACAGAAATTACCTGCATACGAATTCTAAAACACATAAAATAAATAATGCGAGAGCATAACACATAAAACACATATACACAGAGATTTTCCTCTAAATCACAAAACAGGGACTACTAGCTTGATTTTTCATTGTGTTCCTTTCAATGTTATAATACATATTTATACATGCCGAAGCATCCAATACCATGGACTGAAAACCATCACTTTCAATACCATGGACCGAAACCTTCGCGTCCAAAAACATGTGCAAAAATCATGCACAAAACCATAGGTGGGTCCGCCCAACCTAACATAGGTTCCAAAACCAAAATTTTCCGGGGAGACCCCATAGAGTGGGGTTACCTGCACCCCTCAAACCCCCTGTGACCCCCCCGCTACGCAATCGGTGCAACGAAGGGGGGGCTCCACCCATCCCCCCTTCTAACCCCCCAGTTAACTACGCGGGCCAGTCGTGGAAAGAATATAACACAACCCAACATAGAACTCAAACTGGAGTGATGAAAAGAGGCTTTCCAAGAGGTCTCTATTCTCTTTCTAGCTTGTGTCCAAGGCCTAAAAGATATTATAGAAAGGGGAGGAAGGCATGGAAGTCAAATTGAGTGATCTAGGTGGATATTGATGGCCACCCACCTATTCCACTTAGGCACCCACCATTGTTTATTTCAGTTTTTCAATTTCCTTAATTGTAGCACAATTTACTATTTTTGGCAATTTTTCGGGTCTTGAACTTCCAGAGCCGTTTTGAGGCCCTAAACGACATTTTTTTGGGAAAACCACTGTCGTGAAAGCAAAAAATCAACTTGATATTTGCTTTCAACAATTGTAGTCCTCTGATAGATATTTCTAATGAGGTATTGTGTGCATCAAATGAAGATCATATGCCAAAGTTACAACCCCGGGAAGTTGATATACTAACTTAACCCAACGGGGCCCATAGTTTGGCATTTCATCTCCTAGGGTTAGGTTTTTGGATATTTAGGGTTTTCCATTGCTTCTCAATAATAAATAGGACTTAAAGCCTCATTAACACACAGTTCAGAGGCATGTAGCCGCCACATCTCTTCTCAAAGATAAGCCACCATCGCCTAAGCTAGTTTATTTCCATTCTGTATGTAAGCATATCTCAGTTATTTGATATTAATGAAATGAACTTTTATTTCCACTGCATCTCTATGCGTATGGTTATATAAGTAATTTGTTGCGTTCCTGTTTAAATTTGGATCAATGGTATCAGAGCGGTCTGCTCTTTCTCGATCCTTCTTTGCATGTCCCCAATGAGGTTAGGGTATAAGGAATTAGGGATTGATCTGGTTGAACCTTTGCAAGATCAGACTCGCAAACCTCGACGACTGCCAATGGGGAAATAAAAGAAAGACAAGGGAGCAGGAGATCCTATCAAAATATTGCTCTAGGAGGCCCTCAAGAAACAAAGGAACACGACGATGGATGAATTTGCCCAGATCCTTCAACGATTGCCCACCGGCGACGCATCAACATCCAACAACCACTATGGAGGCGCCACTCCTTTTAAGGTACAAGAAAACTTTGACATTAACATATTTGAGGGAAAAATAGATGCAAACACCATAGATAAATGGTTAAATCTCTTAGACGGATATTTTTCTGTTCATGATTTTTTCAACAGGCAAAAGATTACTTTTTTTCTTCTCAAAGCCGCCCCCCACATCAAGGGCTGGTGGGAAATCTACTGTGAGCAGAAGGATGAAAGCACACCCTCACTGTTTTCATCCGCACCCACTTGGAATTTATTCTGGGACGCCATCAAGGAGCAGTACTACCATGTTGGGAGCTATGAGGATAAATACATAAAGTAGACCATGCTGTGGTAGGGAAGGGACCAAGACGTGTCAAAGTTTACCAATATTTTTCATACCCTTTGCACGAAGTTGGGTATCAAGGGTTCTGAGAAACATTTGGTACTCAAGTACTGCGACTACCTACATAGGTACGTCCAGGATGAGATGGAGTTCCTGGACATCTCCTTGCTTGGCACAACATACTGATATGTTATCAAGATCAAGTAGAAGCTTAAACAGAAAAAGGGAGACTTTGGATATGTATATCTAAAGCAAGGGAGAGGTGCCCCCAAACCCCAGAACAAAGGAAAAAGTCAAGGTGAGGTGGCCCAAGACAACCCGACAAAGCCACAAGCAAAGAAAAACATCACAAAGCCGAATAAGGACATGGGAAAGTGGTGTGAGTTCCAAAAGAGCTCCACTTACAACACAAGTGAGTGTCGGGCCAAACAATCACTGGTGGTCGAGCTGAAGGCTTCTGAATCAGATGCATGTTCCGACTCTGAGTTGGAACCTGATAAGGGGAATAACAAAGCGAAGCAGATTATCGATCTGGAGCCCAACACCACCATTGCCACCACGAAGATCTAGAAGGAGGAACCCGAAGATCCAGAGGAGGAGGAGCACCTCTTCCACTCCCAGATGTGGGCAAAGGGTTCCATGCTACAATTCATTGTCGATAACGGGAGCCAAAAGAACCTCATTTAGCAGAGATCATGAAGCAGATGGGCTTATCGACCACAACACACCCACAATTGTACACCATCAGATGGCTTCACCAAGGATAGGATATTCGCGTCAACCAACAATGCCGCCTTCCATATAACATCAAGTCCTTCATTGATGAGGTATTATGTGATGTTGCTCCTCTTGATGTTTGTGATGTATTATTAGGCCAACCATACTTGTGAAAACGACATGTTGTGTATGAGTCAAGTCCTCACGCAGTTATTGTTACCTTGGGAAATAAGTTGTACAAGATACCAAAGGTAGCACCGCCTACCGCCATCTCTTTGATTACTTTAAAACAATATAGTAAGCTCATTTCCAAAACCGGGATTTTTTTCTTTCTTGATGATACACCATCAGGGAAAGAAGAAGACAGTTGCCATGACCTCCAGATAAGGCCCCTTCATACAATAACAACATATGGACAAGGTCGTGGAGGAGCACGAGGACATCTTCACCTCCCCTACAGGGGTGCCTCTACGCTGTCATGTCAAGCACTCCATCAATCTGACCCCAGGTGCGTTGTTTCCCAATGGACCAATCTATTGGCTTTTATTTTGGAGAATGATGAAATCAAGAGGCATATTCAGGAGTTGTTGCAGAAAGGCCACATCCAACCGAGTTCATCACCTTGTGGGAGCCCAATCGTGTTGGTACAAAAGAAGGATGGGATTTGGAGAATTTGTATTGACTATCGGGCACAGAACATGATCACTGTTCGGAGTAGGTACCTAATCCCACGGATTGAGGACCTTTTGCACTAACTCAAGGGGGGAAAATATTTCAGCGAGAGAGACTTGAAGTCTGGATATCACCAGGTACCAAACGAACCCTTTGATGTGTGGAAGGATGCCTTCAAAGCCAAGGAGGGCCTTTTTGAATGGTTGGTTATGCCTTTTGGGTTGACGAATGCTCCTACAACCTTCATGAGGCTGAAGGATGACATCTTGCGGCCATTCACCAACTTATTTGTAGTGGTATACTTTGATGACATTACAATCTTCAACCAGAGTGGAGAAGAGCACCTCCACCACATTCGACAGGTTCTCCAAACACTGCAACAACACAAGATGTGTGTCAATTTGGAGAAATGCACTTTTGGCATGACCTAGGTTCACTATTTGGGATACATTATTGATGAACGAGGGGTGAATGTGGATACAACCAAGATCCAAGTCATTCAGGATTGGCCAGCCCCAACCACTCTGACGAAGTTCTGCAACTTTCTGGGTCTTACCAATTCCTACTGCAGGTTCGTGTTGGGGTTCTCTCATATCACTTGGCCCTTGAGTCAAGTCACCAAGGGAAGAGAGAAAAATTCTTTTGGTCTGAATCTTGACAAAAGACCTTCACAGAGTTGAAACATCACCTCTGTTCTGCACCAGTGCTCACATTACCAAACTTGCAACAACCATTTGAGATTGAGACATATGCCTCTGATTATGATATTGGGGCAGTCCTTACTCAATAGGGGCATCTAATGGCATATCAGAGTGAGACACTTTCAGACACAATACGGAAGTATCCCACTTATGACAAAGAGATGTATTCCATTGTGCAGGCTTGCCAACAAATGAAGGATTACATTTTTGCGAAGGAAATGGTCATCCACACACCATCGACTCCTACAATTCATACAGGCGCAAGGTAAGTTGCAGAATGATTGTCATCAGAAGTGGTCGACATACTTGCAGCAATTCCATTTGAATATCAAGTACAAGAAGGGAAACACCAATAATTTTGTAGACTGCCTCAACTAACCCTCGATCATGGTGTTAACCACCGTGCTCAACTCTTGTGGGCACGAGACTTCTGATTGGCCACTTCTCTACAAAAGTGACCCAGAATTCAGCCACACATACCAGACGCTCTTGGAGGGCTAGCAAGTTCCAGATTTTCACCTCTAGGATGCATTGTTATGCCACTTGGGACACCTTTGTGTTTCTTCAAGCGAGCATTCCAAGATGATTTTGGAAGCACACTATAGTCGGGTCACTGGGCATTTTGGGGTTTAGAAAATAATGGCATTACTGCAAAAGTATTTCTATTGGCTGAATCTTCGAAAGGATGTTGAGAAGTGAATTAGATATTGCAATGATTTCACCATTTCCAAACCGACCATCAAGAAGCAAGGCATCTATACTCCACTGCCTACCCCTAGCCAAACTTGGGAATCCATCTCCATGGATTACATGTCGGGCCTTCCTTCTACTAAGCATGGCAATGACTATGTTTTTTTGGTCGTCAACAGATTCTTAAAGATGGCCATTATGGCGGTCTGCAAGAAGAATATAACAGCATAAGCCACTGCTAAACTCTTCTTTGAACGAGTGTGGGTACAATTTGGGATCCCATAGTATATCATCTCATATTGGGACAACAAGTTCCTCAGTACATTTTGGTCAAGTCTCTGGTCGATTCTGGACACCAAGCTCACTATATACACAACTTTCCATCCCCAAACTGTTGGCGAGACATAAGTTGTCAACAAGATGATCATACACATTATGCGCATGTACAACTCAAAGAATCCACACACCTGGGATGAGATCCTCCCCTATGTCCAGCACAGCTATAACCAGGCTCTCCACAACTCGATTGGCCACAACCCTTTTCAAGTGGGCTTGGGATTCCAGCCACTATGTCCCATTGATGTGGCTATACCATTTGCAGCTACTCAGACAGATTCGAATCATGTCTAGTCCGAAGCTGACACGACAAACAACTTCATTGAGCACATTCATCACATCTGCTAGTAGGTCCATGACATGTTGGACAGAGCCAATGTTAAGTACAAGCAACGAATTATTCAACATTGAGCGCCACACAAGTTCCAGGTGGGCGACAAAAATTTGGCTACATTTGCAGAAGGAGTGCCTTGCTGGGCCCCATAGCAAGCTTTGCCTGCTCTGATATGGACCATACACCATCACCAAGGCAGTAGGGAATAATTCCTTTGAGCTCAATATTCCACCATTCCTTGGTCTGCACGTAGTGTTCAATGTGGATCGCCTTTGACCCTACTTTCCCCCATTGTTGGACACATCTGACATTGCAGAACAACTCACACCAACAGATTTAAACCCAGACTGCATGGAAAAAGCCACAACTGATTGGATTATGGACACACATATCAATAACACCTGACAGTAAAGGATCCAACTATATCGAGTTATCAAAGAAAGCCAACTCCTTCACCAGGGCAAGTGGCTCTCCAAGGAACAAGTTCAATAGAAGTTTCCTCATCTCATGGAGGAACTCAACGCAATGGGGATCATTGCTTCCTAAGGGTGGAGGAATGATCTAGGTGGATATTGGTGGCCACCCACCTATTCCACTTGGCCCCCCACCATTGTTTCTTTCAGTTTTTTATTTTCCTTAATTGTAGCACAACTTACTATTTTTGGCAAATTTTTGGGTCTTGAACTTCCATAGCTATTTTGAGGTCCTAAACAACATTTTTTTGGGAAAACTGCTGTGGAGAATTTTCAATTTTAACTCGAAATTCTCTGTCAGCTGTTGTATTCCTCAGATAGGTATTTCTAACAAGGTATCGTGTGTGTTGACACCTAATCCGAAACGGATGGGTGAACTGGACAGTCATCTAGAAGATGAACTGATCCGTTGTATTTATGTATATAAATATAAGTTAGCTAATGAATAATATCATCAGTTTTCTCTCCCGCTCATTCTGGAGTTACCCTGGCCTGACATGGTATTAGATCACAGGTCCCAGAAATAGTTGTAACTCCTGCTGTTCTGAGAGCTGCTCATACCTGAGCGCTGCTCTCTTCTGAGCGCTGCTCTGCTCTGACATCCTGAGCGATTCCCTGACTGCACTATAAGCGTTTTTCAAGGCGGTATTGCGCTCTCTGACTGCCAGAGACTGCGCACTGTTTTTATAAACGTTTGTCTGACACTGTCAACGCTGCCCCTCTCTGCGCATGAATACATGAATGTATCGGTTATGCCTGAGTGCCATTGTCCTCGGTCATGAGAAATTTGATTTCCGTGGTCACCTGTTTTGTCAGTCCTACTATTGTGAATTTCTGAGAACACCGTCTGTGGATAGGTCTACGTTCAAACTTTGGAGTCCGGGAATGACCGCAGTCGAAACTTGGACCGATACGCGGTGAAATGTTCCGCCGATAATCCAAAGCTTGTACCACCCCATCGCACCTCTGTATTGTAGCTATTACGAATCTTGATTATCTTTTCCTGGGAAACTAAGCGCTTGAGCTTCGAGCCGAGCGTTCGCCTGAAACTTGGGGGCAATTGGTGCCTTTCCTCCATGAAACTCGCAATTGTGTTAACTTCTATTCCATTGGGATCTCGCAGAGCCGTGAGGGCTTCTAAGATCATGTCATCATAATCGCACCTCGGGGAATGATTTCTAGCACTTGCGGGAGTGCTCTTAGGAGTATAGGTAACAATATCTGTTGAGGAGGGTATTATTGCTTCGGATTTTATGAGCATTGCAGTACCTGGAGCGGATTTAAGACCAGGCGACCAGCGGTAAACACCGGTTGTTTGCGGTGCTGTTTGCCATTAACTCCAAGTTTTTTATATATATCAAAACGTTTTTTTTTACCATGCATTCGTTTGAACACAAAGCTGCAGGGATTGTTGGCTTCGAATTACAGTGATAGATATTTTTTTCAAATGTTTTGTGCTTTATTTTGTGATCTGTGCGTGGCCTTTGAGATTGCGGGAATTGGAATATTAATACAGTGAAGTGAAGTGATATAGTGAAGTGATCCTTGCGCATCTTTTCAATTAAATTATATATTGATATATTGAAGTGATATATTAATAGGATGAAGTGATATATTCCATTGCTCTTTTTTCAAAACATAGTAGTATTGCAGTGACGTGTACAATGAAATGCTGATGTTTTTAGCAAATATTAGAGGGATTTGAAGGCTGTAACGTAAGGATTTTTTTTAGCAGAAGTAATTTTTTACAGAATGAATTCAATCATCTCTATGGTTGGAATAGTTCTCACTGGCAAGGAGAACTATTCTGAATGGTCCCAGATGGTAAAACACACCCTCATCTACAATGAGTTGTGGAAAGGAGTGTGTGTCGGAGAAGAAGACAAAGACCCAGTGCAGCCTACATCAGACAAAGAACTCGCCATTTGGGAAAACAAGAACAGCAAAGCCTATGCATTGATCGCAGCATCTGTAAATGAGGAAGTAAGTCATCATATTTCATCCTATTCCACTGCCTTTGAAGCTTTACAAAAGCTGAAAGAACTCTATGATACACATTCTGCACTTGAAGTTTTTCAGCTCATGATTAAACTCTTCACTCTTGAACTGAAAAATAATGATCCTCTTGCCCTTGCATCTGAAATAAAGTCTATAATGCATGATATTAAATCCACTAAGGTTGAGCTGGATATCTCTCTTATTGCCTTTCTCAAAGCACTCTATCCTACCTACTCTAATTATCTTGAGTCATTACAAGCAAATGGAAATCTTAAAGATATAACCTTTGACTCTCTTGTGAAAAAGTTTGCTGAAAGAGAGAAAGCCTTTGGAAAGAAAACAGTCCCTGAATCTTCTGAAGAGACTGTTTGCCTTGCTCATAAAGAAAAGCATCCTGCTCAAGATTCTACAAGAGGAAGAGATGGACGAAGAGGAAGAGGAAGATACTTCAGAGGCAGGGGGGCAGACATTCTCAAGCAGAAAAGGCAGATCTGCATTGCATTCGCTGCAAACGAAATGGATCACATGATGCTTCTACATGCAAGCTACCATGGGACAAGATTGAGCAGAGAAGAAATCAGCAGAAAGGTAAAACTGATGACACAGACAAAGGTAAAGCACCTGAATCCGCTCACTATATTGAGGCACAATGTAACATTGGAGTAAATGAAGACTTGTTTAATGCTTCACTTACTTCTTCGAAAAATGACTGGTTGCTTGATTCAGGAGAAACCTGTCATATGACTCATAGGAAAGATTTTTTTGAAGATTTCACTGATAATGTTGATGGAGCAGTATACTTTGCAGATCAGTCAAAAATCAAGCCATCAGGGCTTGGCACAATCAGGCTTAAACTGCCTGGTCTTCCAGACTTTCTTCTGGATCATGTTCTATATCTCCCAGAACTCAAGAGAAACTTGCTGTCCCTGGTCCACATCCGTCAGCAAGGTCACTCCATTCATATGTTTGATGGAAAGCTTGAGGTAAGAAAGGCGTCTGACCATTCACTTGTCATGAGGGGTATAGAAGAAGAAAGACTTCTTAAACTGCAAGGAACCTCTGCTCATGCACAACATTTTTCATATATTTCTCATCATGAAGAAGGTACACTTCCATCAAGTTTATTATGGCATGCTAGATTTGGACATTTAAACTATGATAGTCTCCACTTGTTGAAGAAAAATGGTGTTGCTGGTTTGCCTACAATTCCTAGAAAACATAAACAATGTGATGCTTGCATTCTAGGAAAGCATAGCAAACAGTCTTTTCATGATTCACATTCAAGAGCACATAGGAAGCTTGAACTTATTCATTTAGATTTATGTGGTCCAATGCCTGTTCCTTCTACAAATGGAAATAAATATATCATGACATTTATTGATGATTACACCAGAATGTGTTGGGTTTACTTATTGAAGAACAAATCTGATGCTTTTCAAACATTCAAGAATTTTCATAAGTGGATTGAAAATGATGCGCAATCTCATATTGGGTCTATTCGCACTGATAATGGAAAAGAATATACATCAAATGAATTTGAACACTATCTTTGCCAACATGGGATTAAACATCAAACAACTGTGCCTTATAATCCTCAACAGAATGGTGTAGCTGAAAGAATGAACAGAACAATTTTGAATATGGTACGATCCATGCTTTTCTTCAAAAATGTAAAGACAATGTTTTGGGCTGATGCTGTTCTATGTGCTGCATATATAAAGAATAGATGTCCATCTAGTGCTATAAGAAACAAGACTCCTTATGAATTATGGTATGGACATGTTCCTTCGGTAAAACATATCAGGATTTTTGGTTCCACCTGTTATGCTTTAATACCAAAGGTACATAGAAACAAACTTGGTGCTAGAAGTCGTAAGTGTATCTTCCTGGGGTATTCAAACACATCTAAAGCATACCGCCTCTATGATGAAGTAAATAAAAAGTTTGTTTTATCTAGAGATGTCATTTTTCTTGAATCATCCAAATCTGACAGTGTTGTTGAGCAGCAACTTGATCGCTTGGATAAATTCACAAAACCGAAATCATTTCAAGAGTTTGATAATCAGATTCCACATCTTGAAGGGGGGATTCCTATACTAGATCAACATGTGGAATCTTCTTCTGAAGAACAATCTCCCCTGCATGACACTCCAACAACG
Source organism: Pinus tabuliformis (assembly GCA_031772625.1). NCBI lineage: Eukaryota > Viridiplantae > Streptophyta > Pinopsida > Pinales > Pinaceae > Pinus > Pinus tabuliformis. Next base: position 957,881,571 of record CM062808.1, on the reverse strand, counting down.
GATGATGCTTTAAGTGATGTAATTGATAGAATTGGGAGACTCAATCTTGATTCAGACCTAACTCAATCAACAGAGCAGCCTGGACCATCTCAGAAAGGTCCCCCAAAGTGGCTGACAAAGACACTTGAAAGTGTTCATCCTGATGAAATTGGAAAAACAGGAACCAGAAATACAAACCGACAAGATGGAGGTGATGTAGATAACTCTAATTCACCTGTTGATATGGATGTTACTTATGATTGTGAATTGAACTCGTCTACAGATTTTGAACCAACTTCCTTCAAAGAAGCTGCTTCTCATGATGAATGGAAAGAATCGATGCAGAAGGAGTATGATGCCCTCATAAAGAATGGCACTTGGAAGCTGGTTGATCCTCCATTTGGAACAAAACCAATTGGCTGCAAGTGGGTCTACAAGAACAAGTACAAAGCTGATGGCTCACTTGACAAGCACAAAGCTAGGCTTGTGGCAAAAGGTTTTGCACAGAAGGAAGGGGTCGATTATGAGGAAACTTTTGCTCCCACAGCAAAATGGGCCACCATCCGGACGCTCTTTGCACTAGCTGCTCAAAACGGTTGGAAAGTCCATCAAATGGATGTAAAAACTGCATTCTTGAATGGAGATATAAAAGAGAATGTTTTTATGTCCCAGCCTGAAGGATTTACTGTGAAAGGACATGAACACAAAGTATGCAAACTTGTGAAGTCCTTGTATGGCCTCAAACAAGCACCACGATCCTGGTATGAAAAACTAACTGAGCATCTTCTGAAACTCAACTTCAATCATTTTGATCTTGATGATGCAACTTTATTTGTCAAGAAAGTTGGCAAAACAGTTGTATATCTTGTGGTATATGTAGATGATCTTTTAATGACAGGGAACAATGAAAGTTATATTGCATCCATAAAGAAAGAATTAGGAAATTTTTTTGAAATGACTGATTTGGGCTATGTTCATTACTATCTTGGCATTGAAGTAACCCAACATCCAAAGTCCATATTTCTTTCTCAAAAGAAATACATTAGAGATTTGTTAAACAGATTTGGCATGACAGAGTGCAATCCCCTTTCTACTCCAATGGAACAAAACTTGAAGCTCACATCTATTGAAGGAAAGGAATTTGAGGATGCAACAAAGTATAGACAGCTTGTAGGAAGTCTCATCTACCTCACTACTACCAGACCAGACATTTCATTTGCTGTTGGAATCGTCTCCAGGTTTATGCAAAAGCCTTGTGAGGGACATTGGTCTGCTGCAAAAAGAGTTCTAAGGTACTTGAAGGGAACTCAAGACCTTGGAATCAAGTATACACAGGTGGACGACTTCAACTTGATTGGATACTCTGATTCAGACTTCGATGGAGACAAAGAAACTGGGGTATCTACTTCAGGATATGCTATGAGTCTTGGATCGGGAGCTGTCTCCTGGAGATCACGCAAACAATCAGTACCAGCAGATTCCACAACAAAAGCAGAATATGTGGCAGCAGCTGAAGCAACGAAAGAAATTGTGTGGCTCAGGAAAATTCTTGAAGATTTGTAGGTAAAACAAATACAATCAACTCCACTCATGATTGATAACACATCTGCAATAAAGTTGGCCAAGAACCCAAAGTTCCATGATCGTACTAAGCGCATCAATACTAAATATTATCTGATCCGACATCATGTTGAGGCCAAAACAATCCATCTCCGTCATTGTTCCACAAACGAGCAAATTGCAGACATCTTCACGAAAGCGCTTGGAAGAGAAAAGCTTGAAAGATTCAGAACGATGCTTGGACTCACCAACATCCCTTTAGATTAAGGGGGGGAATGTTGACACCTAATCCGAAACGGATGGGTGAACTGGACAGTCATCTAGAAGATGAACTGATCCGTTGTATTTATGTATATAAATATAAGTTAGCTAATGAATAATATCATCAGTTTTCTCTCCCGCTCATTCTGGAGTTACCCTGGCCTAACATTGTGCGTCAAACAGAGATCGTATGCCAAAGTTAGGACCCTGGGAAGTTGATGTACTAACTTACCCCAATAGGGCCCATAGTTTGGTGTTTCATCTCCTAGGGTTAGGTTTTTGGATGTTTAGGGTTTTTCATTGTTTCTCAATAATAAATAGGCCTTCAAGCCTCATTGTAACACAGTTCAGAGGCATGTAGCCGCCACATCTCTTCTTAGAGATAAGCTACCATTGCTCGAGCTAGTTTATTTCCATTCTGTATGTAAGCATATTTCAGTTCTTTGATATTAATGAAATGAAGTTTTATTTCCGCTGCATCTATGTGTGTATAGTTATATCTGTAATTTTTTGTGTTCCTGTTTAAATTTGGATAATTGAGGGCCTACCCTAGGATCAGTCTACCATTTCTTCTCAACACAGGTTTAAACAAGCTGCTAAAGGGTTTCCTTTAGTTACTACATGAATTACTATAGGGTTTCCTGTAGTTACTACATGAATTACTACAATATGTCCTAGTTCTCATCTAAAGGTATTTTCAAGATGTCATAGTTGTCCAAATGGTGGGAAAAGGTAGTAGGAGGTTGGAAAAAGATGTGGAAGACCTTGCCAAACTGAAAAATATTCAAGAACCCATCTTGAATAAGGGGAATAAGGCAGGCTAATGGTCTCAAGAAACATTGTTATTTTTCTATGCAAAAATAGTTTTGGAAAAATGAGTGAAAATGGAATGAAGGTTTCAAAGGAGAGGATATGAATGAAATGGATCTACAAGCCAACAAAGTTCACTTGCAAAGAGGAAAGTTATGTTTTTTTTGCTTGAAATACTGTTAAAAAATCATGAAAAGAACAACTACATTTTTGTGCTTGTCCTTGCAGAACTTACAGCCAAGATTCTTAAGAGAAAGGACTGAGGAATGCACAAGAGAGAGGCCACCAGGGCCATGAATGAGGCACAATGAGGTCACTAAGTTGCTCAGAGGATGAGCAACACTTTTAGTAGGGGGGTATGATGGGCCTCTAAATTAGACATAAATTAAGGCCCATCTAACCATCCTTCAACACATTAAACCTCTCTTTTTGCATTATATAATGTATTTTTAACTTTAATACGTTCATTAGGAAGATTTATGGATAATTACATATTTTTGCATAATATTATTTATTTTTGTGGAATATTGGGAGAATATTGGGTAGATTATGAAGATTTGGAGGAGGAGATCATTTAGGGACTTTTTCCCTACTTAAAGAGGATCAATATTAAATACTAAATCAAGATGATATTATGAAATAATTGCATAGATTCGCGAGCTCAAATGATTGAGAAAATCCAGGAATGTGTCCCTTGTCATTTAATGTAGATTCCTAGTATTGGGAACCAGTTCCACTAATTAAGGGATTTTGGTGGGAAAAGCTTCCTCCTTTCATGGGGAATGCTTCCTAATAATTTTGTATAACTACCAAGTCGAATTTGCCTCTAGGGGTTGATTTTTCTTAGTCTTCTTGTGGAGAGAACTCGTATTTTTGTAGCTCCACCGTCATTTCTTGTAGGGATGTAATTGTATTAATCAAAATAATGAAGATTGGTGCCATGTTCAGCTTCTAAAACTTGGTATCCTCCATAGGAATCCGATTTTACTTGGGCTTGGCCATCCCAAGAGCCTCAAAGCCCTTTTTTATCATTTACTTTTCTTCCTTTCACTTCTTATTCACATGTATCTCTTGTTCTTGTTCTTTTCTATTTTTGCATTTAGTATTGATGATTTCTTGTTGTATGATTGGGTTAAATGGTTGAAGTAAGTTATTTTTTAGGATCACAAGAATCATTTCATTCATGGAAAAGATTTTGAAGGTCATAGTAATCATTTGGTTACTTGGATTAGTTTTCTTATTCCCAAATCTAGATTTCTAGAAGTCCTTTGTGGCAAATAACAATAAATTTCTGTTATTTTTTAGAGCATGATAACGAGCTTCAATCGATTTGATTCCACTTGCATTAGATCACAAAAACATTCTAGTTAATAACAAAAATTACCCCATTTCATTTTCACTTGATTAGGTTAGGCATTTGATAGATTTACTAGCTCACTAGTTCTCAAATTTCTAGATTTTAGACTAGTAATTTTCTACTATTTTTTAGCATGGGTTAACAAAGGTCTTTTTGAGTGATTCCACTTGGAATGGAGACCTAAGACATCCTAGTCAATAAAAAAATTTGTCCCATCCAATTTGGATTTGATTTTCTTTGTCATTCGGTGAATTATAATTTCTTGTAGTAAATATGCAGTTTCTTGTAGTAACTACAGGATCTCTTGTAGCAGCCTTCCAACATGTATATACTTGCCCAGATTCACTCAAGAAGCTTGGTTATTCTCGCTTAGGGTTGAATCAATACCTCTAGGCTCTAAATAAATGATTAGGGAAGAGTAAAGACCACTTAGGACTTGCCTCTTTACCCATGCAAAACATTTCAGCGATTTGGGCTAATGGACATATTTATGAAATGGATAATACAATGATGATTTACGCATCCAATGAACTCTTTTAATGGACCTAAACTCTTTTAAATGTAATGATTGAAATTTAGTTCATTTACTTTATGCAATTAGAATAGGTTTCTTTCCTTGTATTTTCTTTCTTGCAATAGGTTAAGGTTTCCATTTCGAGCATTTCATTTTCTACAATTAGTTTAGGATCTGATTTTATTACATTCATTCCATTACATCATGACATCAAAGGAATGATACATTGTTGCTACACATGTAGCGCTGATACCTCGTAAGTTTGTACGAACCCCAGGTTGATAATTAAAGTTGGTAGCCTTGGGAGTTGCAACATTCTTGTTGCAATACTGAGGCTCATCAATTAACATGAGTGGAACAAGTTGCAACAACAACTTCATGCACTAAATCAGTAAGACCATCCCCTGCAACATTTCTATCCTTTTTGTTTCCTTTTGGCTTAGTCACTCTTGATTGTGGGTCACCTAAGAGAGAAGTTACTTCACTAGCTATAATAGGAGGATAATAAGTTCTTAGGTGATGTCTAATGTTGATAGTTTATAAGTCCAACACCTTATTGATATCATCCTAATAGGTTATTTATTTATTATTAGTACATTCTAGTTGCAAATATTCTCTTATACCTTCTACCAAGATTTTCCTAAGCTCATCTAGAGAGAATTTGATCTCACATCTAGCTAACAAAAATTAAAATCTATGGATGAAATAGGTCATAACTTCCCACTTTCCTTGCTTTAATTATATAAGACTAACCACCTCAAATACATCAATTGGTTTAAGAGCATACATTCCCAAAAACTTATCACATATTTTTTCAAAAGTCTCTACAGAGTTCTTGGGAACGTTGTCAAACCATTCAAAGGCTAACCTAGTAAGAGTGTGTGGAAATAATTTGGCCATAACTTTTAGTCATGTCCTCAAATATTTACAAATTCTGATGAACTTGGGAAAGTGTGCTAGAGAGAGATAATCATAGTGCGCTAGAGATGCCTAAGCACAGGTGTGCTACAAGAGATGCAAGAAGATATGTGCCCTTAGGCATAAAACATTTTATGAGGGAGAAAAAGAATATCATAAGATGATGGAATACAAATGTGAGTTGTGGTGTACTTATACACAATAAGGGATCTTCCTAGGGGTTAATGAGCCTACATGGATAAATCTTACTAGGTTGGACTTATCCTCCCACTTCTATTAGAACAAATGATAATACATGATTGAATGATGGTCTTAGCCATGATGACAAATACATTAATGATACATATAAGTGTGTTGAGGTGAGAATATTACACTCATAAGTCTAATAGAATTCCACATCTCTAAATACTGATTTCATTTAGTTGCAATCCCTCCTGGTTTCCTTACTGCGCTTAAAACAACAAACTCCCACCCAGACAACAATTGAAGCAAAATTATCCTAACTAATCTTTTTCATATTTCTTAAAATACAAATTATAACCATTGCAAAATTGAAAAGGAATGAACTCTGTATTTGACAATCCTTCCTCACCCTTATGGTATTTAGGCCTTACTAACCTTGGGTTGTGCATGTTGAGGGGAATGTGAGTTTCTTGTTGAAATTACTACTAATGTGTAACACCTCCCATTTCACACTAAAAAAAAATCCTAATTGAAGATTATTCTTAATTTAGTCTTATGGAACTCTATTATCAATGTGATTTTTTCTTCCTTTATAGTGCATTCAAGATTATTGGACTTCCTAACATTGGTATCAAACCATAATTGTAGTCTTGAAAGGTTCATAAAATTTGAAGTCGCCAAAATTTACATTTTTAACTAGACTTGACTCATTTTTAAAGTCTAATACTTAGCTTTTAAGTTAATCTATGTTCTTTGTATTTTTAATTTATATAATATGTGTGACATATGTAACTCTTATATGTAGGTTTATAACTTATCATTTTATTCTACTAAATTAGATTGTTCATTTATAATATGTTATAGTATACTTACTTTTACATTTGTCGTAATGCCAATGATGGTCTCTAATCAAGTTTATCATCCTAATTGCACCTCCAAACCATAGTCTTGATATATTGCCTTTTTTTTAATTAATCCTTTGTGTTACTTATCATGGTCAATTTATCACCTTTGTTGGTTCTTAATTGAGTTTACTATGTTAAAATATTTTTCCTTTCAATTGATGTCCCAACAACTATTATGTCACCAATAATTAAATACCTCCTGTGAAATGATATTCCAACTATATGATATGAATGGAAGTAAGTGCTAAGTTTACGTGGAGCACTCACATTCCTCCATGTGTGCTAGATACATGTGAGATTCACGTGATGACATAGTTTGTGGTGTTTATGAGGCGTTTTTACATGAACGATTTTGATTTCTCCTCAGGAAATCAATGATCCACAAAATTAGGGTTTTCATTAGATTTTCTTGGTCGTGTCCTTTTGGATTTTGTTTAGACATATGATAATAATTTCGACTCAAATTTATTCACTATGCAATTCTATGAAATTCATTGATACAATAGTCTAACATTAATTTACTACACCCCACATTATTTTAAATTCTTATATATCCAATGCTAAAAACTAAGGAGCTACTATATATATCAAATGGTAAACTTCCACAATAGGGAATTGATCCTCTGCATGGTGTGTCAAAACTGGGAATTATAGAGATAAGCGCGTGTCAAAATATTCTTACTGGGATATCTTCCTCATATAATTATGTCAAACGTTATCCAAATGGGTGTCAAAAGAAAAAATGGAGTTATATATATATTTCCTGCTTCCTATTCCTGAGACCTAGATAACTACTAGTATACAAAGTCACTATTACCTCCTAAAAATTCAAAGGAGTATTTTGAGTTTCTTATATCCTACTAATTCAATATCTAGTAAGAGTCTTTATTTGGGAATTAGTTATAAGTTCTAAGGTTATAGAGTGAGTCTCTGATTATAGGTACCAATTATAATGATTTATACACTCTTTGTCTTATTGACATATAATGTATAATATATCTGGAGTTGTTGATATAATTAGAAATCCTAGATAAACACATAATGAAACATGAAGCTTCATGATATGGAAATATAGAGGAGTTGGTTCTAGCTCTAATTCATATCCGGTTACCTACATTACTTGTACGTGTATTTAGGTGAAAATGAATTGAATTAGTTTATGTTTAAGGACAAGGATTCCAAGGTGAGGTTAGCAAAGACAAAAGGCACTCATCGTAGTGGTTAGAAGGGGTTAAAAGAATTGATAATGTAACAACCCTGGTTGATTTTACGTGTAAAAAATAAATAAGACCAAGGTCATGGGACACGTATTCCAAGCTGAATGTTCAGAAAAACATCCTAGTACGCGTTCATTTGGTTTATTATGGCTAAAGGAAATTGGCAAAGGCTTTGCATGAATACATGAAGTCTTCTTAACCTAGGTTTTCTCTGACGTTATATGGATATATGTTATATTCCTAAACATGTATTTGATAGGTATAACAACTTGTTTTCAATTATGTATGTATTTGTTAAGGGAATGGAGTCCCTTGAGAGATGATATATGTACGAGTTCAGATACAGGTCAATGTGATGGGTACAACAAGGTAAGGTAATTGGTATATTGTTATTTTTATTTATACACTGACAATTATGTGTTTATGGTAGTATGATGCAGGGATTGCATGGAAAAAGAGACTGCCATGAAATATTGAAGAAGGCTTGGGTTGAGATTTCCTTTGGAAGAATTAGTAACCCATGGGGAATTGAATCATGGCGTTTGTTTCTAGTTATGTTTTTTCGACCTTTTGTGATTTTTTTGTGTCTGATCTGGAGTTTCATTTATGTCTTGTGCAAGGCCTTGCCACTTTGTTTGTGGTGTTGTATTATTATTGGTTTTCTTGATTTTCTTCTTGTTTGTTTCTAGTTCTTGCCTTTTGTGTTTTGAGGGTCTTGGGGATTGGTTGGAAAGATGAAATTTAATGGAGCTCGAGAGAGATGAATGAAACTCAATAGGTAATGTAAGACTTGGATGAAGCTTGATGCATGAGTAAAGGGTAGTTGAAGGTAAGAATATGATAACTTGTTGGATTGGTTGAGTCCACTGGGGTAAATGGATGGTGGTAGGACAGTTATGAGGAAGGTAACCAAGAAAGGTAAATTAAATGGATTTGAGGTGTCAGATGCCTTGCCTATGTTGGGGATTGTTGTCCTCAATATTGTGTATGTGTTGCACAGATAAAGGAATTCTCTTAACCTTGACCTTATGATATCTGGTAATTATGTTGTGATCATGATTATGTTGATGTCTCTATATGCATACATGTATGTATGTATGTCATTGTCTGATAGGGTCGTTACAGATCATGCTTGTGGAGGAATGATTGCTTATGCAAGTGAATGCCATGAAGAGGTTCTTGGTCTTACGAGGAATCAATTGGGAAGAGTAGCCTTAAAAAATCGATGAGGTCAGTATCATGTGGATATGAATTGGTATTATGTGATTATGTTATGCCTATGTTATGGCAGGTAATGCTGAGGGGTACATCAACATAATGAAAGTAGTATGATCTGCAACATGCTGGGGAAAGCATGGATGGTGGAAAGACACTAGAAGCAAGGATGTTTGGTAGGGACAATGTAGTTTCTGGATGTGCAGTACTACTATTGTGTATATGTTGCACATATTATACATGTTATACTTGCGATATTGTATACATTAGGTGTTGTGTATATATGGTGTTGTGTACATGTCGTTTATGCAGTGCTATGTATAGATCATGTTGCACGCATGTTGGATATGCGGTGTTGTGTACATATGGTGCTTTGTGCATGTTGCATATATGGTGTTGTGTACAAATGGCGTTGCATGCATATTGTATATGTGGTGTTGTGTGCATGACTATACATGTGGTTATGTGTGCATGTGGTGGTGTGTACATGTTGTACATGGGGTGTTGTGTGCAGGTGGTGCTTTTTTATGCATACGATGCTATGTACATTTGGTGTTGTGTAGACGTTGTGCATGTGGTGATGTGTATAATTGGTGTTGTGTACACGTTGTGTAGGTTGTGTTGTGTACATGTAGTGTTGTGTACACATTTTGCAGGTGGAACTATGTACATGTGTTACTGTATACAAGTTGTACACGTTATGTTGTGCATGTGTGGTATGGTGTTATTGTGTTACGAGGATTGTGTAGCCGATGTATCATGACATGTGTATTCGTTGAGTTGTACTCTGTGTATGTATATGTATTTTGTTGTACGTCAGGTGTAGGTGTATGTATTGTGTTGTGTTTTACACCGGGTGTAAGTGTATGTGTTGTGATTTATAATGTGTGTATGTGTACGTGATTGAAGAGGAGAGAAGGAACTAGGTGCTTTCTAGGTGTGGCAACTAATCCAGCGTGTGTATGGAAATGACAAAGGACAAAGGTAGAAACAAAGGACCAATTAAAGGATAGGTATCAATATTTTGTTTCAGTTTTATTATGCATGTGATATATGATTATGATTTATGATGGTTACATGTGATCTATGATTTTGGTTTATGATGATTGCATGCGATTCATGATTTTGATCTATGATGGTTGTGTTTTGAGCTAACCAGATGTGATATGTTTATACATGATGATTTGGTCAAGAGTTGGTTTGGCTTGTTGTGACAAGAAGTGAACATAAGTGAAAGTGTACCTTATTGACGGGCCACCAATGAGGTATGATTTGGATTTATTTCAATTTGTTTTGAATCTATTGGAAATTATGTGCTTGGTACAAGAAAACATGGAAATGCCGAAACTGGGTGTTTGAAACCGACTACAATAATTAGTAGTGTCAGTGAAAGGAATTGGAACATGAATCAGAATGATGGTAAAGCACTTCAGGAGTATGGCCATTGTAGAACACTAGTACCCAATATTGTCCATTGATTTCCAATGAGCATGTTATAACTGATATGATGGTTTTGAGGCAGTGATATGCCTTGGTTTTAGAACTTTTTATGTGAGGAAACCTTGCCAAGGGAGGGGTCACCCGAGGGATTGTGATGTAGGGTTGCCCCGCTTACACCCACAGTATGCATGTAAACTGCATAAGCACATTTGTCCCAGGAATGTCAACTCTCTAAAGAGTCAAATCTTCATTTTGAATATGGTTAAGGCCCCTTTCTTAATCTCTGAAGAATAATTTATAGACTAACCAAGTCTAACCCTTAATCCATCCTTTCCTTTCTATCGAGACTCATTCACCCTCATAAACCTTAGTTTAAACCTTAAGCCGCATATAATCAAACTCCACACTTTGCTTTGTTATATCGGACTTAACCACAAAACCCTCTCTCAACGCTTTATTTCTATTATAATTCTTTTATAATAGAAATACACATAAACATTCATAAAATTACCTTTTCGCCTTTTTCCTCGGTCTTTGCCGGAATTCAAAAAGAATGAACCCGCATTCATAAATCATTAGGTCCGCACATCAAAGACTTCTCCTTCTCGTTTCGCTCTCCATTCTCTGATCTCCAATTAGATCAGGACCGTTGATCTGCGCTCAATCCAATGGTTGTCGCTTAGCGTGATCAATCAAACTTGCGTGACAATCCTCCACCGTTGATCTGCACTCAATGGATTTGACGGTTCACAATGATTTCGGGTAGACAACAAGCACGAGGAATACCCGCTTGAAAAGCGGTTTTGTCTCTCTCCTCCGCTGCTACGTGTCGCTCGGTTAGTGGAATCGGGTGACCACTCCTTTTTACCACTTATGGTTTCTACCTCGCCTGAAATACCACTTCCACTTATAAACCCACCTTTCTTCTTGGTTAATGTCTAGACTTGTTCGCGCCCGATGACCATAGATATTCAACCATCGATGGTTGCGACGGCTCCTCCACATTCCTCTTCCACCGGCTGATAAGTTAATCTCCGTTGTTCATTTCTTGATTCCCTTCCGCGAGATTTAATCTTGGCTGCTTATCATCTCACAAACTCGTCTGTTGATCTCCGAGATCCAACGGTTCCTGTGCATCGACGATTAGCCTCTTCGTTCGTCCCTTTGCTTTGAATTTAATTCATTTTTTCAGTGTTTTTCCTGTGGTTTTGGGTTTTTCTTCAGGGTTTCGCTCTTCCGCTTCTCAACTCTCTCTGAGCTTAATTCTGCGAATTCTCACTTCGCTACCTCTCCAGAGCTTCACTCTGATCCTTCAACTAGATTCAAAGACCCACTATGATTCCTCTGAATCATTCTTCTCCTCTGTGTAGTTCTACAGAACTCTGCCTGCAACCTCTGTTACAGAATATACAACTTTCACGTAATTCAATCATTCAATATTCATTTCACACATCTATACAGTTATGGAATAAACCTTTGTATATATAAATATGAACAACTAATTACATATCGAGACTCTCTGTCTCTCAGGCCTGATCTTCAATATCAGTGGCCTCCTTATTTTACAGTCTGCTTGTAGGCTTATATTTATACTAGAAAGGTTCTGTTGAACTAATTCTGGTTCAGATCCTTAATCTACTGAACTGACTCCTAAATGTCCTCTAAGTCCACTTTTAACTCCAGTTAATCCCTAAGAATCCTCTCTAGTTCCTCGAATCATGAAACTACCTTAAGAGTTATAATTGACTTCTAACTCTCTTGTCATTATTAACCACTCATGTTCTCCTTCATTCGAGAGCATTTACAAAATATCTCACATTATCTAATTAATTCCTATCCTACTCACTCAAAAGCCTAAATATTAAAATAATTCAACACTTAGGAATCCAACTTCCTTAAAACACATGACCCCCCTATGTCTACTAAAATAAAATGATTTTCTCCTGGGTTGAATGCTCCTGCATCAGATTGTGTAACAGAGAAAGGGATGTCCGCAGAACTTGGGAGGTGTGTGATTGCATGGAAACGGGTGATCAGATTTCCCGAGGGATTGTTTAGTAGAGAAGGGAAGGATGATGATGGACTTATTTTGGTCATTAGCATTGCTAGATGGAATCAAATGCACATTGGGAGTGTGCCCTAGAACAATGAGACAATGACTGTTCACTGAGAGGAAAACTAACGTAGGATTGTGGCGCTGGACATTAGATGTAGATTTGACTTTGGTAGTGGATTTTGGACTTCCTAGGAAGGAGGTGAATCCTAGTACTACTTTTGAGGGTGGAGGTGTGAGCCTCATGATTCCCTTGTTGCTGATACATGCATCGTATCATTTATTTTATGGTTGAGAAAATGCGCACACGTGTATATGTGTATATTTTGTAAATACTGTATTGAGTTGTGTTTATAAAGCTCCATAGACAATATGTTTATTTGATGGCTAAAGAAAATGTGCATGAGAGTATATGTGGTTGTTATTGTAAATACCATAATGAGCTGTGTTATAAAGCTCCAATAAACGGTATTTTTGTCATGTTTTCAGCAGTGGTCATGGTAAATACTGCGACAAGCTATGTTATAAATACTGCTGGTCTATAGGTGTCAATGAATACTAAGGGCGGTGTTCCCCCAATGGGAGGGTTTTGTAACAACCCTAGTTGATTTTTTTGTGTAAAAATAAATAGGACCAAGGTAATGGGACATGTATTCAAAGTTGAATGTTGGAAAAAACATCCTAGTGGGGGTTTATTTGGTTTATTATGGTTAAAGGAAATTGGCAAAGGCATTTAAAAATGAAAAGTGACATTTATTGGTATTTATTTATGAAAATAATGGAAAATAGAAGAAAAGGAAGGTGAAAGGTCACATGTTGCATGTGAGGAGGAAATTGAAGGAAAAATAAGGAAAATGAAGAAAACCGAGACCTCAATGATAAAAAGGATTCTGAGGATCAATTCATGGCTTTTGTCAGTACAACCTTTTGTCAGTTTAGTTTTGGATCTCTCTCTCTATTCTCTCTATTCTCTCATACTCTTGTACACTTAGAGAATTCTTTGAGCACTCTAGCATTGGAGGAAGGAAGGAAAAGGAAGGACGGGAAAACAAAGGGAAGCAAAGCTCAAGCAAAGAAGAGTTGGATCATGCAACTACAATGATATTACTTGCAAGTATCGAGTTGCCTGTATGATTTCCTTGCTAGTTTTGGCATGCATGGTACATGTATGCTTGTTCTTGGTTCTCTTGTTGTCATTGGCATGGATTTTTCCAAGTGTGACAATGGTTTTTAGCCTTGCCTTTCCATTTCCAGATAACCATGGTGTGATGGGGTTTCTCTTACTTGGTTGAACTAGATTACCAGATGGTTTTGAAATTGAGTGGGGTGGTCTTAGGAAAAATCACAAGGCCTAGGAATCCCTGGACTGGTAAAGGTGGGATTGCGATAAAGCCTGGTTGTGTGTACCCTCGTTGGGCCTAGGAATCCTTGACCGATAAATGGAGGGATATACGGTAAATCCTAGAGGGTGGAGACAAACAAATTCCTCATGGTTTAGGTGGAGAGATTCAGAGGCATCCATGCTTGTATAGGCCTAGTGATCCCTAGACCGGTATATGGTGGGATTGTGGTAAATAACAGTAGTGTATGTTTCTTATTTGGGCCTAAGAATGCCTTGGTAGGGTTGCAGTAAAGACTGGTTGTATAAATGAGGTTTTTAGGCCTAAGAATCCTTGATCAATATTGGTAGGATATACGGTAAAGCTTGAGGAATGCCTGGTCGATTTTGTTGTGAATCCCACATTCATGCTTAGAATATGGCACGAATGTGATTGGCTGAAAGAAATATTTGGTTCATCCCAATCTATGGTTGGGTGGTACATGGAAGTCCCTGACTTGGTTGACCTTTGCATATGTTAATAAGAGCTCTTTTCCTCTTGTGTTCAATGTGTAAATGTACTTGTTAATATGTGGTTTTAATGGTTGTTCCATCATTTTTATTATGATCGGTATATGCTGGTTATAAGCATGGTTTATGAGAAACTTTCATTATGGCTCTCATCATGTTTTGATTAGTAAATGAATTGTTAATGAATGTATGACCTAATAGATGATAATACAACTATTGTGAGAGGGCATCAAACCTTCTTGACGAATCTCAGATAAGTATGAGGTCCCTATGTTTAGATGTGTTTATATGACTTGTAGATTACATATTTATGATGTGTTTGACGAAATTCCTGTCATGGTTGGTAGGGGTCAGGTCAAGTCCTTGTTCAAGTGTTTGAATTAGTAGCCTTATTTCATTGTTATTTATCAATTCTGGAAGTTTCTTGAAGTTTTGGGTAGAGGCTTGAGTCCTAGACTTGAAAAAGTGGCTCATAATTTAGGGTCACTGACACAAAACTGCTTGAAAAAGGATGCAAACACATGGATTCCTTGCTGTGGGAGTGATTGGAGGGTCTTAGTCACATGGAAGGCTTGTCATGGGAGAGACTGGGGGTCTAGTTTAGTTAAAAGGCAAGTTAACTCAGGGGTTGGGCACCTGGAATGGTTGGTTAGCCCTTGGGGGTCCTATATCTCTTGAGGAAGGTCAACTTGGTTTTGGTTGTCGACTCCACTTCCTTAATTGTACTTGGGGATTTGAATCATATCATAATAAATCTTCATCACACACTTATCCCAATGGACCGGTTAACTTGGGTAAGCGAGGAGGGCATTACAGATAATTTTTTTTGTAGGTATACTAAATATGTGATATTTTTTTAATAAAATTTATACTAGAAGGAAATCGTTGTTATCTAATTTCTCCCTATCTACTAATTGATGGGAACTAAAATATAGAATACATCCAAATAATTAAAAAAAAGAGATGCTGCAGCAAAAGAGATGGGTTGATTTTGTTGTGTGGATGGAGTCTGAGGTATGTAATCTTAGCTAGATTTCCAATATATCTTTGGACCATATTTTCATTTTATTTTTTAGCACTATTAGATATTATATCCTACCTCATTTTATGGTTAACATTGTACAACAAAAATATGCATTGTGCATGGAATTAGTACTAACATGTATTATTGATTTTTTTATTTTTTTTCCCAGACTGCTATAGGTAATAACTACCAAGATGATGATCTAGACTATGCTGAGCATACATCAAGATATGATGATGATGAGGATGGTGATAATGTTGGTGATGATGACATAGATGAGACTGGTCAGGATGGTTAGGATGGTGATCATGGCAATGCTCATGAGGATGATCTTGGTGGTACTAGCTAGGCATGAACATGCATTGTTTTTGATGAAGTATTATTGTGTAGAATGAAATTCCTATTATGGATGTTGTGAATTCCATCTTTGGCTGTTTGTTGTGGATTTATCTTATAAGAATGGTAATCATGAAATATTTTTATCTGGTAATCAAATTTGAATTTTAGTTGATTTGATTAAAAATGATAATCATATTATTAGTATTATGTTTCTATTTTATGTATATGTGTTGAAAACTGTCAATGAATCATTATGTACAATGATATTGGTAGCTACTCTACCTACATAACTTTTCACAACAATGTCTCCTACTATACCACCTAGTCTGTTTGCTTTGAGTTTCCATGATTCAACTGTTAATTACTAGAGTTATATAATATGGCTATATGCCCTGTGGATCTCTAGGTGTATGCGAATTAATTTTATTTGATCATCAGCAAGGGAAACTCCATGTTGAAATCAAGATGTAGTACTAAGTCAAGAGGCATATCAATCTCATGCATTATCTTAGATCTTCCTTACTATAGTGTGAGTCCATATTAGAGTGGGAAGAGTAAATTACAATATGTTCCTTTGATTTGATCTCTTTTCAAATGCTTTGTCTCTCAACTTTTCAATTTTCTTGAGACTTATGCTCATCATATCTCAATTTACACTTATGCTATATCCTTTGTATAATTCTTTAAACTTATAACTCAGGCTACAACATAATCATCCATAATCCTCCATGCTTATGGGTTGTGTGTTGTTGGGGTGTTGAGAGAGAGAGAGAGAGAGAGAGAGATAATCTAAAGTGTCTTGTTCTATATTGAGAGATCTAGTGATTAAACATTGGGTGAATAAAATTGAACAAATGATCATCGTGATCACCATTGAGCTAAGAACATAAGGCTCCTCAAGGTGGCTTCCTCATACATCGAAGAGAAACATCCGGTAATATGACTACGAGTCTAGTATTTCCTCAAGTGAAAGTGTAAATTTGGATCCTCCTACTCCTACCCCACCTTTGGTCCATACTCCTCACTTAGTGTTTACACCTTTGCAATCAATCAATTCTCTACTAGTTACCCTGGTGATAGTGTAAACACCCATTGCACAACTTAAGTAAAAAAATAAGACGGGGAAAAACTGGTAATGTCAAGGGAACTAATGTTCCTAACTGAGCTTCCATATTTAATGATGAGATATGTTGGATTTACATGCTATCTCAGGATAATCACTAGTGATACCATATATGTTAGATAAGGAAGAGATTACTACGAGATGTGTTATACATCCTTGCTTTTCCTTGTACTAATATGAGTCATATAAGCCTTGCTTTTCCTTGTACTAATATGAGTCATATAAGCTTTAAGAACTAAGCTAATATCCATAATAACTCTACTTGTTTAAGTTGTTGAGTATTCATTATCGAGAAAGATTAAATTAGCTCATACTATGTTACATTACTCTACATTATAGTTATAATGCATATATAGAGAAGTACTATCTCCATTTATTCATATTAGATAAGACTAACCATAGGGTAAGTAAGGAACAATGAAACCATTGTATTCTAGTGATTGTGTATACCTTGGATCCAATAATTATGGATTTACTGTGTCATAGATTTCATAATTGACATGAGGTTGTGTAAAAGGGATTTCTTGACATGAGGTTGTGTAAAAGGGATTTCTTGCAATTAGAGAAAAAATTATTTTAAAAGGTTAATATTGAATTTCCTCGTCATAATGTGTAAGCGAATTAAAATCCTTTAAAATTTAATAGAGATACAGGTGTGACTAGGCACCTAAAATGACATGACAAATTTTTATTATTTAATTTGGGTATAGGTGATTTTTTTTAATAATATGATTTACCTACCTTATGTGTGAATGGTGCCCAAGTGACCTAAAACTATATTAAATATTAAAAATAAAATTAATATCTTAATCTATATAAATTAGAATATTGAGAATATTTTTAATGAATGGTAAATCATGGGTTGAGTGTGGTTTTAATGAAGCATAAATCATGGGTTAAACATTAATTAGAAAAGGAAATTAAAATTTTCAACCCATATAATATTAATAACATGTGTTTCTATGCACCAATATTTAGAAACAAAATGCCAAAAATTAGTAATATTTTTTATTTTTTAAATATTACATTTTTTAACATTTAAGAAAAAATTTCTATGCACAAATATTTAGAAACAAGATACCAAAGTTAGTAATATTTTTAAATATTACTTTAAAACTCCCATTTCAAATTTATTTTGATATTTTTTTCTTTTTATGTTTTAGAAATTTGTGTTTCTTAAATATTTTTTGTTTTGTTTTTAAATGTGAATAAATATATTTTTTTAATATTCGTGACTTTTTCATTTTAAGAAATATATATTTTCAAAATAATTTCATCATTTCCCGCTTTTTGTATTTTTTGGGAAGAAAAATACAAGTGAGGGGCAACCTCATTTCATTGACAAGATAGTTTGTTTGCACCTCAACAACAGTGCCACAACCAAAGATCTGCCACAACAGAAGATCACAATCACCACAGCCGATGGTAAAGCCTTCCTCGACCACATTTTCTTTGTGCTTTAATGGGTTTTTCTTTTTCATATCCATGAATAATTTGTTGAAGAGAAGTTGGGTGACATTAGAAATTTTGAAAATGCAGTAATAAAAAGTTTTCAGTTGATTTTTTTCCATTTTTGTGAAAAATTTGGGTGACATTAGATTATTTTGAAAATGCAATAATAAAAAATTTAAGGCACACTTTTCTTTTCACTCATGATCAGGAATCTCTCTTGGAGTTTAAGAAGCTTGTCACCAAGGATCCTCATAATTCCATGACCTATTGGAGTGTTGAAGTCCCTTTGTGCAGCTCAACTGGTATTACCTTGAGCCATTGCCATCCATAGAGAGTGGTCACTCTCGACCTCAGTTCTAGGGGTATGGAAGGCTCTATTTCTCACCCCCTCATCAATTTTCCATATCTCCACTCACTTGATATTTCTAGCAATGCGTTCCACCCTCATATCCCAGTTCAATTGGGACCTCTCTTTCATTCGAAGAAGCTCAGTTTGTTTGAAAATCAATTAAAAGGAGAGATACCATATCAACTAAGTAGTTGCATAATTCTGGCATTCTTAGAGCTCTCGTTCAACATTTTGAATGGAAATATCCCCATGGAGCATCAAAATTCCATCTATAATTTTTTTATTATTTATATAGATCACTAGAATAAAAAAAAAACAACTTCAATCTACTAAGTGATGTGGCTCATCTATCTTTTTCTAAATGCCAATTTTTCTCTCTATATATGATAAGAGTCATAGCAGGTGTTTTTTATTATTACATTTTATATGGTTGGCCAATTAAAAAAAAACAACATTGTTACACTATTTTAGATCACATGGGTCTTTATCTATTGAATGGTGCATTAGAGAAATTTGGATGTTGAATTTAGTGGTAAATATATATTCCATGTTATTAAAATATATCATATTTAAAATAATTAATTTATCACTTCCACCAATTATTAACCCATTTCTTTTAAAAAAAAATCTCTTTATCAATTAAAAAAAATGTTAAACATCACTGCAAATCAAAGTAACAACTTACACTATATTATAAAATGTCTAATATGCCATATAACTTACATTATAATATAACATCGCTCGTGCCAAAATTATTGAGATATGATATGATGATGTTCCACGCATGCGCCAATGAAGTACTACTAATGCCATCATGTTATCTATATCCTTGATTGAAGTGATTAAATATTAGGATAGAAGACCAAAAGACAAATTACAATTGAAATGACTTTGAAAAATTATGAAATTTTTGGTTTTTCCATATTCGCTTCCTCATTATATAAGGTCAGAATGAGACCTGTGTGAAGTTTTGAACTAATTTTTGGACCTATTCGGCTATGTATATGTATGTAACATTTGATTTCTTTTTTAAATAACAAGGTACAATTTTTCTTTCTGGAAATAAAAAAGGTTGACATGCAACCATGTGTACCAATGACTAACAAGAAGATATTATGGTTGGAATGCAACCATGTGCACCAATGACTAACAAGATATTGTTGTTGTAGAAATAATTGACCTGGAACCATAACTTAGAAGGATCCTAGAGATTTTTACATGGATCGTGTAACAACCCTGGTGAAAATTCCATGTAAACATATACAAATACCATGGATGTTGGGACAAATATTCCAAGCTGAATGGTAAGCAGTACATCCCAGTGGGTGTTCATTTGGTTGTTTATGGATAAGGAAATTGGAAAAGGCAATAACTAAGGCATTAAAGAGGCAAAAAGGTATTTTGGCACATTTATTTATGAAAATAATGGAAATTAGGATAAAATGAAGGTGAAAGGTCACAGGTTTCAATGGAAATTGAAGAAAATAGAGACATCATTAATAAAAAGGCGTCTGAAGATCAGTTGGTAGGCTGGCCAGTGTAGGAATTGGTTAGTTTAGCTTTGAAGCTCTTTCATTACTCTCTCTCTCTCTCATACTCTTGGACACTTAGTGTTTTCTTGGAACACTTTGGCATTGGAGCAAGAAAGGCAAATAAGGCAAGAGGAAGCAAAGATCAAGCAGGGAAATGCAGGATACAACAACTACAACAGACTTCATTGTAGGTATCAACTTGCATGTGTATTTTCCTTACTAGATTTGGCATGCATGGGATTGCATGTGTTTCTTTTCTACCATGGCATGGGTTTTTCCAGGTGTGACAATATTTTTAGCCTAGCCTTGCCATTTCCTGATAGCTTTGATGAGATGGGTTCTCTCATGTGGTTTGTGTGGGATGGTCGGATTGGATTTGAAGTTGAGTGGGGTTGATCTCCGAATTGACAAACACATGATGGTAGTGGTCCCTGAATTGGATTGAGGATGCACGAAGCCACTGGCCTAGTAACCCTTGAACCAAAATGTGGGTTGTGGTAAAGCTAGATTGTGTGCCTCGGTGGGCATAGGAATCCTTGGCGGTGAATGGAGGGATATACAGTAAAGCTAAGAGGTGGATTTTATCTCCGTTGGGCCCAGTGATTCCGGGATGGAATGCATGGTGAAGTCTAGAGAGTATGTCCCAGTGTAGGGCCTAGTGATCCCTAGATTGGACTACGGATGCACGGTAAAGCCTGAGAGACTAGGAGGCACTCAAATTCCTCATGGTGTAGGCGGAGAACTCCGGTGGCATCCACATTGATTGGTGTTTTTGATGTGTTCTATGAGTCCCACATTCATGCTTGGAATATGGCATGGGGGTGATTAGATGAAGAGAGACTTGGCTCAGCCAATCTATGGTTAGGTGGAACGTGGTAGTCCCATCATTGGTTGGTTCATTGCATTGATTAATAAGAAATTCATTCCATTGATTTTCATGTGTAAATTTACAAGTGTATATATGGATTTTGATGGTTGATATGTTCATTATATTTATGTTCTTAGTATGCTAGTTATATGTCCATTTTATGGCAACATCTATGTTTGGCTCTCAAAGTGTTTTTACTTGTATTTGAATGGATATTGTATCTATGATCTAATAAGTGATAAGGCAGCATAAGACATGAGGAAACAATAGTTCATGGTGATTCTTAGATAAGTATGAGATCCCTACACTTAATTCTATTGTTTATACCTGTAGGTTACATGTTCACAATATGTTTAATGAAATGCCTATCATGGTTAGTAGGGGTTTGGTTAAGGTCTTAATCAACGATTTAATTTTGCATCATTGTTTCCCTGTACTTTACTTGATTCTGAGCTTTCATTCCATTATGGGTAGTGGCCTGAAAAAAATGGTTCAAATCCCGGAATCGCTAGCACAACACTAATAATTTTGGTCCACAATCGCTGGCAGGCAGGCCTGTGAGAGCGACTTTAGGTTGCTGGTTGCTCCCTTGCCCATAGCATGAGAGCGATTATGGCCTAAGAGACCTAAAACAACAATGGAACCCAGGGACAGGCTGTCTGAGTGGTTGACTTGTCCTCTGAGGGTTCTGTTTATGATGTTGGATGTCTGTATGGTGTGTTTCCATCAGTTCCACTTCCTTAATGTGACTTAGGAGGTCAAATCATATCATGGTGGCCTCTCGTCACACATTTACCCTGGATGGTCAGTTACTTGGGTAGATGTGGGAGGATGATGTTACAGAGTGGTATCAAAGCATGGTTCAACTCTTAGATTGGATGGGTTGAATGTGTTAGTGATGCATGCATGTCAGTTGCATGTGTGTCTCCTACGCTTGCATTTCATGTGCTTATTGCATTTGCTTGAAGCTTGAGTATGGTTGTAATATGGTTATCATGGAGAATTTGATATTGAATTCATGAAATGCATTGTCATAAGTATGTGATTGACTGTTTATCGATTATATGTCGCTTACATGATGATTTTATGGCACCTACTTACATCCTTGTATGTTAGGTTACATTCTTGAATATTTGGATTACATGTATCAGTCTTATAGGTTGATTACAAGATTTGATCGCTTATGCTAAATGTGTTTATGCGTAGGTGTAGTTGATTTGGCATTGCCTATGCATACTGTTGGTTGCATGTGGCAATATGTACAATGGAGTAATGTTTGTTGTCATGCATGAAGTCATGGTTTGTGTACTTGATATGGTCACACATTGATGATTGGGCTCTAGCTAGAATGATGTGTGTATGGTTTGGTACTCATTTGTTATATGTCTATACACAGTTTTTATGCACGTATGGTCTTGGATATAGTTTGAATAGTAGGTCAAACATACCTTGTGAAGTCATTGTATGCAATTTAGGTCATCATGGTGCTATTGGTATGTTATGATGCTAATGTGTTGAATGAGGTAAAGTAGGAGATGCAGATCATCAAAGTGAAGTTGCAGCATTGGACCTCGAGGTGAGAGAATGCCATCATACAGATTTGTATCTTGGGCATGTAGGTATGTAGGTTAAGGATTGTTATATGCATTAGGGTTATATAAATTAGGTTATGTACATGTCTTTTGATGTTATGGTTACATACTTGATAGATGATAGTTGATTAGCATAGTCATATGCACATGAGTCAGATAGTCAAGAATGATAGTAACATGTGGTTGTAAGCATTGCTATTGTTGGTTAGGTTAGATAACTTGATGATTATGTTATATGATATGTTGTTGATGAGTATGTTATAGGTTAACTTGTTGTTTCTATATGACAATTAGCTTGACGATTAGGTTTTATGTTGTTGATGAGCATGATATATAGCTTATTGTTGTTATGTGCTATTAACTTGATGATTAGGGTTATTTCATTGAGATCTTGATGTTGTAATTTGGATTGGTCATATGTGTGATGGTTATGTTCATTGAATTGAAGATATTGATGTTATATGTATTGTGTTAACCTGGTTTGACCTATGCAGATGGTTATGGTTGTGATATTCAGGTATGAGCCGACATATTTGTGATATGGTGTCGTACTAATCTAGATTGATTGTACATATGTGATTGTTATGCATGAACGACAAATTATTATGAGCTTATGACGTGAACATGTTGGTTAGTTACTCTTATGGATATCATGATTTATGTTTGAGTTGATATGTTTTGAAGTTGTATTTTTCAAAAGATTTCATGATTTTTTCTTTTGCTTCCGAACACACTATCTCTCGTGTTGCTTCAGAAGAATGACGCAGGACAAGAATAACCCATCTCCTTTTTCAGTTGGGAATTGAGGGATGTTAAACTAAATTACAATATTCTAGATAAATAGGCATATGCATTGATCAAAGCACTAAAAGATTTTAGAGTGTTTATTTTACATTCTCATGTGATTGTGTATGTACCAGATGCTGCAATAAAGAGTATTTTAGTACAACCAAGACAGTGATGGCAGAAGAGGGACATGGATTGCTAAAATGTTGGAGTATGACATGGAAATCAAACCTACCAAGTTGATTAAAGGACAAGGTCTATCCAGACTAATGACTGAGTCAAATATTGATGTTGTTGGTATAAATTCTATTTTTGAATTATCAGATCTGCTAGATGAAGAATCAATGGTTGAAGCTGAAGATTGTTTTAAACAATGTTTGTGGTATGTTGATGTTGTTTACATTTTGAAAAATTTACAAGTGCCACTAGGAATAGATAAGACATAGGCTAGATTTTTTAGACTGAAATCCGTTAAGTATTGTCTTTTGAATAGTTATCTATATTGGAAAGATCCTCATGGTATTTTGTTGAACTATCTACTAGAATACAAAGCTAAGAAATTGAGTAAAGAGTTTCATGAAGGAGCATGTGGGGGGTATCATTACTAGAAGGCCACAACATATAAAATCTTGAGAGTTGGTTTTTACTAACCTACTTTATTTTCTAATGTTAGAAAAGAAGTAGCAGCTTGTCACAAATGTCAGTTGTTTGAGGGTAAGTCAAAACTAATGTCTTTACCTTTGAAACCTATCTCTATAGAGGCACCTTTCCAACAATGGGGCCTTGAATTTATAGGTGAAATTCATCTGGCATCATCAGCACAACATCGATGGATCTTGAAAGGGACAAATTACTTTACAAAATGGATTGAAGCACTTCCAAGCAGGCAAGCTACTGATCTTGTGGTTATTCAATTCTTAGAAAATATTATTTCTAGGTTTGGTTGCCCAAAGAGGATAATTACTGATAATGCACAGTGTTTCAAGTCTAAGAAGTTAGTAAAATTCTGTGAAGACTACCATATCATACTCAACCATTCCACAACCTATTACCCTCAAGGTAATGGACTTGCAAAATCCTCCAATAAGAGTTTAGTCAGAATTATTAAAAAGTTGTTAGAAGATAACAAAAAGGCTTGGCACACAAAGCTTAAATTTTCCTTATGGGCGGATAGAGTTAGCACTAAAAGGTCAATCAATACTTCTCCTTTCCAGTTGGTATATGGTGTTGACACATTGTTTCCTATTTCAATTGGAATGCATGTTATGAAATATTTGCAAGAGTTGGGAGAAGAACCAAATCAGCTACAAAGAAGGATAAATAAGCTAATTGAAGTGCAGGAAACCAGAGAAAGGGTGTATGAAAAATATTAGGAAATACAAGATCAAATCAAAAAGGTTTTTGACAGAAAAACTAAGGAGGATGACTTCAAATGCCAAGACCTGGTTCTAAATTGGGATGCCTGCATTGAGGATAAAGGTAAAATCGGGAAGTTTGAGAACATTTGGAAAGGGCCCTACACAATTGCAACTTTTCGAGGGAAAAATAGTTTCATCTTAGAAGGTCCACATGGAGAATCTTTCCAAGAGGTCTAGTCAATGGACGTTTCCTGAAGCATTATATTTCTTAAACACGTGATGATTTTCAAGTTTCATTGTACATATCCATATATTTTGAAACGTATCTTGCAAGTGTGGATGAATTTTATAAAGGACTTGAAGCTCGAAATGAAGGTCCTAAGGTTTTGCCGAAATTCATCAAAAAAATAAGAAGTTTTTTAGAAACAGTTGTATTTTCTACTTTCAATTTAAGAGTTTGCAAACTCATCTCTTAAAAATATGAAGTTCTATTTCTCAGTCAATTTTTCTTTTAGCCAAATTTTGTAATGGATGAGGCAACTGGTCTATGGGGGGTTCTTGCTGCCATCATTGATCGACAACATCCCCATGGAGCCAACTGTTATCACAATAAAAATTTCGCATTTTTAAATATTTTTTGGAAAATGTTGACAATTGTAGTGTCATTATTTAAAATTGTAATAAACAAGGAAAATTTCTTGATAGCAGGGTTGTCAAATTTTTTTGGAAATCCGAGTAAATAAGCAGAGAAGTTTTTAGTCATCTTCTAAGCAGCAGAAGTAATCAAAGCCTACATTGAAACCTCTCCATTGGAAAATTCTCTAACAAACTTTCCAACGGTATGTGGAAGTCCAAAAATGGACTCCTGGATCAAAATATATAGTCTGCTAAAGTTTCAAGGATTGAAGCCTTATGAAGGAAGGCCATATCGACGATTTCATATCGGAGGTCCAAAGCATATCAACGATCAACATATTGGAGGTCCAAAACATATCGACGATCGGCACCTAAGGGGTCTAGAGCATATTGGCGATCAACACATGGGCGAATCAGAGAATCAAAACTTCTTAAGGTGACAAGCTTTAAAAAGTTGTGATATGCAAATGTGCCGATAGTGTTAAAACCGTTGGGGAACACTGATAAAGGTTAACAAAGGATTTCATCGCAGAACCAAAGGTGGATGGGCCCTTTTGTCTCTCCTCTAGCGGGACACATGGTGGCATATGATTGGTCCTGATAAGCTACAGTGACATCTAGCGTCAGTATGATGTGGCGGTACAAAAGGATATGTGGCAGGAAGTTTTGGTGTTTTGAGGGGGCCTAAGGGGAAAAATCTGGGTGACATATATCACCACTCATGAGGTTCCACACGGAGTGATGACATCATATTAGAGATCACATATCGAAGGTTGAGTCTGTTGACACTTTATAACAGTTGACACTCGAAAAAGTTTCGATAAGGGGGTTCTGATATTGAGGCTGACACATGGTAGAGAGGAGTTTAAAGAACCTCAGGCACTAAGCACTTAACAAAGAAAAAATAGCCCTTGACAGTGAACAAAACGCCCTAGCACCTCAAGGCTAAGAGGTAGGTCACAACCTTTAGTCCTATGGTGAGAAATGTGGGAAGGGTTAAAGCAAAAGGAGCCAGGACAAATTTGGAACTTCTCGTTAAGTTACATTATAAAGGGGATTCGATATGGCATTAAGTAGGGAAAATTTTAAGAACCGCCCTAAATTTATATGTATAATAAATGGGCTAATCCCCATGATACATAGGAAAAATGGGAGGCGATTTTATCAATAATATAATATGTATATATAATTTTTTGGCGAATCTCTCACTAGATTATATTATCTTGTACAGTGATGGAGAATCTTTCACTGAATTATAAAATATTGTAAGATCATGGCAAATCTTTTACTGAATAATAAAACATTGTGAAGTCTTGGCGAATGTTTTGTTAAAGTATGAAACCATATATGATAATAAGAAAACATATTCATTAAATTGTAATATACTAACATACATGTTTGGAAAAAGAAACATAATTTTCTCTTCCTACAAACAATGTTCCAAGTTTCAGTGGCCGTGTTTGTCAAGGTTCTTACAATACACTCTTTCATATCATTCTGTTAGTTTTTATAATATTCCACAACAAAGTTCTTGTAGGTGTTGATATTGACAACGAGTTTTGTCAAGGTAGGAGAGATTAATCTTTTCTCTACAAATTTTGTCAAGCTACCACTTTTTTCAAGTTATCAAATTTCTTTCTTATTCCATAGACTCCAACTGCGAGATAAAAAAAAACACATCAAGTTTGTTTACCCCAACACGCTAACAAGTAGCAAGCCCCAACTATATTATATAAGAAAGTATTAGGTATCCCAAGGGCTTGAAGGGGATCTAATTGAAAGAAGTGACCATTGTGAGAATCCTTCCAATCAATATATGAATATATAAATGTAGATTTATTATTATTTTAATTGGAAATCTTCAATTAAATAATAAAATTTAATTACGTCTCTCCCAATCTAAATTGCTTATTAGCATAATTCACTACCCTCATAGGTCTCGCATTTTTTAACAGCGTTGTAACATGTAGATTAATTTCCTTTTTGGTGAACAATCTCCACCTTTTAGTAAAATATGGTGCAGTGGTTCCAACCCCTACAGATCATTAGGACAAACTAAGAATAGCACAGAAGATGAAAGGTTGTACAAACCAATTTATTTTTCAAACAACTAATCCAACATTAGTACCTAAATTTTTTCATGAAGATATCATATTGAGAATGTTTGAAAAATGGTGAGAAATCTTTTGCGAGGGTGATGTGGAAAGAGTGATAAGGTTTCATTGTTTTGAATTTTTATTGTTAAATCAGAAAAAGTTAAAAACCAATATTAATGGAGATATTGGTATTTTTTACTAAATTTTGTGAAGTGACTAAATGTAGCTTTAACCATTCACCTTAAGATGTTTTTACAATATAATTTCCTAAGTCTATTTAATATCTTCATTATCATAAAAACCAACCTATATCCATCTTAACTCCACATCTACCACTCTTAGGGTGATGAAATCTATTGTTAATATTGGTATTTTTTACTAAATTTTGTGAAGTGACTAAATGTAGCTTTAACCATTCACCTTAAGATGTTTTTACAATATAATTTCCTAAGTCTATTTAATATCTTCATTATCATAAAAACCAACCTATATCCATCTTAACTCCACATCTACCACTCTTAGGGTGATGAAATCTATTTATCCCTCTGAGCACTTGGTAGACCCAGAATTAAGATGGATCTAAGATGATAGAATTTCCCCTTTAAATAGTCTATGCTCACATGAATACCATGGTATTACCATGGGTCAATACCATGGGTTATCATAAACCTGGAGCTTAAAAATTACTATTAGTAATTTATAAAAATTAATAAAATTAATAATTGATTTTTATTTTATTTTTTATTTTAACCAAGCTAAAATGTTTAACATACATTAAATCACAACATCCATTTTTACTCTTGATCCACCAAGCCCTGAGAGGGATCAAATATTTTTTCACTCTATGCTAGTTTGCATATCACGATATTTGATACCTCTCGGGGCTTAGTAGATCCAGAGTAAAGATGGATCTATGCTGGTTTAATTCCCCCATTTAAATAGGCTACATTCCACGTGAATACCATGTGCCATTTTTATTTTTATTAATACTAATATTAGGGTTAATAATGTTTTTTTGCATGGTATTAATAATAATCTAGCCCATGGTATTTGGGCCATAGTATTTTGCCCATAGGTTTCACCTAAATATAACGCATTTTTTGAGTGTTCGTAAATATAAGGTGACTTATGGAGTAAATATAAAAAAATGTTTTGTTTGTTTACCATACCTCTCATTTATTTATATTTTTATTAATTTACCATACCTCTTTTACAAATATGGTATTTGGCCCATAGGATTCACTTAAATAAAACCTCTTTTTTGAGCCTTCATAAATAGAAAGAGGGTTATAGACTAAATATAAAAAGGGGTTTTATTTATTTACCATACGTCTAGTTTATTTATATTTTTATTTATTTACCATACCTTTTGAGTAAGTATAAAAAGAGGTTTTACTTATTTACCATACCTCCACTTTATTTATATTTTTATTTATTTACACCCTTGCATGTATATAAGGTGACTTATGGACTAAATATAAAAAATGTTTTACTTATTTACCATACCTCTTTTATAAATATGGTATTTGGCCCATAGGATTCACTTGGCATATGGAAAGTTGTAACTCCTAATTTCAAGGGCTAAATTTACTTTTTTTACCCTCTCCCTTAAAATAAGGTGGGCTCCTAATTTCAAGGGTTACATTTACCTTTTTTACCCTCTCCCTTAAAATAAGGTGGCCTATTTGAGGCGATTTGTAAAAATGTACTATGATACAAAATATTTGCCCAGTAGAAATTTAAAACCCCTTAATTTTGCCAAAGGGCGAACATTTGCCCCTAAAATTTTCCATGGCATTAAGTCGATAGTCACTGGCCCG
This sequence comes from Pinus tabuliformis, assembly GCA_031772625.1. NCBI lineage: Eukaryota > Viridiplantae > Streptophyta > Pinopsida > Pinales > Pinaceae > Pinus > Pinus tabuliformis. Next base: position 957,852,335 of record CM062808.1, on the reverse strand, counting down.
GTCATATAACAAAACAAATTCCAAAGGAGCAAAGTGCAAGGGGCTGAGGAGTATTGATTAAGCAATAAGGTGGAAACTTCTTCAATATGACCATACAAAGAGTTGAAGGTGTATGAGTCGGAAACTATTGAATCGCAGGAAAAGAGGGTTTGGTAGTTTGAATGGACAGTCAACAAGTTTTTGTGAAAACAACTTCAACCACTCCAGATTCCAAGGCAGAAGATCAACATTAATGAACCAATTTCCAGATTTGAAGGATAAATATTTTCAAGCATAATTGAAGAAGAACGAAAGAGAAGTCTTTGATGGATTGTTGCAGGGGGATTTGTTATTCTAGTAGAGATGTTAAACTATATTTTAGGGACCTGTTCTACTTTCAAGGGAGATAGTTGACCAGATATTTCTTTTCGCCTAAATACAAGCATATTTTCCTATAGTTATTTTAGGAAAGACATAATATTTATATTTTTAAATTTGCATACATGAACTTGAAATATATTTAAAATATCTCAGTTTCTGTATGTTAGCGCTTGAATTTGGCCTCAGGCTGAAAAGGACAAAATCCAAGGCAACATCAAACCACTTAGCCTCGTAGCTAGCCCTACGGGGCAGGAGAGGGCTCTCTCCGGGTCTATCTCGGCGAAAGGTCTTCAAAGGGCGGAGATGACCAATTAAGAACACTGATTTTAGGCTATTAAACTGATAGGGAAAGTTTGATTTTAAATTTTAAGAGTTTTGGTGGAAAACTGAGCACAACAATTTTGGGTGCGGGGATGAGACACAGTTTTTGTAGAGGTCTTTTTGGGGCAAGGTAGGAGATTGTCTTGATGCCTTTGAATTAAGTGAATGGATAGAAATGACCGGTGAGGAGATAAAGAGAGCAAGAAACTTTCGAGAGTTCTCTTTAGACAGAGGAAAACATAGATATTAAGCAAACTTAAAGGCAGAGCATATTAATTATGAATTCTACCTTAACACTTCATTTACTTAATGTGCAGAAAAGAGAAGTTGGAAAATGATACACATAACACACTTACAAGTACAAGAGAGAAGCACACCATCAACACAAATAACCACAGGAATCCCAAATAGTGCTGCAAAACCCTGGTCTTTCCTTTGCCAAAATTGCAGAGATACAAAGAGTAATACAGTCTAAGCTTATCCCTCAAGAGTCCAACCATGAAAATGACTAAGAAAATACATAATATAGGCAAGCTAACACCTTTCCTTGCCTCTAGGGGTAGAGCTCATCATCCTAGGAGCTGTTTCAACCAATTCTAAACAAAGCACTATAATCTAGGCAGTCAAAACAACTTGCCTCTATAAGCTAGGAAACCAATTCATTCATTAATTTTTTGCCATTTTATGAATGAATCTTCTAGAATAGGTTAAAAAGTGTCATGCCAACATAAAATTACATCAATTACATCAAGGAGGGTGAAAAATCCCATCACAAATCAAAATTGGTCAAAGCTGGGCGAATTCCTGAGCTGGAAGGTGCAAAATGTGGAAAATATCCTGATGCGTAGCACGCCAAATCTCAACACATAGCGCGCCTTTGAGCCCACTTTTGGGGCACTTCCCGGCATCCAAATGAGGAAAAAGTAGGCTTGTTGGAAAGGTCTGGATGTCTACTTTCCATCCCAAGTGGAATTTCTCAATTTGGTGTCCATTTGCCCCTCCAAAATTGCAATCTCCCAAGACTTCTTCCTGTGTGTCCAAAAAGTGGCAGAAAGTCATTTTTTTGCATGTTTTTTGACCTTCTGAGGGCTCAAAACCTGATGAAATGTATTGGTAATTGCTGAGCAAGTGTAATTTGTCATGAAAAATCCAAAAATGCTGAGTTTTTGAGAAATGGACTTGCCCATATTCAGGGTAGCGCGCGGCGCGCTACGCGTTGAGGGCAAAAACCTGTTTTTTGACCAAAAGTTTCAAAATTGACAAAAAATTCTCCAAATTTTTTGAAATTTGAGCTGGGGGTGTGTCATCAAGTACCATTCTCCTTCAAAGAGGCTTCGGCCAAAATTTGGAGTGGATCGGGCATTTTTCTCCGTTTTAGTGCTTTGCTCAACCTCCTTGGATCTGGCGATTGTATTTTTGACATTTCTCTAAAACCATGACATTTGTGTAAAAAGTGAAGGAGGTTTTTCTTCCTTGGCATGTTGTGGACAAAAACCTCTTTCAGTTTTCCCAAATTCATCTTTGATTGCTCAGAAACATCATTTGAGTGAACCTTATCCCGATGTGTGAAACAAGGAACTTTGTCGAAATGAAGCGAAATGAAGGGGATATGAGGCTTCTAAATTATTGAGGAAATTTTGGGGAGTAGGGAGGGATGTTAGGAAGTAGGGGGAAGTGGAATCTCAGAGATTGAGTGAGGGGAAGGGGTCCAAAAGGGCAAAACACAGGCCCAACCTAGAAAATTGTCAAGTTGTAGCAAGAAACTAGGGTTTGTGCGAAAATGAGGAATTTGGCGGATCTAAGGGATGGGAAGCATTTGATAAGGTACATGAAGGATAGGGGAAGGTGCATGAACATCTAGATACAAGTTTTTCTAATGATTTGACCATCCAAGAGAAATTGCCTTCAAAACCCTAGGAGAGGGAAATGAACCTTGCCTAGGCGCAACTGAAGCATGAACAAGGTGTAAAATGACTCATTAGACACTGACATGATAATGAAAACCCTATGAATGATGATAGACTCAGCTGAATGATGACATGGACCGACATTTGGACAACTTTAGAAGGAGTGAAAGCAAACCCTAGATCTAATGCCTAGTGACCAAATTTTGCTTGAAGACTCACTGAAATGACAAAATTTGACCTTGACACTCTGAGACCACTTTGTAAGAGCATATTTGATCACTGGAGGAAGGCTGGAAAGACTGACACTAACATTGGCTCCAATGGGGATGGTAGCTCCTTGGAGGTGCCAAGAACGACAGATCTTTGGGAGAGCAGACCAACGCCTTATCCACTGGGCAATGGAGTCAAAAACTCAAACTAAAATGCATGACTGAAAACCGACACAAACTAACTTAACAACAAGACTGAAAATTGACTCACAAAGGACTCATGACTCAACTAAAAACTGACTCGATACTTAAACACAGTCGACAAACTAGAAATGATGCTCAAAGTGGAGCTTATTCATCAAAACCTACTCTAACAGTTTCATTCATCATCTGATCAAGTGAAATGAAACAACCAATGCAACCAAGTAAGTATCCCGTCTGTTGTTTGAATTCTCCGCAAGTGCTCGCTTATGATCAACAAGAGAGAACTATTGAAAGGCAACTCCCATGATAACTTAGAAACAAATCCGTTGAATGCTATGGATTCTCTATCTGCCTCCAAAAACACTGCATAAGGATCTTGAAATTCAAGCACACTGGAACTTAGCTCATCCAATGGATTACTTCTCATTTCCTCATACCATGAATGCAAAATTTGATCTGAGCCTTGTGACAAGACCTCTGCTGAAAATGAGAAAGAAACCGGCTGCCGGATCAAATTCATATCAGCACATGTTTCAAGCTTACATGTAGTCAATGGAGAAAGACTTTGACTGCAAACCTCATCCAAAACATCAGCTATTGGATCATGAAAAACTTGAAAAGACTGTTGTAATGTATCCATTGAAAATGTATGACATCCTTTTAGCTGTTCATCTTTTTCTTGAGAGATTTTACGAAGATTCTGCCTTATAAACTGAAATGCTTCGAAACAAAAGGGTATAGAATCTTCCTGCATCATCAAATCATGTATTTCGTCTTCCACGGCTTCATCTGTAATCTGCCTTTCAATTTCATTTGGTGGCTGCAAATCTGATGCTACAGGCTGCTCAAGAATTTTGTTATCTGTCTCATCCTCAACATTAACACTGAGAGATTTCTGATTTGTTATAGGCTGTTCATTTGAAGATTTACTATGCAATCTACCCTTCAAAAACTGAAATGATTCAAAACAGAATGGTACGGAGTCACCTTGAATCGTTAAATCATGTGTGTGCACTTCCAAGTCTTCAACTGCAACTTGACAATCAATGGCTTTCGGGGGTTGCAAATCTGAATATGAGAAGTCTTGAACAAAATTTTCATTGCTCTCAAGATGATCCAAATCAAGACTTGTTGACATTTGATTTCTGATTGCATGGTAGTTATCTCTGATGAACTGAAACGAATCAAAACAAAAAGGCAAAGATCCTTCACTTACTTCCCAATTTTTTGCACTTTCCTCATCAATGTCATAGCTGATATGCATCATTTGATCATTGTATTCGAGCTGCTGACAGTGAACTTCCTCCTCGCACAAACCAGCTGCTGATTCGTCTGCAAGATTAGCTTCTTTTTGGAGAACATAATCATCATCATACTGATCAAACCGAGGCAAATCATCGGTATAAAACATATCATCAAGCATGCAGGTCATATCAATAGTTCTTTCTTCGCCAAGGTGATCTACAAAACAATCATTATCAGATCTATGACAACTAGGATAAGAAACAAAATGTTTTGGATCAGCAACTTGTTCTTCTTCAATCAGCGAGCCATGAGCTTGAGCATCATAAGCATTTCTTGCGGTGACCTTCTCCATCATCTTTTCCACTGCACTTACCAAAATGTCAAGCTTCACCTCTAGAGATGTTGATTCTTCCGGATCTATGTTTTTCATCTCTTCTTCTTTCAACCTTGCCCTTCGGATCAGCAAATGCGCCTCTACATTTACTGCACTGTTTTGCATCTCATGAAGCGTTGCAATATCCCTTTCTCTCAGCTGAAACTCCATCTCCGGATCAAAGGCACCCGGATAGTGCAAGAGAGCAGATCTAGGAGTAGGCCTTATATCAACTGGCATCGAATAATAAACTTGGTTAAATCTGGCTGAAAACTGTTGTACTGTCTCCCCTGGCAATCCTTTCAGCTGGTTATACTCTTCTACAATCAACAAAAGGTTCTGCCCAATCATCCACCTATCGAGAAAAACTTTGACGAACTGATGGAAATCTGAGATGCTCGCATCAGGCACGGCTTTGAACCAACTCTTGACTTTGGCTTCCAAAGAAAGAGCAAAAAGCCTTATACTAACATCTTCATCATCAACTTCAAAAAGATCTAGAAAAGTCTCAAAATTCTGCACATGTTGCTCGGCATTGACATTCTTACATTCACCGTCAAACCTTGGCAAGTATAGATCATAGTTTTTGGGGAAAGCATGAAGAACAGAAGGTAAAACAAGAGGTTTATACCGATCTTGAATTTTACAAGGTGTAGGGGTATGTACAACAGGTATAGAATCAGTCTTGGTTGCTTGGGGCTCATCAATTTGAAGATGGTCATCACAAAATTTAGAAGAAAGGTCTTGATCAAGCTCAAAGGTATGCAAATCTTTGGTATTCACAATCTTCAAAGGGAAAGAATCAACTGCAGGTCAAGGATCTTTTCTCAAGCATAGTATACTTTGCAAAGCCTTCTTGACATTCTTGGGAAAAGAGAAGAAATAATTTATGACAAAGAACAAAATGTCTTGGATGAAATTCAAACTTGAATACCTGATCTGCCCATATTGTCCTTTCATGCTTTTGCTGGTCGGGATCATCCTCCAGTGGAGTCTTTGGATCTGATCTCGAAAATGATTTAGAGTCGCCAAGTGAATGATTTCAGCCTTTCAAGTGTCTGATCATTGTCCACCATCAACAATCAAATCTGAACTTGATGCATGTACTGGGGCAATTAACAAGTTAGATGTCACGTTTACAAGCTAGACCGGAGATTGACTGAAGCAGCGTTTATCTACTTCCGCTAATGCAAAGCAAAAGCGTTTCGAAGGCTACCTGGCATAACTTCAGGCACCGTCTGTAGCTTATAAAATAAATGACATCAACGAGTAAACCATTTGTTCTTCCCCAGTATGGTCGCCAATATGTTAGCGCTTGAATTTGGCCTCAGGCTGAAAAGGACAAAATCCAAGGCAACATCAAACCACTTAGCCTCGTAGCTAGCCCTACGGGGCAGGAGAGGGCTCTCTCCGGGTCTATCTCGGCGAAAGGTCTTCAAAGGGCGGAGATGACCAATTAAGAACACTGATTTTAGGCTATTAAACTGATAGGGAAAGTTTGATTTTAAATTTTAAGAGTTTTGGTGGAAAACTGAGCACAACAATTTTGGGTGCGGGGATGAGACACAGTTTTTGCAGAGGTCTTTTTGGGGCAAGGTAGGAGATTGTCTTGATGCCTTTGAATTAAGTGAATGGATAGAAATGACCGGTGAGGAGCTAAAGAGAGCAAGAAACTTTCGAGAGTTCTCTTTAGACAGAGGAAAACATAGATATTAAGCAAACTTAAAGGCAGAGCATATTAATTATGAATTCTACCTTAACACTTCATTTACTTAATGTGCAGAAAAGAGAAGTTGGAAAATGATACACATAACACACTTACAAGTACAAGAGAGAAGCACACCATCAACACAAATAACCACAAGAATCCCAAATAGTGCTGCAAAACCCTGGTCTTTCCTTTGCCAAAATTGCAGAGATACAAAGAGTAATACAGTCTAAGCTTATCCCTCAAGAGTCCAACCATGAAAATGACTAAGAAAATACATAATATAGGCAAGCTAACACCTTTCCTTGCCTCTAGGGGTCGAGCTCATCATCCTAGGAGCTGTTTCAACCAATTCTAAACAAAGCACTATAATCTAGGCAGTCAAAACAACTTGCCTCTATAAGCTAGGAAACCAATTCATTCATTAATTTTTTGCCATTTTATGAATGAATCTTCTAGAATAGGTTAAAAAGTGTCATGCCAACATAAAATTACATCAATTACATCAGGGAGGGTGAAAAATCCCATCACAAATCAAAATTGGTCAAAGCTGGGCGAATTCCTGAGCTGGAAGGTGCAAAATGTGGAAAATATCCTGATGCGTAGTGCGCCAAATCTCAACGCGTAGCGCGCCTTTGAGCCCACTTTTGGGGCACTTCCCGGCATCCAAATGAGGTAAAAGTAGGCTTGTTGGAAAGGTCTGGATGTATACTTTCCAGCCCAAGTGCAATTTCTCAATTTGGTGTCCATTTTCCCCTCCAAAATTGCAATCTCCCAAGACTGCTTCCTGTGTGTCCAAAAAGTGGCAGAAAGTCATTTTTTGCATGTTTTTTGACCTTCTGAGGGCTCAAAACCTGATGAAATGTCTTGGTAATTGCTGAGAAAGTGTAATTTGTCATGAAAAATCCAAAAATGCTGAGTTTTTGAGAAATGGACTTGCCCATCTTCAGGGTAGCGCGCGGCGCGCTACGCGTTGAGGGCAAAAACCTGTTTTTTGACCAAAAATTTCAAAATTGACAAAAACTTCTCCAAATTTTTTGAAATTTGAGCTGGGGGTGTGTCATCAAGTACCATGCTCCTTCAAAGAGGCTTCGGCCAAAATTTGGAGTGGATCGGGCCTTTTTCTCCGTTTTAGTGCTTTGCTCAACCTCCTTGGATCTGGCGATTGTATTTTTGACATTTCTCTAAAACCATGACACCTGTGTAAAAAATGAAGGAGATTTTTCTTCCTTGGCATGTTGTGGACAAAAACCTCTGTCATTTTTCCCAAATTCATCTTTGATTGCTCAGAAACATCATTTGAGTGAACCTTATCCTGATGTGTGAAACAAGGAACTTTGTCGAAATGAAGCGAAATGAAGGGGATAGGAGGCTTCTAAATTCTTGAGGAAATTTTGGGGAGTAGGGAGGGATGTTAGGAAGTAGGGGGAAGTGGAATCTCAGAGATTGAGTGAGGGGAAGGGGTCCAAAAGGGCAAAACACAGGCCCAACCTAGAAAATTGCCAGGTTGTAGCAAGAAACTAGGGTTTGTGCGAAAATGAGGAATTTGGCGGATCTAAGGGACGGGAAGCATTTGATAAGTACATGAAGGATAGGGGAAGGTGTATGAACATCTGGATACAAGTTTTTCTAATGATTTGACCATCCAAGAGAAATTGCCTTCAAAACCCTAGGAGAGGGAAATGAACCTTGCCTAGGTGCAACTGAAGCATGAACAAGGTGTAAAATGACTCATTAGACACTGACATGATAATGACAATCCTATGAATGATGATAGACACAGCTGAATGATGACATGGACCGTCATTTGGACAACTTTAGAAGGAGTGAAAGCAAACCCTAGATCTAATGCCTAGTGACCAAATTTTGCTTGAAGACTCACTGAAATGACAAAATTTGACCTTGACACTCTGAGACCACTTTGTAAGAGCATATTTGATCACTGGAGGAAGGCTGGAAAGACTGACACTAACACTGTAATTATGTGATGACTATTATTTTTTAAATTTTTATGTAATCACTATATAAACAATTTCAGAGTATTGAAACGAGGTTGGATTTTATTGGAAAAACACTTGTAGTCCAAATATATTTGAGCAAATCTTGAATGTATTCACAATGTTTAATGGTAAGTTAGCAGGAAATTCATGTGTTACTTCTCCCTGTTAGTATTTCTCTGTTATATAATTGTTTTCTTCAATATATGAGAATGTTAGTTTACGAGATTGGATTTCATTGATGCTCCTCTCTTAAATTATCAGTCATTAATATTTGTTATTCTAGTCATCTATAAACATTTTTTTCCTTCAATCATCTTTCTTCCAAATCTCCCAAACAATCAAAGGACTTGTGCCTTTCATGCTTTGTACAACCTGCTCATTGGAGCTATGATCTCATTTGTTTAATAGCTAGACTCCATGCCCAATGGTTTTGAAGATCACCCAACCAATTTATCCCTAGACCTAAATCTGGCCACTTGAACTCAATTGCACAAAACCTTCTACTACAATGACCATAGGGTGGTTGAGTTTTTACGAAGAGATCCCTCTCTGGGTTGAAGGGCCAACTTGAACCTAAAAGGGGTTCTGAGGTTACCTTAGGGTTTTTCCCTACAATCAAGGTTTTCCCTAAGTGATAGCAAATCCACCATTCGAAGGTTTAGAGGCTTGTCATGATGGTGAGGCACTTTAGTTCTTGTTGATGGTTATGCCAGATCATCACGTTCTTGAAAATATCCCTGAAAAAGATCAAATTAGGGTTTCCTCACTAGATTCTTCTCATATCACAATTACACTAGATTGATGCCCATCTTTGAAATATTTTCAGGGTTTTCAAGTTGTTCATTTTGAATAACATGACATAATTGTTGATTGGATAGAAAAATTCTTTCAAGAAAACTCTTCTGCAAGCAAGCGACCTTTGATTTCTCTTGTGCTTGGTATGAATGAAAATGAAAATGTAAATGATTGCACATTTGTGAGAGGTTTTCAAGGTTTTTATGTTTATAATTTTGTCTATCAAGATAGAGTTGCAGTTTGGTTAGAAAAAATTTCTTTTGCACACTTTCATGCCAGTAGGCAGGACCTTCTTACTCTTGTGCATGTTTTAAAGGTAAGTATCTTTGTTTCTGCGCAATACTTCATACTGGATCTACTCGTTGACATATTTGTATTTGTAGGTCAGGAATAACTACGGTGGCTACATTCGGGCAGTTTGAATTCACATGACTCGATCTCCTTTTTGGTTAAATTAGGGTTTAGGTTTAGATTAGTTAGGGTTTGCTTGTTAGAATAGTTATGCATATATTTTCCTTTCGTAGCTAGTTTCATGCCTTGCATTATGTTTTTTATTGTATTTTCTTGCTAGCTTTCCGACATTGATTTCCCTTTTTATTACAAACAATTTTTGTTCACTTCATGACACTATGCATTTATTTTGCATTCAACATCATCTTCTTGCATTACTTACATTGCATTGCATTTGTTCTTTTATTTTTCATCCAATTCAGTTTTCCTGCGTTGTCCTCTTCATTGCATTACATTGCATTGCACATTACTCTTCCATTGTAGCCTTGTTCCTTGCATTATCTTTTTCAAATCGGGGCATAATAAAACCCTAGAAGAGCTTCTTTACCCACTTCTCCATAATGTTGAAATATCAACCAATGGTGGTGTGTGGTTGTGATAGTAACTCCAAGAGCTACCCTCTTGTAGACCCTAGTATTGAAATCTCGTCCCTGATATCCTTTACATGAGTCTTCTTTCTTATTAAGAAAAATATGAGTATGTACTTGTGGGGAAACCTAATTAGTTTATACGACCTATATTTCTCACTTGAACCTTTTTTCCGGTATGGTCCTGAATATTTCATTGTGTGTTTTCATAGTCCACATGTTAGTTGGAGATATGATGTGGAACCATGGTATGAGGGAAAACTTAAGTTAGAAAATCTTTTAGTTTCTACAAAACAAGAAAAAACCTCTCTTACTCGTAAAATAAGTCAAGATCCGTCGTCTGCCTTGGTGTAATGAACATCCTAATAAATAATGTGAAATGCAGGGAAATGAGGAAATCAAATAAATGGTAAAGGCATACGAAAGGCTTCTTGTGCAGAGAGAAGAAGCAAGTAACTTTGTAGGGGGATGCATGCTGGTAGCAAAGCAATGCTTGTGATTTCTTGAGTGATTCCACTGGGGCTATGGATGCTCACTGGAAACAAAGCAACACTTGAAGCTCACTTTAAATTTATGAACACAATATACCCTTTTTCATGTTCTATGTATCATCATCAAAGACTTACATGTGTGAGCTCTTATTTTAGCATGTAAAGACTAATAGGACCTAGCTAAGGAGACATATGGATGACACATTTGTAAATGGTCAAGTAACTCAAAGTGGTAGCCACAATAGCTAGTTCAATACTTCCTTGCATCATTACTAAAGACTCAATCTTTTGAAAAGGGTGAAGACAGACATACTGGATTCTACCAACAGTTTGCAAATTTTTGTAGTCACTACAACAATCCAAATTTTTTTAGCCTGTACACCTAAATTTCGGCCCCCCCAACTTTTCATTGCTTTAATAGGAATTCATGTATGTTTTGTGGACTATCTTGGCTCACTTTTTTAAAATGCATTAATTATCTTGAATCCCAAATACATTATCTAGAATGACTCTTTGTCATGACTCGCTTAGGCAATTACTTTACCACGACCACTCTGCATTGTAGAAATTTTACTACAATGACAATCATATGTTCTTTGAAAACGTGCTTGTTCAAACTTTGATTTAACTAAGGAAACTCTATTGGTCTATATTGTAGATTGTTCAACAAGAGGTTGTACCAAATAGAGCCAAATGTAGTATGGATCGAGCTCATAATTTCCTTTCTAAGTAAATTGTGGTATGGATAAGGAGGTTTTGGAAAGGTTTTGTTACTACGATGAAAATTATATTGTATACTATTCTCCCCTAGTTTCTGGCAAGCCAATGATCATACTCCCAATGCCACTATTATTGATACGGAAAAGGATGGGCTACATGTTCATAGAGTCAAATTATTATTGTATCCTAATGAAATGCCTCAAATCACTTACAAGCTAATTCCCTTTAAACACAACTAACGTTGTGAAGGTTTTGATCCATCATTATTATATTACAAGTAATTCTCTCCTCACCAAATGTTATGGACAAGATTATGCAGTAAAGAGAGTTTTGGGAGTGTCATACAGTATCCTGTCCAAATGAGTAAGGCAACCCAAGGGAAGACAGATTTGTTTCTAAGAACATGGCTCAAATATCAATCTCATGAGATAGTAATCTTGGCAGCGAAGATGTGTGGTTATTTCAATACAATTTGGTTACTTGTGTGTGAGTGCATAGATACTATGCGTTGAGGCTACTAACATAAAATATCTCTTGGCACATATTACATCGACTTGCTGCAAATCCATTAGCCTAGTCAATATATGCCTCTCTTTGGTGATTTCTCATAGGATCCTTCCAAGTGTACGGAAAGCATGCCAATTATCAAGAAATTGAAGGCATTTCAAGATATTATTCAAGAAGGAAAGAATATATTGGGAACAGAGAGATGGATGATTTTCCAATTTCCACTAATTACTTGACTATATGTCTATTCTCAATGTTAACTGAAGTGGGTGAACAACCAGAGTTATTTGAAGTCAAAGGTTACAAGTCAGGAGGCATACTTATTCCAAGAGAATCAAAATGTGTTTTATTTGTCTATTTACAAGTTGAAAATGATCCTCAATTTCCATATGAATGGTTAGTCTTCGTTTAATTTTCTTTTGAACTAAATGACCATAATAAACAATAGGGCACTTTTAGGCGAATTTTGCAAATAATTTTTTATGCAGGATATGCACAATGGTTTTTTTATTCATTCCCCTTTGTGAAATATGCAATCCTACAAGTAGTTTTCTACCGAATGACACATTAACTGTGGTATTTAGCGTGGAAAGGCTCACAGATTTCTCGAGACGTGGTTCTGAGAAAGAGATTGGTTTTGTTGGCCTCAAAAATCAAGGATCAACGTGCTATTTGAATTCATTGTTGCAAATGCTTTATCACATTCCATACTTTAGAAAGGCAGCGTATAATATATTAACGTATAATACTTCACCTTCAATTAGCATGCCTCTGGCTTGCCAGGCAGATCTTGTTCTATAATATTCGACACAACAATTACAATGTATCCTCAAAAGACATTACGAGGTCCTTTGGCTGGGGTACAAGTGATATTTTTGTGTAGTATGCTGTGCAGGAGAAGAATAGAATATTGTGTGAGAAGTTTAGAGTATGAAATGAACGGAATTTTAGTTGGAAGGGTCAAAGGCCAACTTATGAGTTACATTACATGCATTAATGTGAATTACAAATTCACCCAGAAGGAGCCTTTTATGATCTACAACTCAATGTCAGAGACAGTAAAGATGTTTATTCTTTGAAAGAAAAATATCGGCGTAAATCGCATGTAGACATACATTTGTCGACGCGTTTCGAACCAATTAGTGTGATTCATCGTCAAGACAAGTTCGAGCTGAGAAACTTGAAAGACAAGTTCGAGCTGAGAAACTTGAAGGAGATAATAAATATGGAGCAACACAGTTTGTCTTATGTTGAAATAAATTATCCCAATGCAAGAAATGGCCTTAGTTGGGACGTTCTTAGCGCAACTCAATTGACGAAGTCTGATCACAGTAACAGTTACATAATAATTCAAAGTGCCATCCATTGCAAGTTACTGGGAAAGGCTCACGCTATGATAAGAAGAATCAAGAGACAAATCGGGTTGTAGAAGAATTGAGGATCAACAAATATCTTGGTTTTGGATCTCATGAATCCAATCATGGATTTCTTTTCATCCCTCCATTACAATGTCAATGTCCCAAAAGCGTTTGACCCTAACATACCCATGGTCAAGCTGTCCATGTCATTCGTTGCCTTTGCTTCATCAAATATCGTCTCTATTTCTGGGCATCAATTCATTCCTTTTGTTAGTTTGGAGCATTTTATAATATAGAATTTATTCAAATATGGTCTCAAGCTAAGATTTGGAAGTACATTAGAATTGTTTTCTCAGCTACTATTCATTGTAGAACTCATGGACGGTGGGAATATTACCGAAGGATTTATCTTGATCAGTTCTTGTGCAGAAAATCTAGAGCCATATTTACTAAATGAATATATTCCAATTGACCTTATGTATTTCTTGAGACACTCATGACCTTGTTGAAACCTGGAGCCTATTCTAGAATCACTAGAGATCATATCACCTTGGGGATAAAGTACCAGGTGGTTGTAGGAGGAATTAAGGCAGGTAGTTAGAAAGTTAATGGAATGTTGCCTCTTGTGCATGTTGATCAATATCATATAGCTTTTGAAAATGACAAGTTCGCACCATTTGGTGTGAAGTATCAAATGAAATTTTGTAATGAAATCCCTTCATAAATTCCGTTAGGTTGTTGGTGCATTTTTTTGAAGTTTATGAAGGTCCAAAATATTTTGGAGTTACAAGGACCCTATCAGCCTTGTATTATTGGGCCAAGAAAAGGAAGAAGCATATGATGAAAAGGAACACCTCTAGCACTGGAAAAACCCGTGAACTTTACCTTGACCGAGAGTAGCATTCTGACAGACACATGTGGAGCAAATGGTTTGATTTGGAATGTAGAATCAAGTGTTACTAAAGCCCCTTTCAATTTTGGATTGTGAGACTGAATTACCAAGGGGTGGGGGGACATGATGTGTCAATGGAGACATTTTATTGTACTAGTCTTCAGACTAGTTGGGAAACCTTCCTATTGTATGTGTGAAGAATGCTATTTTTAGTTTCGGGAAAATACCCTACCTCATTATAATCCTTGTGTTGGGCATTGGTATACAAAGAAAAACACAAAACCATGTAAAAGTAAGGGCGAGACTTCAATGTTTAGATTTGTAAAGAGGCCATAATACAAGAGTTGTGGATACTTTTACATGGTGTATGAATAATTATCTTTATCCAAAAGTTCAATCTTCAAAACAATATCTACTAGCCTTTGAATATACCAAGGATTTTGAAGATAGAAAGCCATATAAGATCTTCATACTCATGGATAAGCCTTTCTAATATTACTGACTCCACCCATGGTTAACTGTATTAGTAAATATGTGAACTTAGTTACAATTCAAGCATGTAAGGTGTCAAGATCAAACAACCAATTTTCATGATGCATATATGATGATTCCCTTTAAGGAGATTTCAAACGCAGAGGTGGCCATGTTAATTTTTGGAAGATTAGGGACAAATTCCCTCCTTTGGATAGAGTTCCTCATCAAAAAACACCCCTCTTAGTCTGTAATATCCCTCCCCTTAATAATAAATAATAAATAATAAGAATAATAAATAATAATATAATAATAAATAATAAATAATAAATAATAAAAATAATTAATAAATAATAAATAATAATAGAAATAATAAATAATAATAAATAAATCACTTAATAATAAATAATAAAAATAATAAATCATAAATGTTAAATAATAAATGATATTAAAAATATATACAAAGAAAATAAATAAAAATCATAAAAATAAAAATAGTAATAACCATACTAAAACTCTAAATAAGAATAAATAGAAATAAAACAAGAAAACTATCAAAAAGAAGGAAATAAAACATGAAAAGATAAGTGGATTACACTTGGTAGCTATCTTAATGAATTTATTTATCAGGTCTTACCCAAGTTGGAAATAGTACAACATTTCCAAGGTATATCAGTGCTATAGGAGAGGAGGAAAAACCACAATGATGGGAGGTGAGAAATTCAAGTCAATTTAATAAAATAGAATGAAGTGAAGAAACTTCCATTTTTGAAGCCAATAGACATGGAATAGTAGGAAATCAAGACAGGGAGAAAAAGAAAAATATATCTATGAATATCGGATAGGAGAAAATGAAGGGATGTTCTATCAAGAAGAAAGTTCTTTTAAAGGTATTAATGAGTAGAGCTAGAAACACCATAGGTAATGGTCATAATAATGATCTACATATTTTAAAAATGTGAAGGTGTGAAGTTGCATGATGACCAAATGATAATAAACGAGGAAGATATAGGAAGGAATGTTGCTAGAAATTTTAGACGGATACCTTGAGAAGGATTGTGTACATAGTGACAAAAGAAGTGAAAGTCAATTAATAGAGATTGTACTTGACTCATTGTTTCATGAGTAGGACTTTCCATAACGTTAAAAGAGGTCGTTTCCACATTTAAGTTTCTCATGGACAATGGTGGTAGTAGTGTTTCCAACTGTTTCAAAATCTAAAATAATGATACTATTTAATAAGAAAGAGTCTTTTTCCCAAATTGATGAAACTGAATTTATGAGAAAGCAATCAAGTGGTATTGAGATACGAACTTTACGAACTTGACGAGATCAGAAAATATTTCTGTGGATGAAGTGCTGATTGTTAAATAAGTCAACATGGATTAACAAATCCTTGCAACTAAATTAACCATGATATAAAATTAAATCACGATGAAAAAATGTTTATATGCAATTGCATATAGCGGTATTGGAATCAGTAAGCCAAAGGGTAAATGGATGTAAAATCAAAGGATTTTAATTTTGAGATAGATGATTTAAATAATGATGCTATCACTAGGAAGAATATATGACAAGAGATTAAGACTCAAGATGATGAGGCTCATGTGAAATTTAACGATGTACTTAGATGATTATACCATTGGTGTAAATAATCAACTACCTAGTAGAAAGAAGTCGAACTGATTATTGAAAAGTAATTGACAACTTGATGAAAACATATTGATGATGTTTCATGCTATCATGGTAGGAAGATAATGATGTACATATGGTTCTTATAGTGATAAGGTATCCACACGATAGTAGCGATATGCAGAGGTATTATGATGTTATGTCGAGATATATTGACATATTCATTTACTAAGTGATGATAGGTATTTAATATTCAATACTCATGATGGATATGATATGCATAACGTGGCATAGGAGATGCTATAATATGAAGATTATTGACATGTGGTTCATTTATGAGAAGTCATGATATGTCTTTAATATAATTATGTTGATGGTATAACTGAAGCATGCGATAGTTCCGTACAAATCTATGACATGCATAAGCATGCAATTCGCTATTATTCATAATGTTGCAATTAACAAAGATGAACGTTCTTATGATGACATGCAAGAGTTGGCATGTGGATTATTTCCTATGATGGTATGGTTAATGCATTGGATGCATATGATTCACAAGACTCCACAAATGGGCCGAGAGGGCCAGTTTATTTGATGATCTCATGCGAGCCCATACGCACGGGGGAGAATAAGTAACACCATATGGGCTGGGGATAAAACTCAATCAACACTACATATGCCAGTGGTTCCTTTGTCTTGTGTATAGCTCTTGAGGGATAGCTCTTGAAGAGCTATGGCACCATCTTGAGGAGGCCAAGTGCCTGATGTTCTAGGCTAGGTGCCAGTTATTGGATTGGGATGCCGAAGTCTGGAAGGGATGTAAAGGACTTCGATGCCTGGGGCTGTGCGCCTTCGTAGTTGTGGAGGGAGTGGGCCAGCCTTGCGAGATGCCCAGGGTCATTGGGTACCAGACCGGATGCCTGCCTTGGGGCATATGAGGTTTGAGTCAGGCGCGAGCCTTGGGGTCAGCCTTGGACTAGGATACAGACCGGGTCAGGCTTAGGTTGGTGCCGAAAGTGGGAAAAAGGATAGAGATTCCTTGAGATTTCCCAGGGTGTTGGGGACTTTCGATGCCTGCTGGTTATACTAGTTCAGCAGAGGGTGTTGGCAACATGAAGTAAATAAAATAATAAATAATAAATAATAAAAATAATGCATAATACATAATTCAACATAACTTCGGGACGAAGTTCCTTAAAGGGGGAGAGTATGTAATATCCCTCCCCTTAATAATAAATAATAAATAATAAGAATAATAAATAATAATAAATAATAAATAATAAAAATAAATAATAAATAATAATTAATAATAGAAATAATAAATAATAATAAATAAATCACTTAATAATAAATAATAAAAATAAAAATAATAAATCATAAATGTTAAATAATAAATGATATTAAAAATATATACAAACAAAATAGATAAAAATATTAAAAATAAAAATAGTAATAACCATACTAAAACTCTAAATAAGAATAAATAGAAATAAAACAAGAAAACTATCAAAAAGAAGGAAATAAAACAAGAAAAGCTAAAAATCAAAAGAAAAGTAAAGAAATAAAACAAGAAAGCTAAAAATCAAAAGAAAGTTGCATGTAGACACATGGAGTGTGTGCATGTGGTTCCCCTTCCAATATTGTTCTATTTAATAGATGGTGAGGAAGATGAGAGGCATTCCTGCATTCCATCATTCCGAAATTCTATCTTTTATTCTCTTGGGGAATGACGTTTTAAGACTTAGGAGTCACTGGCAGTAGTACGTTGATTGAGGGCTCGGGGGTGGCCAGTTGTAGCAAGACTTTGCACAATTGAGCCTACGGTTGGGTGGAGAGTCGTCCCCAAAACCTTGTTGTGGTAAGCCTACTTCTACCACAAGTAAACAAGTAAGCACTATTCATTAAATTTGAATTTAGTTAATTAATTACATGTTTATTTGGCTAGGTAAGTGCCATTCTTATTTAAATTTAATGTTAATAAGTTAATTATATATTTATTTTGGGTTGTTACATAGTCCTTGGAAGAATCTAATTTGGTTGAGGAAAATATAATTTTATTATTAAAACCCACATGTGCACAAAAAGGAAAGGTCGGCCCAGAGAAGAATTTGGGCACCCTTGAATGGTTATAAATACAAGTCAAGTGACCCTCATTTGGAGATAATAATTATTCTTCTTTCTTTGATTTGGCTTGCACAAGTCTGAAGTGGTTCATGTTGATTGATTCGTACAAGTCTGAAATTGCAGGGTTCAAAGCTCGCATGTGTGATCTAGGGTTTTGAGTTGCAACCGCAGGGTTTCCACAAGGAATTTTCATTTGAAACCACAGGCACACATGCTTATGAGTGTGGTTGGAGGGTTTCAGCCACACACACATCTCTCTCTGTGTGGTGGGAACCTAGGGTTTGATTTCATCAGTTGAAGGCAAAATTCAGCAGTTGACCGCAAATATTGACAGTTGATTGCAAGATTATGAATCAGGCTTTTGATTATTAGCACTGTTAGGTTCATCTCTTGGATGTTTTTTAGTTGATTTTGCTAGATAGTTTTTGGTTGAAGATATGGATCATTGTACTCTCTCTTTTCCAAAACATTCAATGACAATTTAATAAAAAGAAGAATTTGAAAGGGTTTTCCCCCTTGTGGGGTTTTCCCCCGGTCTCTGGCCAATCTTGGTCTCTATGTGTGAATTCTTTTCTTTTGTTGTTTCTTTATGTTCTGCTACATTGATGATGATATTGTTCTTTCTATATAATTGCATTTGTTTCTAAATAATGTTATAATGTTTTGGGGTGAATTTAATGTGTAAATAGTGAAATGAAATTATCTAAAGCAAAGAACAATATAACCATAAGAAAATTAACATGGTATCAGAGTTGGGCTGAAGAAAAGTCATTGAAGATCACCCCTATGAAGACACCATTGATGGAAGCAAGAGAATATGAAGGAGACCTAAAAGAAGGCTAGGGTTTGAAGGAAATCCTAGACAATCTGGTTATTAGGGTTTGATGGGTATTATGAGGTTAGGGTTTGGAAGAAACCCTGGATTATGGCAAATGTTTGAGATAGACAATCTAAAAACCCCAGCATGATCAATGTGAAGATGTTCCAGCACTTGTGACAGGTTTGATGTAACCCTAGATGGGATAGTCTCAATTAGGCCTAGTTGTTGATGAAGTTGGTTGAATTATATTGCAGGCAATAGCGTTATATGGACAATGGATAGTAATGACTCTTGAAGGTTGGCTCAAGGCAGAGATGATCACTTCTCATTGAAAGATAAGTACCATTTAGATTTATGTTATTTCTTGATTAGATTTATTATTTTTCTTATACTTCTTGCATGAATATTTGAGTATATAAATACTTCTAACATCTAGATGAGATGTGATAAGAAGATCCTTCTTGAGGATCATCTGAGGTGCAGGAAGAAAAAAGTTGGTACTGAAAAAGGAAAGTACATGAGGAAATTTTTTGGAGGTTTTAAAAGTAGCATCTAGAAATGACAATATGCAAGTGTAATGACTGCCAATGACAAATAGGAACTACAAGTGCATAGGTATCTAAATACTTCGAGGTACTTATAGTGTATTCTTTCAATGTTGTGATTAAGTTGAAAGATTGGAAGGCAAGCTAAAGCCCTAAGGTATGATGGAATATCACCTTCATATATGATGCATGCATACATATGAAAGTAAGTTTGATTTCTGGCACATGTGATATATTGGTGCTCTTGATATTTGGCAAGTATTTTACACTTTAGACATGATGAATTTCCTAGATGCATTGTTTTTGATATATTGTGACTTGATACTGCTTGTGATAAGCATGGTAACCTTAATGATAAAATTGTAACAATAAGATTGATACTCAAGATCTTCTTGTTGACTTTGTTTTTTATAAGGCTTAGAAAATATGAATGGATGTTCTAATTTGATATGATAAAGAAGTGATGTAGTGATTATGATCCTTGACTTACGATGCTACACTTTTCAACTACCCTAATTATATGACACTAACCCTTGATGAAAGTTTGATGTCATATGTAATGATGAAGCAATTTATGCTAATATGTTATGACTATGATGAATATATGTTTTAGAACATGACATAGTTTGACTCAGTGACCTGACATTGTTGTTGATGCATGGCAATATTATGACAAACAGGTTGATGTTTTGAATGATGATGACTGAAGTGGCTTCCCATTTCGAAGGCAAAACTTTTCATTTGATTTTAACACCTATTATTATTTGAAAAGTATACACTTGACTATTGAAGGAATGATTCTAGACATGAATAAACATCTGATGTTGTGGAAAAAGGTTTTGGCAGGTTCTGATTTTAGCAAAGAAGGTTTCTCCTAGTCCAAGCCCCAACCACTGGGAGAAAGACTTAAGGGTGAAGGTATAAGACTCACAACCACACAGAAGAAGGCCTATGGATGTGGTTGAGCCTGTAGGACTCAAAAACTAAAATCTTATGCACGAGACCAAGAGCATATCAGGAGCATGACAAAACTACAGAAATGGAAGTTCTTAATACCTACATAATGTTTGTGTAACAACCTTGGTGAAAATTCCATGTAAAAATATATAAATACCATGGATGATGGGACACGTATTCCAAGTTGAATGTTGGGCAGGACATCCTAGGGGGTGTTCATTTGGTTGTTTATGGCTAAGGAAATTGGCAAAGGCAATGGCTAAGGCTTTAGAAAGGTATGAGGCATTTATTGGAATTTTATTTATGAAAATAAAGGAAATTAGGAGAAAAGGAAGGTGAAAGGTCACAGGTTGCATGTGAGGAGGAAATTGAAAGAAAATAATGGAAAATGAAGAAAATAGAGGCCTCATTGATAAAAATTCTTATGAGGATCAGTTGGCAAGCTTCTTCTTTTCAGTGTTAAGCTCTTAACTAGTGTAAGCTCTTGGCTCAAGTTTTTGTTATGGTTATGCATGGGATCAAGAAAGGCAAAGAAGGCAAGAGGAAGCAAATATCGAGCAGGGAGAGAAAAGATAAAGCATCTACAATAGGCTTCATTACAAGTATCAAATTTCATATGTATTTTCCTTGCTAGATCTGGCATTTATGGTATTGCATGTGGTTCTTTTCTATCATGGCATAGGTTTTTCCAGGTGTAACAGTGTTTTCCGCCTAGCCTTTCCATTCCTAGATAGCCATGGTGTGATGGGGTTCTCATGATTGGTTGAGTTGGATTGTTGGATGGATTGAAGTTGAGTGAGGTGGATCTATGAAATGATAGAACACATGGCCTAATAGCCCCTGAACCGGACTGTGGGTTGCAGTAAATCTTGATTTTGTGTTGCCTCTAATGGCCTAGGAATCCTTGCTGGTGAATGGTAGAATATACGGTAAATCCTAGAGGTGGTTTTCTCTCCGTTGGACCTAGTAATCCCGGGTTGGGATATGCGGTAAATCCTGGAGAGTGGGTCTCGGTTTAGGGCCTAGTGATCCTGATTTGGATTGCGATAAAGCCTGAGAGACTAGGAGACAAGAAAATTCTTCACGGTGTAGGTGGAGAAATCGGTGGCATCCATGCTTGTTTGGCCTAGTGATCAGGTGGAGATCATGGTAAATCCTGTTATGATGTGTTTATTGTGTTGGCCTAGTGATCCAGGATGGATTACGGTAAAGCCTTGTTTCTATTGATGAGGGTGAGGTGGTTTAGCCTCAGTATGCCCATGTTGAGTTCTTTTGGTTTGAGTCCCACATTCATGCTTGGAATATGGCACAGGGGTGAATGGCTAAAGAGAGATTTGGCTCAACCATTCTATGGTCACGTGGAACGTGGTAGTCCCATCTCTGGTTGGTTCATGGCATTGATTAATGAGAAATTTATTCCCTTGATTCTCATGTGTAAATGTACTGGCGTATATATGGATTTTGATGGCTAATATGTTTATGGTATATATGTTCCTATTATGCTGGTTATATGTGCATTTTGTGGCAGCAACTATGTATGGCTCTCAACATGTTTTTACTTGTACATGAATGGAGAATCTTTCTATGACCTAATAGATGATAATGTGGCAAATGGCATGAAGGAACAATGGTTCATAGTGATTCTCGGATAACTATGAGATCCCTACACTTATTTCTGTTGTTTACACCTGTATGTTACATGTTGATGATATGTTTGACGAAATGCCTGTCATGACTAGTAGGGGTTTGGTTAAGGTATTGTTGAGATTATTGCTTTTGCATCATTGTTTCCCTATACTTTTATTGATTTCAATCTTTCATTCCATTTTTGGCAATGGCCTGGGCTTTGGACCTAAAAAAGTGGCTTAAGCATAGAACTCGCAAGTTTGGTCCACAGTTGTCGGCATGTAGCCCTATCAGAGCAACTTTAGGTCTATGGTCACTCCCTTACCCATAGCATGAGAGTGACTATGGCCTAAGAGGTCTAGAACAACAGTGGGACCTAGGGTCAGGCTATCTGAGTGGTTGACTTGTCTCCTGAGGGTTTTTTTGATGATGTTGAATGACTATGTGTGATGTTTCATCAAGTCCACTTCCTTAAGGTCACCTAGGAGGTCGAATCTGATCATAGTAGCCTCTCGTCTCATGTTTACCCGGTTGGCATGGTTACTTGGGTGGAAGTGGGAGGAGGGTGTTACAGAGTGGTATCAAAGTATGGTTCAAGTCTCGGATTGGATGGGTTGAATGTGTTAGTCATGCATGCATGTAAGTTGCATGTGTGTCTCCTACGCTTGCATTTTATGTGCTTGTTGCATTTTCTTGATGATTGATTAGGATTGGAGTATGGTTATCATGGAGAATTTGGTATTGATTTCGCGAAATGTATTTGTCATGAGTACGTGACTGGTTTCATATGGTTATATGTTGCTTGTATGTTGATTTTATGTCACCTACTTACATCCTTGTATGTTAGGTTACATTCTTGAATATTTTGGGTTACATGTATCAATCTTGTAGGTTGATTACAAGAATTGATCGCTTAGGTTGATTTGGCATTGCTTATGCACATTTTTGTTTGTGTGTGGCAATCTGTATAATGGAGTAATGGTTGTTGTCATGCATGAGGTCATGGTTTGTGTACTTGATATGGTCATGCATTGATCTAGCTAGAATGATGTGTGTATGGTTTGGTACTCATTTGTTATATTTCTATATGCAGTAGTTATGCATGTAGGTCAAAAATGCCTTGTTAAGTCATTTTATGAAATTTAGGTCATCAGGGTGATATTGGTTGTTATGATGCTAATGTGTTGGATGAGATAGAGTAGGAGATGCAGATCATCAAAATAAGGCTGTGGTATTAGACTTTGGGTAAGAGCATATCGTCATACATGTATTGTATGTTTGGCATGCAGGTACATAGGTTAAGGATTGTTATATGCATTAGGTTTATGTACATGTCTTTTGATGTTATGGTTGCATACATAATAGATGGTAGTTGGTTAGTATAGTTATATGTACATGTGTTGGATAGTCACGGATGATGGTAACCTGTGGTTGTATTCATTGCTATTGTTGTTTTATGTGAGATGACTTGATGATTAGGTTATATGTTGTTGATGAGCATGATATATAGATTATTGTTGTTATATGCTATTAACTTGATGATTAGGGTTATTTCATTGAAATCTTGATGTTGTAATTTGGATTGGTCATATGTGTGATGGTTATGTTCATTGAATTGAAGATCTTGATGTTATATGTATTGCGTTAACCTGGTTTGACCTATGCAGATGGTTATGGTTTCGATATTTAGGTATGAGCCGACGTATTTGTGATATGGTGTCATATTAATCTAGATTGATTGTGCATATGTGATTGTTATGCATGAATGAAAAATGCTTATGAACTTATGACGTGAACATGTTAGTTAGTTACTGTTATGGATATCATGATTTATGTTTGAGTTGATATGTTGTGAAGTTGTATCGTACTAACCTAGATTTATTGTGTAGATAAGATAGCCTCCTCTTATATACCTTAAGGTATGAGTTTTCTTATGTTGTATATTTGGTGCTTGGTTGTTTAATTATGAAGTCTATTTGGTGTTTGAGTGTTTGGTGCCTAGTTGATTTATTTAACGTGGTATGTTTGCAAGTTGGTTGAATGTTTGACGAATTTCATAATATGAGCATGTGCTCCAATGATCTTACTCTAAGATGGTTTTACTAACACATACGTGTCGATACAGTTGATATGTACTTGAGTGTAGTAAGTGATAGTTGTAGCATTATGTCTAATGACTATGAGTTGACTATGGATTATGACATGATTGTTTGTAAAAGTTGATCTCAAATTGATAGATATGATTGTCTTGACATTTGGAACATGCGATTGACATGTGTGAGAAGTTGTAGGGAATATTCTTGGTATTAGCGTGACGAGGTAAGAATTGATGTGTTTATATAACTAACAATTAGGTGACGTGACACTATATAGTAAGACTCAGTTGCAGCAAGGTAAAGGTAAAAGAAAGGAATCAGGTAAGAATTCCTTTGGCTATGTTTGGAAACTCTAATTGCAAATGAACGAGTGCTTTGCATATAGGGAGTCTTCTTAACCTTGATTTTTTTTGACATTATGTGGATATGTGCTAGATCCATTAAAATGTACTTGACAAGTATATTAGCTAGTCTTTAGTTACAGGTGGATCTGTCAAAGGATTGGAGTCCCTTGAGAGATGGTGTGGATGTGTTCAGTTGCAAGCAACGTGCTTGGCACAACAAGATAAGGTAACTGATGTATTGTTATGTTTATTTATACACTAACAGTTATGTGTTTATGGAAATATGATGCAGGGGACTACATGGAAAAGAGAGGTTGCCATGAAATCTTGAAGAAGGCTCTAGTTGAGTTTCCCTAGGAACCATGGGGATTGAGTCATGGTGTTTTTTGTTAATCTAGTGCTTTTGGTATTTTTTTGGATTTGCTTGCTCTTGATTTGCAGATTTATTTATGTCCAGAGTATGGCCATACCACTTCATTTGTGAAGTCGTGTTGTTATTAGTTTTCATGGTTTTCTTCTTGTTTTTTTTTTGTTCTTTCCTTTTATGTTTTGAGTCTGGGGAATTGGTTGGGAAAGAGGAAAAGTTGATGGAGCTTGGGGAGAGTTGTGTGGTACCCAATAGGTAATGTAAGACACAAATGAAGCTCGGTGTATGAGTAAGCGTAGTGGAAGGTAAGACTATGACAGTCGGTTGGATTGGTTGGGTCCATTGTGGTAAATGGACGATGAGAGAACAATCATAGGAAAGGTAATCAAGAAAAGGTAAAGCAAATGGATCTGATGTGTCAGATGCCTTGGATATGTTGGGACTGTTGTTCTCAATATTGCACATGTGTTTCATGAATAAATGAAGTTCTCTTAACCTTGACTTTATATTATCTGGAAATTTTGTTGTGATCATGATTATGTTGATGTTTATATATGTATACATGTAGGCGTGTATGTATTTCATGTCTGACAAGGTGATCATGAATCATGATTATTTTATGCTAATGTTTATATGTACATATGTATGTATGCATGACAATGGCTGATGAGATCATTATTATTTTATGATGTATGTATGTGTACATGTATCTATGTCACTATCTTACAGGGTCATAAAGAATCATTTTTGTTGAGGAATGATTTCTTACGTAGGAAAATGACATGAAGAGGTTCCTGGTCTATGAGGAATCAAGTGGGAAGAGTAGCCATGACAAACATATGAGGTCAGTATCATGTGAATATGAATTTATATTGTATGCTTGTATTATGCCTATGATTATGTTATGGATGGGTTATACCGAGGGATACATTAGAAAAGTGAAAGAAATGTGGTCTGTGGCATGTTGGGACAAGCATGGATAAGACACTAGAAGCAAAGTTTCTTTGTAAAGAGTCAATGTGGTTTTGGATGTGTGGCACGACTGTTGTGCATATGCAGTATATGTTGTACTTGTTTCACCTGTGATGTTGTGTGCATGCGGTGTGATGTATATTTAGTGTGTGTACATGTTGATTATGTAATGTTATGTACATGGGGTAGTACAGATAGTGTTGTATGAATGTTGCATATTCAGTGTTGTGCATAGACGATGCTATGTACATGTTGGAAATATAGTGCTATGTACAAGTGGTGTTGCGTGCATGTTGTACATGCGGTGCTATGTACATATGGTGTGGTGTGCATGATTGTACAAGTGGTGTTGTGTGCATGTGGTGTTCTGTACATGTCTTGCATGTGGCACTGTGTACATGTGGTATCACGTACATATCATGTGTGTGGCACTGTGGTCATGTGGTGTCGCGTACATATCATGCGTGTGGTATTGTGTACACGTAGTATTGTGTACACGTTGTACAATGGTGCATTGTACATATGGCGTTGTGCAGATGGTGCTTAGTACATGTGGTACTAGTGTATGTGTGGGATTGAGTGCATGTTGTATATGTTGTGTTGCGGGCATGCGGTACTAAGTATGTGCATTTTGTATTCATGGTATCGTGACATATGCATTCATTGTGTTGCACTCTAGATACGTATTTGTGTTATGTTTTACATCAGGTGTAGGTGTATGTATTGTGTACAATACCAGATGTTGGAGTATGTATTGAGTTGTGTTGTATACTGGGTGTACATGTATGCATTTTGTGGTGTCGCACGTTGTGTGCGAATGAATGTCTTCTAATGTACATTGTGCATGTATACATACGTACACTGGGTGTAGGTGTATGTGTTGTATGTCAGGCATAGGTGCATGAATTGCATGGTGTTGTATAGCATGTGTGGTTGTATGTGTGTGATGCACACTATGCGTATGTGCACCTGGTGGAGGAGAAGGCATTGGGTGTTTACTGGGTGTGGCAACCAATCTAGTGTGTGTACAAAAGAACAAAGGCAGAAGTAAGGATCGATGAAGGATAGGTATCAATATTGTATTTTAGTTTTACTATGCATATAATTTTTGATTTTTGCCTATGATGATTACATGTGATCTATGATTCTAGTTTATGATGGTTACATTTGATTTATGCTTTTAATCTATGATGGTTATGTTTTGAGCTAACATGATGTGATATGTTATACATGATGAGTTGGGCAAAGATGTTAGTTTGACTTGTTGTGACAGGAAATAGACAGATGAAAATGTACCTTATTGACGAGCCACCAATGAGGTATGATTTGAATTTATTTGAATTTATTTTAAATCTAATGGAAATTATGTGCTTGGAACAAGAATGCATGAAAATGCCCGGTTGTGTGGTTGAAATTGACTGTAAGAATTAGCAGCAACAGTGAAAATAATTGGAACATGTAGCAATATGCTGGTAAAGTACTTTAGGAGCAGGGAAATGTGGGACACTGGTACGCAATAGTGTCCATTGATTTCCATGAGCATGGTATGACCAGTATGATGGTTTTGAGGCAGGTATATGCCTTGGTTGTTTGACCTTATGATGCGAAGAAGCCTTTCCAAGGGATGGATCGCCCCGGATAGGGGTGCCAACAAAACTTGGAAGGTGAGTGACTACATGGAAGGGTTGACCGGATTGCCTGAGGGACTGTGTAGCAAAGAAGGGAAGGTTAGGGATGGATTTTTTTTTGTCATGAGCATTGCCAAATGGAATCAGATGCACATTGGTAGTGTGCCCTGGAATAACGAGTTGGTAACTATTCACTGAGAGGATTAGTGGCGTGGGATTGCAACGCTAGACATTGGATGAAAATTTGACTGTGTTAGTAGATTCTGGACTTCCTAGGAAGGAGGTGAATCCTGGTACTACTTTGAGGGTGGAGGTGTGAGCCTCTGGATTCCCTTGTTGGTTGATACGTGCATCATATACTCTTATTTGATGGTTTAACAAATGTGCATATGTGGATTGTAAATACTGTAATGAGTTGTTTTATAAAGCTCCACTATGCGGTATGTTGTCATGTTGTCATGATGTTTTGTGTTAGAAAATGGTCATTGTAAATACTGCAACGAGTTGTGTTATAAAGCTCCATGGCAGTATGTTTTGTGTTCAACAGTATTGTTGGTTATAGGTGTCATTGAATGCCAAGTATGGTGTTCCCCCCAAGGGGGAGGGCTCTATAACAACCCTGGTCAAAATTCAATGTAAAAATATATAAATACCACAGATGATGGGACACATATTCCAAGCTGAATGTTGGGCGGGACATCCTAGGGGGGTGTTCATTTGATTGTTTATGGCTAAGGAAATTGACAAAGGCAATGGCTAAGGATTTGGAAAGGCATGAGGCATTTATTGGAATTTTATTTATGAAAATAAAGGAAAATAAGAGAAAAGGAAGGTGAAAGGTCACAGGTTGCATGTGAGGAGGAAATTGAAGGAAATAATGGAAAATGAAGAAAATAAAGGCCTCGTTGATAAAAAGGTTTCTGAGGATTAGTTGGCAAGCTTCTTCTTTTCAGTGTTAAGCTCTTAGTCAGTGTAATCTCTTGGATCAAGTTTTTGCTATGGTTATGCATGGGATCAAGAAAGGAAAAGAAGGCAAGAGGAAGCAAAGATCGAGCAGGGAAAGGCAGGATCAAGCATCTACATCAGGCTTCATTGCAGATATCAACTTGCATGTGTATTTTCCTTGCTAGATCTGTCATGCATGGTATTGCATGTGGTTCTTTTCTATCATGGCATGGGTTTTTCCAAGTGTAACAGTGTTTTCATCCTAGCCTTATGAAGCGAACAAAGTTCCTTCTTCAGATTAATTACTACAGAAGACTTGGAATATAAAGATATCCATGAGGATACAAATATTATATATTAAATGTGTGAATAAGAATGATGATACAATGAGAGCAAGAGGCTTGCTTATATACCAAGCAGGTGTCTCTTCATGGAGAATCATGTCTCATTTAGACATGACTCTTCAACTTAATTACCAATTAACTAATCATTATTTATGATTATTATCATTTACATTATTTTACATTATTTCCTATATATTTATTCATAACATTGCCTTCCTCCTCAAAAATCTTTGTCCTGAAACCTTGTTGATGAAAAAGGCTTGATCTCTTTTTCGGTTTCAAATGTCTTTTCATCTCTGAACAATGATCTTCATCGATACAAGTTGATATGATCTTCTAAGTGACAAACAAAATTGTTGCACTGAGAAGGGATCAGACCATCCTAGATTAAACTTCTGTGTAATCTTCTGATCACTGGAATTTTGTAATGACTTGTCATCATAGGTCTGGATTGAGGTTACATCGCTTCTCTCTAGAACATGAGTTTGTTGTTTCTAGTCTGAATGGTCCTAATACGTAGCTTGGTTGAGTTGTCTACTCTCATGATTCAGAGGTCAATAGGGAACTTTTTTGGTTTGACATTGCCTTATTAGGTGTGTGGAGTTTTTTTTATTTACTTCAGGTGATGATGTTGTTGAGTTTGTTAAAGAGCCTTCACTTGGGATGTTAATCATCTAAACTGCAACATCTAAGTGTGTTGTTTCTTCAACTGACTTGTCTTCTTTAGTTGTCATATTTACTAGATTGGTATTCATTCCCTTATTTTCAACTTGGACTGTTACGACTGGAGATTTCGACACTTCTTCTTGAGTGAATTGTTCTAAATTGTCTTTTAATGTTTTCTTATCATCCTTAAGTTTCTTAATTTGAGTGAGTAGACTTTGATTATGGTTTCTCAGATGCAAAAATTCTTTGATTTATGATTTATCAACCTTATTTTAAGTGTTTTGACTTTTAAGCTTTTCATCTTTTAGATTTGTGATTTGTTCTAATAAATTTTTATTAAGGTTCTTTAAACGTAAATTTTCCTCTTCTTGTTCTGATAAGTGTTGCATGAGTTCCTTCTTTGTGACTTTAATATTCTTGACTTGTGCAATTAATTTTTCAACATGGTCCTTGAGGCGAGAAATTTCTTCGTCTTTTTCCATTATTTCTTTGTAATGCATATCCATAAGATTTTTATGTTCATGTTGTAACACTTTCTTGTTTTGCTAAAGTTTGGCTATTTTTCCATTCTCTTTATCTTCAAGCTACAATTTCTTGGTATAGTGGATTACATCGTTTGGTATAAGTGATGATGGACTTTCAACTTGCAACGTGGATTATGTTTTTTTCATTTCCTTATATCTTGCCATTAAATCTCTCATATTTCTTGCTAATAATTGTTTATCTGCATCACTTAGAAGTTCGACTAAGGCAAAAGTTTTGTAACATTTTGTGCAAACAATGTTTTGATTTCTGAATGATTCTTGACAATTAGGGTATCCTTCTAAACAAAAAGGACATATTGCAAAGAAACCACTGCTTTGGTGGGCAACATCTTTTTGTTTGTTTTTTTTTTCTTCACTCATTTTATCTCCCTTTTTAATCCTCTTTTGATTTTAATACTTCATTCTTTCTCTTTTCTTTAATTTTTTTAATTAATGGATTCTTTATTATTTTTTATTTTTTGGGGAAGTGTGTAGTTTTGCTTCCTTACACCTTATAATTTTCAAAATTATATATCTATATATATATATATATATATATATATTTCTCGTTTTCCAAAATATCTTTAATATTAAATTTCCCTTGAATAAATTCCTTTTGTATTAATGACCCAATCTTTTAAGATATAATAAAGCTATTTCTTATTTAGCCCTTTATAATTTATTTATTTTTTAATTAATTTAATTATATAATTATTACTAAGTATTATATAGTTTTCTTTATATGTATAATTTGATCATATATATATATATATATATAGACTATGATGGAATATATAATAATTATTGGTCTGTATGTTACAAAGAGTCACACCTTTTAACTAATGCCACACACTCTTTGACCGGGCTATTTGGAATTGGTGGGTCTACAACATTGACGGGATGTCGGGTAGACAGGCCGACATGCAGTGGATGGATGGACGAGAGTTTGATAGTGGGTGTCAAAGTGGGGAGACAGACAACGATGGTGGTGGAAGATGGGATTGGTCGACCAGCAGGATGGCTTGATGGTAGAAGACGGTTGGGGAAGACAGGTGAGGTCAATATGGTGGCTGCATAAAAAAAATTGCAGTGCCAACTGTTGGAAAAAGGGGTCGGTGTTATGCCCTTGTAAATTGGCTACATACGAAATAGTGTGGCGATACTGCAGTGGATCAGAGTGCAAATTCGGCTACAGAATAGTATCCGTGGACGGATTGTGAGTGGAAGTTGTTAGCATCAATGGTGAGGGCTTTAAAACAATTTCAACATGGGTGGAGGTTGGACTGATGGCAGCTGTGGTCGATGGGAAGGTCGATAAAGTGTCGTGTGATAAATTGTTAGGTCCTTATACTACTAGTGTAACCCCTTATTATTATTAGTGCAACCCCCATATTATATTGTTGTGCCCATGTAGTACCCGTATTTTTTTGATTGTGCCCCATAGAAGCCCACTATTGTTATTGTTGTGCCCTTACATTATTATTGTTATGTCGGCTCTGATTATATTATGACCCATTAGACTCCTATATATAGAAAGGAGGTCTTGTCATTTGTATCATCCAAGAATTTTTCATTTGTGTAATGTAAAGGAGGTTGCCCCATCAAAGAGGCTTATTTCTAAGGCGTTGATCTTTCTTTTCTATCTTTTTGTGAGTTGATTTCATAACATTTGGTATCAAAGCTTTGGATTCTAGGGTTTCGCTACTCCAAACAGGACATCGTGGAATTTTCGCTATAACTTTTTTCTACGACATTTCAGAAGCTAAAACAAAAACTCATTTGAGACGAAATCTCGCTGAACCTCGGGTCCGAATTTCAGACCTTGTCTTGCTATATTTTCAGAGATATGATCTGAGGATGTTAGGGATTTTGCAAGCTCCAGAATTTCATCTAAAATAGGTCATCGTGGAATTTTTGCTATAAATTTTTCGCTCCGAAGATTCAGAAGCTAAAACAAAACCCATTTTAGAATAAATCAGTAAGAACCTCAGGTCCAAATTTCAAATATTGTCTCGCTATATTTTCGGCTATATGATCTGAGGAAGTTATGTTTTTTGCAGACTCCCAAATTACATCCTAAACAGGTGACCTTGGGAAAATTGTCATAACTTTCTCTGAGCATCAGATTGAAATTTCGTAAGAAGTTACAGAAAGAGGACAGAATGTGCTGTGTTTGGGTATAAGTTTTAGAACCTAAGGTCAAAACAGTGACACGTGGCACTTCATACAAGTTTTCTCTTATGAAACAGGCTATAATTAGGTCATCATAGGAGATTTGGAATAAATCTTTCTTCATGAATCCAATTGCGATCAGACTTGTGGGGTTAGAAAGAGGACTCAGAGGGCTATTATAAGCTAAACTTTCAGAACTTAAGGATCCGAAATTACGGAGTTATAGTCATTTCAATATCGAGCTCCTAAAATCAAGAAAAAACAAGATGAAGAAGTTTGATGGCAAGGATCCGGTAAATTGGATACTATATATGGAGAAATATTTTGATCTACATGGTGTACCACTGTTAATTATTTTGAACTGAATCAATTTTTATGGTATAAAGGGCTTTGTTCTCGTAAACCACTTATGACGTGACCAATTTTCACGGAGGAAATGATAGCACATTATGAGGATACAAAGAGCAACACCTTTAGCCAATTGATATATCTCAAACAAAAGGTTCAATGGCAGAGCACATTTAGGACTTTCAAAAATTGAATATAAGGGTAAATGATATTCTAGAGAATAAAAAGATAAATAGTTTTATCTATGCCATGGAAGCTGATATCGATGGTATGAAATCATATTGGAAGAAAGGCATGGAAGATTTGAAGAAAGACATGGAAGGTTTGAAGGAAGGTGGGACAAAGATGCTACAAGAAAGGCCTCCTAATGATGAAAAGGATTAAGAAACGTCAAAAGAAGAGGATATACATTGGGAAACGACCTTAGAGGAAGAACAAATGAATCCGACCATATCTTGTATTGCAATGGCAGGAATTACCACTCCTCAAACTCTCAAGATAGAAGGACATATCAAGAAGAGGAAGGTTCAAGCAATGAAATATCAGGAAGAAAACTATCAAGAAACATCAAAAGAAAAGGATACTCACTAGGAACCAACCCCAGAGAAAAAAGAAATGAATCCGACCATATCTTGTAATGCATTGGTCAGAATTACCACTCCTCAAACTATAAAGATAGAATGACATATCAAGAAGAAAAAGGTAATAGTGTTGATTGATTCGGATAGTACCCATAATTTTATTCATTGTAAGATAGCCAAGGTATTGAATTGCTTCCTATATCTAGCACCAGAGTGTCAAGTGACGGTTGTAAGTGGAGGAACCATAAATTTCTTTGGAAAGTGCCATAATATCAAGCTATCAATGGGAGAATATGTATTGCATAGCCCAATGATTTCCATTCCAATGGGTGGTGCTGATGTTGTACTAGGAGTCCAATGGCTACAATCCTTGGGTACAATAGATTTTAATTTTCAAGAACTTTTCATGAATTTTTCTTCAAAAGGAAAGGTAGTTGAATTAAGGGGTATCACAAGGAAACCGGGAAAGATAATCAGCTCTAACTGAATGACAAAGCTTCTAAAGAAAGAACAACGAGGCATAATTGCACAATTATGTTTGCTAATGGTTCCCACATCGAAATCATATATTTCTCCAGATCTCCAAAAAGTTTGGGACAATCATTCGAAGGTATTTAAGACTCCCAAAGGTATCCCACGTATTCGTGATCATGATCATGCTATTCATTTGATTCCAGGAAGTGTTCCTCCAAACATCAAGCCTTATAGATATCCATATGCCCAAAGGAGTGAAATTGAACATATGGTTGCAGAAATGGTAGAGGTTGGTATAATTATCCAACCAAATTTGATAAACAAAACAAGGGATGAATGGAAGAATGGCGAAGCAGGGTGGGAACTCATTCAAAAGTTGTCGAAGATCCCAGTTCCAACAATATTGCCAGAACTTGACAAGGAAGGAAAAATCATATTAGAACCTGAAGCATTCATAGAATCAAGAAGTCGACAACAACAAAATCTATCAATTTTAGAGTATCTCATCAAGTGGAAGAACTTACCTGCTGAAGATTCCACATGGAAGGATGATAATTTTATACAGAAGCATCCAGAACTACTCAAGCATTGAGGACAACACTTTTTGAAGTAGAGGGGCATGTTAGGTCCCTATACTACTAGTGTAACCCCTTATTATTATTAGTGCAACCCCCTTATTATATCGTTGTGCCCATGTAGTACCCATATTGTTATTATTGTGCCCCATAGAAGCCCACTATTGTTATTGTTGTTCCCTTACATTATTATTTTTATGTCGGCTCTGATTATATTATGACCCCTTAGACTCCTATATATATAAAGGAGGTCTTGTCATTTGTATCATCCAATAATTGTTCATTTGTGTAATGTAAAGGAGGTTGTCCCCTCGAAGAGGCTTATTTCTAAGGCGTTGATCTATCTTTTCTATCTTTTGTGAGCTGATTTCATAACATAAATCCCCTTTGGGTAGTGTACAACAGTGGCTTTCAGTAAGAGCGATTGCAGCAATTGCTTCTACTACGAATTGTTCCAGCTACGCAGGCAAGGTCAATAGGGATTTATTATTATTATTATTATTTTGTAATTTTATATACGATTTATTTATTTTTTATTTATTTTTTTTAATATATGTATTTTTTTTTTCAAAGGCCAAAGGCATGACAACGACTCCGTTGGAATGGAGAATCCCCAAGACTGGCGAACACCTAACTCACGATGAAAACAAGGTCGACGATAGGTTGTTGGCCAAGGGCCTGGTAATCAACCAATGTGGCTCTGATACCAATGAAGCGAACAAAGTTCCTTCTTTATATTAATTACTCCAGAAGGCTTGAAATGTAAAGATATCCATGAGGATATAAATATTATATATTAAATGTGTGAATAAGAATGATGATACAATGAGAGTGAGAGGCTTGCTTATATACCAAGCAGGTGTCTCTTCATGGAGAGTCATGTCTCATTTAGACATGACTCTTCAACCTAATTACTAATTAACTAATCATTATTTCTGATTATTATCATTTACATTATTTCCTATATATTTATTCATAACACCTTGCCATTTCCAGATAGCCATGGTGTGATGGGGTTCTCATGTTTGGTTGACCTGGATTGTCGGATGGATTTGAAGCTGAGTAAGGTGGATCTATGAAATGATAGAAGACATGGCCTAGTAACCCCTTAACTGGACTATGGGTTGCGATAAAGCCAGATTTTGTGTTGCCTCGAATGGCCTAGGAATCCTTGTCGGTGAATGACAAGATATACGATAAAGTCTAGACATGGTTTTCTCTATGTTGGGCCTAGTAATCCTGAGTTGGGATAGGCGGTAAAGCCTGGAGAGTGGGTCTCAGTTTAGGGCCTAGTGATCCGGGTTTGGATTGCAGTAAAGCTTGAGAGACTATGAGATAGGAAAATTCCTCATGGTGTAGGTGGAGAAATTTGGTGGCATCCAAGCTTGTTTGGCCTAGTGATCAGGTGGAGATCACAGTAAAGCCTATTATGATGTGTTCATTGGGTTGGCCTGGTGATCGGGGATGGATTATGGTAAAGCCCACTTTCTATTGATGAGAGTGAGGTGGTTTAGCCTCAGTATGCCCTGGTTAAGTTCTTTTGGTTTAAGTCCCACATTCATGCTTGGAATATGGCACGAGGGTGAATGGCTGAAGAGAGATTTGGCTCAGCCATTCTATGGTCAGGTGGAACGTGGTAGTCCCATATTCGGTTGGTTAATTTCATTGATTAATAAGAAATTCATTCCCTTGATTTTCATGTGTAAATGTACCGACATATATATGGGATTTGATGGCTGATATGTTTATGGTATATATGTTCCTATTATGTTGATTATATGTGCATTTTGTGACAGCAACTGTGTATGGATCTCAGCATGTTTTTACTTGTACATGAATGGATAATGTGTTTATGACCTAATAGATGATAAGGCAACAAATGGCATGAGTGAACAATGGTTCATAGTGATTCTCAGATAAGTATGAGATCCCTACACTTAATTCTATTGTTTACACCTGTAGGTTACATGTTGATGATATGTATGTCATGGCTAGTAGGGGTTTGGTTAAGGTCTTGTTGAGTTTATTTCTTTTGCATCATTGTTTCCCTGTAATTTTATTGATTTCAAGCTTTCATTCCATTCTAGACAGTTGCCTGGGCTTTGGGCCTGAAAAAGTGGCTTAAATCTCAGGTTTGCTGGCACAGAACTGGCAAGTTTGGTCTATAGTCGCTGGCATGCAAGCCTATGAGAGTGAATTGAGGTCTCTGGTTACTCCCTTTCTCATAGCATGAGAGAGGCTATGGCCTAAGAGGTCTATAACAGTAGTGGGACCTAGGGACAGACTGTTTGAGTGGCTGACTTATCTCCTGAGGGTTTTGTTAATGGTGTTGGATGACTGTGTGTGATGTTCCATCGATTCCACTTCGTTAAGGTCACCTAGGAGGTAAAATTTGATCATAGTAGCCTCTCGTCTCATGCTTACTCCGGTTGGCATGGTTACTTGGGTGGATGTGGGAGGAGGGTGTTACAGTTTGACTTATTATAGAGAAAGTGAATTTCTTGGCTAATATTGTGTTTGCAGGGTTTGAAATATGCATATTAGTATGTTGTTTCCCTTAACTTGATCACTTGAGCTATTATATGGCAATATTTGGTAACAACTGCATGGGTTTGACAAGATTTGTCTTATTGACTTAACTTAGTATAGATGAGAAATATTGACTTGGATAATTGATGATGTCTTAGGATTTTGACATGAAGCTTGATAATTCATAGATATGTTTTGGCTTATGGATTGATTGAATTCTCACTGATAAAAAGTTAGGGTTTTCATTTGGTACTTGATTATGGTGATTTGCCTTGATGTGAAATGACAATGATATGTGGGCATAGTGACTTTCAGTAACTAATATTGGTATTCATTATTGATTCAATATTGGCATCATTAGCACTTGACACATTGGTTGAAGTGTAAACAATTATGATTCAATATGCAGTGATCTCACAATGAATGGACACAAAGTATATGACTTATCCTTGGTGCATGCATTCACATATAACAGTAGAAATAATTCATATTATGATTATGTAGATGGCCTGATGAAGTTTGATATTGATTAATGATGGTTGTTGACATGACAATAGATAAGGTTGTAATCTGATATTTGGGTGTGAGCTCTACCTGGCACCTAGACTGAAGAGTTTGATAATGATACTGGCAGGAAATTTTATAGCTTTGATATTAGTTTTGGTTTGGCTTGATAAAAAAAAATTAGTTAATTTGATTCCACATTATTAATTTGTTTGAGGTTAAGCATATTAGTTTGGTCAGTATTATGTTTTCAAAAAGAATTTTATGGTTTGAAGCAAGCTTCAAGCCTAGTATGTCCACATTGACAGTTGGTAAAGCCTAGAAGATGTGTCGATCAAAGTGGTCCAAGATATGCCTTTGATTTTTGGTTTTATATGCTGACGACCTATTCTTGAATGGTAATGAACCTCTAATGATCAAAGTAAGAGGAAGTTGGCCTCTAAATTTCGAGATGAAGAATCTTGGCATGATGAATTACTTTATGAATTAAAATTTTGAAAAAAGAAAAATATATCGTGAAGCTATTGGAAAGGATTTTGGAAAGTGGGAATGCAAATTCTTGGACACCCTGATGAAATTAAACTTCATGAAGCTACGCAGATCTATTGTTGAACCTGACTTGGAAACCGACAATTGATTGAAGCATTAATCCTCCTTGTAACACCAATTTAGACACATGTTGTGCAAAGAACAACCTGAGTCAATTCATGATTAAGTTGCTTCATAAACATTGAATTGTTTCCAAGCACATTTTTTATAATTGCATGGGACGATCAATCTTGATCTGAAATATACTTCTAGGGATGTATGACTACATAGATACACTAATGATGATTGGGATGGAAATTATTATTGACAGAAAGAGCACATTTGGGTGCTACTTTAGCTTGGGATTTGCCATGACATTTTGATGAGTAGGAAATAAAAGTTCATAGCTTTAAGCATGACTGAGGTTGAGTATATGGTTACTAGCATGGCTAGTTGTGGGGCATTTTGGTTAAGGAATCTCTTTGGAGAGATGTTTGAGCAGGTTTTGGATATGACAATGATACATTATGACAATGAAGAGTGGGATCCAATTGGCATAAAAACATGTATATTGTTGGGACTGAGATATCTCCTTGTGTTGTGACAATGTTGTTGTATGAGATAAGCTTAGAATTGTGGTTTCTACCTCTTTGAGAGGGAGAAAGGATGAATAAGATATTATTTTGGGACATGTATTTATTCTAACATAATATTTTATTTAATGTCCCGCATGAATAGGAAAACAAAGGATTGTTTCTCTTGGTAATATATGAGGCAGTGTGATTGAGTTATTTAGTGAGTTATTTAAGTTGGTACCAAATATTAGCACATTGATATGTATATGATCTACAAAGACCAGGGATGATCGAGGACACTAAGCCAAATATTCCCCCCTATCTAAGCTCCCAAGGTGCAGAATTGAGATGTAGGGCTCCTCGGGTTGAGGGATCATTGGACAAGAGGGTATCACCCCTATCTATCACCCATAGGGTGGAAGATGTAGCTCCCATATCTTGGTCTATGCAGAGTATACCCTAGTTTGCATCATACCCACAAGTTGGGCTTATTGGGATTGTAGCTACCCATCTGGCCAATAGGTTGAGAGAGCTTGGGGGTGTGTGATCTTTACCTTTGGTAAGTCGGGCATCTGACCCAAGCTTATGATGCAAGGTGTTATACCACATGAATCTTGAGGGTCATTTTTGGGAAGATCAGGAAGCAATAGGATGGATATGATATTGTATCTTGCCTATTTCTCGACATAGGGTGGAAGATGTATGCTCCCCTATGAGATGAATTGAGGTGAGAGTGTCCCATAGGACCTTCCTCATTTTCATTGGATTTCGGGTTGAGATGTGCTCCTCGATGGATAGAGGGTGGTAGCTTGGACTCCCCTCCAATATCAAATTCTTCTTCTTTTAGATTCGAAAGTGTTCAGCATATGAGCAGAGATACAAAGACAAGTAGAGGTAAGCATGGATGAGCAGATATGATAATAGATGAGTAGAGATGAACAAATACGACATTTTATGATAATGAAATACTTGTGATGAGACATATTTTGCAGTCGATAATCTCTTCCTAGCTGAGAGGGAGTGTTAATTTTTGGCAACTCAGGGACAAATTCCCTCTTTTGGATAGTCTTCCTCATCAAGAAATACCCCTCCTAACCCTTAAAATAATTTAATTTGGTTGAGGAAAATATATTTTTCTTATGAAAACCCACATGTGCACAAAAAGGACAGGTCAACCCAAAGAGGAATGGACACCATTGGATGGCTATAAATACAAGTCAAGTGACCCTCATTTGGAGATCATCAATTATTCTTCTTTTTTTCGATTTGGCTCACACAGGCTTGAAGTGGTTTGTGGAGATTTGTTCGTATAGGCCTAAAATTGCAAGGTATAAATCTCGCATGTGTGATCTAGGGTTTTGAGTTGCAGCCACAGGGTTGCAACAGGGAATTTTCAGTTGCAACCGCAGGCACGCGGGCTTATGAGTGAGGTTGGAGGGTTTCAATCGCACACACATCTCTCTATCCATTCGATTGGAACCTAGGGTTTGATTTCATCAATTGAATGTGGAATTAAACAGTTGACCACAGGCTTCTGAATTAGTGTTTTGATTATTAACATTGTTAGGTTCATCTCTTGGATATTGTTTAGTTGATTTGTTGGATAGTTTTGTGGTTGAAGATATGGATCATTGTACTCTATATTTGTTGAAACATTCAATGAAAATCTAATAAGAAGAAGAATTTGAAAGTGTTTTCCCCCTTGTGGGGTTTCGCCCTAGTCTCTAACCAATCCTGGTGTCCTAATGTGTGAATGTTTTTCTTCTATCGTTCCTTTATGTTCCGTTGCATTGATGTTGATATTTTTCTTTCTATATAATTGCATATTTTGTTGAAAAATGTTATGATGTTGTGGGGTGAATTCAATGTGTAAATAATGGAATGAAATTATCTAAAGCAAAGAACAATATAGCCCTAAGAAGAATTAATAGGCCTATCATACAAGGATCTTGAATGACCCATTAAATGATAATAAAAGCACTTATTTTTTGAAATATTGCTAGTTGAAAAATTATGTGGCTTGCTCCAAGATGATTTCAGAGACCATCCATTCAAGACTCCGACAAAGACCAAAAACATATGGCTTTCTGATTTGGTTAAAACTAGCAAATACTACATTGGAGCACAAGCCAAGGTCGGAATCACTTAAATGTAATTGACGAACCAACTTCGGTATCAAGATGAAATTGATAGATTTGGGCCGTAAAATCTTTCAAGTTTCTCAGGATTGATTATATGGGGGGATAATTATCACAACTTTTCTATCTTATTATGGTGAATTGTTTCTAGCATGTTTTTTGATCGTTGGTTGTGTGTTTACAATATTGAAGCAATCAGATGATTATTGCATGAGTATATGATCTCAATCAACAAAAATTAATGGATAGTCCAACCAGTACCAAGGCTACCCAAGGGCATTATTGAGACATCAAATATCCTCTCCCAAAGTGGAACATCTTCCCTATAATCTGCAACACCAAAGATCGTTTCTTTTCCTATTATAATATTGTGAATATTATCTTGTCATAAAATATCAAATATTAGCATCATGTAAAAGTCCATATAATTGTAAAATTTATTAGAAGTGAAAGAGTTATTGAGAAGTTGAATAGGTCACAAGGATTTGAAGAGTCATGGGGAAGGTGAAAGGTCACCCCCCCATTTCTATAAAAGTACTTTCATGCCTCATTCAAATGGACTTTCAATATTGAAGCTCTGTTAGCATTTAGATAGCTATTGTACTTAGGTAGCTGGAACATTCTCACTATTGGTAGCTTTTAGGCTAAGTGGTGGTGAGGTAAGGGTTTTTATCTTGGAGGTGATATGAGCAAATCTTATTCCACTATTGGATTTTTATGAGCTTGTGTCATATGTACTTGGATTTACAACATTATTAATGACAAGCTCTTTATTTTTGGCATAGATTCCCATGCATTCCTTTGTTGATTGTGATGGCTAACCAATACTCCAATTATGTGTGTGTGTGTTTTCATATTATTCATATGTTAATGAACTAATTTGTGGCATGTCACTTATATATTTTCTTTGGATCTCTACTTTCTTATTGCGCACTATGCTAGTAACTAATTGTGAAGTAATTTGTGGTTATTCTCTAGTACTTTCTTACTAGTATGTTTCAGATGGTCTTAGTTGACTGATTACTCTTGAGGCATACTTTTCTTATTGTTTTTTTGCTCTATCCTTGTACATAGTTTTGCAACTTTATTAATTGTGGGCTAATTTCTTCCTCAGTCTCTAGGAATTTCACACTTGCTCTCGTGTTAAAACCTTTGCATTTGAAAGCCAAGAGTAAAACACACATGGTGGCATTAGGGCCCACATACTAGATGGGGCTCCTATCCCAAACGGTGTGAGGTATAATTGGGACTTCACATCAGGGGGACCCCCTAACTGTTGGCGGTGCATTTTTCCCCATGAAAACATCCATAAAAACTCACTTGAATACCCTAAACCTTGCTTACATAATTGATAGCCTTGTTACTTTATTGATCTATGCTTGAAAGGCTATTTCTTCTAGTTGTTATCTAACATCAAACACCATATCATTGAATATCTCTCAAAACATAAAATATAACAACTTGCTAATCTATTTAAGAGTTCGAAGGATAAAGTACTTGAATCCCCGTAAAGATTATCTTAGCTTTCTAGGCTCTACTAGTACCTTATCCCAACCATTCGACCTTGCATCACCTTAAATATTTCTTGTTGAATATCATTAGGTAATATATAGAGGGAAGCCTCCCTTATGGGATTTAATTCACCACTAAAAAATTGTATACATGCTAATAAGGTGACAATGGTGGCCAATCTCTTGTTTCCACAGGGTATAGATTTGCCTAGTAGGGATTTTCACTAGGCCTGCTATATTTTGCGGTAACATTTTTTATGCCATTGTTGGGGAGGATATAATTCCAACTCCTTTTGATA
Organism: Pinus tabuliformis; assembly: GCA_031772625.1. Classification (NCBI taxonomy): domain Eukaryota; kingdom Viridiplantae; phylum Streptophyta; class Pinopsida; order Pinales; family Pinaceae; genus Pinus; species Pinus tabuliformis. The sequence continues at coordinate 957,810,072 of CM062808.1, read as the reverse complement.
TAAAATATATGCGTTAATGTATTTTGATGGGAAAATCCCAAATCCTAAGTTATAACTACTCATCTAGTGACTCCTAAAACCAATCCCCACTCAAAAACTTTCGGTAGTCGATCAAAAGGAGCAATTCCTCCTCAAAATAATATTATTTCTAAGACCACGACTACTTCTACCTCTCCCATAATTAAAAATATTTTTGGTAACCCTTCTACCTCAGCCACAATGGAAAAAACATGGATCAAAATTGCATACATCTCCTTGAATGACTTGATATGAGTGTCATTTAAGGATACTCAGATAATTTGACTAACAAGTATGAAGAGTGGTTGCCCAAGTTCAATGGGACTTATGCAATTGTGGTTGAGCAACACATGGATAAATTTCATGAGTGTGTTGATGGAAGAATGATCCAAGAAGAGGATATGGTTATGAAATTGTTTTCCTGCTCCTTCGAGGAAAATGCTAGAAATTGGAACGTAGATTTACTCGAGGGGAGAATAAAAAATTGGGACCAATTCCATGAACCATTTAATAAAGAATGGGCCACCATCAAGGAAGTGATGCAAATTCTATCTAAGTTCCAAAAAAGTGACAATGAAAATGTTAATGATTTCAATCAAAGTTTTGAAAAGTTACTAAAAGAAGTATTGTTGTTGTATAAGCTTTCTAATAAGACTGTCCTCACAATGTACATTGATGCCTTTCCTAGACATATCTCTTATGCCTTGAAAGACAAGGAACCTAAAAGCATTGAGTAAGCCAAACATTATTCTATAATTATCGAGAACAACTTGACTACCTTCAAGATTGACTTGCTTTCATATCCTAAAGCCAATGTAGAGGTCAAAGCCAAGTCATCTACATAAGTTGACCTTGCCTTGTAATCCTTTTCCCACAAGTTTGATAAGATAACTAATAAATTAATGTAGGGGAAAATGGCCATGATGAACAAAGTCACCATTTTCAACAAATAAAGATGATCTTGTCCAATTATCTTCTTTAGTCTCAGTTCAACAATGGGCCCCTAGATGGAACCAAAACCGAAATGGTGATAGGAATGTATCTCAACAACCTATGCTTGAAACCCTTTCCCCTACTAATATGATAAATCAATAGGGTTTTCCTTGGTGATCGAGGTGTAATTATTTCCATAGTGAAGAAGAGTGCTCATATAAGCAAGTTGAAGATGAGAATATCCCAAAGCATTTAAACTTGATCAATTATTCTAGTCCTTTCACTACCTTTCCAAATGATACTTCTTCCCTTCCTCAAGAACCACATGACGTACTAACTGAAGAACATAATAAAGAACCTGATGAGCACATTAATGTTATTGAAGCTAGGCGTAGGTTCAAAGGGTTACATTATACTAGAAAGAACAATGAGCCAGGGAGACTTGAGGCAAGTAGTAGTTCTTATCCCTAGATAAATGTGACTAAGGCACCTTTTCCCTATTGTAGGAGCATTCCTAAGATTACTCCCTCTAATGAAAATAATTGGGTAGCATTAGACATATATTTGGGAAGTGTTTTGACTAAGGTGAATGTGCATGTCCCTATCTTGGAGCTCACAGAACTTGAACCTCAGAGAGGTCAAGTTAGGAACTTTTTTAACCTTGATAGAGAGATCGAGTACCCTCTAGTGATATTACATAATATGTATTATGATTGGAAAAAGGGAGAGCACACACCTTTCATGTTGTCTCTAGTGATTAATCGTCTAATATTACACAATTGTATGCTTGACTTTGGAGCCTCTGCCAATGTGATGCCTTTAAGAGTCATGAATCAATTTGAGCTACAAATTACTCGGCCTTGTAGAAATGTGTGTGGTTTTGACTTATTATATTCTTGCACACAATTTAATTAAAGATGTTAAAGTTACTTTGGATGCTAACAAGGACATAGTTGTGTTGATGGGTGTTGTGATCATTAATGTTTCCAATGCTCGAGGCATGCTCTTACACAGGAAGTGGTTGACATCTATTGGTGGACATTTACAAATCGATCTACCCTATGCTATCACACCTATCATAGATGGAAAACCCTTCATCTTGTATAAAGAGCCCCACATGCATGAGCGTGTTGAAAATATCATTAAGAGTGATAGAAGAATTTGAAAACAATGTAACCCAAGGATATTAGAAATTTATGATCATCTCCCCTTCCCTATTTCACCTGAAGAGCCAATAAATATAGAAGAGAATCTTGAGCCTTTGAACTCGCTAGTAGCATGGAAACAATTTGAGCCTAGTATCCTCAAGAAACCAAGGGTTGTTAATGAAAGTGGAGGAAATGTATGCCTAGTAAACCAATTGCATTCCTCCAAAGTGAAAAGTCAAAGACATAAAAATCATAAAATGAAATACAAGATTGAGAAATAAGGGAAATATTTCCATGTTGCGGATCCACTTCTTGTTAATGATGATCCTTACTCATAAAAGGTCCATGGAAGGGTAAGGGTCAACTATTTTTACATATGTAATCTTGAATGAGAGCCCTTATCATCTCTAGTGGATGGAAAGAACCTCGCCCTTTTCAAACTTGATGCACTTAATACTAGGTATTTAGTATAGAATTGTGTGCCTCCTCATTTGATTGTTTCCATGTTTTTCTTGCACAATAGTTGGATGTTATGTTTTAATTTAGCTAACCTTTTATTTCAATACTATTATTTTTATCCTATATTGCAAGCATGACAATCAACACCCTCCTTAGTTGTTATCAAAAAATTGTTCTAAGTGTACATGTAACAAGTCTACGAGTACTAGGGATTGTTGGGATTCTCATGCACTCCCCATTCGAGCACATGGATCATGTGCTCTATGGTGAGCACATGTACCTGATTTGGAGCCAGATGTTACCCAAAAAAGTGGGTAACCCATAGGAGAAATTTTTTCTCCTTATTCGACAGCTAGCCAACTAGCAACCCGATGATGGTTGATAGATATCATTATGCTATATTTCTCCATTTATTGCTCTGGTCAATGCTCTCTCCCATATAGCACATTTCTTGAAGGAAGGTGGGTCATATATTAGCAGTTACTCTAACCATCCTCGCAATCATGTGCTTTACCTGGCTCTAACACCAATTGTTAAAAATTACCGCAAGAGACAAAAAATATTTAGTGAGAGGAAAATTAAACTAGCAACAAAAAACAAAGCATAAACACAATGGACACGGTTTTCACCCTCCACAAAAAAACTGAATTAATGAAATTTTGTTAGTTCCCTTGGCCAAAACCCGACCAAGTCGATGAAGTGAGCCTTCACCGCTAACATCCCCCAACCCATTACAATAGAGTTCCTCCTAGCCTTTTAAAGGCTCCATTACGTGAATTCCACGGGCACAAAACCACGGGCCTGAAACCGCTATTGTAGAATCGTTCAACATTGACTCTTTCCCCGAGTCAAGTTTACCTAACAATGGTCACATTAATATTAATCACAAGGAAAACTATATGATTAACCAATTTTGATTATATCCTTGTTCTCACACTTCACCTAGGAGGTTAACCTTTGACTCTAATCTAGCGGGACCTCCTTTGAGGCATTAGGGTTTAGGAAGTAAGCTACTAGGGAGGCCTTGACCCTGTTTGATGGATGGTGCCTTGTTACAGAGCCCAAATGAGGATGGTTGTCACTAAGCTTGGGAGGGCTAACACATCCCTTTTGATGCCAACACTTGCCTTAGATGGTGATACATCACACCTACATGCATGGGTGGGGTGATGTAGGTCTCCTCTTAGATGAAATCATGGTGGAGGAGGTTCCTTTTGGAGATTTACATATGCGCTTTGAGATTTTCTTGTACTGAGAAGAACTCAGACCATTTTGATGCATTATTACCATTTTCAAGGATGACATCATGGTGGAGATCATTTTTTTCTCACACATGTGGGTTATTTTTTACATATTGTTATGTTTTAGAGCTATCTCAAGGTTGTCTTGCAAACTTTGACCTAGTTTCCCTCATATAAATAGAGGGGAGTCTCACTCACTTAATCATCATCATTTATCACACTTCTTTAGAAGTGCACTCTAGCTATTGTTGTCCTTTCTACTTAGCCACAACGTAAATTTATGGAGCAAATTATCTTTTGAGGAGGCTTTCTTTGGGATACGTTGAAGAGATTCTTATGGAATTTTGTATGTTTATTGTTTATCTTCTTCCATTTTTTCATGCTATAATATGTGAATTAGGGTTTTGTTGTGAGAAATGTGAAAATTGAAATATTTATCTTGAAATCTTAGTCCTTCATGTTATGTAAAAGTGTTTTCCTTGAATCCTTCAAGAGAACTCTAATATGTGCATCTTTTGAACTTATAATTTCCCATCTAAGAAGTCATTAGGGTTTGTAAGAAGAGACCCTTTCTCTCTCACCCTCTTCATCAAGGTCGTGTTGATTGAAGTTTCCCTAAATTACTCCATTGCCCGATCGAGTCACTAGTCTAGTAGTTGTTGACCAAATTCTTCTCTCTACATAGTATTTCTCTCCTCTCTAATTTCTAGGTATTTAGAGTTAGAATTAGGGTTTTCTTGAACTTGTGCTAATTAGTAATTTGATGTATTATTTCCCTCTTAATAGGGATTGCAGTTAATTACTTGAAAAAGGCCAAATATAACATTAATTTCACAATAAAACCATATAATTAGGGCTTACATCATCTTCTTCATTATTGTTTTATACATGTTTCAGTCATAAAAACTCAATTGCATACCTTAAACCTTGCTTACCTAATTGATAGGCTTGTTAATTTATTGAACTATGGTTGAAATACTATTTCTTCTAGTTGTTATGTGACATCACATACCATATCATTGAATATCTCTCAAATCCTAATTTATAACGGCTTGCTAATCTATTCAAGTGGTCTAAGGATAGAGTACTTGAACCCTGGTAAACATTATCTTAGCCTTCTAGGTTCCGCCAATACGTTATCCCAAACATTAGACCTTGCATCACCTTAAATCCTTGTTGAATATCCTCAAGTGATATTTATAAGGAAGCATCCATTGTGGGATTTAATTCACCACTAAACAACTAGAGAAATCCACTGAGGTGACAATGGTGACCAATCTCTTATTGTCACATGGTCTAGAATTTCCTAGTAGGGCTTTGCACTAGGCTTGCTAGAATTTGTGGTAACTACAACCACAAAGGTAAGCAAGGGTTGTTGAGAGTTGGCTTAAGAGACCAAGCTCTAACAAAAGCCAAATGGTCCCAATTGAAGATAATGGAGGACAAGTTTCTCATCTTCTTTGTAACTAATCTTGGATAGGAAAGAAATCCCCAACAGGGAAATCTATTTCAAATGTTAAATTGGAATAAAAGAATACACTAACAAAAACCAACTAAAAGGATCAATAAAGCATTATCAATTAAGAAGGTGTTGTAGTGGCTACAACCACCCTCCAAATTTTTTCCTTAGCTTCGTTTTGGAGTCTCCCTACCAATCTTTCACAACAACATGTCTTGCTTTGTCAAGTACACAAGCTTTAGTGATTTTATTACAGAAAGACAGTATGTCCATCAGAACTTGCTGCACTCCCTTCACAGGTTGTTCTCCCAGACTTGGTCCTGCTGCAAGCTGAGTAGCTCCCTCAAGAAATTGCGCAATTCTAGAGGGAAACTAGCCTTCCCTCTAGAATTTGCGCAATTATGTCTGGCAGCCTGCTGGGCTCTAGAATTGCGCAATTCTGTCAGTCAGGCTTCATCCAGAAAATTGCGCAATTCTTCTCAGCGGGGCTGCTTAGCCCAGGAATTGCACAATCCTGGGTAGCAGTCAGCTGCTCTGCCCAAAAATTGCACAAATCTCCTGGGCAACCATCCCAACTCCCTTCTAGAAATGTGCATTTTCTCCCAACAGTTGAGCAGACTCTTGCATGTGCAGTTGAGTTGATCGGTTCCCTCTCGAACTAAGCAAAACTGATTTGCATGCATGGGCTACTTCTCCCAAGGCAGCATACAAAGGCATCACTTGATTCAGGGATCTACTTTTAGTAGTTGTAGGTTGCATGCAAGGATCATCTCGAAAACCTTCCACCAAGTGTCGCTCTTCCTAGATTTGTGGCATGCGCGTCACATCTTCGATTTTATCAAAACTCATGAACCAGATGCTACGTAGCTCATTCCTAACATCAACCTTGCAACTCTAACATCCCACATCGCATCTAGGAGCCGTCGGCACATTCAACTTAGTTTTTTTGGGGTAAGCCTGCTTCCCATGTCTTGTGTTGCATTTCTGGCGCTTTTTGTGTTTCGCTTCGTATGAATGTTGTCTTCTTGATTTCAGTGAGTGCTTGTTGTCGTTTTGATACATACTAGCTTGTACTAGCACCGTTTCAGTTTTCTAACATCTCACTGTTTTCGCATGCATGAAACTCTTTTTCATGAATGGTCGCCGATTCGGCGACTCGCCTCACCCACATGCCTTGTTGTTGCATTTTCTGAATCTGTCATTCATCGTTTGCATTCACGATCATTAATTTATGCTTACACTCAGTATCACAATGCATTCACATTCACATTTTCTTTTAGTCGCCCATCACCGAGTCTAGGCAGCCTTGGCCCAGACTTTGCCTCACGAAGACAACATTACGCAATCCTGAGAGGGAAAGATTTGTCTTCCTCTCAGGAAATGCAAATTTCTGCCTAGTGACTGTCCTCTAGTATTGCATTGTGCAATTCTGAGGACAGTGGCTGGTGGCCCAGAAAATTATGCAATGCAATCACTGAGCCTACAACCATTGCCAACTGAGATTACGCATTGTGCAATTCCAGCAATCAGCAGCCAGGATGGACTATGCATTGTGCAATTCCAGCAGTCAGTCAACCTCCTCACAGCCCAGATTGTCCCTTGTGTAGTCTTGGCAGTCAGTCTCGAAACCTCCCAGCAGAAATTTCACAACCTTCATGATTAGTCACACAGATATGTTGCAAGTTAGTTCTCAATATCATTTTGGTTTTTGACTGACAGATTTCTTGCCATGAGTGTTGCCATGTCTCCAGGTATCGCAGGTGTTCATTTGCCTCTCAGCAGTATAGGTACAATGGTTTCTAGGAGAGCAGATTCGAACACACCATTCAGAGCACACTTGGGGATGCATTCGATCAAGTGTCTATGGACTTTCCTACCCACGAAGACATCAAGTTGTTCGTAGACAAGGTCATCAAGATATGACGACAACAACATCACAACGAGAAGAATCATGAAAAATAGCTGAAGGAAGCATACCGGATGCAACGAATGCAAGAGGAAGGTTGTTGACAACACAGAGGCGGAACAAAGTTGCAAGCTCAAGCCGATCCACTTATGGTGAAACCAACTTTGGAGACTCAGGCTATGAGGTGATGGCGTGACATGAAGATCACGCAAAGGCAGAGAACAGAACAAAGAAGTTGTTGCATGTGCTTAAGGAACAACTCAAGGAAGAGTAGGAGTTGCATAGACAAGAGAATGAGTTGCAGCAAGAACATGTACAGCAACAGACACAACATGCCCTCACGGATGAAACTGCGCTCGTACAAGTTAAAGATCCATCCCAACAGCTGGCACAAAGCAGACATGGTGAGCAGTGTTGTTGATCGCATGCAAGGGAATACAATGGCATGCATGTCATTGTGCGCAAGCATGTGATCCCAACCATTCAACACACTCACCAAGGCGAAGACAAGAAGCAAGTCCAACTGAAGCTGAACATTTAGTTGACAATTGATGCACATGACCACCAGCACATGCTGGAAGATCAACACAGACACTATGCATCAATGTGTTGACGGTTTTTCCACACCCAAGAAGACCATGTGCATGATCACAGACAAGTTGGATGGAGGAGCCATATCAATGCACTTGGATGCAACGAAGGCAAGAGTTCTAGTCAGCAAGATGTCACCATGGAGCGCATGCACACTATCACAGACGACCAAGCTTGGCATCAACTCATCACCTTCACCATCACAAGCATGTCAAAGAGTTGGTATCACCACAACGGACCGAGTGTCAATGATGTCTTGCTCAATCCATTTTCTCTCACATGAGCACATGTGCATTGTAATGTAACGTCTTGTCAAGTGGAAGTTCAAGTGTCGATAGTTGGATGTAACAATCATAGAGTAGATGAAGAGACATGAGGGTAGATGAATTTTCACAAAGGTGAATGTCAAGGGTCACCCCACCCTTTGCTATAAATAGAACCTCATAACTCATTGTAAAGGCTTTTGGTAAGCCAAGCTTCTGATAAGACTATCTTGGAGAGAGCTTGGATAGTATTGTAATGAGCCTTGGCTTCTCCACTGCGAAGAGCTAGTATATCTCTTTGCAGGAGCAGGTGGTTGTGGCTATAACGTTCCGCTATCGGAACTAGTGATTGGACATGGATGTATTGTATGACTGGAACCTACACTTCTTAATATAACAAGAGCCAACATGTTGCATGCATATGCTATATTGTATTCTATGTTATCTGGTTTACTCTAAATGATATATGTATCTGTTTACTTACGCATGCATGTATAACTATCTGTGTATGTATGTATGAATCTTTCTGAAATGTGATGTTGGTTTAACCATCACTTTGGATTGCTTGCTAACTTTCCTTCCATGTTGTGATGTATCTTTTCTCGTGTGTTCCCTTCTTAACTGCGTGCTATCACAGGTTTCCAAGGGGCGCACTCATCTCAACCCCCGTGTGTTAGAACCTCTCATGCACCTTCCTTGGCTCACTGTAGTTGTCACACCCTTGCTACCAACAGAGTTATCTTACTTGCCTCTATGCGAAATCGCAGTCAAGGAATTACCGTACGACCCACTGCTGGGACTCCTACACCAAACGGTCTGAGGTCTAATTGGGACTTCTTATTGGGGAGATCCCCTTACATGTTGGCAGGTCTAGCACTGTCAACATTTTGGTACTAGAAGGAGGGCTAGATGACAAGCTGACTCCTTACATCTGTTTTGAATCTCTACATATCTATCATGACTAACTACCGAGTTGCTCTTCCGGAGTGTATGTCTTATGGAAATGATTTCATTATCTTAGAAAAGCTCTCGGATAACTTATCTCATAAAAAATATGATGGTGGAGGCCACGTAGCCTTGGTTAGGCATGCGGTTGGCATTGTAGGCTCATGTGAAAGGCATGGAATTTTTGAATAATACATGACTGCGCGTTGTTTGTCTACACACTGTGAGGGCACCCAATGCATTGGTGTGCCATAGTGCTCAAAAAATCTATTCATTCTCTTGCTCATCTGGTCGCAGAGATAGACTGTGCTTTCAATCACTTTAACTATAAAGTAATCAACAAAGAAATTCTGGAACTATGAAAAGCACCCCATGAATTGGTTGAACAGTTTTACACACGCTTTTGTAATCTTGCATACCAATTCCCTGAAAATGATATTGATTGGGAATTTCTTGATGGAAGATTTGAGTATCTTCTTCACATATCCAAACCCTACTCAGCACACTTCGGTGATGGAGCTTCGCAATCAAAGGGAGGCACAATTGTTGTCACAAGCGACTGTCTGCCTTCACCTCATCAAATAGCTCCACCACAGCGGAGTGGTGTGGGAGATCATGCACACACATCTGTTGAGCTGTCACATCCTCCCACCTCACCTGCTCTTGATATCTGCGCAAATTTGGCTTGCAAGCCTGTTGGTTGTCACGTGGATTCATTCCCTCGACCTCCGTCCTCGCGTTTTGTTGATCCTCCAGATTGTACTGTCTTCTGTTCTCCCATTCTGGACTTCTCACCTGCTGTTAATGAGGATCAAGTTGTCGAGGGAGTTGGTGTTATGCAGCCAACTTGCGCCATCATCCATGATGAGTGTGTGCGGGAATCTAAAGAAGAACCCGTGATGAAGGGTGACTCCCTTCCAGCCGCGCCTCATCCACTTTATCCTGACATCGCTTGTGATTCTGCCACTGCTGATTTGCCCTATGCAAACCCATTTCCGGATGTTTCTACTTTTGATCATTCACGGGACATGTCAGGTGTTAGTTTATCATTACAGTGCGGAGAGGACACAACTTCCTCAGAAAATCTGTCCAATTTGTCATCTATGAAAACAAAGAGGGTGAACATCTTTGCTTCCCATCTACCCCTCTACCCGATTCATCAAATCATGAGGATGCCGACAAAATCCTGAATAATCTGATCTTGGTTTTCATGATCTATCCACTTCCTCATTCGATCATGATGTTGATTAAATTGTTGTTAATCTGTCCAATACATTGGTCTACGATGATCTATCTGTCGACGAAGTCAAAACCGCGCAGACTATCGAGGCACTTCAACCTGAGCTAATGGTTATGTCAGGCCCTCGTTGTCTTGAAGCTGGTTTCACTTCCGATCAGGAAATTTTTGAAACACTCAAGGCTCCTCATCACTCTTTTCTTTCCATTGAAGATCAACCAAACACCCAAATTTCGCTTCATCCACTCAAACTACACGATCCCATCGCTCATGCATTGGAGGAATCTTACAGAGAAAACACACATGCACAATGTAAGTGGTCTAACTTTCTCATGTTTGCTTTCTTGCCACAGTCAAGAGAATGCATACACTCAACATCTACACGTAGTGTAGCACAACACCATGGAAGCTCCACATAATGCATGTCATGTGCTTTAACTCATTTTCGTTCTGTGGACACTTTTAAACTCAAAGTGTGTTTGTCTTCATTGTCACATCTTTCATGCTTGCTAGTTCACACAACCGGCTTGCTCATGGACCAAGCCTTAACCAACATGGGTCAACCAATGCACCGGTGGCTGCATTGGAAATATCACTTCACGTGATCAAGCCCATGCATCGTTAGCTTAGGAGTAGGAGTAGTGTTTGCTTGCATGCTTGTTTGCTTACTTGTTTTTTTTGTTTGTTTTTCTGCTTGCTTGTTTGCTTACTCGCTTTGCTTTGGCTTTTGCTTCTGCTTCTACTTTGCTTTGTTGTTTGTTTGTTTGCTTGTTTCATTTGTAGGTTAGTTTGCATGAAACGATGTATGACTCATGAAACAAGATAGGTAAAGTATGAGAGGACTTGTACAACTATCAACATGTGGTTATTTGTTGTCCTCCCTCTTATGTAAGAACTTGTTATCTTCAGTCCATGATACATCAACGGAAAATACGTGTTGTTTGAAGTGAACCTTAGTGAAAACACAATGCTTACGCGCTAGCTAGTATTACCTACTCTAGTCGGTTGTTTTTGGGTTAATCCTTGTCAACTCAGTCAAGTAGAGTAAGGTGAGGGGGGAAACCTTAACAAGCACGTCAGAGGTATACATAAACTACTTCTCTGCAGGAACAATCTCTTCTTCTCTCAATAAGTCGGGATCCCTCTTCCGCCTCTGAAATGAATAAGTGCTATGCATAGTTACGAAGATGAAAAATGAAAAAACTAAAAGAAAGTTTGGAAAAATGAAAATGAATAAGGCGAAAGAAGAGAAAGGATTCCTGCACAGAGAGGTGATGCAAGTAACTCCACCGGGGTACTGACCAGGCTTGCTGATAGCGGAGCCATGCTTGTGTTCCTATGTGACTTCGTCGGGTACTATCTAGGCCTGCTGGCAACGGAGCAACACCAGAGATGAAACTAAGACTCTGACGACTATATTGCTTGTGCACCAATATACCCCTCAACCCCAATCGAAACAACTGTGTTGCCTTGGCTTGGAATGAATCGACCAAGAGCTTGGCAGATGCTACATCTTACAATTGAGCCAGTGTAAAACCAAGACGAACTGAGAACTAAACAATACTTCCGGAGGTGTTAGACTTGCTTTTCACAAACAAGGTCCATTCAGAGAGCTAGAGTTCTACTAGTGTGTCGCCAAGTGTTGTAGCGGCTACAACCACCATCCAAAATTTTGCCTTAGCTTTGTTTTGGAGCCTCCATACGAACCTTTCACAACAGCATGTCTTGCTTCATCAAGTACACAAGCTTCAGGGATTTTCTTATAGAAAGACAACATGTCCGTCAGAACTTGTTGCACTCCCCTCACAGGTTGTTCTCCCAAACTTGGTCCACCTGCAGGCTGAGCAACTCCCTCAAGAAATTGCACAATTCTGGAGGGAAACCAACCTTCCCCCAGAATTTGCACAATTCTATCTAGCAGCTTGATGGGCTCCAGAATTGTGCAATTCTACCAGTCAGGCTTCATCCAGAAAATTGCGCAATTCTTCTCAACAGGACTGCTCAGCCCAGAAATTGCACAATCCCGGGCAGAAGTTAGATGCTCTACCCAGAAATTGCACAAAACCATGGGCAGCTAGCCCAGCTCCCTTCCAGAAATGCACATTTTCTCCCAGCAGTTGAGCCGTCTCTCGCATGTGTATTTGAGTTGACCAGTTCCCTCCCGGACCGAGCAAAACCGATTTGCATGCATGGAATGCTTCTCCCAAGGCAACATGCAAAGGCATTCCTTGATTTAGGGATCTACTTTTAGCAGCTGGAGGTTGCATGCAAGGATCATCTCGGAAACCTCCCACCAAGTGTCAATCTTCCTATATTTGTGGCATGCGTGTGACATCTTCGATTTTATCAAAACTCATGAACTGGACACTACAAATCTCATTCCTACCATCAACCTTGTAGCTCTGACATCCCACATCGCATCTAGGAGTCGTCGGCACATTCAACTCAGCTGTTTTGGGGTAAGCCTGCTTCCAATGTCTTATGTTACATTTCTGGCGCTTTTTGTGTTTCTCTTCGTATGAATGTTGTCTGCTTGATTTTAGTGAGTGCTTGTTTTCATTTCGATACATACTAGCTTGTATTAGCACCGTTTCAGTTTTTGTTAACATCTCACTGATGTCGCATGCATGAAACTCTTTTTCATGAACGGTCATTGATTCAGCGACTCGCCTCACCCACACGCATTGTTGTTCCATTTTTTGAATATGTCATTCACCGTTTACATGCACGATCATTCACTTATGCTTACACTCAGTATCACCATGCATTCGCATTCACATTCGCTTTCAATCGCTCGCCGCCAAGTCTGGGCAACCTTGGCCCGGACTTTGCCTCACCAAGACATCATTGTGAAATCCCGAGAGGGAAAGCTCTGTCTTCCTCTCAGGAAATGTGCATTTCTACCCAGTGACTGTCCTCTAGTCTTGCATTACGCAATTCTGAGGGACAGTGACTGTTGGCCCAGAAAATTATGCAATGCAGTCACTAAGAATGCAACCATTTCCAACTAAGACTGTGCATTGCGCAATTCCAGTAGTTAGCATCCATGATGGACTGTGCATTGCGCAATTCTAGCAGTCAGTCAGCGTCCTCACATCCCGGACTATGCCTTGCACAGTCTTGGCAGTCAGTGTCCCGACCTCCCAATAGAAATTGCGCAACCTTCATGATGAGTTACGCAGGTATGTTGCAAGTTAGTTCTCAATTTCATTTTGGTTTTCGACTAACATATTGCTTGCCATGAGTGTTGCCATGTCTCCAGGTATCGCAGGTATTTATTTTCCTCTTAGCAGAACAGGTACAATGGTTTCCAGGAGAGCAGAGTCAAACACACCGTTCAGAGCAAACTTGGGGATGCAGTCGATCAAGTGTCTATGGACTTGCCTACCCACGAAGACATCAAGTTGTTCGTAGACAAGGACATCAAGATATGATGGCAGCAACATCACAGCGAGTAGCATCATGAACAGCAGTTGAAGGCAGCATACCAGATGCAACGAATGCAAGAGGAAGGTTGTTGACAACACAAAGGCGGAACAAAGTTGCAAGCTCAAGCAGATCCACTTGTGGTGAAAGCAACTTTGGAGACTCAGGTTATGAGGTGATGGCGCGACATGAATATCGCGTGAAGGTAGAGAACGAAACAAAGGAGTTGCATGTGCTCAAGCAGCAACTCAAGGAAGAACAGGAGCTGCATAGACAAGAGAATGAGTTGCAGCAAGAACAGGTACAGTAGCGGGCACAACATGCACTCACGGATGAAACTGCGCCCGTACAAGTTAAAGATCCATCCCAATAGTTGGCATGGAGCAGACATGGTGAGCAATGTTGTTGATTGCATGCAAGGGAATACAACAACATGCATGTCATTGTGCGCACGCATGCGATCCCACCCATTCAGCACACTCACCGAGGCAAAGACAAGAAGCAAGTCCAACTGGAGCTGAACATGTAGTTGACAGTTGATGCGCATGACCACCGGCACACGCTGGAAGATCAACACGGACACTATGCATGAGTTTTTTGTCGGTTCGTCCGCACCCAAGAAGACCATGTGCATGCTAACATATGAGTTTGATGGAGGAGCCATAACAATGCACTCGGATGCAACAGAAGCAAGAGTTCGCTTTAGCAAGATGTCACCATGGAGCGCATGCACACCATCACGGATGACCAAGCTTGGCATAAACTCATCACCTTCACCATCATAAGCATGTCAAAGAGTTGGTTTCACCACAACGGACTGAGTGTCAATGATGTCTTGCATGGCTTGCTCAAGCCATTTTGTCTAACATGAGCACGTGCATTGTAATGTAACATCTTGTCAAGTGGAAGTTCAAGTGTTGATAGTTGGATGTAACAGTCATAGAGTAGATGAAGAGTCATGAGGGTAGATGAACTGTCAAAAAGGGGAATGTCAAGGGTCACCGCACCCTTTGTTATAAATAGAACCTCATAACTCATTGTAAAGGCTTTTGGTCAGCCAAGCTTCCGATAAGACTATCTTGGAGAGAGCTTGGAAAGTATTGTAATGAGCCTTGGCTTCTCCACTGCACAGAGCTAGTATATCTCTTTGGAGGAGCAGGCGGTTGTGGCTGTAACGTTCCACTATCGGAACTAATGATTGCACATGGATGTTTTGTATGACTGGAACTTACACTTTTTAATATAACAAGAGACAACATGTTTCATGCATATGTTGTATTGTATTCTATGTTATCTGGTTTACTCTAAATGATATATGTATATGTTTACTTATGCATGCATGTATAACTATCTGTGTATGTATGTATGAATATTTTTGAAACGTGATGTTGGTTTAACTATCACTTTGGATTGCTTGCTAACTTGCCTTCCATGTTGTGATGTATCTTTGCTCGTGTGTTCCCTTCTTAACTACGTGCTATCACAGGTTTCCAAGGGGTGCACTCATGTCAACCCCCGTGTGTTAGAACCTCTCATGCACCTTCCTTGGCTCGCTGCAGTTGTCACACCCTTGCTACCAATAGAGTTATCTTACTTGCCTCTGTGTGGAATCGTAGTCAATGCATTACTTGCCTCTGTGTGGAATCGTAGTCAATGCATTACTTGCCTCTGTGCAAAATTGCGGTCAAGGCACTGTTGGGACTCCTACACCAAACAGTCTGAGGTCTAATTGGGACTTCTTACTGGGGAGATCCCTTTACATGTTGGCGAGTCCAACACCGTCATCAGAAGAATAGATGAATGTTGACTATATAATACAACCAAAACAAGAATATTATGTGCTAGAGCATATGCAATGAATCAATGTTGATGGGGTAATTGATGATGAGAACCTAACAAACAGTGACTAGTCAATTAAAGGTAGGTGTCAAGGAGTGATTGAGATGGTCATTATCAATATTTCTCAAGGAATTAGATAATTATGTAACCAATGAATAAAGGTGGAAGTTGAACCATTCTGGTAACTAATAGGACAAAGGCACATGAAGAGACCATAATCAATTCAAGACAAAAGGCCTATTTAATGGCAAAGTGAATACATCAAAGTTTTAGTTTTTGAATCATAAGATAAGTTGTTGGAGGATTGACTTATCATTTGGATAGTCTATTGAAAGATTGTTGTTGGAAAATGTAACTATGTTCGGTCTTCAATAATGTACTTGAGTCATTATGTAATGTACTTGTCAAAAGAATAGAGAAAAGAATATATTATTATTATTATTGTGACTTATTAAATCATGAGTTTCATGCTTGGGTCACCATGTTTAAGGTCAAAATCCCCATTGAGGACTTCTAGGATTTATTCCGAGTCTATAGAATTATTGTACACTTAAAGAGACCCTTCATGGGCTTTTGAATCATGTAAAAAGATTAAGTATTGAGTCAAATGTGAATTATGAAACCTCCACACCATGTCGGCCTAAGAAAAGATCAAGTCGGCCTAAGGACCTTATTCGACCCCACAAGAAGCATATAAAAGGAAGCACATTGAATTCTTTTGGAGCATCATTCTCTCATCAAGTCCAAATTCTCTTGTTGTTGGGAAGAAGTGTGAAGCTCTCTTATAGTTGGAGAAAGGTGCCAAATTTGTTGTCAGGAAGCCGAAGTGAATGCGAGTTTGGGGCAGTCTAAGGAGAAAGAAAAAATTGAAATTTTTGTGCCTCTCTCTCTATATTTTGTGTTCTGGGTTGGGAGAACGAAGCCTCCTAAGTTTCATTGTTGCCAGAAGCTGCCAGTTTCCATGAGTTGTTGCCCTGGTCGAAGTCGCTGGAAAGAGGTTGAAATTTTGGGAGGCTAACTTGGTGTGGAGGGAAGGTCTGGTCAAGGTCTAGGGTGAAGAGTCTCAAATAATACTATTGAAAGGGAGAATTATCTTGATTGGGTTTTCCCCTCGAGGGGGATTTTGCCGTGGGATGTGCATACATCTTGTGTCTATTGTTTTATGTGTTTTTGCTACTTTTGGTAATTGCTTGATGAACTAAAGAAAGAAGATATAAAGAATCATAATGATAAGAAGCATCACAAGTAATTATCAAGATTAAGAAAATATTTACTGCCTTTCTGATTTTCTAACATGGTATTGGAGCTTTGGTGAAAAGGGAATAAAAAGGTAGTCTCAAGAACTTGATTCATTCATAGGTACTATCTCAGGGAAAGAGTCTATTATATTCAAGGAGGATGTCTAACTCAATCAAGGGAGAGAACAAACCTGAAGGAGCATCTAACTTCAGATCATGGAAGAAGAGGATTGACCTAATCCTCTAGAAGATCAAGGTGTTGGATTTGGTATAAGGAAATGTAAAGAAGCTTACAGAAGAAGCCAGTGATGTCGACAAAGTGACATTCATGGATTAAGAATTGGTGGTTATGACTTTAATGGCAAAAGGGATAAAAGACAATATTGTCCCATTCATAGCCAACATCGATCATTCTCAGGAGATATATGAAGCCCTGTTGAAGTTGTTCGCTATTAAGAACATTGGTCAAGTAGCAAGTTTGAAGAATGCGCTGAGAACTAGGAAGATGACTGAAGAGGATAGTGTGGCAACCTTCTTTGTGAAGATAAGTATTTAATGTCTTTTCAGTTTTGGGTCCATGTACTCATTTAGTTTTGATTATATCAAATATTAATCACCTTTCTCCCTCTGTTGTCTTGACTAGGGAAAACATCTGAAAGAAGGAGGATCACTCAAGATAAGGTTAGTTAAGAAACAAAGGTATGCTTTGAATACATCGATTGAAAGGATTATTCATTTGATGATCTATTACTAACTTTGTTATGACTAGTTGTATTGAATCTTAGTAATTCTTGTTTGGGTGATTCATTTCTTGATAAATCTACCCACCCCACTCTTATCTGATTCTGTAGAACCCTAGACAAGTTCTGGAAAACCCTAACTGAAGGGTATGCTAGTGTGAATGTCTGAAACCCTAAGTTGATTAGGGATATTGTGAAATGCTAGTTGAAGTTTTTATTGATGATGTCATGTTTTGGATTTTGGTATGATCAAGAAATTCTAACTTGTTAGGGTTAAGTGATAAGGTCTAAAATCCCAGAACCTTTGAAGTTTTTAGTAATGTGGGGTTTGCTATGTTTCTACCTTGGAACCCTAGCTCATTTTGGTTTGGCGGAATGTGTGAGCAAGACCCTTACATTGTCTAAGAAATGTTTTCCTTGGTATGAGTGTGTTTGTCTGATCAAACCCTAGTGTAATCAAAATGATTGTGTGTCTAACTCTTATTTGATATTGTTGTGAAGTTGGGTTTGACTAACACATGATATGAAATGTATTTTTCATGATGATAAAATCTAGGCATATATATAGATATGTCCTTTTGGTTGAAGTCCTAGGTTGGTCTAGGTCAAATGTATTTATGTTATTGGACATATGATATGCTTATGTATGGTTATGAATTCCTAGATATGTGTGTTGACCTAGTCATTGATGGTCATGAGTCTTAGGATTTAATGAAAGTCCTTGTCTGAGATTCTAGGATGATGATATCTGGAAATCTAGGGTGTTGTAGCTAAACCTTAGTGAAGTTAAAATTGTCTAGTATGTGTGATATTACATTCTGAAATATATTAGATGATTGTTGAAAATGAAAATCTAAGGTTTTACAGTTAAAATCCTAATAGTGACATTGTCTAGTGTGAAATGTAACAATTTGAGATCTATGCATGTAATGATTGTTGAGATTGTGAAAATGGAATTCTAAGGTTTTGGAATTAAACCTTAGTCAAAGTAAAATCTTTGGAATATGATGATTTGAGATTTGTATAAGTTTGGTGAATTTGTAAAAAATGGAATTCTAGGGTTTTGGAGTTGAACCTTAGTTGAAGTAGAAATCTCTGATGAATGTTGACTATATGATAATTTGAGATTTGTGAAGAGATTGTTGAAATTTGAATTTTTGGTTGAGTTTGATGATTGCTCGAAAATCTAGGGTTTGCAAACTAACCCTAGTGGCGGTTGGTCATGTTAGTGATTGTTTGATGTTTGATTGAAAATCTAGTCAAGTTAATGACCAAGTTGTGATTGACTTTGATTGATTCTTTTGTATGAAATCTAGGATTTACATGAATACATAGTGAGAAGTCTAACATATGTATTTTTGAAAGGTTCCTAGATGTTTTGTAGATATATGTTTGTGTGAATTGTTTCTAGGGTTTGTTGTATGTTGAAGGAAGGTATACCATACCTTTGGAAGAAACATTGAAACCCTAGATGGAAGGAAATTTATTATGAAGTAGTCTAGGGTGTATGACAAAGTCCCTAGCAAGATGTTGAAAAGTATATGTCTCTTGTTTGTAATTGAGTTTGCGTATCTGATATGTATAAAGATGAAATACTTTTGTGATTCTGATATGGCGAACTTCATGTTTCTATAGATTTGGTTGTATTTGCTATCTAAGTTGTGCAGGTACACAATCTTCAACTTGGTGAAGATGTTGGATGTGACAAGCAAGTTGTGCGAGTACATAATCTTCAACTTGGTGAAGATACTCGATGTGACAAGCAAGTTGTGTTGGTACACAATCTTCAACTTGGTGAAGATGCTCAATGTTACAAGCATGATGAGGATGATTATAACTCTAATGAAATGGTTGGAAGCCACAAAAGATTCTCTGATGACGAAAAGAAGTAGAACTCCCTAAGTTAAGAGGGAGCTCAAATGGAAGGAATCTCCCTAGGATAAGACGATGGTTGAGAATATTCCTTATATAGGAATGATTAGATCTTCTCTATTTAAGAGGGAGTGACAGATATGATTCTCTGCTTCATGTGTCATGCACGAGACCAAGACTAACAGTGATATGTTTTAGTGAAAGCCATGAGTAGGAGAAGGAAATTGGAGAATGCATTTTGAAGTGATGCTGAAAGAAGGAAAGCAGGATCTGATTGAAGAATATGTTGTTGCATATGAAGTACGAAGAAAAATGTATGATTGAGGAATCTTGTGTCAAATATTTGGTTGATAGTCCTACTATGGAAAGTTGAGAAGCAATGTCTAGTTGTCTGAAAGACCCCAGAGGTTTGTATTTGATTATGTACATGTGAAAGTATGTTATTGATTGGGGTTGTGTTTGTACAGGTGAATCTCTCGAAGGATTTGATAGTGTGTTGGTTACCAATCAGTTTGATTGGGATAGATTGGTCATTCTTGATCTGCTGGATCAAGGGGTGTTGAGGCTTTGTCAGTGAAGCATTGCCTTGGAGGACATCTGGTCGGCACATTGTGTCGATGTCTAGAAGTTGGAAAGGTGTTGTTAATTAAAGAGCTATGTTTTGGATACACAACTGGATTTTTGGGTTGATGGTTAGCAAGCCTGAGAGTACCTAAAGGGGCTGAAAGCTTGAGTCCATCTTAGTCCCACCTAGATAGATTGCCTTGGTCAGGAATCTAGTCCATGGCATTGTGGTGCCTAAACTGTTGAGTGATTGTTTGGATAGATTTCCCTGGTAAGGAATCTAGTCCATGGTATTGCGGTGCCTAAAGTTCTTCATGATTCATATAGTTTGAGATCTTCCATTGTATTTGTACATTATGAATACCTCCCTAGTTAAGATGGAGTGTTGGAAAATGTAACTATGTTCGGTTTTCAATAATGTACTTGAGTCATTATGTAATGTACTTGTTAAAAGAATAAAGAAAAGAATTATTATTATTATTATTGTGACTTATTAAAGCATGGGTTTCATGCTTGGGTCACCATGTTTTGGGCCGAAGTCCCCATTGAAGACTTCTAGGATTTATTATGAGTCTGTAAAATTATTGTACATTAAAAGAGACCCTTCTTGGGCTTTTGAATCATGTAAAAAGTTTAAGTATTGAGTCAAATATGAATTATGTAGCCTCTACACCATGTCGGCCTAAGAAAAGATCAAGTCGACCTAAGGACCCTATTCGACCCCACAAGAAGCCTATAAAAGAAAGCACATCGAATTCATTTGGAGCATCATTCTCTCATCAAGTTCGAATTCTCTTGTTGCTAGGCAAAAGTGCGAAGTTCTATTGTAGCTGGGAAAATGTGTGAAGTTTGTTGCCAAGATGAAGTGAATGCGAGTTTGGGGAAGTCTAAGGAGAATGAAAAAATTGAAATTTTGGTGCCTCTCTCTGTGTTTCGTGTTCTGGATTGGGAGAATGAAGTCTCTTAAATTTCGTTGTTGCTGAAAACTACCAATTGCGGTGAGCTGCTGCCCTAATCGAAGTTGCTGGAAAGAGGTCAAAATTCTGGGAGGCTGACTTGCTATGGAGGGAAGGTCTAGTAAAGGTCTAGAGTGAAGAGTCTCAAAGAATACTATTGAAAGGAAGAATTATCCTGATTGGGTTTTCCCCTCGAGGGGGGTTTTGCCATGGCATGTGCCTACATCTTGTGCCTATTGTTTTATGTGCTACTGCTTTTGGTAATTGCTTGATGAACTAAAGAAAGAAGATATAAAGAATTGTAGTAATAAGAAACATCACAAGTAATTATCAAGATCAATAATATCTTTACTGCCTTTCTGATTTTCTAACAATTGCAAGCTAGGGTTTGTAGAGAAGAAGAAAAGAGCCAATATGGAAAGGCTTCTACCTCTATTGCCAAGAGTTCCAAGGGCTATATTTGTAACCCTATAAATAGAAATCACAAGTGCTAAATTGCAATTGTAAGCACTTTGTTAGGCATGGAGACTCAAATTTATATTGATATTGGAGATTCTTCTGAGAGTTCTCTGGTAAAAAATATTGGTGTCTTAGTTCGATGAATGCATGTGAGATCCTATTTTCTTCATTTTTTTTAGTTTAAATTTAAGAAAATCTAAACCACAATATTCACAAGCATGTTCAAACCGCTTGGTTTTAATTTATAAAATTTGTAGTGTAAATACAATGCGTGATTTTAACTTGCTTGTTGGAATACAAATCACAAGGAGATAAAAGAAGTGTACCTAATTAAATGGGCCTTTCAAATTGGTGGGAAACTATAATATAGAACCTACACTTACATAGCTCTACACAATTACAATAATTTATGTGCTCATGGTTAACAATGTATTGTTCTCCTTGGCTTTTGCACCTTAAACTTCCCATTGGTGTGAGGGCTTGCCCATTCAATGAGTTACAAGGAAAATAGACCTCAATTTTTTTCTTCTGCAATAAGGATCGTGATCAACACTTAGCAACTAGAAGTCATTTGCATAGTGGTTGTTAGGGCTTATAAATTCCTTGTCCTATATGATTCAACAATTTGGATCTAGAGGCCATCAACTCACTATATCAACATTTTGCACATCTTCATACTCTATCACAATCTTGGTTGCTCTAACCAGCCAAACACTGTAATCTCCTCCCCCACCAAATTCATGTAACAAGAAGTCTGAGATGTGGATCCCCTCCCTCAACACACTTTGAGTGATTACAATGAGACAAGTTAATCCAGAAATAAATGCACGATAAAACAACAATCATTTCCCAAAATAAGAGAATATTACAAAATTCAAAAACTATTTTTATTTATTTTTTTAGTTTTTTGTTAAGAAATTTTTTATTTATTCAACAGGCACAAATAGGTATAGTTATAAGTGTGTATAATAAGCTTTACTAGGTGCAATTACAACAGTTTTCAATAAGAGCACGATAATTTGATATTTGCTTAGCTTTGATAAGCACTACCACATGATCAACATAGACGGAGCTGTGAATGAAAAAACAAGATGTTACATCCATTAGCGGTAATAATTTATGAAAAAACAAGATGTTGCGTCCATTAGCGGTAATAATTTATATTGAAGATGGGTTTTCTCCACATTAATGTCATACATAACAAAGGAGAAGCGACTTACCCAAGATGCTCCCAACAAAGTAACACATTGGGTAACATTTAAGAATCAATCTTGTTTTAATAAAAAAAATATGTTATTTCAAACACTATGTACGTCTGAACTATGCCAAACTCATTGTAAAATGTATGTAATTCTATTGCTATGATAATGTCATGATATCACTTCCAAAAACAAATTCAAGCATAAAAGGTAAATTATACATGAGTATCAGTCATTTATCCCTTCAATTCGAATTGCAACTTACCTACCAGTAGACCTTTATTCCAAAACCTATCCAATTTTTTCTGCACTATACCTATCTATCGATGCAACAGATTGGAATAATTTAAAAGAATCTCAAAGCATGCATTAGCCCCGGCCTTATTATGGTGTATTCCACAATGAAGCTACTCTTGATACATGACTTCATCCATTTGTCTTGCATCTATAATAGCTTAGTGGTGCCTCATCATCCATAATAAAGATGTCTAGCAAATTTTCAACCTTTGTTCCAAACTTATCACCGATGATTATTGAACTTACATTGTTCTTTTCTCCAACCAAAAAAAATAAAAAAAATGATAATGTTAAAATAGAAGCTTCAGTACAGCAAAGATCAAGACACTTGAGAGCCATTTTGTACGTAATCATTCTTAAGAAAAAAACACCAAGGA
The DNA here is from genome assembly GCA_031772625.1 of Pinus tabuliformis. Taxonomy (NCBI): domain Eukaryota; kingdom Viridiplantae; phylum Streptophyta; class Pinopsida; order Pinales; family Pinaceae; genus Pinus; species Pinus tabuliformis. The sequence goes on along the minus strand of CM062808.1, from coordinate 957,786,905 downwards.
AACGTGCACAAAATCCCTCTACAGAGTAAAGAAGCACCTGCATCTTCCTCATTCTTAAGACAGGGTTTCCTATATAGCATGGAATCAGAAAATTTGCATCTTCAAAGCCGACTCCTAAAAAGCTTGTTTAACTTCTATTAAAAATCCATTCCTACTCGAAGTTGACTTCTAAAAGCTTACTCCAAAAGAGCAGATAATGTCCTTTATCCTCTAAAATGCCTTTTTTCACAAATTAACCAATGTTCCACCGAGTTTCCGAGACGAGAAACGCGAGAGCGGGGATACGCACAAGGGGGACATATATAAGCAACCCCAAAATTTAGGGACATTTCGGGGAGACAGGGGATGTCATAGTCATAAAAATTATAAAATTATAAAAAAAATTAATATATAAAAATAAAATAAATTATAAAATCCCAATAATGTGTCAATAACTAAATTAGTAAATAATAATTCTTAATAATTATGAAATGTATATCTAAATATGATCATCATTTCGTATTAGACTATTATGAATCATAATTATCATTTGACATTTCTGCAATCATCAATGTAAAATTGTAAATCTGAAAGTAAATTACTTAATTGCATCCATCATTTGACATTATGAAATGTTTCATCTAAATTCATCATTTGGCAATGGGCATTAATATTATGCAAGGTACATCTAAATTAAATTAATCATTTGACAATTGAAATTACACAATGCACATCGAAAATAAATTCATTATATGACAATGACATCACGCTGAAGTCTAAAATAGCCATAGAATACTAAACTAAAAGTAAACATAGAAAGCAGTGAATTACTAGTAAATTTCTCAAAAAGTACTAAATAATAAATCACAACTCCAATCTGGTGGCTCCAAGTCACAAAATGAAAATCGCAACTCCAATCCGACAACTCCAAATGTCTCAGGTCCCTGGCTAATGGTAAATCTGAATCACAACAAATTGCAGATGGAAAATGTCGAGTAGTGGCAGTAGGAAAATCTCGGGCGGCAGGGTAAAATGTTGAGCGACAGTAGAAGGAAAATGTCGAGCGGCAAGGTAAAATTGTAGGGTTAATGAGAAATGTGAATGATTATGTTTTAAAGTTTTAATTTATCCTTTAGTTTTAATTTTCATTTTTTTTTTTAAATTATATTAAAATTTGTAATTTTTTATGTTTTTAATTGTCATTAGCAAAAAAAATTGGGGGGCGAGGTGGGGTGACACTTTTCGTCACTAGGAAAAAGTCCCCCCCGAGTTTCCCCAAAAAATGGGACGTGGGGAAACGTTTCCCCAGAAGTTTCCCCATACTGGGAGCGTGGGGAAGCGAGGAAGCGCGTCCCCACCCTGGGGGACGTGTCCCCATGGAACACTGAAATTAACAGAAGCATTTTCAGCTAAACCTAAAAAGAATTTTGAAGGGCTTGTTCTCAAATGCAGATTAAAACACAGAATCCTCTCTTTAGAATGTCCCTTTAAAAGACAAATTGCCCCCACATTAACAGATACATTTCTTCACCTTTCAGAAGGGATACAAATAACCATTCATGCTGGGAAAGGCCTGCATATAATTCTTTATACAACATAGTTTGATAAAAGATAATTTAATTGAAGTCTATATTTAAAATGGACAAAATAATCAGGTTTGGCAGACCATATAGGCAACATTCTGTAGACAGAACATGAACGATAAAATTATCTTATAATCCATAATTCAACGGAATTTGGGTTTATTCACATATAAAAGAAAGTTTATTCAGATACAAAACGAAGCTTCGCAAGCATTAACTTAAAGTTTTATATGGGGTCGGAACAAGAATTTCAACCATGCCTCAAAAGATCGGCTTTCAAGGCTGTATAATTTGGATGGAAACATAAACCATTTTCTAAATCAAATACATTTCAGTAAATCACGCTCCTCTATTCGTAAAATACTTCCAACGGCTTTTCAGAACTTGTTTGAAATATTTACAGATAAAATAGAACCTTTACAACATAATGGGGGAGCGTAATAACTATTTAACAAGGGAATTGAAAGGATGTCAATCTATTGCCTCTTACAAGAATAATGACAGCTCACTTGAACCAATGAAAGGAAATATGCTTTCACTAAACAAATCAACAACAGATGCTAAAAGTTTCCCTGTATTAACATCTTCTTTCCAGGCCTCAGCTAGAGAACTCCCAGGCCTTGCACTCTTGTTCATCCTTCCCTTCTCCTTGCTGCTGACTCCTGTTATGTTGTCTTCTGAGTTCTGTCCTGCAACCTTGCCATGAGCAGGTTCTCCTTGGCTATCAATAACTCGGCCTTCAGATGTTGCTTTTACAGAATCAGGCAAAGGTTCAGATGACAGGCTGCCAATAGAGCCATCAATCACAGGTTTTTTCCAGGTCTGTTGTGAAGAACAATCTGCAACAAGCTTGCGCTTACTTAAGGGGCTTGACAACTTTCCAGGAGAAGCAGTATCTTTGGCTGCATCATTTATGGGAAATGACAACTTACTAACAAGCATGAATAAAATGATACGAAGGAAGTGTTTTAATAAGAAAATGCATACAGTTAAGTTCTGCCTGTATTTACCAGGATGCAGTACTGTAACCACTTTTGCAGTGATCCTTGGGCTGGCCCATGTAGGGGAAGGTAGAAGACCTGGAAACAATCTTAGGCCTTCGAATATGCATCTACCTGCAGCATGCTGAAAGAAAACAGTAGTGTAATTAAATGATAAAAACTCAGGAAATGGATATGGATACAGATACGGATCATCTTTGAAAAGCTAGGATTTGGATACGGTTGGGAAATGCGTATAAAGAAAATATATATATATATATATATATATATTTTAAATTTTAAAAAACAAATTTAAAGTTAAAAATCAAGATCATTCATGCACCACAACATTAGAACTGAAATCATTACACAAATTATAAATCTGAAGACTGAAATCATGATGCATCATGCCTTGTACAAAAGGGATAACTGTAAATACAAAATTGAGTGTCTCATCAATGATCACTCTATTGATATGATGATGTAGAGTAGGTTTAACTGAAATGGGTCTACATCCTCAACATCTAGATATTTCAACTCAACATCACAATCTACCTGTCATCTTCCTTCAAATCTGCCTTAAAATCTAAAAATTCCCAGCTAGTTAGATGGTAAATGAATGCCATACACTGTTTGAGAACATGCTATAGTCAATCTATCATACTATTCTCAGTGGAACCTTCCCCTAAAGTTGGATGGGATTGATCTAATTAAGTTATTAATGAGTCAATGACACAACCATCCTTTGTACAAAAAGAAAACTGAAAACTAAGTATATACTACATACTATGTACATGTTGTCTCAAAGCTTTCCCAGAGCATACCGCTAACATTATCAAAAATTGAAAATTATGATTGTAATGTCTCAGACCTTTCCTACTAGCATTATCATGTGCTATAGGCTGTAGGTAATAAATTGCTTATGTAGACAGCTCTACAGCCTATAGATTAATAATAAATAATCTAGTAATCTAATTAAAAATCTAAATAGAATATTTGCCACAGGGCTTCAAACAAGTGGCAAATACCCTTTAAAAAAAACCCTAGAACTCTAATGTTGTTTTCTTGGGATCCAGAGTGTGAAGGCTAGCTGGCACTTCAGCAGCATGGGATCCATTTCCAGGTTTGAAGGATCCATTTACATGGTGGATCCTACAAGGATCTGGGCCGATCCATATCTGTATCCAGATGAGAGACAAGGATCCAGCATGAAGAATACGTGAATCCAGTAACACAGTATAAAAGCCAAAACTACAAAGAAACATAAAAGCTAAGCACAAAATTATTTTTCAGCTTATATACCAGACCTCGTGTGTAGTGCATAGGAGATCCACTAGTGAAGTTGAACATTCCAGAGAAGAAAAACCCAGCAAATACTAACTATTTTAGAATACATTAAATATCCATTATGTTTTCGCCTCATCTATTTAAACTATAATAACTTGGCATTCAGGTCTCTTTTTCTATGGCTTAAACCAGTCACGTCATCAACATCCAAATTAGCACAGTTTTTAATTTTCAGAAACTTTTAATTGGCTAAATTACAGTTTGATCATAAACTAATATACCGATAATTCTTAATCTGGTAAAGTTCTTGAACCAGAAGTTCGAGGAAGGGCATCATTTTTGCTGATTGGCACAGTAATCAATGAAGTAATAGATTTATTAAACTATTTTTTTCTTTCATTAATTGACACCAGGCAAATGGTTGGAATCATACCAGTAGAGCTCCATATACTCGCCAAGCTTCATAACGCTTCATTGCATTCTTTTGACTCTCGAGGTACATTTCTGGTTCTAAGAGTTGTAGATAAGCTTCCAAATTTGGCAATATAAGCAAGCGCACCTGACATTTTTCAATACTTGAGCACGCTTCAGAAGAAACATGAAATGCTATGCACTTGATAATTTAGTGACAAAGAAAAAAATTGGATACAGTGCAAACTAATTCTTGCAAACCATGTTAGAATGCCACAGAAATTCATGTTTTAATTCATTTGTTTCAAAGTGCGTTCTACAAACTATGTAGAAAATAAAAGGAAACAGAAACAGTACTTGACAGGGGAGTGAGCAAATACCACGCTAGGGCCCAAAGCTGCTAGGCCTTGAACAGCACCATAGTGTTGGGTTGCCGCTTTCTTTGGATCAAGAAATGCGTGAAGAAGAGTCCTTGTCACCCGTGACTGCAGATTGTGGTATACATGACCATATCTGCCACCACAATAAAGTAAAAAATTATGATCCATTTTGAACTTATGTAAAAGTTATCTTCACATACTTGGAATGGACTGAACGAAGCTGGATTTAATTATAACAATTATCACAGTTATCAGAACTGGAACCAGACAAAGGTCAGACCGGGACTGGACAGGAAGCAGCCAAGGGTCAGACCAGGGCCGGGTCAGAAAAATGGGTTGAAGAACTAGTCTACTAAAAAATACATAGAATATGCAAAATTTATTTATTTATACATATACACAGGCACACACATAAATGTAAATCCAAACCATTAGACGTGAATATAGCAAGATGGCACCAAGTGTCTTACATATCTGAAACAAAATACATAACCTTCAAAACCCTAAATGGCATCTCATATCCAAAAAATATCATGCTACCACCAATAACTACATATCATCGAAATCATCGCCTATGTTGTGATCTTCATTTGTTAATATAATCTTCTGCGCTGTCCTCTAACCTCTACCTCAATCCTTCAGGGACATCAGTACTAGTGCTTGGCGCTATTTGTGGATCGAAGTCCATTCACCCTGTTGTTGCTCAAGTCAACACCCTCCAATTTTGATGAAACTGCTAATCCAAGCATTAAAATGATGCAGGAAGTTTAACATGCCTAATCAGTGGTTTTTGGCTTGAGTGAAGGATACAATTTTACTATGGTAAATAGTGAACAACACCAACATCGGCCCTTGGTTTACATAGAGGGTTAGGTGTTGATTTCTGGTAGCATCGGATGTGCTCTAAGTCTCAAATTTTGCAGGAAGGCTTGGGCACATGTATTCCAAAGAACCTAGAAAGTATTTTGGGAAATTCAACCTAGAAACAGTTTTATTAAAATAATTAATTATTTTTAATGAGACCCTAAGTCTAAACTAAGGAAAATAAAATAATTAAAGGGTATTAATATAAAATGTGAGTGTAACTTCTAGAAGAAAACGAGGATCAAGCAGAAATGATCTTAGCTGTTGATTAGCTTCTAATCTAGGCTGTTGAGGGTCATTTGGAAAGAAACACAGAGCGAGTTCAGAAGATCAAATTTCTAACGCAAAGCAGCTGCTGGAGAGAGATTCGAAGTGAGCTTTTGCAGTGAGGGGCAGGGATAGTATCCGAAGGGAATTCTTCCCGGTTGGAGAATACACAACAGAGAAGACAAAGGGAGATCCAACAGTGGCAGCACAAAGCCAGAGAGGCTGACACAGAGCTACGCAGGTCCACGCAGAGGCAGCGTAGGCTGACGCAGAGACAGCGCAGAAGCCAAGAGGAAGTCCAAAAATCTGCTGGGACATCGATTTTTGTGGTTGGATTCCGGGGTGTGAAGAGTGACGCAGTTCCAGAAGCAAATCGAGCATCCAGAAAGAGTGACGCAGTTCCTAGATAGTGAGACGTTGGACTGACGCAGACACTACGCAAAGGCAGCCACGGGCTGTTCACTCAGGGCTGGATCAGCCAAGATTTCTAGTGATAGGGTTAGGATTTCCAATGATAGGGTGAGGTAATCTCACTTATCCTTCTGTCAATGACATTTCTCTGTAACTGGATTGTCAAGAGGGCATCCAATGATTGTATTCAGATTTACTACTGCATAATAATAAGACCTTCATAGTTGTTGCATTGGTTTTACCACATTGGATTTTTCCGGGGAAGTTTGTCCAAAAATAACTGTGTCATTTGTGTGTCTTTTTCTATTGTTCAGTTTCTTGTTTCAGCATATTAGTTAAATGGTGTAGGTTGTAGTGTATGTATTTTGATGTTTGTTGTAGAAAACTGCAAATAACTTGTTCATGTAAATCTAACAAGTAGAAGAAATATCATCGGTGCTACAGTCTATGTCACATGGTTCAGGTTCAAATTCGAGTTCAGAGGATTAAGTTCGATTCGAATTCGAATTTGAATTTTTCGATGAGGTAAGGCATTAAGTTCGACTATATGTATATATATATGACATAAAATAATAAAAATTCAAAATTAATCAATAAAATTATTAATCAATGAATGAATTGAATTGATTTACAATGAGCAATGAAGCTCAATAAATAATACAAATGTATTTACAGAAACAACAAGTTTCTACTAAGAAACACAAACAGCAAGTTTCTAATAAGAAAGTGCTAATAAGATCACAACTGATCTTATCTGAATAAAATACATAAATGAGTATTAAACACTAAAATAGCATTATTCTAATACCCTCCCTTAATGCTCAATCTATTTACAACACCTATAGACCCTCTGAATTTTACAAACTTATCAGGACCAAGGGGCTTGGTGAAGATGTCTGTTCGCTGCTCAGTGGTGGGAACATACAGCAACTGAATGGATCCGTCTTCAACAAGCTGTCGAATGTAGTGACAATGGGTTTCCACATGCTTTGTTCGTTCAGGGAAGACTGGATTCTTGGTGATTTTGAGCACTCCCTAATTATCACAGAACAAGGGAGTAGGACCTGCCTGGGAAACATGCATATCCGCAAGCATACTTCGAAGCCACAGTGCCTCACAAGATGCCTTAACTGCTCCTTGATACTCTGTTTCTGTCGAGGAGAGAGCCACTGTCTATTGCTTCTTACTAGTCCATGTGACAGCACCAAATCCCAGACGAAACACATACCCACTGTAGATTTACGGTCATCAACCGAACCTGCCCAGTTGGAATCTGTGTAACCACTAAGTGTAGGATCTGAACTCCGAGTGTACAGAAGTCCATAATCAGGAGTGCCACTCACATAACGCAACACACGCTTCGTTGCTATCCAATGATCAACCTTAGGAGCTTTCATGAAGCGTGAAATGTAACTCACTGCAAAACTGATATCAGGTCTAGTGGCAGTAAGGTAGATGAGGCTGCCCACTAATTGCCTGAATAAACATTCATCCACAAGTGGTGAGGATGACTGAGCTGAAATTTTGAGCCCTGATTCTATAGGAGTCGTGGCAGGTTTGCAATCCTGCATTCTGAACCTGTCCACAAGACTTCTGGCATACTTGGACTGAGAGAGAAAGATGTTGTTCTCAGTCTACCAGACTTCAACCCCTAAACAGTAATGCAGAAGTCCCAAATCTGTCATATCAAAAGTGCTGCACAAATCCTGTTTGATCCCATGGATCAAATGTGCTAAACTGCCAGTAATGATAAGGTCATCCACATAGACAACCACAAACAGAATATCATCACCAGTATGCTTGATATACAGGTTTGCATCAGATGGACTCCGCTGAAAGCCATGATCTATTAGGTACTTATCAATTTTCATGTACCAAGCCCGAGGGGCTTGTTTCAGACCATAGAGTGCTTTGACTAATCTATAGACTTTCTGTTCTTGACCGGCAACCTTGAATCCTAGAGGCTGCGTCATGTAGACTTCTTCCTGTAAGTCACCATTCAGAAAAGCACTCTTTACATCCATCTAATGGACTTTCCAACTGAACTGAGCTGCTAAGGCAAGGACGAGCCGTATGGTACTCATCTTGGCTATAGGAGCAAAGGTCTCCTCATAGTCTATGCCTTCCTTCTGTGAGAACCCTCGAGCAACAAGGCAAGCCTTATACTTGTCTAGGGTTTCGTCAGCTTTGTATTTCACTTTATACACCCATTTGCAGCTAATGGGCTTCTTCCCTGCAGGATGATCAGAAAGGGTCCAAGTGTGATTCTTCTGAAGACTCTGGAATTCAGCTTCCATAGCCTGTTCCCACTCAAGTATACCCTTAGCCTCTAAATAGGTTTAAGGCTCAAAAACACTGTGTAGGTTAGCCATAAGAGCAAAATTTACTGTAGGTTGTTGTTTGCTCTTATTTCTGGAAGTTCTACCTTCAAGGAGCTCATTATCTCGGAGATCACCAATAGTTTTAGCCCACCATTTAGGCCGAAGAGTAGAAGAACCAATATCTGTAGTAGGTGGAGGAGGCTCGGGAACAACAGGAGCAGCGAGAGGAGGATTATTTTCCAGAGGGAACTCAGGTAGTGCATCATCAAATATTGATGCTGCATCATCCCTCCCATCAGGTGGACCTAACGGAAGAAGAACATTGTGAGGCTGATCCTCAGAACACTGCTCAGAAGGAGGGGATTGAAAGAACCCTCTGTCTTCATCAAATACTACGTCCCGACTGAAGATAAGACGATCAGTGTCTATATCTATCAGCCTATAGGCCTTGTGGTGATCACTGTACCCTATCATCATGAGTTTCTGGTTTTTAGAATCCAAACATATGCAACCGAGCCAAACACTTTGAGGTGACTGATCTTAGGCTTACGGCCAGACCAAACCTCTTCTGGAGTCTTCCCCTTAACAGCCTGAGTAGGTGATCGGTTAAGAAGATAGACAGCAGTAAACACTGCTTCAGCGCAAAATTTGTTCGAAACACTCCTGTGTTGTAACATGGAACAAGCCATTTCAACAACCGTACGGTTGCGACGTTCGACAACACTGTTCTGCTGAGGAGTGTAGGGTGTAGTTAACTGGCGTTTGATGCCATGAGTATCACAGAAGTTGGAGAAAGCAGAAGAACAAAATTCCCCCCCGTTATCTATCCTAAGAGTTATGATATTACAACCAGACTCTTTTTCAACTAAGGACTTAAACTTCTGAAAGATACTAAATACATCATATTTACGTTTTAGAAAGTACACCCACATCTTTCTACTGAAATCATCTACAATAAGCAAAAAATATTTGCAACCAGTAACTGAATATGTATTCATAGGACCACAAATATCAGCATGAAGTAACTGGAGTACCTTAGATGCGTGCCAAGATTCTCCATCCTTGAATGAATACCGATGTTGCTTGCCAGCTTGACAGGCGCCGCACACTCCCAAATGTTGAGTCTGAATATCAGGTAACCCTGACACAAGTCCCTCCCGAGATAGCTGGAAGAGATACTGAATGTTTAGATGCCCATATCTCTGATGCCACAGAGTGCTGATGGGAGAAACACAAGCTGCTAGAGCCACTTCTGGAGAATCATCAGTGTCAAGAAGCCTGTATAGGCCATGATCCTCTAGGCCAATAGCGACCGTAAGACGAGTTTCCCTGTCAATAATGGAGCACTTGTGTGCACTGAACACCACATCGAGCTGAGGAGAGTTCCTCATAATCTCGCTGACAGAGAGCAGATTAAGTTCCATACCAGGAACATAGTACACATTCAGGAAGATGAGTGTGCGCCCATCAGACTAGATCTGAACTGTACCTCTGCCAACCACTGTGTACTCACCTCCGCCGAATACCACGGAATCACTGAAAGATGATAAATCAGTAAACCAGTCACGCCTGTGAGAGAAATGACGTGATGCACTAGAGTCAATGTACCAGGCAGAAGACGAGGCATGATTTGAGGACCTCTTAGCCATAAAGGCGTAAAAGGCAGATTCCTTCTGCTCGAAATGTTCTGCAACATTCGCTTTCTGATGAGACCCTCCTTGCTTCTTCTGTTCAGAAGCAATCCTCTGTCGGCAATATTTCTTCATGTGGTCGAACTTGTGATGGTAATTACACTGCACATTTTTCTTCTTAGTAGGATCAGAAGGCTGAGAAGAACCTTTTTGCTGAAAGGACTGAGAGGACTGATATTTGGCAGCAAAAGCATTTTCTGAGGACGCTGATGAAGCACCACTACCAAACTGTTGTTTCCAACGATCCTGTTGCAGGAGTTTGGTGCATAACTTCGGAAACTTCAGATCAACATTAGTGGAGGTAATGTTGAGTGTTTCTATGAAGTGCTCATAAGGTTTTGGTAGACTTTTCAGAGTGATGACTACCATATCTTCTTCCTCCATGGTCCGACCAATGGCTTCGAGCTGATCTCGAATGTCTTTAATCTTGTTAAGATGTTCCTATAAAGACATACGTTCGTCCATCATGATGGAGAACAACTGATTCTTTAGAAAGAAAGCTCTGCTCTTGTCGGATGTCTCGTGCAATTCCTTCAAATGTTGCCAGATTTCGGCAGCTGTCTTGCCGGAAGGAATCTGTGGTAACTGATCATCAGTCACAGAGAGTTTGAGAAGCATAACAGCCTCTCAATTTCGATCATCAAACTTATCTTGATCTGCACCAGGTGTACCAGGACTAAGCTCTTTGCCCAAAACGAGCTGGTCAAGACGCCTATATTCAAAAATGGTCAACATTCTCTGTTTCCAGATGTTATAATTGGTGCCATTAAAGCGTTGACTGCCTTCCAACATCAGGTTGGTTAGCGAGGCCATCTGCACGTTTCCCAAGACACAGAAAACAACAAAGGAGTCTGGCACAGATTTCAATGCAGATGTCGGCTGATCCGGACAAAATCTGACAGGTGCTGGTGCAATATGAAATAGAACCAGAAATCGTTCTGAGAAGCTTAGGCAGGGAGAAACTTGGAGGATAATTGCATGCCCAGAAACTAACGTGTATGCAAAAAATCTATGTTTTTTGAAGAACCAAAAACATATACTGTGAGAGAGATTGATACGGGCAGGCGTGGGCAAAATTTTTGAAAGTCAGAGCTACCAGAATTGTCAGGGGCAAATTGGGAGCGATACTAGACGTAATTGAGAGCAGCGAGACCAATCCCTCGCAAAAACCTGACCAGCGATCGAATTACGGCAATGGCAGACGTCCAATTATATTGACATTTCCAGCCGCTGCAAAAACAGGCACCGACTGCACGTGTAATCCGAGACTTATCCTCTCGGCATCGCGAGCCGCCTTGTCCAAGTGCAAGAGATACTGATTCCTCGGATGATAAATCGCCTGCAGGAGCCTCTTGACCCTCTCTCCGTCGCCGTCAGATCCCGATATCAAATACGCCAGTCTGGACGCAGCAGGTATCCCGTCCACGCTGGATTCGAATTTGAATATGAGCTTGCGCGGCGGCACCTCCGGGCGGCGGGAGTACTATGTGGGTCACAAGGGCAACGCCGAAACTCCAAGCAGAATCCGACCTCGAAGCAACAGGCACCAACGACAGTTGTCTCACCAGCAGCAGCAGCAGATCGAGGTTTTCTGGGCCAACCAGATGCAGGAAATCGAGCACGCTGTCGATTTCAGAAATCACAATCTCCTTCTCGCGAGAATCAAGACAATAATGAAGTCAGATGACGAGAATGTCAGGATGATATCTGCGGAGGCTCCCGTGGTGTTTGCCAAGGCCTGCGAGATGTTCATCAATGAGCTTACTCGCAGGGCTTGGATTCACACTGAAGAAAACAAGAGATGAACCCTGCAGAAGAATGATATTGCTGACGCACACATGAAGCTCTAAGCCCAACTTACTTCGAATCCCAAATTGCAAACTAACTCGCACACGAGCTCTGATACCATAATGAATGAATGAATTGAATTGATTTACAATGAGCAATGAAGCTCAATAAATAATACAAATGCATTTATAGAAATAGCAAGTTTCTACTAAGAAACAGAAACAGCAAGTTTCTAATAAGAAACTGCTAATAATATCACAGATGATCTTATCCAAATAAAATACATATATCAACATTAAACACTAAAATAACATTATTCTAATTATTATATGAGTAGCAGTGAGCACCCACGAGCCACAAATCACAACCACTATTAACTTCGCGCTTCGGCCGACGGGGACAAGCACCATCTAGAAATTGAATTCAGGAAATTGCAGAGAATACAACACGCAACGACAACATTGAACACAATAGAGCGAGTACACTCAGACTGAAGTTGGCTTGTGAAAATCTATCGACAACCATGGTAAATAAATCCAAACCAGTGTCCACCGTAGGAAACTAATTGGTGGGAAGCGGAACAAGAAGAAACCATGTGTTGCCCATGGTTTTTATCATAAACCTTGAAACCACTGACAAAAACCTCCCAAAATCTAACCTCGAACCCCAATTTTTTTTTTTAAATTATAAAATTGGGCTTCAAGTTCGTCTTTAGATTCGCCTTCAGGTTCAAATTCGTTAAGGTTCAAATTTGAGGTTCGACTATCAAGTTCGAATTCGTTGAGGTTCAAATTTGAGGTTCGACTATCAGGTTCACTGAACTTGAACGAATTTGAAATTTTTTTTTGGGTTCGCCGAATTTCGAACCTCAAGGTTCAAATTCGGCGAACCCTGTGACATAGGCTACAATAGGAATTCTTGGGTTTAAGGAATTTTCACATTAGGTGCTCTTGGTTGAATACCCAGCCCATACCCTTACACATGACAGAATCCATTTAGGGTTGATGTTCTACTGAAACGTACAAATCTCCATCTTGTCTTTTGGGAATAGTACCTAGCTTGATATCCACGTTTTATATAGTCACCATTATAAAGGCATTTTTCCCGGCAGAAGAACCTCCAACCTCTCAGAACGAATGTAGATGTATCCCCAACAGAGTTTCAAGGGTTAATAGGTGGAACACCCATGCTTAAAAGATAAGTGGTACTCCAACCCTTATGTTAGACCCTTAATACACTGTATTAGCCAGATTGACTGGAAGGTTAAAGTGCTTTAAAAGCATTATTCTCAAATCTATTGGTAGCAAATTGGAAAGAGCTCTCCTGAAGAATGTCTCCCAATAGAAAATCTCCCAACAAAAAGGCAACAACTCCTGTTTAGAAATGGCAACAAGAAATTCCAATTTAATTTCTCCTTGAATTAAATTGTGAATTAAAATAGAATTATTTTCTCTTAGCAATTTGCAAATGATTAATAAAGTTTAATTAATTTAGGAAATTTGAATTGGAAATCTTTTAGAAGACATGTATATGTTCTCCCTAACTTATAGGAGCTAAGGATGAGTTATGAATGAGTTGTAATTAGTTAACTCAATTTATTGAGTCAGGTCCAGTTAAATTAGTTCCAATCAGTTTCAGGAACTAATAGTGAGTAAACAGTGAGTTGGGACACTAGTGACCTAATTAGTGCTACTCTAGTTAACTGAAGATTCCACCATTAGAAATTCATGCATGTTGATTATGAGAAAGACCCAGTTGAGACTAGAGTCTAGGGACAGTGTACTAATTGTTTTAGATTTTTCTGAGTTGCATTGATAGTGCATGCAATCAGGAACTGATCCTTGAGGGATTGCACTATTTTTAGAGGCTTTATTTCCCTTTAAAAACAAGATATTCTCCATAGGAATTACACACTGGAATAGAGACTTGGAGAGCTTGTGAATTGGCTAAGCTTTGGCCTTAAGCTTGCTTATGAGTTGGAGATTGAATTTTCTGAGTGTTGGGATTGTTCTTGAGAGAACAAGCATTGTAATTTCATCTTGATTTTCCAGAGTAATACAAAACAGATGGTGGGGTTTTGAGCTGTGGCTTTTCCTAGATATTTATTGTGTTATGTGCCATTTATTCTCTTCCTCTATTGATTATTGTTTGGTCGATGTTTATGGGCTTCCGCTGTAAAGAGTAGAAGTATATTCTTGTCTCTTGTTTTAGTAGATTACATGAGCTTGTGAATCTACAAGTTTTTCTACATGGTATCAGAGCAAGATTGTTTTTTGGGCCGAGAGTTTGCAAAGAAGTTCTGAGAATTTATGTGCAAAATTTTCAAAAACAAATTGCAGATTTGGATTCCTTGGGAAAAGATACCCAAATTCAAAAAAAAAATCAGCCGAATCGGAGTTCGAATGAGGGAGATATTGTTGATTTAAAATCAACTCTCTAGAGGAGATTTCGAAGTTTTGAGTTTCTGGGTTATAGGTGAAAGTCGAATTTTCATACATACTTCAGGATCGGCAGATGGCATTCCATGGGTTGAGGCTTGAGTATGCCTTGGAAGGCAACTCGAATTTTATAGCCTGGAGGGACAGGATGGAGGTTGTGCTAGAAGATAATGGCTTGAAGGAATTCATTGATCAAGAAGTCCCCAAGCCAGCAGCTACGGATGCACAAAACTTGGTCGAATGGAAGAAGTGTGTGGCGAAGGCAAGGCGAATAATCCTTGAGGGAGTTCGAGACCACATTGTCTCGAGTCTCCATGGCAAGGAAACTCCGCATGCTATGTGGAAAACATTGACAGACTTGTATCAGAATAGCAGTGATCAAAGGAAGTTGGCACTGAAGGATAAACTTCGTAAAATCAAGATGGAGAAAGGCGAGACGATTCCAAAGTACTTGACCAAGTTCACTCAATGTCAGGATGAACTTGGAAGTGTTGGAATCACAATTGCCAAGGAGGATATGGTGAGCCTTGCTCTTCTTGGACTCCCAAAGAGTTGGCATAGTTATCAAGACTCTGTCAATGGTCGGGAGAAGCTGCCAGATTGGGAACGACTATGGTCGGATTTGATGTAGGATGAGATCAGGAGGAACACCAGGGATGGCTCTTCATCAAAGACTGATGATGAAGAGAATTGTGCCTTAGCGATTAAGGCAAGGAAGGGGAAAGGTAAAATTTCTCGTTCCAAATCAAATTCTTATCATGGAGGTAAGAAGAAGGACATGACGAAAGTTAAATGCTTTCATTGTCACAAGATGGGTCACTTTGCTACAAATTGTCCATTGAAGAAGTCCAAGGAGAAGTCCTTAGGAGGAGTAGCAGGTGAGGCTTTGGCCTCCCAATTCGAATTGGACTTTTCCCTCATTGCATGCATGGTGTCTTCAATGATGGGAAGTGTCTGGTACTTAGACAGTGGAGCTTCTTTCCACATGACTGGTGACAAAGAGTTATTCAGTGAACTGGAGGAGAAAGATCTCAAGATGCATATCAAGATGGGTGATGACAGTAAGTATAGTGTTACTGGTGTGGGCACTATTAATTTTCAGAGGGAGCATGCAGCTCCACTCACCTTGAAGAATGTTATGCATGTACCCGGATTGACGAAGAACTTGGTATTCGTTGCCATGCTTGAGGATAGAGGCTATGATGTGATCTTTTCGAAAGGAAAGGCGTTCCTTCAACACAGCCACGGGTCAAGTAAAGAAGATAGGGATTCAAGTTCAGAATCTCTATAAGATAGAGGTAGAGGATTGTGTTGCTTTGAGTTCAAAAGCAGAAAAGATGTTGAGCCGAGACGTCGGCGAGTTGTGGCACAGGCGATTGGGCCACTTGCATCATGGGGCTTTGAAGATATTGCAGCAAATCTCTACCGGTCTTCCCAAAGGTACGCTTGAGCAAGTTGATACGTGCAAGGGTTGTACTTTGGGAAAATACACCAAGCCTTCCTTTGGAGATAGAGACAGTCAAGAAGAGTCTATTCTAGAGAGAGTCCATTCAGATGTGTGTGGACCATTCTCGATAGCATCCACCGCCAAACACAGGTATTATGTTATATTTGTAGATGACTATTCTTGTAAATGTTGGATAATTTTCATGCAAAAAAAGGATCAGACATTCACAAAGCTTTGTGAATTCAAAGCATTGGTCGAGAAAGAGTCAGGCAAGAAGGTTAAAGCTCTACGAAGTGATAACGGTGGAGAATATGTCTCCAATGAGTTTAAGAACTTTTGTGCAACGGAAGGGATTAAACGAGAGTTGATGGCACCTCATAACCCTCAACGGAATGGGGTAGCCGAGAGGAAGAACAGAAGCCTAGTAGGGGCAGCAAGGGCGATGTTGCATGATCAGGACCTACCACTACACTTGTGGGCTGAGGCATGCAACACAGTGGTTTATGTTCAAAACCGTAGCCCACATCGAATACTTGAGAGTAAAACACCAAAGGAAGCTTATTCCAGTAAGAGGCCAGATGTTGGTCACTTCAGGATTTTTGGGTCATCGGTTTATTGCCATGTGACCAAAGATGCACGGAAGAAGCTTGAGCCAACAACAGAGTTGGGGATCTTTGTGGGGTACATTGATACTCCCCACAACTATCGGGTGTACATGCAAACCAGTCGGATGACAGTGGTTCGCAGGGATGTCAAGTTTGATGAGGAGAAGGCCATGCAAGTATCCCTTGAGAGGGAGCTTGAGCTACATGCGGAGGAGGAACTTTTAGTACCTAAGGTTGAGGAACTTCAGATGATGTCGAGCAGCCACATGCAGAGGTTCCGAGAGTGGAGACATCCACTCAGGCAAAGTCTTCCAGAGAGGGAAGAAAACGCACTAGAGAGGCTGACAGATTGTTGGATGATGCACGGGAGAATGTGGGAGCACCCCCTTCTTAGTGCAGACAGAGGAGGTCACCAGAGAGGTACACTAGATACATGGCACTTATGGGTGCATGTGTGGCAACAAAGCCATCTTCCATTCAGGAGGAAGTGCAGCAGCCGGTTTGGGTTGATGCGATGGTGGACGAGTAGTATGACTCCATAGTTCAAAACAGTGTTTGGAATGTGGTCCCGAGACCTGAGGACAAGTCAGTTCTGAGCTCCCGTTGGCTTTAGAAGGTAAATCAAGGTGCAGATGGTAGTGTGGAGAAGCATAAGGCCAGATTTGTGGCCCGTGGCGTTTCGCAGGTAGAGGGGATTAACTATGATGAGACCTTTGCTCCTGTTGCAAGGTACTCGTCAATCAGATCTATTTTGGCACTATTAGCACAGATGGGTTGGAAGATCCATTAGATGGATGTGAAGACTGCCTTCCTCAATGGCATGATTGAGGAAGAGGTGTACATAGAGCAGCCCAAAGGTTTTGAAACCTTGGATCGTGAGTCACATGTGTGCCGACTCAAGAGAGCATTGTATGGGCTGAAGCAAGCACCCCGTGCTTGGTACACCAGGATAGATAGCTACTTCACTAGGTTGGGCTTCACAAAGAGTGAAGTGGATGCGAACCTGTATCACATAGTGGTGGAAGGTAAGTTGTTGATCATTGTACTTTATGTAGATGATCTCATACTGACAGGTGATGAGAAGCTCATCAAATCTTGCAAGGAGGACCTTGCAAGAGAGTTTGAGATGAAGGACATGGGGCTCATGCATTACTTTCTTGGCATGGAGGTATGGCAGGGAGATGGGGAGTTGTTTGTTTCTCAAGGCAAGTATGCCAATGAGATACTCAGGAGATTTCGCATGGAGAGCAGTAAACCCATGGAGACTCCTCTAGCTGGTAACTGGAGGAAGGAGGATGCTACTTCAGGAGAAGTAGTGGAAGCTACTGTTTACAGGCAGCTTGTGGGTTCACTCATGTATTTGGTGAACACACGACCAGATATGTGTTATGCAGTTAACCAGCTTAGTCAAGCGATGGTTAGGCCTACCAAGCTATATTGGAAGGTGGCAAATCATGTATTGAGATACCTCAGAGGAACTACTCAGTTTGGGTTGTGGTATAGGCGGACAGAGAGAGTGAAGCTTCAAGGCTTCATCGATGCAGATTGCGCGAGGAGTTCATCTGACAGGAAGAGCACATCAAGAGGGTTCTTAACTATTGGGTCAATTGCAATTTCTTGGTACATCAGGAAACAGAGATCGGTTGCACTCAGTTCGGCAGAGGCAAAGTACATGGCTGCAAGTCAAGCAGCATGTGAGGCTATATGGATGAGGAAGATCCTGGTTGGTTTGTTTGGTCAACAGATGGATCCGACAATGATTTATTGTGATAATCAGAGTTGTATCAAACTCTCTGAAAATCCAGTTTTTCATGATCGGTCCAAGCATATAGATATCCGGTATCATCATCTCAGAGATTTTGTATTGAGGAGGATCATGTTGTTAGATTTCATTCCCACGAAGGAGCAAGATGTTGACATCTTGACAAAGGCATTGCCAAGATGTAAATTCGTGTTTCATAGAGACAGGATCGGGGTAGTGGATAATCCCTTTCTTGTTGAGAGGGGGTGTTGAGAAATGGCAACAAGAAATTTCAGTTTAATTCAATGTCCTTGAATTAAACTATGAATTAAAATAGAATTCTTTTCTCATAGCAATTTGACAATAATTAATTAAGTTTAATTAATAATTAATTTAGGAAATTCAAATTCGAAGTCTTTTAGAAGACATGTATATGTTCTCCCTAACTCATAGGAGTTAAGGATGAGTTATGAATGAGTTGTAATTCGTTAACTCAATTTATTGAGTTAAGTCCAGTTAAATTAGTTCCAATCAGTTTCAGGAACTAATAGTGAGTAAACAGTGAGTTAGGACACAAGTGACCTAATTAGTGCTACTCTAGTTAATTGAAGATTCCACTATCAGAAACTCATGCATGTTGATTCTGAGAGAGACCCAATTGAGACTAGAGTGCAGGGCAATCCGACAAGCTTAACCATCTCAACATAGCCCTTGGTCAATAATGACACGAAGGTGACTTGCGGGTAGGATGCATACTGGGGCATATACTCAGCGAAGTCCATGGCTCCAAGGAGTACCCTCACACCCAGGAGCTACACTGCTCATCCCCCCCTCCTCCCCACCTGGCCACCAAGTCCATGGCTGGTCGAAAGACCGGGGAAAGAGTATATGCTCATTACTCTCAATTAACAGTGTTCCCTCTCAAGGAGGGACACATTCTCCTGCACTCCAAGCTAGTCTCTAAAGAATAAGAACTTCTCTTTGGGCAATGGCTTGGTGAGAATGTCTGCAACCTGCTTATCTATCGAAATGTGTTGGAGCCTCACTGCTCCTCTTTGTACCATGTCTGATGTAGTGGTACCTGATCTCGATGTGCTTCAATCTGTCATGGAATACTCGATTCTCTGAAATTCTGATCTCGCTTTGATTGTCACAATATATCACGATTGTATCTGGCACATGACCAAACAACTCTATAAGGAGCTTCCACAGCCACACTAGCTCACAACTAGCCATACTAGCTACAATATACTCTGCCTTGGTTGTACTGATAGCGACAAATCTCTACTTCTTTCTCATTCAAGAAATCATGGCAGATCCTAGGCTAAAGCAGCATCCTAATATGCTCTTTCCGCCTGCAACACTCCCAGCCCAATCTACATCTATATACCCATGTAGTCTCAAATCATCACTAGAGACATACCTCCGTCCATGATTGATTGTCCCATGCAGATATTGCAACACATGTTTTGCGACCACCCAGTGAGCATGCAAAGGTTCCACCATGAACTAGCTCAAGGTGTTAATAGAAAAACATATATCTGGTATAGTGTTGACAAGAAACATCAAAGCTCCAATGGGTTGTTGGTACTATTATCACTCCAAGAAACTCTCCTAGGTTGTAGCTCGGAGATGCTTGGTAACATATAATCTTCAATATTGTTCTTTGAACTATTGGAATAAATGATGATTTGGATCAAATTAGATAACCATTTCAGCTCTGTTTTCACTCAAGGCATGCATGAACGCTCTCACCAATACAAGGCTTTAGACCACTAATGCTCAATAATTTATAAATTCAATGGATAGATGGAGAATACTGACTATACTAGCAGATTGCATACATAAACATAAATGAATGGCTAGCTACAGGCAGCAAAAGAGAATACTGACTGTACTGGCAGATGCATATATGACCACATATGGATGGCTAGCTACAAGCAGCAAAGAAGCTTGCAAATCTAATTTATCAAAGCAGAGATAAGATGACAGTTATCTAGCCTTAGACACAAAGAAAACATGAACAAATTGTTCAAGTGCAAGCATAGAACAGCAAAGAGAATGGACATTGAACATATAATGGCAAAAGAAGCTTATATTGCTAGAATGAAGATGAGAATCTTGAAGGAACAGAGGAGGAATAATCTCCAGAAGTTGAACCTCTATTACATCTTACTTTCAGCTATTTATAGCCTGTTTACAATGCTCCTGAGCCCTAAGAGGCTCGGAGTCTTAATCTGTCTGATCTGCCTTGTTAACTAATTTGATGCCCTCTAGGCAAGCATGGGATCGGAGTTTTCTGCTTCTGACAGCAGAGTAACCGCTTTTAGATATTTTTGGTAGCTTGTTGTGCTGTCTGGGAGTTCTCTTGTGCCAGAGATGCTCCATGATGTTTGTTGGTGTGGCTGTTGCACTGTCTGTGCTCCCTGATCTTTCTGTTTCGGGCTGCAACGTGCTGTGGCCCTTCTCTTTCCCTTTCCGGGCTCTGTTTCCCAGCAAACTGTCTCCTGGGCTCTGTTATATGGTGGAATGGGTCTTCGGGCCTTTGTTTTTCCCTTTAAACTGCAAACAGTGATTGTTTCTGTTATAAACAGCGAAAACGCTGCAACACTGATAAATCCCGCCCATCACTGTTCATTTCGGACTTCAAAAGTCCTCAAATATGGTTTAATTGTCTATTGGGTCCGGCCTTGTCACCATCGCAAGTCACAAAGGCCTGCTCCTGTGTATTTCTCTTATTTTATGAAATATGCAAAAACACTGAAAAATGCATGAAAATGGGTTTGGTGGACTTCAGATATTATATATTCCACTTCCCAGACCCTTTCGGGTCCGGGACTCATTGCAATTGCTGCTGGCCAATGCTCCCTTCGTATTTTCGTTATATAATGAAAATACACGAAATACATTAAAAATTGGGCTTTTGCGGACTTGAAAATATATCTATTTTGCTTCCCGAAACCCATCGGGTCGGGATTCCATCGCTATCGCAAGGCCCCTGTTTCCTTTTGTATTTCGTTATATAACGAAAATACATTAAAAATTGCTTGGGCGCAGACTTCAAAATTTATGAATTCCCAACTATAATGTCGTCAGGTCCGGCTCATCGGGTCACCCATATGTATGTGCATAGGCCTCGCCCGTGGTATATTGCTGATGCGATAAATCACAATCGCGCGTCGCTCACTCCCCAGGCCTTTATATAACATAACATATGCTCCCCACCGATGCGACCCGCTGATCTGATCATCAGTGATCGGTGATCGGCGGTGTCATGCGCCCATTTTAAACTGTCCCTCCTGCTCGACCGATTGCAATTAGCCGCTTAGATCTGGGCCGTTGATCAGCCAGATCTAACAGTTGCTGTTCACTCCTCTGTTTAAGCCTGCGATTGTGGGTTTTTTCATGGTTTTCAAGCGTTTTTGCCTCCCGATAGTGTATTTCCGCCCTTCCAAGGGCTCTCCTCTTACGCTGATTTTGATCATTGGATGATCTTTGAGCAAAAATTGAAGATTTCAAGAGCATTAATGGATCCATTGGCATGATTTTAAGCAACTTTGGAGACTCTAAGAGCCTATATGGATCCATTTTTGGGTCTTTTGCCAACAAGGCTAACAGGTACATAGAAGGATCCACTAGATCTGGACCCGCAACTTCACCACTTAACTTTTTGATATTTTCCTCCATTGGTGTGACCATGGATTTGCAATACGCCATCCCAAATCTCTCCAAGAGTATGACAGTGTATTTTCCTTGGCTAAGGAAAATATCTCCTAGTTTCTGCCACACTTTTAAGCCCAAGAAATAGTGCATCAACCCAAGATCTTTTATCTCAAATTAGGAGGCAAGCACCCTCTTACACTGGATGATCAGAGGCTCTTCTTAGTCATGAACAAATCATCAACATATAAAACCAATCTCAAAGGCATACCTTGAACAACCTTGTGTTGATTTCTCGTAGCATCGGATGTGCTCTAAGTCTCAAATTTTGCAGGGAGGCTTAGACACATGCATTCCACAATACCCAGAAATTGTTTTGGGAAATTCCACCCAGAGACAGTTTTATTAAAATAATTATTATTTTTAATGGGTCCCTAAGTCTAAATTTAGGAAATTAAAATAATTAATGGGCATTAATCTAATATGTGGTTGTAACTTCTAGAAGAAGACAAAGATTGAGTCCAAATGATCTGAGCCATTGATTAGAATATAATCTGGGAAGTTTGTTCTCAACTGGAGGATTATAAGAAAGACATCGATGGGCATTTGGAAAATACACTAGAGGCAGATACTAAATTACCCGAGTAAGATCGACTTTCTCACTCGTCGAAGTTCGACAGGAGAAAATCGAATCAGAGGGAGAGTTGCAGGTGAGAAGAAGAGATAGGGTATCAGCATCAGTCAAAAGTGCAGGAGCAGAAGACACTAAGTAGAGGAAGGACAATGTAGAGGACACTGAGTAGAGGAAGGACAACGCAGAGGCTGTGACGCAGAAGAGGGATAGAGCAGAGGCAGCGTGAAGCTGGGATTGCGCAGTCCTCAGGCAGAAGCTGACGCAGTGAGATGCAGAGAGGGCAGCAGGTCCTCTCCTAGATCAGAAACTTGCTGAGAAGTATCTGTAAACTTTCTCACAGAGAATCCTCCTCTATTCTGCTGATTGTATCTTGTACATGAGATTTTTGTTGAAGATTAAAAGAGAAACCCTCATCTGTTGCACCGGTTTTCCCGCATTGGGTTTTTCCGAAGACAATTGTCCAAAAATAGTTGTGTCATCGTGATTATACTTGTGCTAGTATTTTTCTTTACATTCACATTCCGTGGTATTTTAATTGTGAAGGTTGCAGTAGAATTTATTTCGATATTTGTTGTAGAAACACTATGAATAAGTTATTGAGTTAATAAGTAGAAGAAATAATATTAATCACTGCAGTTGGATTTCTATTTGGAATTTTTCGCATCGTATCGGATCTAGGTTAAGCAGGAGTGCAGACCGGAAGAGCCAGCGTTGAAGAGGAGAAGGGAGTTCAAAATCACTGCATGGGCAGAAAATCGAATCCCCAGAAAAATTGCGCAGCCCATTCTAAGAGGGTAAACTTTTCATGAGAAAATCTCTCTGAGAGAGTCGACAGAGAGGAAGATTTCTAGATTGAGGTTTGCCAATGACAGAGGGAGCAACGCAGAAGCTTCAGCACAGAGCAATCTTCAGGGGAAGACGCAGTTTTTCCTGCAGTAGTTGTTGGGGCAAGACAACATCAAAGATTGTTAGAAAAATAGCACAAAGATGGAAACTCAAGATGTCTCTAAATTGTCTTCTAGATTAGAAGAAAAATTCGCATGCTTAGCAAGTTCAGCGTCAACAGATGTTTGGTACATTGATAGTGAGGCTTCAGCCCATATGACTGGAGTACGAGAATATTTACCGAGCTATCAAGAAGAACAAATGGACTTCTAGATTACTATGGGAAACAGAACGAAGTGTACTCCAGTAGAGAGAGGCACCATAGCATTTCAGACGGAAGTAGAAACCAACATCTAAGTCACCAATGTTCTGCATGTGCCCGGGTTAGGAATGAATTTGATTTCAGTGTCCTAGTTACAAGACAAGGGATATGATGTATACTTCATTGGAGAGAAAGTATACGTCAAACATCCAAGCTGGAAGAAGAAGGGACAAATTGGAACTTGAAGCAACAGTCTGTATATGTTGCAGCTTGAGTCTCCAATGGCACTGATAGGCAACAATCATGATTCATAATGGTGAAAAGGAACTGAATGAATTATGGCACAAGTGAATGGGACACTTACACCATGGAGCACTGAGGATGCTTAGAGAGACTGTTACAGGAGTTCCAGTCCTTAGTACTGAGCATGAGGATTTATGCAAAGGATGCGTACTAGGGAAGTATGCTAAGGTAGCTTTTTCTAGAAGTAACAATAGAGAAGAATGTGTATTGGGATTGATAAGCGCACATATCTATGGTCCAATGTCCACAAGAGCTCTTAGTGGTGGTGAATACTTCGTCACCTTTATTGATGATCACTCTAGAAAAACCTAGATCTATTTCTTAAAGACCAAGGATGAGGTCTTTGATCGATTCAAAGAGTTTAAGGCTCTCGTTGAAAACATGACAGGGAAAAAGATAAAGGTATTGCATTCAGATAATGGTGGAGAATATACGGACAAAGAGTTCACAGACTTCTGTGCAAAGAAGGGCATCAAAAGAGAATTGACAACTCCATATAATCCAGAGCAGAATGGAGTACCAAAGCAGAAAAAATAGGACTATTGTTGGGGCAGCAAAAGCTATGTTGTATGATCAAGACTTGCCTAGATTCTTATGGGCAGAGGCTTGCAACACAACGGTGTATATCCAGAATAGAACTCCTCATAGAGCGTTGGGGAAGAGAACACCCGAAGGTGTCTTCACAGGGAAAAAGTCGGAAGTAAGTCATCTCAGTATATTTGGAAGCATGGCACATTGTCACATTCTAGACGAGAAGTGCAGTAAACTGGATCAGACAACAAAAAAGGGGTACCTTGTAGGATATAGTGAGACATCAAAGGCATACAAAATCTATAGTTCTTAGCAACAGGAAGATTGTAGTAAGACAAGATGCGTAGTTCAAGGAGGATATAGCTTTCAGGAAATCTCGAGAGATGCCAGCAGAAGGTCAGTCACTAGATGTTCTATTGGTCCAGCAGCAACAGGGGCAGCAAGAAGGACAGGCAGGAGGACAGACACCTGGATCGAGCACAGTGACTAGTACCAGTATTTCCTCGGAAGAAGGAAATCCAGATAGTTCTCAGCAGATAGAACAACAAGACCACAAGGCAGAGTTAATTGAGCCTCCCACCACCAGTGGTAGAACCAGTAAGGAAGTATGGCAGACGCTGAGAGACGCAGAGGAGTTTGTTGGAGCTATTAGAACCGAGAAGAGGCAACGTAGACAACCTGATAGGTACCAGGCCTTGGTAGCTCAGGTTGAAGAACCCTCTAGTTTTCAAGAAGTCGCTCAACACCAAGTTTGGGTGGATGCCATGGTAGAAGAGTATAGTTTTATCATGACGAATGATGTCTGGGAAGTAGTACCTAGACCAAAGTATAGATCAATTGTAGGATCAAGGTGGATCTACAAGATCAAGTATGTTGCAGGTGGCAGTACAAAAAAGTACAAGGCTAGGTTCGTTGCAAAGGGGTACACACAGAAAGAAGGAATAGACTATGAAGAGACCTTCACCCCAGTAGCCCAATATACCTCTATTAGATCCGTTATATCCCTAGCAGCTCAAATGGGATGGGAGATTCACCAAATGGATGTCAAGACAACATTCTTGAACAAGGTGATAGAAGAAGAGGTGTATATAGAACAACCTGAAGGCTTCGAAACTCATGAAAAGAGAACTCATGTATACAGATTAAAGAAAGCCTTGTATGGGCTCAAGCAGACACCTAGAGCATGGTATGGTCGAATTGATAGTTACTTGCAGCAGTTAGAATTCGTCAAGAGTGATGTTGATCATAATGTCTACTATTTAATGGTAGAGAATGAACCACTTATTTTAGTATTATATGTGGATGACTTGTTTCTAACAAGGTCATCTAAGCTCATACAACACTGCAAGAATAATCTTGAAGCAGAATTCGACATGAAGGATATGGGGTTGATGCATTATTTTCAGGATTGGAAGTTTGGCAGAAGAATGGGGAGATCTTCCTCGGGCAAGGAAGATATGTTACAGAGATCTTGAAGAGATTCAGAATGCAGGATTGTCGACCCATGGCTACACCAATGATCACCAATTGGAAGAAAATAGATGCATCAAAAGACAAGGAAGTAGACCACACCTTGTACAAATAGCTCATTGGGTTGCTCATGTATTTGGTCAACACTAGGCCAGACATTTGCTTCGCTATCAACACCCTTAGTCAGTTCATGGTGGAACCGAAAAGGGTGCATTGGGCAACAGCTAGACACATTCTTAGGTATGTGCGTGGAATAGTCGGATATGGATTGAAATACTCCCGAGGAGATGACGTCAGATTGAATGGATTCACAAATGCAAATTGGGCAGGTAATTTGGTAGAACGGAAAAGTACCTCTGGGTACTGCTTCAGTGTTGGATCAAGAATGATCTCTTGGTGCAGTAGGAAGCAAAAGTCGGTAGCTCTGAGCTCAGCAGAAGCTGAATATATGGCAGCCAACACAGCTACATGTGAAGCTATATGGCTTAGAAAGTTGCTTTTGAGTTTGTTCAGAAAAAGGATGGAAGTGACTAGGGTTTACTACGATAATAAGAGTTGTATCAAACTCTCTGAGAATCCAGTGTTTCATGATCGGTCAAAACACATTGATATCAGATGTCACTTTATCAGAGACTGTGTTTAGTGTGGGACAATATAGTTGCAGTATGTTCCCACAGGAGATCAGGCGGCAAACGTACTCAGAAAGGCTCTAGGAAGAGCAAATTTCATTCAGTTCAGGCGCAGATGGGTATGGTAGAGAATCTGTTTCAGTAGCAGAAACAGGTGATTTCTCAGTTACAATGACAGGGAATGAGAAGGAGTTGCAGTATAGATGCAGTGTTAACAATGGTAGGGTCAGCAGCGCAGAGGGAGATGTTACAGAACAAGGTGATGCTTTGGCAGGTTGCATTGCTAGAGCACATTCCTCGCTAAGAGGGAGTGTTGATTTCTGATAGCATCGAATGTGCTCTAGGTCTCAAATTTTGCAGGGAGGCTTAGACACATGTATTCCACAATACCCAGAAATCATTTTGGGAAATTCCAGCCGAAGATGGTTTTATTAAAATAATTAATTATTTTGAATGGGTTCCTAAGTCTAAACTTAGGAAATTAAAATAATTAATGGGCATTAATCTAAACTGTGGGTGTAACTTCTAGAAGAAGACGAAGATAACATATATATATACAATGTTTACGACATTTGGATTTATCTTCCAAGAGGTCTCTTGGACTCTGAATGATAGTTCATATTCCCCCAAGACTCTTCTTATTTCCTCAAGTGAATAATACCATAACTCTAATGGATTAGGTTTCAATACCACGCCCACCCCCCTTCCCCCCACTCCTTTCCCCTTAATCTGAAGAGATGTATGTGAGTCTCAGAAGATAGCTTAAATATGGAAGTGGACAACTACTAATGGCCGAATATGCTCTTCGAATTTGGTGGTTTTGGGATGACCACAAACCAAATAGCTAGCAAAAGTTGATGTCTTCTACTAAATGGTGGTTTAAGGAAGACCACAAACAAAATGATGGTTTAGGATGACAACAAACTCTGGAACATGGCTCAAAGCTTAGCAATTCCCAGAACATTTCTTAAATTTACCAGAAGTTGATGTCTTCTGCTAATTAAAAGTAGTGGAACCCACCCTGAGAACCTGGGTGCGGTATGTCCCAAGAGAGACAATGATAAGGGTGTCTATAAATCATTGATCTCGCCAACATTGAGCTCAGATCTTGTGGAGAGATAGAGTTGTTAGTCAAGGCCTTGCTATTGACAATGTCGGTTGATATGATATTATACATATCGGTTACTGATCTGAATCTTCTTATGAGAAAATCTTTAGATTGAGAATGCCCAAGTACCATTATGAATACCTCCCTAGTTAAGAGGGAGTGTTGAAAAGTGTAACTAGGTTCGGTCTTCATAGTGACATATAATTGTGATTTTTGTAAATGATGAAAAGAATAAAAATAAAATTATTATTGTAATGCTTACTTCATGGGTTTCATGAGCAAGATATTTTATTTTTAGATGGTTCCCATTGTGAGCCTTTAAGATTTGTCATAAGGAGTCAATGTCATACCCTTCTTGGGCATATTATAAATGTATATGAGTCTATAGAATTGTCAAAATGCCCTCCAAAGACAAGCACAAGTTCTCCTCTTCAAGTCAGCCTCAAGATGAAGTAAAAGACTCATGATAGCTCACATAATTAGAGACACATCACTTCATAAGGTCATGTCGGCTTATATTCATACGCAGACTACTATAAATAGGCACCTCGGCCTATTTCACAGAGACACAAGTTTGGATCTCTCTGAAATTCGGATCACAGTTACAGTGACAAGAAAGGAGACAAGTTCGGATGTCAAAGTGCAGAAGGAACTTGGATAGGTGATGAAGGAACAACGAGGATATTTTAGGGCTTATCACAGAAACAAAAATTCGGATGTCTGAGAGAGAGTCTCGGTGTTACAGTAGAAGAACTCAATTCGCACAAGGGTGTATAGAAACTACAATACGGTGGGAAGACTACAGTTCAGTGATATAAGAAAACTACAGTTCAGTACTATGCCCACTTCACATATTCGAAAGAAGGATCCAGTGCTATCACAGTCTTAACCTCGCTCAAGTCACAATCTCGGTGATATCACAGTTTGGGTATCATTATAGTTCATGAGGTCTCGGTGTTCCTACAAGTGATAAGATCTCGTGAATGTCTCAGTGATGTAGTCTCATCGTTAAGAAGGTCGAAGTGGAAGAGGAAAAGCACAGAAGACAGTCAAGAGAACTTGTGTCTTTGTCTTGGAGTGGCAACTAGGTCAAGGGTCTTGGTCTTGGTATTTGTCAATTGGAATCTCTATAAGAAGAATTTGTAAGGATTTTCCTCTCAAAGAGTGAGAGGTTTTGGCCCTGGCTCATAGCCTACATTCTGCGTCTCTTGTCTATTTATGTTCATGCATTGGTAGTTGTTTGATGAAGAAGAACACTAATAACTAAAGAAAAGAAGATCCTAATCTAAAGTTGTAAAAAGCACTCACAAGCAGTTACTAATGGAAGAGAAATCACCTAATACTTGATGCCCTAGATTTCTCAACAGGAGCAGTCATGGATGATCGAGAAGACTGAGTTATGCTCTACCCTCTTGTTTGAGCTCACAAGTTGTTCGATCGAGAACACCTTTCTGCATGATCTAGCAAAACTATAGTCCCATAAAATTTACTTCAAGGTCTCTAAACGACGACTACTAAGGTATAAAACATCTAAGTTGTTTTTGGAAAGGCAAGCTTTGGAGGGTAGCCCCTAATAAAGAACCAACCAAGCAAATGTTAGCTTTTGGGGTTACTTAGAAAGTGTTTATACCATCTTTGGAGGTGCTTCATGGGATTTGGGCTACATGGTGTATGATGATTCCATGGATGGTCCATAGATTTGCACATTGGAGATGACTTACTCAATGGTTGCTTGCATGATATTCTTCCCTAGGGTGTTGGAGATCTTCAGACAACTAAGATGACGTTTTACACAATGGCCACATGGAGATGGTTGGTTGCTTAGAGAATGCCCCACTTAGGAGGAAGGAGTGTTTTACATTACAAAGGAGGGCACTGGGATTTAGATAACATAGGGTAGTTTGAATGCTTCTATTGAGTCGTAGAGATTACTTGAGGATGTCTTGCTTGCGACAGTGTTCAATGCAAGGAGAGTGGACCCACTAAAGTACATGGCTTAGAAGGTTCATTGGAGTCCCTGGAGGCTTATATGAGCATTAATATCGCCTTGTGGAGCACCATTGCATTTGGAGTTTTTCCTATGGACGTCATCACCTTGGACCTTGATATGTCTACCTTTGGAGTGTAGCACTCCATGTGTGAGCCCACACGTGTCATTATAGATAGCTTGTAAGGGTAGAGGCCCACATATATATTGTTGGTCTCCCTTACCTTTCATATATATAGAGGAAGAGAGTCCTTCACTCATTCATTCATTTCCATTCTTGTGCACAAATGTGATCAAGAGCCCACTACCAATGTTATCAAAACCAAACTAGTAGACCACCCGAACCGGGAACCAATCAAAACTATAATGAAACCAATAAAAGAGTCGAACCAAAAATATATAAAATGTTTAAATTTTAAAGTAAATATATTCATGTGCATCCATATGAATCCAAACCATTTATACACAAACATGCAAAAGTTCTCATTTATATAGCATGTAAGGGTGCATACAACCAAAACAGCACCGAGTGCACTCCATCTCTGAACCAAAAATACATCAACAAACAAGCTCGACCTCTAGTCCCCAAAATAATCATGCTACAACAAATACCTACATATCATCAAAATCATTGCCTGTATTGGGATCTTCATCATCAATATCACCTTAAAAGCATTAAAATAAGATAGAAAAATCTTAACATGTCAAGTCAAGATTTTGTTTGAGTGATGGGTACGTTTTTACAAAGGTCATGACAAAGTAGTTCGACAATCAATGTCAATAACATAAAGGTACGTAGAGGCCTTAGTAATCTTGATTAAATGTTAGTTCCATGCCCTTGTACATGACAAAATCCAATGGAATTTCTCCCAATCTTGAAATCCAAAAAGTTGTTAAGTCTGTTTGATTTTTAGTGGGATCTAAAATTCTACCTTCTTCATATGAAATCTAATGAAGTTAGATCCACTCTCAAACATCTCGAGTCAATTAACGGTAATGTTAAAAATTCAAGTAGGATGATAATGAAAGATAAAGGAGAATCTCACTTTTACTTCAAGAATTTAACATTACCATTGTTGAAATTTGTATCTAGGTTCAATCTTCATAATGACATAGGTAATCATGGTTTTATGTATTTGATGTAAAGGGAAAAATAAATTTATTATTGTCATTCTTGATGCATGGGTTTCACACTCAAGCTAAATTTATTTATAATTCAAGCACCCATTGAGTGCTTCTGGGGCTTTTCACTGAGTCAACAAGTCAATTGAGTCATTGTCATGTATGGAAAACCCTTTTGGGCTTATTGTATCAAGTCAAAGAAATTTATTTGAGTCAATATAGAGGCAAAGACCCCCTCCAAGACCTTGTCAACATGCAGTCTATTGAAGAATGTAACTAGGTTCGGTCTTCATGTTTGTAATTGAGTCATTATGAAATGTATTTATCAAAGAATGAAAAAGAAAATTTTATTGTTAATACAATGACTTATTAAAGCATGGGTTTCATGCTTGGTTCATCATTTTAAAGGTCAAAGTCCCCATTGAGGACTTTTAGATTTTATATTGAGTCATTAGAGTCATTGTCCATTTAATGAGACCCTTCTTGGGCTTTTGAATCATGTAAAAAGAATTATTATTGAGTCAAATATGTAATTTGTCACCTCCACACCAAGTTGACCCTTGCTTGATGAAATCAGCCTACATGAGGACAATTCGACCCACATAAGAGATTATATATACAAGTGTAGTTCGATCCATTTGCTCACCAACTCAACAAGTTCAATACACAACAAGGAAGTGCAGAGAAGTGCCAAATTCAAGAAGAAGGAGAATTGCAAGAGAAGAACAAGTCGAAGTTTTTGGGCTATCTCTC
This sequence comes from Pinus tabuliformis, assembly GCA_031772625.1. Taxonomy (NCBI): domain Eukaryota; kingdom Viridiplantae; phylum Streptophyta; class Pinopsida; order Pinales; family Pinaceae; genus Pinus; species Pinus tabuliformis. Next base: position 957,755,368 of record CM062808.1, on the reverse strand, counting down.
TCTCTCATTCATACAAAGTTATTGGGTTGTTGCTGAGGTCAAAGATCTGTTACTGGGTAGGTCGAAGTTTTGCAGTTGTTGGGGTCGAAGTTTTGTTGTTGCATAGGTCGAAGTTTCGCTGCTACATAGGTCGAAATTTTGTTGCTAGATAGATCAAAGTTCTAATGTTGCAGGGTCGAAGATCTAGATCAAAGTTGTTGGAAGGAACGGTTGACTTGGTGATTGGAGAAACTCTGTGTCTAGGTCGAAGAGCCTTGGATTATCTCATCTTGTCTTGTGAAAACCACTGAAGGAAGAGGTTTGACTAGGTTTCCCCTAGTTAGGGGTTTTGCCTTCACTGAGTGCCTACATCTTCTGTCTCTTGTTCTTGTGATCTTCATACACACATAATTTGGTAATTGCTTGATGAAAGATAATATAATAAAGAAGTAAAAGAAGCCAACACAATTCACAAGTAATTATCAAGAAAGAGGAAGCAAACCCTAATACTACTAGCATTGATCTCTCAACATGGTATCAGAGCTAAGGTAAAGGAAGATTGGAGATCACTCTATTGGCTTGAAAGGAAAATGTACTCCCTCTATGATACGATACTTGAAAATGGGATTTAATATTGCAGGAAGCTAGATCAAAAGAATCATCTACAACTTATTCAATAAGGTCAAAAGCAAAGGGTTCTTGGTTGCACTCACAGGTTCACTCAATGATGGCAATGCATGGATTATTGATAGTGGAGCATCAAGGCACATGACAAGAGAAAGTAAACAACTTCACACTCTATCAAAAGAACCATCTTCTCATGTAGTGGAATTGGGAGACAACAAAAGTTATGTTGTTAGAGGCTTGGGATCAACTTCTTTGAAGCTGGAAAATGGAGCAAAGCTACATCTCAACAATATACTCTATGTTCTAGGTTTGAAAAAGAATTTACTTTCAATTTCTTGCTTAGAAGATAAAGGTGATAGAATTGCTTTTGTAGATGGAAAAGTTCTGGTTTGGGGAAAAGATTCAAGCATCGATAAAGCTAGGGTTATTGGAGTACGTGAAGGAAGTCTATATAGAGTCATAACACCATCTCCTCAAGCCCTAGTTCACATGGAAATCAATCCCATTGAGCTATGGCATAGAAGATATGGACATTTACATTATAAGGTTATTCCCTCTCTCAATCAATTGGTAAATGGCATCCCCAATATCAAAGAAGATCGTGAAGGAATATGCAAGGGATGTGCTTTGGGAAAGAATACAAGGAAACCCTTTACAAACAGTGAAACAAGGTCTAAGGATATATTAGACCTCATTCATTCAGATGTGTGTGGGCCTATGTCTGATAAATCACTTGGAGGTCATCTTTATTATGTGACCTTCATTGATGATCACTCTAGAAAGACATGGCTCTACCTTCTCAAGAAAAAGGATGAAGTATTTGAGAACTTCAAGGAGTTTAGATCTGAAGTGGAGACCCTAACCAAAAGAAGAATAAAGACTTTGAGATCCGACAATGGTGGGGAATTCACTTCCAAAGAAATGATTGCATATTGCAAAGAAGTAGGAATTAAGAGGGAGCTCATTGTTCCCTACTATCCCGAACAAAATGGAGTGGCCGAAAGGAAAAATAGGACAATTGAAGAATGTATACGAACAATGATTTTTTATCAAGACATACCAAAATTTCTATGGGGAGAAGCAGCAATGACAACAGTATATATACAAAATAGAAGCCCTCATAGAATTCTTGAAAATATGACCCTTGAAGAAGCATTCACAGGAAAGAAGCCATGTGTGGACCATCTCTGAATCTGGGGTGCCCCGCCTATATCCTAAGTCACCGGATTCGCCGTATTTAATCCTTAAAATTCGAAATTCGCCGTATTTAATCCTCATTCGAATTTGTTCGATAAAATTCGCCATTAAAATTCGCGTATTCGAATTTCGAATTTCTGTCGATTAAATTCGCCATTAAAATCGATGAAATTCGTTGAGATGCGTTAAAATTCGTTTTTTTCGGGCCGGGGGTATGCGTGCTGCTGTTTTAGCTTAGGTTTCAATGTTCATTGGTTTCGTTGTTGTTTCCATTGCCGCCGCAGACGCACGACAGAGACGCAGACGCACGACAGAGACCACGGACACCTTGTTGTTTCAAATTTGGTTGTTCTGATCATGTCGCTGGTCATAACAAATTACAATGCGTTCCTCTTTGTTAGGAATGTATTCAAGCATTTGCAGAAATAATCTGAAATATGGGTTTTTCACAGCCTTGCACCCCTTTGACTCTTGCGCATAGTTATCAGCATTGTACCTTGTCCACTAGGTGTGCAATTCATCACTATATCAGCAAGATGATTTTTTATAGGCTGAACGACAACTGTTTTTCTATATCAAATCACGTCTAGGGACTGATACTTTATAATTAGAATAAACTTCTGTTGATGAAATAAAAATCCTATGCTCAACACGTCCTTCATAGAAAATATCGACAAACGATTTCTTATTGTTTTCTGATAATGGAAACAATGCCCCAGTGACTGTTGTACGTTTCCCTGTTGATCTCAAAGTATAAGATAAGACTCTTTTTTGGTGCGTATATGGAAATATCACCAACTGCATATCCCCATGGTCAAATGGATGGGTGCAATGATCCATTTCTGTTCTTTTTTATGGTAGTAGGACAAATTGATTTCAAAATGAGAGTCTGCATTGAAGGAAAAATATCTCTGCACCGTCTGAAGCAACTATGTATGTTATCTCATCTGCTGACCAGTGTTGTTGTCCATCTCATGATATCTGTATAGAAACACCCTTTCATCACAATGCTGACCATCAAAAACAGGTGGTGCATCAAAGTACAACATATACAACTTACCATTGCTTTGCTGATCAAATGGTATCTTTTAGAAATTTTCATTATTTCTTTGTCAATATGGTTGACTCATTAGCAATTTTCATGTGCTACATAACTTGCTGATTTTTCCTATACATTTCAAGCTTTTCATCGAATTATGCTTTGACTCCATTATTAATATAATTTCTAACAATAAGATAGTCTTTATAAGTGTATAAATCTGCCCTCTATCTTTAATATACATTTTTTTTTTCGAATTTCTATATGTCGAATTTTATCGACAAAATTTGAGTTGCCGAACTTTATTCGAATTTCAAGGTCCTCGAATTCGAACTCGAACTCGAACCTGGTGACTTAGCCTATATCCACGTTCCAAAGGACAAACGAAAGATGCTAGATTCTACAAGCATTAAAGGAATCTTCGTTGGCTACAGTGTTTCTTCAAAGCCACATAGAATCTACATCAAGGAAGGAAGACATATTGAAGTAAGCAGGGACGTTATATTTGATGAAAATCATACCTACAAAAGATCCAAAGATATTCCTATTGATTCTGATGACGAAGACATACCACTATTCAAAGAAGAAGAGCACCACAACAATCCTACTATAAATCAAGAAGAAGGACCAAGTGAGCCTATTCAACCTATGATCATACCCGACACAAGGAAGAGACCAAATTGGTTAAAGACTACTCTTGAAGACGTTGAAGGACATGGAGCTGCGAAAGGAACTTTTAGAGAAAGCAAAACACCAAAAAGATATTTTGGATATGTTGCATACATGACAAAACTAATAGACGTTAAGCCAACTACATTTGAAGAAGTTGCTCATCAAGAAGTATGGAAGAAGGCAATGCAGGAAGAATATTAATCTATCAAGAAGAATCGACTTTGGGAAATCTTTCCTAAACCAAGTGACAAATTGATTGTCACTTCTAAATGGATCTACAAGGTCAAGCACGTTGTTGATGGAAGCATAGACAAGTACAAAGCTAGATTCATTACAAGGGCATCTCTCAAAAGGAAGGCATAGATTATGAAGAAACCTTTGCACCCACTGCAAGATATACTACTATAAGATCCTTGGTTTCATTGGTTGCTACAATGGGATGGAATATCCATCAAATGGATGTAAAAACATCATTCTTGAATGGAACCATCGATGAAAAAGTATACATTGAACAACCTAAAGGCTTTGAAATAAATAGCAAAGACACTCATGTTTGTAGACTCAAGAAGGCCCTATATGGTTTGAAGAAAGCTCTTAGGGCATGGTATGCAAGAATGGATGCATACCTTCTAAGAATCGGGTTCGTCAAAAGCACTGTTGATCCAAATCTCTATATCAAAGTTGTGGATAATGAGCCAATCATTATTCTACTATATGTGGATGATCTATTTATTACAAGTGCAGAGCAAAGGATACAAGAATGCAAGAAGATGTTGGTAACTAAGTTTGAGATGAAGGATCTAGGACTGATGCAATATTACCTAAGTCTGGAAGTATGGCAGAAACCTGGGGAGATATATCTGGGGTAAGAAAAGTATATAATCAAGTTGTTGCAAAAATTCAGTATGATGGATTCCAAGCCCATGACTACTCCCATGATCACCAATCTCAAGAAGTTGAGAAGCTCTAACTCAAGTCTCATAGATCCTACCACCTATCGTAAGTTGGTGGGTTCTCTGATGTATCTGGTAAAATACTAGATCGGATATATGTTTTGTTGTGAACATTCTTAGTCAATTTCAGTTGGGGCCTCACCATGATCATTAGATCGTTGCCAAGCATATATAAAGATATCTACATGGCACTATACAAGGCTACCTAAAGAACGACAACAAGGAAGTCAAGTTGATAGGTTTTACAGATTCTGATTGGGGTGGCAGTGAGACTAGTGGAAGAAGAAATATAGGTGGATGTTTTAGTTTGGGATTTGCTATGATCTCATGGTTGAGTAGAAAGCAAGATCCCGTTGCTTTGAGTAGTGTTGAAGTTGAGTATGTGGCTGCATGTGAAGTAGGAAAGGAGGTTGTATGGTTGAGGAAACTACTGTCAGATTTATTTGGGAAGCCTCTAAGTCCTAATGTGATAAATTGTGATAATCAAAGCAGCGTTAAGATGTCTGAAGATCTCGTGTTCCAAGCAAGGACGAAGCATATCAACAATAAGTACCATTACATTAGAAGCTTGGTACAAGATGGGATCGTGAAGATATAGTATGTCTCGACCAATGAACAAGTAGTTGATGTGTTAACAAAGTCTCTTCCTAATAAAAAGTTTGAATATCTTAGAAGCATGCTTCGTTTGGTTGATATTACTAATCTCGTTGTTGACAAATGTTTGGAAGAGATTTGATGAGGCATCTTGTATGCCTGGGAGGACATCTAGTCGGCCTATGTGTTGATGTCTAGTTCCCAAAGTAGGGAGGGTGGCATTGGTCATAGAGCTCTAACCTTGCATTACGTACCTAGTTCCCTGGGTTGATGGTTAGAAAGTAAGCCTGATGGTACCTAGAGACGCTGAAAGCTTGAGTCCATTTTAGCCCCAGCCGAATAGATTGCCCTGGTCAGGAATCTAGTCCGTGGCACCGCGTGTGCCTAAACTCTTCATAGTTTTTTTGTTTTGAGACCTTCCTTGTACTTGTATATACATGTGAATTCCTCTCAAGTTAAGACGGAGTGTTGAAGAATGTAACTAGGTTCGGTCTTCATATTTGTATTTGAGTCATCATGAAATGTATTTATCAAAGAATGAAAAAAAATATTATTATTACAATGACTTATTGAAGCATGGGTTTCATGCTTGGACCATGTTTTATTATTATTACAATGACTTACTAATACTTGGGTTTCATGTTTTGACTTCTAGGTCTTATATTCAGTCATTAGAGTCATTGTCCATTTAATGAGACCCTTCTTGGGCTTTTGAATAATAAAAAAAAAATTATTATTGAGTCAAATATGTAATTTGTCACCTCCACACCAAGTCGACCCTTGCCTGATGAAGTCGGCCTACATGAGAACAATTCGACCCAGAGAAGAGGCTATATATACAAGTGCAGTTCGATCCATTTGCTCACCAACTCAACAAGTTCGATACACAAGAAGGAAGCACAGAAAAGTGCGAAGTTCAAGAAGAAGAAGGAGAATTGCAAGAGAAGAACAAGTCAAAGTTTTTAGGCTCTCTCTCTCTCTCATTCATACAAAGTTAGTATACTGTTGTTAGGGTCAAATATTTGTTGTTGGGTAGGTCAAAGTTTTGTTGCTGCATAGGTCGAAGTTTTGTTGCTGCATAGGTTGAAGTTATGTTGTTGGATAAATCAAAGTTCTACTGCTGTAGGGTCAAAGATCTAGATCGAAGTTGTTGGAAGGAAGGGTTTACCTGGTGATTGGAGAAATTTTATGTCTAGGTCGAAGAGTCTTGGATTATCTTGTCTTGTCTTGTGAAAACTACCGAACGAAGAGGTTTGACTGGGTTTTCCCCTAGATAGGGGTTTTGCTCTGGCTGAGTGCCTACATATTGTGTCTCTTGTTCTTGAGATCTTCATACACATATAATTTGGTGATTGCTTGATGAAAGATAATATAATAAAGAAGTAAAAGAAGCTAACACAATTCACAAGTAATTACCAAGAAAGGGAAATCAAACCCTAATACTACTAGCATTGATTTCTCAACACAGTCAACAAGTCGGCCTTCAAGCAGTGACATGAAACCTATATATACAAGGAATTTTATCACATTTTAGCATCATCCATCCATCATCCAAGAAGTGTGAAAAAGGAGGAGAACGAAGTCTATTGGGCCAGCAAATTTCACAAGAAGAAACTGAGTTAATCAAGAATTGTTTGGGGCTACTTTCTTCCACACGTGCGAGAGAATCTAGGGCAACTTTCTCTTACAGCAAGATCAAGAATTGCAATCACATCAAGAGGCCAAAACAAGGTGTCAAAAGATCAGTTTGCAAAGTCCATTTACCAAGGAAGAAGGATTAACTCAAATCTTCCCTAAACTATCCACACGTGTGAAACCACAAAAATTACAGGGAAGCCAAGAATTGTAGACCTGTAATAGAGGCTGATATTTTGAAGAGAAGTCGAAATTTGAAGAAGTGAAGCAAGTTTGACTGGCATCAACTTTAAGAAGGAAAACTCATCAGAAGGAGGTTTGACTTGGTCTTTGAGGGATCTTGGTCAAGGGTCATAGGTCTCAGAATTCATCATTTGAAGTTCTATAAGAAGAGAAGATTTCTTGTGGGTTTTCCTCTCAAGAGGAGAGGTTTTGGCCCTGGTTGATAGCCTATATCTTGTGTCCTCTTGTCTCATTGTTCTTTCATAGTTTGGTAGTTGTTTGATGATAAGAACATAATAATAATCAAGTGAAAGAAGAAGCTAATCAAGTTCAGTTAAAATACATCACAAGCAGTTATCAAAGTAAGAAATCACCTAATCTAACTACCACTAGATTTCTCAACATGGAATCAGAGCTAAGGTGACAAGACAAGAAGAGGCAGCTTGAAGATCATCAATTGAAGAAGGATATATAAGGGCCATATACAAGGAGATCATCAAGAAGGACCAATCCACACATCATTTCGAAGAAAGAAACTAGGAAGCATCAAAGAGGACTACCCATCTCATCACAAGGATCATATCATCTAGAAACATCAACACTTTGTAGAGGACCTCAAAGACCCTACATCACTCAAAGAAGGATTCTACAATTGGAGCACATTGGGAAGTATCCACATTCTACATTATCATCTAAGGAGACAAAAAGAAGCACCATCATCTTTGAAGAAGGAAGACATCTTCAAGAAAGCAATCATCATCAAAAAGGGTTCTTCAATCATCAACACTAACAGGAAGACATCAAGTTGAAGATATCATCTACAAAAGCATCATCTTCACTTGACAAGTAAGTGTTTCATATTTATGTCTGAATCTACGATCAAAATGACTTCATTTAGCAGGAAAAGCAACAAATTGGTTGGGTCATCAAATTTCCTTGCATGGAAGAAGAGGATAGATTTGATCCTCATAGAGAATGAAGTTATTGGACATGTTAAGGGTTCAATCTCCAAACCATCACATGATGAAGCTCAAGCACTATTGAAGTATATGAAAAGGGAAATAAGGGCTCAAAGCATAGAATCAATCAAGGGTTCCCTCATCCCTTATGTAGCAAAGTTGGAGAAATTGAAAGAAATCTATGATACGCTGGTAGAATTGTTCTTTGCAAGCACTGTAGGAGAAGTTATATCATTGAGAAACAAACTATACAAAATGAACGTATCAAAGGAAGAAGGGATAACCTCATACTTTATGAGGGTGTCACAAATAAGAGATTAACTACAAGAATTAGGAGAAATAATGGCCAATAAAGAAATGACCACCATTGTGCTCAATGCACTACCAGATGAATGGGACAACTTTGTATCAAGTATCTATGGAAAGAAGGAAGCTAACCCATTCAGTGAACTTGGTCATTATGTAAGATTAAGAAACTATGTTGAAGGCAAAAAGTGATGTTGGATCAAATGAACAAGTTCAAGCATATGTTGCCATGGCTAGGAGAAAAAGAAAATTCAGAAAGTTTGATCCTCAGAAAAAGAGGAAAATCGATATGTCAAAGATAAAATGTTACGAGTGTAATGAATATGGGCACTTTAAAAGGAATTGTCCTAAACATAAGAAGGACAACAAGAAGAGAAAAGAAAGAAATGAAGCCCATGTCGCAGAAGAAGTGGAAGAATCTGAAAAGAAGAAGACAAAGAAAGAGGTGAAAGACCTCTACTATGACTAAAATATACTTGAGTTCTTTTCAGTTTTGTAGAAGATAGCAATCATGATGGAAAGCTTCACAAGCATTCAGATGCATTAGAGTTGAAATAGAGATGACATTGTCATAGAAGCTTGGAAGGATCGCTAGAGTAGAAGTCTACATAATTGTAGCACTCATCGTGATAGAAAGGAAGTAGCTCATGGTATCTTCATTGAAAGCATGAAAAGACAACCGAAATTGTAGTATATATGGTTGGAAGAAAGTCATCTAGCATGATAGAAGATAAAGAAATCATCATACATCATCATCATTAGAAAGGAGCATTTGCAGAATAGGGATCATCTAAGATCCTCCACTAGAATCTTTATAAGAAGGTTCACCTCTACTTGGAAGAAGCAAGTGTCTCGCTGATAGTCTACGGTCCACCTTGTGTGGGATCCACTGGTAAGGTATGATGACAAAGATGTGCAACATGTTGAGTTGTTTGAAGTACTTTCATCTTCAAACAAGAAAAGGAAGTTGCTAGAAGGAAGTCTAGATGACCAAAAGAAGGAAAATGTATGTATATATTTTGATAGAGTCATGTCATCATATAGTTGTAGATAGCTTGGTTGAATTGCTCTATCTCATGAGCATGATCGAAGAAGAAGGATCTCTTCCATTAGAATGATGCATGAAGGCATGTAGACAATGTTCCTTGAACACTTCTACATATTGATAAGATGAACAATTTGAATGAAAGTTCTATTTTTTCATCTAGGAAAAAAAAGATGAAATCAACATAATATGACCTCATATGGAATATGAGGTGGTTGACAATCATGGATCCTATGTTGAAAGAACGATGTAAAGAAGTGTTAGTTTTTGTAGCATCGGAGGTGTTCTAGTCTCAAAACTTTGTGGAGAGACTAAAACACAAGAGTTTTCCATAACCCAGAAATCGTTTCTGGAAATTCCACCTAAAGTGTCTCCATTACATTATTAGCCTATTTTTTTTATATTTCTTAAGCTTAAACTTAGGAAAAGGGGTTAATTAATCATAATTAATTGAGAAAGGTGTGAATCATCTAGAAACGCACACGAATCAATCTAGAAATGATCTCAGACATCAATTATGTTTTAATCTTGGTCATTTGAGTCCTCACTGGAGATTATAAGAGGAGGTCGATAGGTAGATGGAGAACACACCAATAACAAATACTCAGTTGCTCATACAGCGTGATTTCCCAGTTGCAGGTGGTTTAATAGTGGAGATTGAGTCAGTGTGTTATGTAACCAGCTCACAAAATAGAAGAAAAGATAGATCAACGACTTCAAAATCAGCCTCTTCGAGGGGGAAACCTCCTTTACATTACACAAATGAATAATTCTTGGATGATACAAATGACAAAACCTCCTTTCTATATATAGGAGTCTAAGGGGTCACAATATAATCAAAGCCGACATAACAATAATAATATAAGGGCACAACAATAACAATAGTGAGCTTCTATGGGGCACAATAATAACAATATGGGGACAATAGGGGCACAACAATAACAATAAGGGCTACAATGACAATAGTAATGGGGAAATCACTAGTATTATAGGGACCTAACATGCCCCTCTCCTTCAAAAAAGTGTTGTCCTTAACGCTTGAGTATTTCTGGATGCTTCTGTATAAAATTCTCACATTACCATGTGGAATCTTCAGCGGGTAAGTTCTTCCACTTGTTGAGATACTCCAAAATTGATTGATTTCATAGCTATCGAGTTCTTGTTTCTATGACTATTTAAAGTTCCAATATGATTTTTCCTTCCTCGTCAAGTTCTGGCAATATTGTTTGAACTGGTAGTTTGTCACCTATAACCTCCTTTAAGCATGAAACATGGAAAACTGGGTGCACTCGGGACGCTACAGGAAGCTCCAATTTGCATGCCATAGTACCAATCTTTTGCAGCACCTTGTACAAACCGTAATACTTTGGTGATACTTTATTATCCTTCTTAGCTTGCTTGAGGGACATTTGTTTATATGGTTGTAGCCGTAGGAATACCCAATCACCTACATCAAAACTTCTTTTGCTTGTTGTTTCATTCTATTCTGCGCCAAAGTGAGGTTATCCTTTAAGAGTTGGAGAACTTGTTGTTGATGCTCGATGTGATCTTCCACTACTTGAACCTTAGAATTCTCTCTTAAATATGATGTGATGGACGGTGGATGATATCCATAAAGTGCCATAAATGGGGTCATTTTTGTTGCAGTATGGAAGGAAATGTTATACCACCATTCAGCCAGCGACAACCATTTGACCCATTGTGTCTGTTTATCAGATACGAAGCAACAAAGATATCCTTCCAAACATTTGTTTACTATCTCAGTTTGCCCATCAGATTGAGGATGATAAGATGAGCTATGAACTAACTGAGTAGCAAGACAAGAAAATAATTTTGTCCAAAAATTTCCAGTGAAAATGGGATCTCTGTCGCTTACAATAATTTTTGGGTTTCCGTGTAGCTTTTGAATTGTTTCCATAAATGCAGTAGAAACTGTACTGGCTTTAAATGGATGCGATAATGCACAAAAGTGTGCATACTTGGTAAGTCTATCAACTACCACCATGATGACACTCTTTCCTTTGGACTTGGGTAAGCATGTGATAAAATTTAAGGCCATCCCAAAAAAATTCATTTTTAACCTTGTGGTAAGTTTTTAAAAATCCTGAGAGCCCTCCTAAGGAACAGGTGTGCAATTCCAGAATAATCTTTTGTTTGAGTTGGGAATTCTTACATAGGTATAAGCGATCTGTGTACCATAACGAATCATTTTTCCAGCTAAATGTATCAGATGTACTGGGATCTTATTGTATCTTTTGAATGAGTGCCCACACTTTTTCGTCATTCTTCCATTCATCCCTTGCTTCGTTTATCCAATCTGGTTGGATAATAGAAATGGCACAAAGCAATGCTTCCACATCCTCATCCTTTCTTGAGAGTGCATCTGCCACAACACTTTGCTTCCCTTTTTTGTAGATGATTTCAAAGTCATAACCCAACATCTTTGTGACCCATTTTTGTTGCTCTTCTGAAGACAATCTTTGCTCTAAAAAGTATTTAAGACTATCATGATCCGTTTTTACCTTGAAGTGCCTTCCCATTAGGTAGGGTCGTCATTTCTTAAGTGCATGTAGTATTTCCAACATTTCCTTCTCATAAATAGCTTTGTGTACATACTTTCCTTTGATTGGACGACTTTCGAAAGCAATGGGTCTTTCTTCTAGCATTAAAACAGCACCAATTCCATTTTTCCTGAGGCATCACATTCCACAATAAAGGTTTTTGTGAAGTCCGGCATAGCTAAGACCGGTGCTTGGCACATTGCCTCTTTAATATGTTCAAAGGCCTTTGTTGCTTTTGGAATCCATGAAAATGCATCTTTCTTCAATAATGTTGTTAGACGTGCTATCATTTCTTCCGTAAAAATTGCCTAAGTGACAATTTGTTTATGAGAGCAAAGCCATCGATACCATACAAACTAATTTCGTTCCAAATATAAATGCATACCTTTTGTGTGCTTTGCACATTATGAAGATCGAAATATTGCTCCATCTGTAGCATCCATGTTACGAGATTTTTGCCATCAAACTTCCTCATATCGATCTTTGGAACATGGTGAGTCTTCAATCCACCGTTAGAGTCTATGAAATCATGATTAACATTTTGTTTGTTCTCCTCATGAGTTTCCTTTACTACCCTTTCGCCATTAGTGAGCATTTCTTGTAGCAAATTTGTTAAATATGTCTTCATCTCTTCCATGTTGCCTTTAAATTTTTCTTCTATACCATCCATCTTAGCTTCCACGCCATCCATCTTAGCTTCCATGCTTTTCTTTAAACTATCCATCTTAGCTTCTGTTACTTTTTGTGAGAGTGAATTTTGTTGCACTTGGTGTCGTAATTTTGATATATCATATTGCATTTCTTCCTCTTCTTCATGAGTCATGCTAGAGCTTTCAGGTTGCTTACTAGGTGTTTCCATTTTCTTTCTTCGGGGCATCAATTAATGATAATAATGCTTCACTATGCCCTTTGAATTCCTTCAAACTAATTTCAAAGCAATCTTACGCAAAATTTAAAAAAATACTACACACCTCTTTTCACTTTGTAGGAGCTTGATATTGAATATGTTGTATCTTTGTAATTTCAGATCTCCAAGGTCTGAAATTGCATCTTGCGGTAGCCCTCTGAGTCCTCTTTCCAACCCCGCAAGTCTGATCAAGATTGGATTCTCCAAGGAAGAGTTATGCCAAATCTCCCACAATGACCTGATTATAGACTGGTTCAATAGAGAAAACTTGTACGAAGTGCCACGTGTCATTGTTTCGACCTTAGGACCTGAAACCGATACACAGAAAACTACAGGTTGTCCTCTTTCTGTAACTTTTTACGAAATTTCAATTTGATGCTCAGAGAGAAAGTTATGATGATTTTCCCTAGGTCACATGTTTGAGATATAATTCGGGAGCCTGCAAAAACCCTAAATTCCTTGGATCCTATCTCCAAAAATATAGCGAGAAAAGATCTGAAATTCGGACCCGAGTTTCATCAAGATTTTGGCTCAAATGGGTTTTAATTTTAGTTTCTGCAACGTCGTTAAAAAAAAGTTATAGCGAAAATGCCATGATGACCTGTTTGGAGCAGCAAAACCCTAGAATCCAAACCTCTAATACCAAATGTTATGTAACCAGCGCACAAAATAGAAGAAAAGATAGATCAACGACTTCAAAATCAGCCTCTTCGAGGGGGCAACCTCCTTTACATTACACAAATGAATAATTCTTGGATGATACAAATGACAAAACCTCCTTTCTATATATAGGAATCTAAGGGGTCACAATATAATCAAAGTCGACATAACAATAATAATATAGGGGCACAACAATAACAATAATGGGCTTCTATCGGGCACAATAATAACAATATGGGGACAACAAGGGCACAACAATAACAATAAGGGCTACAATGACAATATTAATGGGGGAATCACTAGTATTATAGGGACCTAACACAGTGAGTGAGTAGCAGGTGTCAGAGGGACAGAGTAGCAGATTTCCGGAGGAGTATTCCAGATCTAGAAGAGTCAGAATAGAAGGTCGAGTTTCAGCCCCACGAGGTTGTGCAGAGCCTCAAGAAGGGTAGTTCGATTTTGCCATAGCAGGGGTAGATTTGTTGAGAAATCTAGGGGCAGCTAGATTAGGTGATTTCTCTTACTTTGATAATTGCTTGTGATGTATTTTTACTTCAATTGATTAACTTCTTTCACTTGAATATTATTATTTTCTTATCATCAAACAACTACTAAACAATGAAAGAACAATGAGACAAGAGGACTCAAAATGTAGGGCGTTAGCCAAGGCCAAAACCTCTCCTCTTGAGAGGAAAAGCCACAAGACGAATCTTCTTGTAGAATCTGCAAATGATGAATTCCAAGACCTAAGACCCTTGACAAAGACCCCTCCAAGATCAATTCAAACTTCTCTTTCTTGATGAAGATAATATTGCCCTAATCTTCGCACATGTGAGAAGATGCCCCAAAAACAATACTTAAAGACTTCATTCCTTTAGTCCTTCTCTTATTCACTCTTTTAAGTCTCTTTCTCTTCCTTGATCGAATTTCTTGTGTGGTGAGCGAGTGCTCTTCAAGTGAGGTCGATGTCTCTATATATAGCCTTCTTTGAAGGTCGACTTGTTGTCCATGAGGCCAACTTGATCCTCCTTGTAGGCCGACTTGTTTGACAAGGTCTTGGAGGGTCTTTATGACACTTTTGACTTTATAAAAAATTTTCTTTACAAGATACAACATGCTGTTATAGCTCTGATACCACTTGTTATAGATCTAATCTAAAACTATATGAGAATACAAATATACCCAATAAATAACAAGATCAAAATAGATAGAAATGCTTCTTTATTAATCAAACCCTTAAAGTAAGGCAACACCATACATTCACTCCTTAAGGAAGAAGAACACTCCACAAGCCATATGCATGTTCATACAATAATCCTTGACATTCTTCCTTGACGTGGAGTCTCTAGTCTCTATATAGGCCTCATACATACAATACCATGGGTCATTACCATGGTTCCTTCATACCATCAAACTAATACCATGGGCCCATTACCTTATTACTAACTACTTGTGGTACCTTACATGATATGGGTTAACCACCTTATTTATTACTATGGCCCATCCCATTATTACATTATTACCTTGGGTACCTCCTTTGGTACCCCATATTATCCCCCCTAGGTATATAACATTCCACCCCCCTTAGCATGTTTCATCCCCGAAACATGGGAAGAACACAAATAATAAGATCTACTCAAAAGAGTAGTCCACTGGTACCATGCACATGCATCTAGCCATCCAAGAGAAAGGTGAACCCTCGATCTCGCTGGTGCCTCGCTCGCTTGAGATGGAAGTTGACCATGGCAGCTCTTTTGTGTTGATATGTAGTAGGTGGATCTTCGTTCCTCGCTATCCTTCATACGGGGATTGTTGTCCGTGTGGCTAATTGGTTGCCATCTTGATGGTTGTCTTGCGGGGTGATGTGGGTGATGATATGTTGAAGTTTTAACCCACGATGGCTTTTTCTTTAATTCACCCTGCTGTGGTGCCCGTTGTGGTGTCTCCTTTTCCAATATGACTTCAACCACTGAGCCCTCATCTGATGTACCTGTAACCTTTTCTGCTTCAACCTCTGTTTGTGTTTGATTGTCTATCATCACTGGCTCATCATCTAATATGTCAGACCCTGGAACATCTTCTGCTTCAACATTCGTGGACTCTACCTGTTTATTGATGGAAATATCTTGTAATGTAATTTTCTTCCTTTTATACCAGAGCTTCAAGAATTTCTTCTGCACACTAATATTGATAGTACCCGCAGATTCCATCCAAGGATATCCCAAAACAACATCCATATTATCCATCTCTGAAATATAAAAATCACCATGCAACACATACTTATCCATAGAAAGCTTCAAATCCTTATAAATTTGAACATCCTCATCATCAACCTGTGTATTTTCAATTTGTTTTGCTGGAACTTGCAATTTTTTTGCCAAATTAACATTGATGAAATTATGCTTGCAACTAGGATTTATAGAAACAATGATCTTCTCTTTCTGCATCAATCCATGAACCTGTAATAAGGAGATACCAGCGTAAAATAACCCTACATGTTTCCCCTTATCTTGTTTTCTAGCCTGGGACCATTTTTCTAAAAGAAGTTCTTCTAGTTTTTCATGAGGAAGTTGCGTCACTGAATCGGCAACTGAGTCCCACCATTTAGCAGCTTCATCTTTTAGATTAACTAGTAGGCAAATTACCCAAAATTGTTTGCGTCGCGATTTGTGATATTCTATAAATTCTTCAATAGTAGGACCCTTATCATTCCCTGTAAAAAATTTCTTGCTAGAAGCCATAAAGGTTTGGAAAAAATTCACTCACTTGGCGAAAATTTGAAATTGTCACAGTTTAGTCAATCTTACTTAGAATTCGTATTATGACCTGTTTTCGAAAATGGAACAATCATTCTGCATTTGCCCATGTGATAGAAATCTTGATACATGCACTAGAATTTCAGATCTGCGCTGCAACTCTCCCGCTGTCACCAAAATTTCTGCAAAAAGAGCTGATTTTGAATCAGCGATATCTCCCTCATCCGGACTCTGATTCGACTGATTTTCTTTTTGAAATTAGGTCTTTTTACACAAAGATTCCAGATCTACCATTAGATTTGGCAGATCTTGCATCAGGACGTCCAGATCTGCGCCGCAAACTCGCTGCCCTGAAAAATTGTCTGCAACCCCACTGATTTTTAGATCAGCGATATCTCCTTCATCCAGACTCCGATTCAACTGATTTTTTTTTTAAATCGGCTATTTTTTCACAAAGAATTCAGATCTGCAATTAGATTTTGCAGATCTTGCACCAAAACATACAGATCTGATCTGCAAACTCGCCGCCCCCGAAATCCTGCAAAAAAAAAAAAAAAAAAAACTCCACTGTTTGCCCAAGAAAGTGCTCTGATACCACTTGTTATAGATCTAACCCGGAAATATTATAGATCTGATATGAAAATATAAGCTGATTCAAATAAACCCATAAATAATATGAAATGATTCTTTATTGATCAAACCCTTAAGGTAGGGCAACACCATACATTCACTCCTTAAGGAATGAGAACACTCCACAAGCCATATGCCTGTTCATACAATAATCCTTCACAATTTCCTTGACATGGAGTCTCTAGCCTCTATATAGGCCTCATACATACAATACCATGGGTCATTACCATGGTTCCTTCATACCATCAAACTAATACCATGGGCCCATTACATTATTACTAACTACTTGTGGTCCCTTACATGATATGGGTTAACAACCTTATTTATTACTATGGCCCATCCCATTATTACATTATTACCTTGGGTACCTCCCTTGGTACCCCATATTATCCCCCCTAGGTATATAACACATGCCCAAAGGGGTCTTACATGTATGACAATGAATCTTTTGACTTCATAATTCTATGACAAACCTAGAAGCACTCAATGGGTGCTTGACCTATAAATAATTTTATCTTGAGCATGAAATCCATTCCTCAAAAATGATAATAATAAATTTCCTTTCTCCTTAAAATATCAAATACATAAAATCATGATTACAATAGACATTATGAAGACCAAGCCTAGTTACATATTTCAACACGATTCAACTTCCAGTGGCCAGGAAGATTTCCAGGAGGTTGGAAGAATCGCTTCCAATGGCAACAACAGGCTAGGCATCGCACCAGAGACAATTTATGGGTAGCATGTGTCGAGCTTGCGCAGAATGCTGATGCAAAAGTGTTCTAGAGCCAATTTTGAGGCTTAGTTTGTTGTGGGATTGCTTGGAGTGAGGGTAAATTTCCCTCAGAAAATTTTACCAGTATTTCTTTTGGGTAGAATTGCCAGCTTGGTAACATTTTATTGTACTCGGAAATTCTATTGCTGCTTAATAATAAAAACCCTTAGTTATTGCACCAATTTTCCCAAGTTGGGTTTTTTCGAGGACTTTAGTCCAAAACTAAGTGTGTCTTAATTTCTTGTGTGTGTGTGTGCCAGTATCTTCTCAATTTCCAACGCTTATATTTTCTGCAGTGTTTTTGTGAAGATTGCAGAGTGATTATTTTGTTGTTGTCGTAGCAATAAACTGGTTAATTAATTTACAATTAGAAGAAATAATTTCAGTTGCTGCAATAGGATTTCAATAGTGATATTTTCACAAGATCCTGAGGAAAGAAATATGTGAAGAAAGGAAGAAGAGTTCATAAAAGATGCAACTATAGTCACGTAAGATAAGATGAGTGATCAACATCCGATAACTAGAAGAACTAGCTATGACCTCTCCATGGAGAAGGTATGAAGACCCTGATAAAATCTAGAAAAGGAGACCCTTGATATTGAATATCTTGGAGATGGAGTCATACATGTGCAGGATGTTGATGTTGCAAGAAGTTGATGTCATGATGAAAGGCCATCATAAAAAGGTAATTTTGATTTGATGTTCATTTTGATTTTTGAAAACATCTGGTTGGGTTGAAACAGGGCTACCGAAAGAGAGTTGTAGAAGTTACCTACAACTAGTACTCATGAGAATGGATGGAAGATCCTGAAAGAAACATGACTTGGAAGAGGTAGTTGTATGAAGAAAAGCCAGATGTGGACTAGAAGATCACTTTCCAATGAAGAGAAGGATGACATGACTATTGGTTCAACCCTATGGTTCATTGAAAGAAAGTGATGTAGAAGATGGTCGATGCCCTACAAAGAAGTTATGATTAAGAAGGCTCCACGATGAAGAAGATGAAATTCATGATATAATGCAAAAAGAGGACCCCTACAAGCAGTTGATAGTACCATGATCTCCACCAAAGAGCTGATAGTTGTTGCTGGAAACAAGCCCCTAGTTGAGAGGGAGCTTGGGAAAGTTCCTGGTTAAGAGGGAGCTTGAGTATATTCCTTTTATAGGAATGAGTATATCCTCTCTAGTTGAGAGGGAGAGATAGACACATCATTCTTGTCTTCATGTTATGAAGAAAGAATGGAGGATTGGGTAAGCATTTGAGATTGATTTTGATACTCTTTGAGGATGTGGTAGGAAAACCAATAGGCAAGAGTAGTCGAAGAGGAAATTCCTTGAGGATGTGGTATTCCAAGACAAGAGTTGTCCTAGAAGGACATACCTTGTTAATATCCGGATGGGGTATGTGCCTTAAGATATAATGATGATAGTGTCTATCAGTGATTGTCTCGCCAACATTGTGCTCTAATCTTGCGGAGAGATAGAGTTGTTAGTCAAGGCCTTGCTATGTGACAATGTTGGTTGGTACGATGAGATGCAATGATCTAAGCTGAAATAATAGCTTATGAGATAACTTACCAATCTAACTCTTATGAAAATTCTTCAGTATGAGAATGTCCAAGTACCTTGTATGGATTATGAATACCTTCTCAATGAAGTGGGAGTGTTGAAATGTGTAACTAAGTTCAGTCTTCATAATGAATTACGTAATCATGATTTTATGTATTTGATGTTAAGGGAAAAAAGAAATTTATTATTGTCATTCTTGATACATGGGTTTCATGCTCAAGGTAAATTTATTTATAGTTCAATCACCCATTGAGTGCTTCTAGGGCTTGTCATTGAATTATTGTCATGTATGAAAGACACTTTTGGGCTTATTGTATCAAGTCAGACAAATTTATTTGAGTCAATATAGAGTCAAAGGCCCTCCAAGACCTTGTCAACAAGTTCGCCTACATAAAGTGACAAGCCGGCCTTCAAGCAATAACATGAAACCTATATATACAAGGAAGTCGATCGCATTCGAACATCATCCATCCATCATCCAAGAAGTGTAAAAAAGGAGAAAGAAGTCTATTGGGCCAACAAATTTCACAAGAAGAAACCGAGTTAATCAACAACTGTTTCGGGGCTACTTTCCTCCACACATGCGAGAAAACTTAGGGCAACTTTCTGTTGCAGCAAGATCAAGAATTGCAGTGACATCAAGAGGCTGAAACAAGGTGTCAAAGGATCAATTTGCAAAGCCAATTTACCAAGAAAGAAGGATTAACCCAAGCGAGGAACAGAAGATTCACAAATCTACCCTAAACTATCCACACATGTGAAACCACAAAAATTACAGGCAGGCCAAGAATTGCAGACCTGTAATAGAGGTTGATATTTTGAAGAGAAACCGAAATTTGAAGAAGTGAAGCAAGTTTGACTAGCATTCACTTTGAGAAAAAAAAAACTCATTAGAAGGAGGTTTGACTTGGTCTTGGAAGGGTCTTGGTCAAGGGTCATAGGTCTCAGAATTCGTCATTTGAAATGCTATAAGAAGAAAAGAGTTCCTGTAGGTTTTCCTCTCAAGACGAGAGGTTTTGGCCCTGGATGATAGCCTATATCTTGTGTCCTCTTGTCTCATTATTCTTTCATAGTTTGGTAACTATTTGTTGATAAAACATAATAATAATCAAGTGAAAGAAGAAGCTAATCAAGTTAAGTTAAAATACATCACACGCAGTTATCGAAGTAAGAGAAATCACGTAATCTAGTTGCCAAAGAAATTTATTTGAGTCAATATAGAATCAAAGACCTTGTCAACAAATCGGCCTA
The DNA here is from genome assembly GCA_031772625.1 of Pinus tabuliformis. Lineage (NCBI taxonomy): Eukaryota > Viridiplantae > Streptophyta > Pinopsida > Pinales > Pinaceae > Pinus > Pinus tabuliformis. Next base: position 957,735,028 of record CM062808.1, on the reverse strand, counting down.
TGTTATGAATATAATTTATAGTAAAATAATAGAAAATAATGTAAACAATAATAATCATAATGAATGATTAATTAACTAAATAGTTAGTAATGAAGAGGTATGTCCCTAATGACATAACCGTTGTGAAGAGATACCTGCCTAGGGTATATAAGCAAGCCCTCACCCTCATTGTAATCATCTCACACCACATCAATTCTTTTATACATTACTTGTCCTACAATGGATGCCTTTGTCTTTGAAGTATTTTGAAGCTTAATTTGCTGCGTATACGAACATTGTTCGTTACATTGGTATAAGAATTATTCGATCCTGTGGCCGCTTAACCGTTGCACAGAGCAAGTCTGACCCAGGCTTTTGGCCATCAAATTTTTCATCGACATTTTTGCCATCATAATCGAAGCGTTTCGCTACCCAATTTCTGGAGGTTCTCCAATTTATCATTAGGCCTTTGACCATTAAAAAAAAAAAAAAAATTATTAAAAAAAAGTGCATTAGAAGAAAAAAAATTAAAAGAGAAAATTTAATTTAAAAAAAAAAAATTATAGAAAAAAAAATCATATAAAAAAAAATTATTAAAAAGAAAAAAAATGCATATTTAAAATAAAATATTAGAAAGAAAAAAAAAAATCAAAATATGTACATTGAACAATAAAAATATTCAATTATGTAGACCCTTGGAGGTATACATAATAGTTCTACCATCCGTCAACCAAGGTCGGCTCCTCATCACTGCTAATATAAAGGTCAGTGAACATGCCACCGTCAACAGTCGTTTTTCGCATTCAACAATTCCAAGTTTCCAACCCTTCTTGACAAACTAGCGTTGTCTGCAACGACCTTCTTACTCAGTGCATAGTCGTCAATCAACCACTGCGGCAAAAAATTCCAGCCACCGCTACATCCGCCATCCCACGCTTCTATTCTACCGCTTTTTGAAAGACCCTATCTGATGTCGCTTTCCATAGCCACGCGATACGCAACCCAGCAACCTCGTTGACTTCTGAATCAACACCGCTGCCATACAACCTGCAATACGGCCACATCCCAATCCCCAACCCTCGTTGCACTTCGCTGTCACAATTTTGCCTCTGCCTTTTCTCCAACACTGATCCATCGGCCGCAACATCCTTTTGTTGATTTTTAATGTACCTTGAACAAGTGGTTTCCCATGGGTTACTCTCTACCTAGGGAAAAGTGTCAAAAATAATTATACTTTATAAAGTGAAAGTGACTTTATGAGTGGTAAAGTCAATGTTAAATTATAAAGTGAAATGTAACTTTAGACATAAAGTACAATGTGGGTACTTTATGTCTTGGGTGAGTTAAAAAATAAAAAGTGAAAATTAAATGCACATTTATTCTCATCCCTTGATCTAAATAAATCTGAGCCATTAGATCTTAGGGCTGCCCAAAAGTCATTTAGGGAAACAAAAGGGGGAAAGAAAAGAGAAACTGCATTCATTCTTCATGAGCAGATTGGAGAAAAGAAGCTGAGAGCTAGAGAAAAGTTTTGAAGGAGAAATTTGTTGCAGCAAGTTGAAGAAGTGATTTCTAGGCAAAGCTAGGCATGGAATTCAATGCATAGAAGATAGCAAAAGGTACAGTACGAACAACATTGAATGCTGTGAGTTGCATGCCGTTCGAGAGAAAATTAAAAAAAAAAATGGAAAACAAAAATGTACAGTCCGTACAGCGGTACAGAAATCCGTACAGTCTGTACAGTGGTATTCGTACAGTACATATTTTCAGCGTCAAGTGGGCATGGTTTTCAAGGAGTTTTGGGTTGAAAAGGTAAGTTGTATTTTGTTGTTTTGTTTTGTCTGCAAATGTACTTTTCCTGAACTTGAAAGATAAATAAATTTGAAGAGCTCTCTAATAGGGTTTCCTCGGAGAAGATTGAAGGGGTTTTGCCTAGGCCTAAGTTGACCAAAAATCTGTGTGTATTTTTGTGTGTTGCTGATCTGTTCATGTCCATATTTATTTTCAGCATGTGTTGAAAGTCCCATGTGTTTTAATCTGAAAATTTCATTTCCAGAATTCTATATGTTGAATGTATGTTTATAGGAAAGGGCATTTAATTAAATGAGAGTGATAAGGTGAAATTAAAAACGGGTTGGGATTACAGGAAACTTTTTTAGTCATCAAATTTCAACATGGTATCAGAGCTACAGGCTTAAAATTGCAGTTTGAACAGCAGACAGTAGTTTGGGACAGCAAACTATGGTTTGGACAACAAAATGAACTTTTGGACAGCAAACTGATATTTGGGACAGCAAGGTGAAATTTGACACAGACTGAACTTTTGGGACAGCAAGGTGCGCTGGAAAGCTGATTTCTCCATTTTCTTGGTTTTGTAAGTTTTCGACAGCAGTCATGGCCATGTTCTTAAGGATAGAGGACAGACTCAATGGGGTATCCAACTATGTCGTTTGGAAGGAAAGAATTCAGACAGTGTTTGAAGACGCAGTTTGGGACATAGTGCGGCAAGTGTTGGTACCTCCTACTACTGCAGATGAACTCCCTGAATTCACAAAAAATAATGCAAAGGCAAAAAGGATTTTGATGGACAGTCAAAAGGATCATGTGGTTCCTCAGGAAACACATATGCATATCAGATGTGGACAACTCTAACCACTCTCTATCAGAGTACCAATGAGAGAAGGAAGATGGTACTCAAAGAACAATTGGAGAACATCAGGTTGACAAAGGCTGAAAGTGTAGTTCATTATCCTGGCAGGGTCAAACAGGTACATGATGATTTCACTGCTATTGGTGAGGTGGTTGCACCCACAGAGTTAGTCAGGATAGTTGTAGCGGGACTTCCTGAGTCTTGGGAGGTCTTTGGAAATGATGTTACCTCTAGGGAGAATCTTCCCAATTCGGACAGATTCTGGGATGATTGTGTGTAGCATAGATACAGAACACTCGCAGTGGTGGGGTGAAGATAGCAAATGAGGAGGATGTAGCCTTGACAGCCAAGGGGAAGAACAAAGGGAAGGCCAAGAAAGAGGCCTCATCAGATGGGGCTAAGGGAAAAGAGAAGAAGAAGAAGAAAGATACAGATATGTCCAAAGTCAAATGTTGGGCATGTGACATGTCAGAAGATGGGACACTATGTTGCTACGTGTCCTAAGAGGAAGAACAAGGGGAAGAAGGGTACTGCAGCTTTAGTAGAGGTGGAGCAGTTTGCTTCACAGTTTGACTAGGACTTTGCATTTATTACTTCTAAATCTAGTAGGAGTACATCATCTGATGTGTGGTACATAGACAGCGGGGTTTCCCACCATATGACAGGTGCGCTGGAGTTCTTTTCAGAGCTTGCAGAGAGGGCACTTGGTATTGAGATTGTACTAGGAGATGACCGCACTGTGAGAGTTGTTGGTGTGGGGACTGTAACCTTTGAGAGGGAGTCTTTGCCTCTTTTGAAGATCATGGATGTTTTGTATGCTCTGGGGATGAAGAAGAACTTGATTTCAGTGTCTGCTATGGAGGAGAAGGGGTTTGACGTCACTTTCTCAGGAGGGCAGGGATTGACGCATCCCAGGGGAGCTTACATCACTTCAGCCAAAGAGATTGGAATCCACTCTAAGAGATTATACAGGTTCAGTTTTTAGTGGGCAGGAGTATTGGTGAGTAGCACATTTGGTAGCATTAACACTAGTACCACCAGCAGTAGAGACTTGTGCGAGTCATGGCACCGGAGGATGGCGCATATGCATCATAGAGCTTTGAGAGTACTGAGGGAGATCACTACTAGAGTTCCTGATTTCAGTGTCGAGCATTATATGGTATGCAAAGGGTGTGCTTTGGGAAAGTACACCAAGTTACCATTCCCAGCGAGCAACAACAGATCTACAGGTAAACTATACTTGATTCATACTGATTTTAGTGGTCATATGTCTCATGTGTCTTTGGGTAGTTATGAGTATTATGTTATATTCATTAATGACTACTCTAGGAGGACTTGGATATATTTCCCTGAAGACCAAGGGTGAGGTCTTCAGTCGCTTGAAAGAGTTCAAAGCTTTTGTGGAAAAGCAGACAGATAGGAAGATTCGGGTCTTGAGGTCAAACAATGGTGGTGAGTACACAAATGGTGAGTTTTCTGACTTTTGTGCACAGGAGGGAATTAGGAGAGAGTTCATAGTTCCTTACAACCCCCAGCAGAATGGGGTGTCTGAAAGGAAGAACAGAGAGATTGTTGGGGCTGCTAGAGCGATGATTCATGATCAGGGGCTGCCTTTATTTTTATGGCCCAAGGCCTGCAATATTGTTGTTTATCTTTAAAACAGGAGTCCTCACTGAGTATTGGGGAATATGACTCCGGAGGAGGCTTTCACTGAAGAGAAGCCTCATGTGGGACATCTTCGTATCTTTGGATGTCTCACATATTCTTATATCCCCAAGGAGTAGAGGACGAAGCTGGAACCCATGGTAGAGAAGGGTATCTTTATGTGTTACAACGAAACTTCGAAGGCCTATCGGATCTTCATTCCTTCTAAACGAAGAGTGGTGATTAGGAGGGATGTGAAGTTCGAGGAGGAGAGGGCTTATCAGAGATCAAGGGAGTATGATGAGAGAGAATCATAGACTTCTCCTCAGCAGGGAGGTCAGGTACAGGGAGCAAGACCTCAGGGTTCTAGATCGACTGGTACAGGAGGTACTTCAGTCTTAGTGACATATGGGACACCAGTGGCGAGTTCACTAAGCACTTCTTTAGGGAGTCCACTGGTACAAAGTTCACATGGCACTTCAGCTGACACAGGCACAGGTGCCAGTACAGGTTCTTTGAGGACAGGTGTTGGTACAGGCACACCAGGGCCAGTTGGCAAACCTTCAGGTTCACCAAACTGGGGGCAAAGGATGAGGTTCCCTATGGGGAAGCTTCTTCAGGGAAGAGGAGGCCCAAGTTGCTTCAAGACACCTTGAAGGAAGCGGAGTCCATTGGTCCTCCGAAGAGGGTGAACAGGGAGAGTGTGCCACCTAAGCGGTTTTGCAGTCATGTAGCCAAGGCTACTAGCATTGTTGACTCTGAGCCTACTAGCTATGAGGAGGCTACCAACCGGGAGGTATGGAGAGAGGCTATGGTGGAGGAGTATGCCTCTATCATTAAGAACAATGTCTAGGAAGTGGTGCCTAGGCCTGAGGGCAAGTCGGTTGTGACTTTGAGGTGGCTCTACAAGATCAAGCATGTTGCGAATGGCAGCATTGAGAAGTTCAAGGCAAGGTTCGTGGCTAGATGGCTCTCACAGATAGAGGGAATTGAATACGATGAGACCTTTGCTCCTGTAGCTCGGTACACTTCTATCCGGTCCCTTATTTCTATTACTGCAGAAATGGGTTGGCAGATCCATCAGATGGATGTGAAGACCGCATTTCTGAACGGAGTTATAAAGAAGGAGGTGTATTTTGAGCAACCACGGGGTTTTGAGGTACTTAGGCAAGAGACCCATGTATGTCGGTTGAGGCGAGCACTCTATAGACTTAAGCAAGCTCCGAGAGCTTGGTATTCGAGGATTGATACTTACTTGCAACAAATGGGTTTCACGAAGAGTGATGCAAATCCGAACCTATACTACATTGTTGTAGGGAATGATCCGCTCATTCTTGTGTTGTATGTTGATGACTTGTTCATTACTGGGGCAAAGAGACTGATTAGTGGTTACAAGGTGGATCTTGCCATGGAGTTCGAGATGAAGGACATTGAGTTGATGCATTACTTTTTGAGGCTTGAGGTGTGGCAGGAGGAGGGGCATATCTTTCTAGGGCAGGGGCAGTATGCTATGGATGCGTTGAGCAAATTTCACATGGCAGACTGTAGACCCATGTCTACACCTATGATCACCAACTGGAAGAAGCTTCATGCTTCAGATTCTAGTTTGGTGGATCCCACATTGTATAGGCATATGCTTTGTAGTGAACACACTTATCCAGTTCATGGTTGAGCCCGAGAGGGTGCACTGGGTAGATGCAAAGCACATTCTTCGCTACATGCAAGGGACTGTTGATTATGGTTTGGACTATAGGCGGGGAAAGGGAGTGAGGTTGGCAGGTTACACAGATTCAAATTGGGCAAGGTGTGCTTCTGACGGGAAAAGCACTTCAAGGTGTTGCTTCGGATTGGGTTTGGCAGTTGTGTCGTGGTTAAATCGAAAGCAAAAGTCAGTTGCTTTGAGCTCTTCTGAGGCTGAGTATATGGCTGCTAGCCAAGCTAGTTGTGAGGCCATTTGGCTTCGCAAGTTGTTGAATAGCCTATTTGATCAAGAGTTGAGACCAACGGTTTTTCACTGTGATAATCAAAGTTGCATTAAACTCACGCTGAATCCAGTGTTTCATGACAGGTCAAAACACATTAACATCAAATATCATTTCATCAGGGACTATGTTCAAAAGGGGGCAATGAAGCTGGAGTATATATCAACAGATGAGCAAGTGGTCGATGTTCTCACGAAGTCCTTGCCAAGAGGCAAGCATGTCCATTTCAGGGACAAGATTGGTGTGGTGAGAAACACTTTCCTCAGTAAGAGGGACTGTTGATTTTTAATGTACCTTGGACAAGTGGTTTCCCATGGGTTAGTCTCTACTTAGGGAAAAGTGTTCAAAATAATTATTTTCCTAAGTGTGACTTTATAAAGTGAAAATGACTTTATAAGTGGTAAAGTCAATGTTGAATTATAAAGTGAAAAGTGACATTCGACATAAAATACAATGTGGGTACTTTATTTAATGGGTGAGTTAAAAAATAGGAAGTGAGAATTAAATGCACATTTATTCTCATCCCTTGATTTAAATGAATTTGAGCCATTAGATCTTAGGGTTGCCCAAAAGTGATTTAGGGAAACAAAAAAGGGAAAAGAAAAGAGACATTGCATTCATTCTTCATGAGCAGTTTGGAGAAAGGAGGCTGAGAGCTAGAGAAAAGTTCTGAAGGAGAAATTTGTTGCAGCAACCTAAAGGAGTGATTTCTAGGCAAAGTTGGGCATGGAAATCAAGGCATAGAAGACAATAGAAGGCACAATACGAACAACAATGAATGTTGTGAGTTGCATGTCGTTCGAGAGAAGTTTTTGAAAAAAATGGAAAAAAAATAAAAAATCAAATCAAATAAATCATACAATCTGTACAGTGGTACGGAAATCCATATGGTCCGTACGGAATCCATATTGTATAGTGCGTACAGACGTATATGTACAATACATATTTTCAGCTTCAAGTGGGCACATAAATCGAGGCAAAGTGGGTACAGTTTTCAAGGAGTTTTGGGCTGAAGAAGTAAGTTGTATTTTGTTGTTTTGTTTTGTCTGCAAATGTATTTTTCCTTAATTTGAAAGATAAATAAATTTGAATAGCTCTCTAACAGGTTTTCCCCAGACAAGATTTAAGGGGTTTTGCCTGGGTCTAAGTTGACCAAAAATCTGTGTGTATTTTTGTGTGTGTCGCTGGTATGTTTATGTCCATATTTATTTTCAGCATGTGTTGACAGTCCTATGTGTTTCAATCTGAAAATTTCATTTCCAAAATTCTATATGTTGAATGTATGTTTATGGGAAAGGGCATTTAACTGAATGGGAGTGATAAGGTGAAATTAAAACCAGGTTGGGATTGCAGGAAACTTTTTTAGTCATCAAATTTCAACACCTTTCAGTCTCCCCGATCCATCTAAACCGTGCTCCCTCCTGTCTTTCATTGTCAGCCAGTCACAGTCCACCGTGGTGTTGTGCCGCATCCCCCAAAAATATTTGACAGTCGGTCAACACACCCATCCCAACCATCGTTGCCCTTGCCATAACATTACATTATTTTATAACTTATATTGGTCAATAACTTATATTGTTCAATTACCTTATGGTTAGTAAATTATTAAATTAACAATTATATAATTATATTTCAGTTATATTTATATAGTATGTAATTATATAATTAATTAATTTAATTACTACAAAATGATAATAACTACTACTATTATTTAATTCAAAAAAAATATATTATTTAGTTTAAAAAGAAAAAGAGTTTTAAGTACAAAATGATTTTAAAAAATATAGATATTCAAAGGCCCAGTTAAGTACAAAAGAATTAAAAAAAAAATTAAAAAAAAAAAAATATATATATATATATATATATATATTCATATTCAAAGGGCTAGTTATCATTGACGTAAAAATATTGACAAAGCAAAGAAAGAAGGCAAGATGAGTTCCACACAACAATCATTATTTTGGACTAAATGTCCATTTTGTCTAAACGAAATTGGATATACATATATTCAAAAAAATTGCAAATTAAGTTGTCCAACTTGTGGAAGATTATTTAGTACCGAAGAGCGTCAAGGTAATACACAGACACAAATAAAAAGATTAGAAGAAGAATTTGCAAAGCTTGAACAAAAAAACAACACTTCCGAAAAGAAATATAAAGATCTCGAAGACATATTTTACAAGTCGTCAAAAGAAAAGGAATAGGAAATTTTGCGCCTAAGGGACCATAATCAAAAATTACTTGAATAGATCAAGAAGTCCAAGGTTAAGAAGCAAAAATTAAAGCAAGAAAATGAAAGTTCTAAGAAGAAATTCAACGAGAATCTATAGTAGAAAGAAGAAAATTTGCAATTAAAAACCCTGATCAAAGGTAATTAGATCAAATCAAAAATTTAAAAGCTGAGAAGGATACTAAGAACAAAGTCAACAATCTAGAAAGCGGAGAACTTTTACGTCTAAGGAATCATAACCAAAACCTCCTTACGCAATAAAGAAGCTTAAAAGTGACAATAAGTCACTAAATGACAGCGTATGTTAAAATTGGAAACTAGGGCCAAACTCCATGTGGGTCATCTTATTAATGGAAGCTGATATTTTTCTTGGATCCCTCTCATCGAGAGGTGTAGGATTGATCTAAAGATCATCCGATTCCGATAAGTATTCGTGGAGATATGAATTTATTTGTGTTATGGGACAATTCGTCAAGGTGGGCCAGCAACCAAATAAACCCCACTTGTGCTCAATGTTTTAGTATAAACAGAGGTGGCCTTCAAGTCATTTCAACACTTGGGATCTCTTCCTCTCTACTTGTCTTTGGGTTTTAGTAGGAGGAGAGATCCTAAGGGAACGCTGACGCAGAGGGCAGAAGCCAGAACTGCCGGGAACTGCCAAGAAAAGCCGGAACTGCTGGGAAAAGCCGGAACTGCCGAGAACTGTCGGAACTGCAGGGAATTGCTGGAACTACTGGAACTACCGGGAATAGCTGGAATTGCCGGAACTGCCGGGAATAGCCGGAATTGCTGGAACTGCCGGGAACTGCCAGAACTGCCAGGAAAACCCAAAACTGCCAGAACTGTCGGGAATAGGCGGAATTCCCAGAATTGTCGGAACTGTGGGAACTGCCGGAAATAGCTGGAACTACCGGGAACAGCCAGAACTGCAGGGAACAGCCGGAACTGCCGGAACAGTGAGGAAAGCTGACGCAGAGGGCAGAAGTCGGAACTGCCGGGAATTGCTGGAACTACCAGGAAAAGCTGGAACTGTAGGAACTGCCGCGAATAGCCGAAATTGCTAGAACTGTCGGAACTGTCGGGAATAGCCGAAATTGCCGAAACTGCCGAAACAACCAGAGAATCTGTCTCCAAAGAAGAGCAGCATGCAAGGGACAACTAACTAACATTGGGACAGTTGTATGGTACTTAGCAGCAAATATACCAAACATGCAATGTTACAGCTAGCATGCAAGGGACAGCTAGCATGCAACAGCAAGCATGCAAAGGACAACAAGCACGCTAGGGACAACAAGCAAGCTAGGGACAACAAGCAAGCAAGATGCAGCCAGTACATAGGTCAATATGGCAACATGGTGCAGCAATGGCACATAATGCAATACAGTGATGGGTACAGTCATGATTAATGAAGCATGATGAGATGCAGCATAGTGATGATGGGTGCAGCATGGTGAGGTGCAACATGATGACGAAATGCAGCACAACGATAGGTGAAGGAGTCACCTTGGAGAATCAGTTGAAGCAGCATGTCTTCAACTGATCTCATGTATCATCTTCTTAGAGATGATCTATGCTCTTATCTAGATAAGTCAAAGTGTTGACTTTTGTTGTAAACGTACTATCTCTCTCTCTCTTTGCTGAACTATTGAAGAACATATAAGAAGAATTGATCAAGGGTTCCCCACATTGGGGTTTGTCCCTGACTAGCGCCACATCTTGTGTCCTCTTGTCTTGGCTTGTCTTCTGCGATTTATTTTTATGTTCTATCTGCAATTTACTTTAATGCTGATGTGATTGCCAATCTAGAAAAGATATTGAGCTAACTGTGAAAATTGAAATAAATTGCTCTAAGCATAGAACATACCTAAAACTAACATGGTATCAGAGCTGAGGTGAAGACAATGCCCAAGCAAGAGTGATAGAGAAATCACTGAAGACAATTGGGAAAGGACAAAAGGATCAGTGGATTCCTCATCCCTCTTCAAATTCACCAAGGGTGAAGTCGAAGCAGAGAATATTATCAGAATGGTGCAGCAGAAGTTTCTGATGGCCTACCTAAAGATCACTTCAATGGGAAGTCCGGATCTAAGGGTGGAAGGAAAGGCAGATGCCTTGGTTGTAATAAGTACGGCCATTATGCGAAGGAGTGTCTGAATGGCAGAGACACATCTCTTGATGAAGATAACAATCATTCCAGGGACATCTTCAATGATCAAAGGAATGACATGTAATGCAAGTCATCAAGGAAATGGCCGACTCTTCAAAGAAATCAAGGAACCCCAGAGGGGTGCATTCTCTAATTTGGTAGAGATGGAAACAATCGTGGGATTATACTTGGAGCCGATGCCACCTATCCCGAAAAGGGTGTAGGGAATGTTACCCCTCAATTGAATGAGGGTAACTCTATTCATTTACAGAATCTCTTTTATGTACCTGATCGCAAGAAGAACCTGGTGTCCATTTCAGCAATGGAAATCAAAGGTTACAAGGTGGCACTCATCGATGGAAAGGTACGTGTTTGAAAATAGAATTTTCAAAGATGTTTTTGAGTTCAGGGTTGTATCAAGTTGCAGGAAGTCCACTGGGGACCATGTCCATTGACACATAGCACCGGAGGTCTATGAGTCAAATGGTGACAGGGATGCCTGAATTCAAAAAGAGCATGAAAGCACATGTCTAAGATGTACCGAAGGAAAATCTTACAAGGGGACCAGGTCCACAGGTTTGGAACAACCCAAGGGGTTTGAGATTGATGATCAGGAATCTCCGTATGCAGGTGGAAGAAAGCCCTCTGTGGCTTGAAGCAAAACTCCTCGGGCGTAGTATGAGAGGATTGATAGTTGTTAGATGAAGTTGAGATTCACTAAGAGTGAAGCCGATACAAACCCTTGTTTGAAGGTTGTGGATGATAGACCTCTCATACCAGCACCTTATGAGGACAACCTATTTCTGACAAGTGCAGACCCTCTCATTTGCAGAAGTAAGAGGGAGCTGGATTCCAGATATGCAATGATAAACTGCAAGCTTGTGACTACCTCGAGGATCTTAACTTTCAAAAGTTATACGGTAGTGATGTCGAACCAGATTTGGGAAATGCCTCTGAGTTTCATAAACTCATTCGCGTTGATGTTCTTGGTGAACTTTCGTCCGGAGATATGTTTTGCAGTTAGCATGGTGAGCTCATATTTGGTTGAGCCTCACTGGATTGGTGCCAAGAACCTTCTGAGATATCTTCGGGGCACAATCTCTCATGGATGAGATACACTGCCAGAAATATGGAACAAGATGATTAGTTCTCCTGTGGGCCGAGATGATTAGTTCTCCCGTCGCAACTATGGAACAAGATGATTAGTTCTCCTGTGGGTCGGGATGATTAGTTCTCCCGTGGCGACTATGGAACAGGATGATTAGTTCTCCTGTGGACCGGGATGATTAGTTCTCCCGTGGCAACTGTGGAACAGGATGATTAGTTCTCCTGTGGATCGGGATGATTAGTTCTCCCGTGGAAACTATGGAACAGGATGATTAGTTCTCCTGTGGGCTGCGATGATTAGTTCTCCCGTGGTGACTGTGGAACAGGATGATTAGTTCTCCTGTGGGCTGGGATGATTAGTTCTTCCGTGGCGACTGTGGAATAGGATGATTAGTTCTCCTATGGGCTGGGATGATTAGTTCTCCCGTGGCAAGTGTGGAACAAGATGATTAGTTCTCTTGTGGGCCACGATGATTAGTTCTCCCGTGGCAACTATGGAACAGGATGATTAGTTCTCCTGTTGGCCGGGATAATTAGTTCTCCCGTGGCAACTGTGGAACAGGATGATTAGTTCTCCTATGGGCCGGGATCATTAGTTCTCCCATGGCAACTGTGGAACAGGAAGTGGGCCAGCACGATTAGTTCTCCCGTGGCAACTGTGAAACAGGATGATTAGTTCTCCTGTGGCAACTGTGAAAAAGGATGATTAGTTCTCCTGTGGGCCGAAATGATTAGTTCTCCCGTGGCAACTTTAGGGAAGGATGATTCGTTCTCCTGTGGACAGGATGATTAGTTCTCCTATCGAGACATCCTACCCATGCAGTCTGGGACTCATGGTAAGTACCTCTCATTTGATCAATGAGCAGGGAAATGGGGTTAGGGACCATAGTAGTCCTATCGATGGACGCATCGATGTATCTACCGTACTCCCTATGCTAGGATGACATTCATTGATCTGGGATCAATGAAACTAATCTAGGATCAGTATGAGTGGTTTGAGACACTCTCTTGTGATGTTGATCTGGGATCAATAAAACTTGCTTCGGGCCAATAAGAGTGATGTGACACACTCTCTTCAAATGAAACTGACTTCGGGTCAGTAAAGAATGGTATGAGACATTCTCGATCAATTCTTCTTCTTCATGGTTCAACAGAGCTCAGCAGAGCAGAGCAGTGCAGGGCACTGATGGCAAAGATAGTACAGTCAGACATATGGATCAGTGGATGGAGTTCTCCCTAGTTGAGAGGGAGTGTTAAAATTGGCAACTAGGGCCAAACTCCATGTGGGTCATCTTATTAATGGAAGCTGATATATTTCTTGGATCCCTCAAATTGAGAGGTGTAGGATTGATCTAAAGATAATCCAATTCTGATAAGTATTCATGGAGATATGAATTTATTTGTGTTATGGGACAATTCGTCAAGGTCGGCTAGCAACCAAATAAACCCGACTTGTGCTCAACGTTTTAGTATAAATAGAGGTGGCCTTCAAGTCATTTCAACACTTGGGATCTCTTCCTCTCTACTTGTCTTTGGGTTTTAGTAGGAGGAGAGATCCTAAGGGAAAGCTAACGCAGAGGGCAGAAGTCGTAACTGTCGGGAACTGCCAGGAAAAGCCAGAACTGCTAAGAACTGTCGGGAAAAGCCGAAACTGCCGTAACTGCCAAGAAAAGTCGGAACGGCTGGGAACTGCCAGAACTACTAGGAAAAGCCGAAACTGTCGGGAGCTGCCGAGAACTGTTGGAATTGCCGGGAATAGCCGGAATTGCTGAAACTGCCGAAACTGTCGGGAATTGCCGGAACTACCGGGAATAGCCGGAATTGTCGGAACTGTCGGGAATTGCCAGAACTGCGAGGAAAACCCAGAACTGCCGGAACTATCGGGAATAGCCGAAATTGCCGGAACGGCCGGGAACTGTCGGAACTGCCGAGAATAGTCGGAATTGTCGGAACTGTCGGGAATAGTCAGAACTGCCAGGAACAGTCAAAACTGTCGAGAAAGCTGACGCAGAGCGCAGAAGCTAGAACTACCAGGAAAAGTCGGAACTGCTGGAACTGTCGCGAATAGTCGGAATTGCCAGAACTGCCGGAACTACCAGGAACAATCGAAATTGCCGAAACTGTCGGAACAACAAGAGAATCTGTCTCCGAAGAAAAGCAGCATGCAAGGGACAACTAACTAACATTGGGACAGTTGTATGGTACTTAGCAGCAAATACACCAAGCATGCAATGTTACAGCTAGCATGCAAGGGACAGCTAGCATGCAACAGCAAGCATGCTAGGGACAACAAGCAAGCAAGATGCAACCAACACATAGGTCAGTATGGCAACATGGTGCAGCAATGGCACATAACGCAGTACAATGATGGGTACAGTCATGACTCATGATTAACGAAGCATGATGAGATGCAGCATAGTGATGATGGTGCAGCATGGTGCAGCACGGTGAGGGGTGCAGCATGATGATGAAATGCAGCACAATGATAGGTGAAGGAGTCACCTTGGAGAATCAGTTGAAGCAGCATGTCTTCAACTGATCTCATGTATCATCTTCTTAGAGATGATCTATGCTCTTATTTAGATAAGTCAAAGTGTTGACTTATGTTATAAACGCACTATCTCTCTCTCTGCCAAACTATTGAAGAACATATAAGAAGAATTGATCAAGGGTTCCCCCACATTGGGGTTTGTCCCTGGCTAGCGCCACATCTTGTGTCCTCTTGTCTTGGCTTGTCTTCTGTGATTTATGTTTATGTTCTATCTGCAGTTTAATTTAATGCTGATGTGATTACCAATCTGGAAAATATATTGAGCTAACTGTGAAAATTGAAATAAATTGCTCTAAGCATAGAACATACCTAAAATTAATAGGTTAGAACAACTTCAAGAAGAAGTATTGAAGTCTCCAGTCGTTTCAATCCAAGTTGAAGATAAAAGAATAAATATTGTTCCAGTCAATATCACAACTAAAGAAGAAGAGAAATATGTAGAAGTTAAAGCCAATTCAGATGTTGCAGTTCAAACAATGGAAATTTCAAGTGATGATTCAATAACCAACTCAACAACAAAAATATCTGAAGTAAATCGAGAAATCACCACAAACAAAATAGGGCAAGATTGAACTGCAAGAGCTCCTTATCGACATCCAAACCGCAAGAGCAAGCAACGACGTCAGTCTACATATTTGATCCATTCAAAATAGAAGTAACAAATTTATGTTCCAAGGAATACTGAAGTTTGCAGAATCAAATCCTATGATAACAATTCACTACAAATTTCCAATCACCGGAAAGTTCCACAAGAAATTAATCTAAGATGGTCAAATCCATTCTTAGTCCAACAATTTTGTTTATCACTCCAAGGATCATATCGTCTTGTATCAACGAAGATAAAGGTTCTGAGATGAGAAGATATTCAAAACAAGAAAAGAGACCAAGC
The DNA here is from genome assembly GCA_031772625.1 of Pinus tabuliformis. Taxonomy (NCBI): domain Eukaryota; kingdom Viridiplantae; phylum Streptophyta; class Pinopsida; order Pinales; family Pinaceae; genus Pinus; species Pinus tabuliformis. The sequence continues at coordinate 957,719,850 of CM062808.1, read as the reverse complement.
CCTTTCATCAGTAAGCTTTGAGGACAAAGCTTTTTGAAGAGGAAGGAAATGTTATGAATATAATTTATAGTAAAATAATAGAAAATAATGTAAACAATAATAATCATAATTAATGATTAATTAACTAAATAGTTAGTAAGGAAGAGGTATGTTCCTCGGGACATAACCGTTGTGAAGAGATACTTGCCTAGGGTATATAAGAAGGCCCTCACCCTCATTGTAATCATCTCATATCACATCAATTCTTTTATACATTATTTAATATACATTATTTGTCCTACAATGGATGTCTTTGTCTTCGAAGTATTTTGAAGCTTACTCCATTGCATATACGAACATTGTTCGTTACAACATACATAAAGTGACAAGTCGACCTTCAAGCAGTGACATGAAACCTATATATGCAAGAAAGTCGATCACATTTGAGCATCATCCATCCATCATCCAAGAAGTACGGAAATGGAGGAGAAAGAAGTCTATTCAACCAGCAAATTTCACAAGAAGAAACTAATAATTTTAGGTATGTTCTATGCTTAGAGCAATTTATTTCAATTTTCACAGTTAGCTCAATATCGTTTCCAGATTAGCAATCACATCAGCATAATAGTAAATTGCAGATAGAACATAAACATAAATCATAGAAGACAAGCCAAGACAAGAGGACACAAGATCTGGCGCTAGCCAGCGACAAACCACAATGTGGGGAAACCCTTGATCAATTCTTCTCATGTGTTCTTCAATAATTCAGCACAAAGAGAGAGGGATAGTACATATACAACAGAAGTCAACACTTTGACTTATCTAAAAAAGAGCATAGATCATCTCTAAGTAGATGATACATGAGGTAGCTGAACTCAATTGAAGACATGTTGATTCAATTGATTCTCCCAGGTGACTCCATCACCATGCTACACCTATCATTATGTTGCTCCTCATCATCATGTTGCACCTCATTGTGTTGCATCTCATCATGCTTCACTAATCATGCTTGTACCCATCATTGTGCTCAATGTACACTGCAAAGTATCACCACGTTACACCAATGTCATTAGGCTGCTCTTCATCACAAGCTCCCATCACCGGGCTGCACATTATGTTGCACTACACCGCTATCTCTAACACTATGCTGCATCCAACCGCTGCATCTAGATATGTAGTTGCATCCATAGGTTGTATCTAAACTTGTGCCATCAACCATGTTGTATCCAACCATAATGTTGCATCTCCTAGAATATTGTCCACCTCCAGCTTAGGGACACTACTTTTGTCATGATGCCATATCAGCCTTAGCTGCTGGCTATGGCCTATGGCCTAGCCCAGCAACAAGATAACCTATGATCCCACAGTCTGTCATCAACATGTGGCCCACTTTAATACAAACTGTTGGTAAGAACTTCTGGTGATAGTACATAGAATCTCCTCATAAATGAAGAGACCTCTCCAATCAAACAAGTCAAAGCATGACCCAACACAAGTTACCATACTTTTGCACTTTTGTTTATGGGCAATGTTTTGGTCACTTGTTAGGGCTCCCACTATAACCTACAGCAACCCAACAGTCATGCCCAAAACACACCTTAAATTATGTGGCCTCCTTTCCTCTTCAAGTTATGTGACCTCATTGTTTGAGGAGCCACCTATAGCTCTATGTTTGACCCTCAAAACAGCACCTACAGGCCTGCGGCCTAATCACAACAGAACAGTCCCTTAGTCGGCCTGTTTTAGGAGGAATCCCTACGTTTACTAGCCCAGAACAGTACCTTACTATTGGGGCCCGCCAACATGGTAATTTGGCCCTCCTTCCAGCACTCGGTCACCTGAAAACATCCTTTCAAAACCCTCACTATTTAGTCTACTTTACTGCGGCTAGGGCATGTTAGTAACCCTCCTTGGCTGCAGTTAGGGATAGCGTAAGTCTTTCTTAGACAACCTATAGAAGGCTTCTCCTTGCAAAATGGATGAACTCTCCTTGACTGCGGCTAGGTGACCCCTTTAGGACAGCATTAAGGTCTCTCCTCCATAACTGCGTTAAGAGCTAGGGCATCTCCGAGGACTGCATTTAGGGCATGCTCCTCTTAGACTTCTCTTCTACTAAAACCCAAAACAAGTGGAGAGAAATCAAGAGTGGAGTGTGTGGAAAATGACTCTCAAGTCATCTCCTTATATACTAAAATGTTGAGCACATGTGGGGGTTATTTGGTTGCTGGCCGACCTTGACGAATTGGCCCAAAACACAAATAAATTCATATCTCCATGAATACTTATCGGAATCGAATGATCTTTATATCAATCCTATACCTCTCGATGAGAGGGATCCAAGAAAAATATCAGCTACCATAAATAAGATGACCCACATGGAGTTTGGCCCTAGTTGCCAATTTAACACTCCCTCTCAACTAGGGACAACTCCATCCACCGATCCATCTACCAGACTGTACTATCTCTGCCATTAATGCCCTGCACTGCTCTGCTCTGCTCTACTCTGCTGAACCATGAAGAAGAAGAATTGATCGAGAATGTCTCATACCATTCTCTACTGACCCGAACTCAGTCCCATATGAAGAGAGTGTGTCATACCACTCTTACTGATCCCAAATCAGTTCCAAAAGAGAGTGTCTCAAAACACTCATACTGACCCGAAGTCAATTTCATTGATCCAAGATCAATATCAATAATCCCATATCAGTTCCAAGAGAGAGTGAGCTATATCACTCTTACTGACCCGAAGTCAGTTCCAATTGATCCCAGATCAATGGAGGTCATCCTAGCATAGGGAGTATGATAGATAAAACGATGTGTCCATCGATAGTACTACTATGGTCCCTAACCCCATTTCCCTACTCATTGGCCAAATGAGAGGTACTTCCCATAAGTCCCAGACTGCATGGGAAGGATGCCTTGACAAGAGAACCACTCATCCTGTCCATATGTCGCCACAGGGTATCACAGGGGAAGGTTGAACCATTCACCCTGTACACAGTGCACCATTTAGGAAGGGTGAGTCGAGCTATGGTTGCTTGTTGCTCCAAGAAGTACCCCAAGCCCCCCAGAGCTCCCAGAGCTCAATGCATGCATCATGCAGGACCCTCATAAGAGGGTCTCTCAACGACTCCAAGTCATTCAAGAAAGTCACAAATTTGACCTTTCCTTGGGGCTTCGACAAAATGTCTGCGACTTGTACATCAGTCTCAATGCGATGGAGCCTTCTTGCTCATCGATGTACCATATCCCAGATAAGGTAGTATCTGATGTCTATATGTTGGAGCAATCATAGAATACAGGATTCCTCAATAATCGAATCCCCCTCTGGTTGACACAGAAGATCACGGTGGTATCCATCATGTGTCAAACAGCTCACTGAAGAGCTTCCGCAACCAGGCAGCTTTACACAAGGTCATACTCGTAGCTATGTATTCGGTCTCAGTGGTGCTTATAGCAACCGACTTCTACTTCCTGCTCATCCAGGATATCGAAGCACAACCCAAAGAGAACCAACACTCAGAAGTGCTCTTGCGATCCTCCACACTGCCTGCCCAATCAGCGTTCGAATAATCATGCAGCTTCACATTTCCGGCAGTGTATCTCAATCCATGAGAGATTGTGCCCTGAAGATATCTCAGAAGATTCTTGGCACCAATCCAGTGAGGCTCAACCATATATGAGCTCAACATGCTAACTGCAAAACATATGTCCGGACGAAAGTTCATCAAGAACATCAATGCGAATGAGTTTATGAAACTTAGAGGCATTTCCCAAATCTAGTCCGACATTACTACCACATAACTTATGAATGTTAATATCCATCGAGGTAGTCATGAGCTTGCAGTTTAGCATTCCAAATCCGGAATCCAACTCCCTCTTACTTTTGCAAATGAGAGGGTCTGCACCTGTCAGAAAGAGGTTGTCCTCAGAAGGTGCCGGTCTGAGAGGTCTATCATCCACAAACTTCAAGCAATGGTTTGGACCGGCTTCACTCCTAGTGAATCTCAGCTTCATCAAACAACTATCAATCCTCTCATACTAAGCCCAGGGTGTTTTGCTTCAAGCCATAAAGGGATTTCTTCCACCTGCATACATGAGATTCCCGATCATGAATCTCAAACCCCTTGGGTTGTTCCAAACCTATGGACCTACTACATGAGGGGAACGGTCCTCTTGTAAGATTTTCTTTCGGTACATCTCGGACATGTACCTTTATGCTCTTCTTGAATTCAGGCATCCCTGTCACCATCTGACTCACATCGGGTAGGGCCCCATAAAAAGTAGACCTCCAGTGCTATAGATGAGATGTGTCAACTGACATGGTCCCCAATGGACTTCCTGCAACTTGATACAAATTGCCAACCCTGAACCCATGAGTAAAAGCATCTTTGAAAATTCTATTTTCAAACACGTACCTTTCCATCGATGAATGCCACCCTGAAACCTTTGACTTCCATTGCCGAAATGGACACCAGGTTCTTCTTGCGATCAGGTACATAAAGAGCTTCTTTTAAATGAATCGAGTTACCATCATTCAATTGAGGGGTAACATTCCCTACACCCTGTCCGGGATAGGTGGCATTGACCACAAGTATAATCCCATGATTGTTTCCATCTCTACTAGATTAGAGAGAGCACCCTTCTATCTGATGAAGTGCCTTGAAGCACTATAATCAATAAGCTAGATTCCCAAAGAGTTTGGAGGAGAGGGCCAATATAAGATAATACTTCTTTATCTTATCAGAAACAACATTTAATTCTTCATACATGGGGTTCCTTGCTTTCTTTGAAGAGTCGGCTATTTCGTTGATGACTTGCATTACCTGTCATTCCTCTGATCATTGAAGATGTCCCTGGAATGATTGTTATCATCATCAAGTGATGTGTCCCTACCATTCGGACACTCCTTCACATAATGGCCGAACTTATTGCAAGAAAGGCATCTGCCTTTCCTTCCACCCTTAGATCCGGACTTCCCATTGAAGTGATCTTTAGGTAGGCCATCAGGTGCTTCAATTGTGCCATTCTGATAATATTCTTTGCTTCAATTTCACCCGTGGTGAATTTGAAGAGGGATGAGGAACCCATTGAGCCTTTTGTCCCTTCCCAACTGTCTTCGGTGATTGCCCTTTCACTCTTGCTTGGGCTTTGTCTTCACCTCAGCTCTAATACCATGTTAATTTTAGGTATGTTCTATGCTTAGAGCAATTTATTTCAATTTTCACAGTTAGCTCAATATCTTCTCCAGATTAGCAATCACATTAGCATAATAGTAAATTGCAGATAGAACACAAACATAAATCGCAGAAGACAACAGGACACAAGATGTGGCGCTAGCCAGGGACAAACCCCAATGTGGGGAAACCCTTAATAAATTCTTCTTATATGTTCTTCAATAGTTCAGCAGAGAGAGAGGGATAGTACATATACAACAGAAGTCAACACTTTGACTTATCTAAATAAGAGCATAGATCATCTCTAAGTAGATGATACATGAGGTAGTTGAACTCAGTTGAAGACATGTTGCTTCAACTGATTCTCCCAAGTGACTCCATCACCATGTTGCACCTATCATCGTGCTGCTCCTCATCATCATGTTGCACCTTACTGTGTTGCATCTCATCATGCTTCACTAATCATGACTGTACCCATCATTGTGCTCAATGTATACTGCAAAGTATCATCACGTTACACCAATGTCATTAGGCTGCTCTTCATCACAAGCTCCCATCACCGGGTTGCACTACACTGCTGTCTCTAACACTATGTTGCATCCAACTGCAGCATCTAGATATGTAATTGCATCCATAGCCTGTATCTAAACTTGTAGCATCAACCATGTTGTATCCAACCATAATGCTGCAACTCCTAGAATATTGTCCACCTCCAACTAAGGGACACTACTTCTGTCATGATGCCATGTCAGCCTTAGCTGTTGGCTATGGCCTATGGCCTAGCCCAGCAGCAAGGTAAGCTATGACCCCACAGTCTGTCATCAACATGTGGCCCACTTTAATACACACTGCTGGTAAGAACTTCTGGTGATAGTATATAGAATCTCCTCATAAATGAAGAAACCTCTCCAATCAAACAAGTCAAAGCATGACCCAACACAAGTTACCATACTTCTGCACTTCTGTTTATGGGCAGTGTTTTGGTCACTGGTTAGGGCTCCCACTGTAACCTATAGCAACCCAACAGTCATGCCCAAAACACACCTTAAATTATGCGGCCTCCTTTCCTCTTCAAGTTATTTTACCTCGTCAATAGAACAGTCCCTTACTCGGCTTGTTTCAGGAGGAATCCCTGCGTTTACTAGCCCAGAACAATCCCTTACTATTGCGGCCCTCCAACATGGTAATTCAACCCTCCTTCCAGCACTCGGTCACCTGAAAACATCCTTTCAAACCCTCGTTGTTTAGTCTACTTTACTGCAGCTAGGGCATGTTAGTAACCCTCCTTGGTTGCGGTTAGGGACAACGTAAGTCTTCCTTAGACAGCCTACAGAAGGCTTCTCCTTGCAGCGTGGATGAGCCCTCCTTAACTACAGCTAGGTGACCCCTTCAGGACAGCATTAAGGTCTCTCCTCCATAACTGCGTTAAGAGCTAGGGCATCTCCTAGGACTGCGTTTAGGGCATCCTCCTCTTAGACTTCTCTTCCACTAAAACCCAAAACAAGTGGAGAGAAACCAAGAGTGGAGTGTGTGTGAAATGACTCCCAAGTCATCTCCTTTTATACTAAAATGTTGAGCACATGTGGGGGTTATTTGGTTGTTGGCCGACCTTGACGAATTGTCCCATAACACAAATAAATTCATCTCCATGAATACTTATCGATATCGGATGATCTTTAGATGAATCCTATACCTCTCGATGAGAGGGATCCAAGAAAAATATCAGCTACCATAAATAAGATGACCCAGATGGAGTTTGGCCCTAGTTTCCAATTTAACAGAAACCGAGTAAATCAAGAATTGTGTCGGCGCTACTTTCCTCCACATGTGCGAGAGAATCTAGGGCAACTTTTTGTTGTAGCGAGATCAATAATTGCAGTCACATCAAGAGGTTGAAACAAGGTGTCAAAGGATCACTTTGCAAAGTCAAATTACCAAGAAAGATGGATTAACCCAAGCGAGGAAGAGAAGACTCACAAATCTGCCCTAAACTATCCACACGTGTGAAACCGCAAAAATTACAAGCAGACCGAGAATTACCAACCTGTAATACATGCTGACATTTTGAAGAGAAGCAAAAATTTGAAGAAGTGAAGCAAGTTTGACTAGCATTCACTTTTTGAAGCAGAAGTCATCAAAAGGAGGTTTGACTTGGTCTTACAGGGGTCTTGGTCAAGGGTCATAGGTCTTGGAATTCCTCATTCGAAGTTCTATAAGAAGAGGAGTTCTTGTGGGTTTTCCTCTCAAGAGGAGAGGTTTTGGCCCTGACTGATAGCCTACATCTTTTGTCCTCTTGTCTCATTGTTCTTTCATAGTTTGGTAGTTGTTTGATGATAAGAGCATAATAATAATCAAGTGAAAGAACTTAATCAAGTTAAGTTAAAATACATCACAATCAGTGATCAAAGTAAGAGAAATCACCTAATCTAGCTACCACTAGATTTCTCAACAACCATTAAATGCATAGCAATAGTAGGGCCTTGGGATAGAATATTAGGTTTCCCCGCTCAAATTTTGTTGTTTTTTCTTCATAAATTGTGTTTGGAACATCCTTGGTCACATTGAACAGAATCAGATGGTTCAGTGAAGAAAGGTTGGTTTGATATCGAACCAGCTATTTTCGGCTCTAGACCTCGAACAAGACCAGTTTGGGGGTCAAACTGGTCAAATTGGCCTATTCCACAAGGTCCAATAACATTAACACATGATTTAGGTGTCCTCTAAGAGTGATGTCATCCTCCATAAATATGTGTCTCTCCATGACATGCATAATGAAAGGCTCCAAGGGGTGCATCTTATCCCAAAATTCATGTGTACTCATCAAAAGAATGCCTAATGATCAAGTAAAGCTTCCTCAAATCCAACATCATCGACCAGGGCATCCATGTCATCCACCAGAGCATTAAAAAGAGGACATCACCATGCTAGGGCATGACATCATCATGGTAAATAGTGTACATCCCCCTCCAAACATCCTCAAGGGTATGGCAATGTCATCATCACCATCAAACATCCTCAAGAGCAGGGCAATGTTATCATCACCATCATACATCCTCAAGAGCATTACATTGTCCATCAAGTAGGTGTAAGGCCATATTGGGGGCATCCTACCATCTAAAGGGTATATTTGTTCTCAAGGCAATGTCCTAGCTCTGATAGACAACATCCAACATCCTACTGGTGGTGAAGGATATCATTAGCCATGTCAAATCATCCCAAGGTCAATACTTCTCAAGAAGTGCTCAACATCCTTTGCCAAAGTGCCCTATGTCATCATCAAAGTGGTTGGGCGTCCCCTCTAAAGTTTCAAATATTGGGTATGTGTTATATTATTTACACGACTATTTCCACGCACTACATGTTGTGCTAGTGTCGTGGGGGGTTTGCAGGGGTGCAAAATCCCCCATGCGCAGGGGCCCAAGGGCAATGCCCCCAAAGAAACTTTTTGGATGATTATTTGCATCCGTTTTTGGTGGTTTTCAACACATAGTTTTCACCTTTAGTTGTTTTGTGGCACATGGTGGTTTTTTTCATGCTTTTGTAGTTTCAGTTAAGGAACTACAATTGTATTCTAATCCATGGTAAATGGATTGGCAATTTATGGATGCTACAGGATATATATATTGTATTGTGATATAGTAAAGGAGAATATATTGAAAAAACTTTCTGGATTTCTCGGTTTTGGGTTTCAAGGGTAAAATCTCTATGTTAATGTGTGCATTTGTCATTACATCTTTTCTATTTTATTAGGAATTTGTTTCCAGAAATCAATTGTATAGGGTTAAAACCTACATTTGATATCGAAGCATTTTTGGCTTCAAGGGGATGCTTTTGTGGCTGAGAGGCTTTGATTGGGCCTATGGTAGACGTTGTTATAGTGGGAGATCTACAAAATTGATTCTTGTGGTGAAAGAAAATGGCAAGTAGTTTAAAGATAGAGATCGAGAAATTCAATGGGTGGAGTTTTGAGTTGTGGAAGCTCAAAATGGAAGATTTGTTGGTGGAAAAAGATTAGTGGATCATTGTGGATTCAGGTACTACAGCAATAGGGATGTCGACAAAAGACTAGACCAAGTTGGATCAAAAGGCAAAGAGCACAATATGGATGGTCTTTCAAATTCACTGAATGTTTTAGGAGAAGCTACATCAAAGGCATTATGGAACAAGTTAAGGACTTTGTATCAATCTAAGTCCTTTGTAAACAAATTGTTCCAGCAGAAAATCTATATAACTTGACAATGAAGGATGGAGACTCGGTGATAGAGCATATGAATGCATTCAATATTGTGGTAAGTTGACTATTATCTGTTGATATTAAGATTTTAGATGAAGATAACCATAATTTTGTTGTGTTCTTTACCAGACTCGTGGGAAGTTGGAAAAAGTAACTATGTTTGGTCTTCAATAATGTACTTGAGTCATCATGTAATGTACTTGTCAAAAGAATAAAGAAAAGAGCTTTTATTATTATTGTTGTGACTTATTAAAGCATGGGTTTCATGCTTGGGTCACCATGTTTTAGGTCAAAATCCCCAATGAGCACTTCTAGGATTTATTCTGAGTCTATAGAATTATTGTACATTTAAAGAGACCCTTCTTGGGATTTTGAATCATGTAAAAAGGTTTTGTATTGAGTAAAATATGAATTATGTAACTTCCACCCCATGTCGGTCTAAGAGAAGATCAAGTCGGCCTAAGGACAAATTCGACCCCACAAGAAGCCTATAAAAGGAAGGACTACGAATTCATTTGGAGCATCACTTTTCATCTTCTCATCTACTTGGCAGAAGTGCGAAAACCCTGTTGCTAGGCAAAAGTGCGAAGTGGATAGCTAGGAAATTTCGTTGTCGGAAAGCCAAAGTGAAAGCAAGTTTGGGGAGTCTAAGGAGAAGAGAAAAATCGAAATTTTGAAGGTGGTTTCAATCTGTTTCGTGCTCTGGATTGGGAGAACGAAGTCTTCCAAGTTGGACTGTTGTTGGAAGCTACTAGCTGCTGCAAGTTGCTGCATGGTCGAAGTTGCTAGGAAGAGGTCAATCTTCTGGAGGCTGACTTAGTGTGGACGGAAGGTCTGGTCAAGGTCTAGGGTGACGAGTCTCAAAGAATACTATTGAATGGAAGAATTACTTTGACTGGGTTTTCCCCTCGAGAGGGGTTTTGGCCTCATGTGCCTACATCTTGTGTTCAGTATTTTATGTGTTGCTGCTTTTGGTAATTGCTTGATGAACTAAAGAAAGAAGATATAAAGAATCGTAATAATAAGAAACATCAAAAGTAATTATCAAGATCGATAAAATCTTTACTGCCTTTCAGATTTTCCAACATGGGATAGGTTGGTTGTTGTGATAAGTAGCAATGCAACTACTTTAAGTTTCGATGACAAAATCTAATCCTCGTTATCAAAAAAGATGAAATGGAAAATTTGAGTTTTCATGATTTTCTAGACTAATAATTACTTCCAATGATTACTTCATTAATTTGTCTTGTGTCACATTCATCATTAAGCAATTACACATAGAAAATCTCAACAATATAAACAATAAAGCCAGTAGGATCATGAAGACAGCGAAACAAAAAGACACAAAATTTATCCTGGGAAAACCCAAACCAAGGAAAAACCCAACAACCTTTTCTTAGAGAAATTTGTCCAATTCGACAAGAGATACAATCTGAACTTTCCAATCAAATAAAAACTCAAACTGACCAATAGCCAAACCTAGGTCAAAGTTTCAAACCTAGTCAAAATGCATATGAATAGCCTTAGAAATTCGGTCAGTTGTGCCTCAAAAATTTCGGTGTTCCTTAGAAGAATTCAATTTTCCTCAAATTTCATCCTCTATTCCTCCTCGGATTCCATCCTTCATTCTGCCTTAAATTTCATCCGTTTTGGTCCCCCATACCTATGAGGTCTTTTGCTCTCCCTGAATGAGCCTTTGGGAGCAGCTATCTTTTCTGCTTCTTGTAGAATTTCCCTGGCGCAAGTTGGTTTTCTTTTAACTGGAGCTTCTTCAAGCGATTTTTCTAGGACTTCAACAGGCTCAAGAGACAAGCCATGATCCATGGGATCATCTTGGTTTCTCTCCCTCTGACTCCCTGAACCTGAAATTTCAGCAAAAGGAGAGGTAGGCTCATTTTCGGTTTCAAGCTGAAGTTCTTTTTGACTTTCTGAAGGTTGCTTCTTAATGGAAGGTGACATCTTGACTCAACTCAATTTTTCTTTGACCAGGTATATAAACTCTGTAGGTTTTAGATGACTCATTATGTCCCACAAATATGCCTTTTATCCCGGAGGGTTCTAGTTTGGACCTCTTGTCCTTGGGAACATGAATGTAAACTGGGCAACCAAAGACTCTAAAGTGGCTTACATCAGGCTTGATTCCAGTGAAGGCTTCTTCAGGTGTTTTATCCTTGAGAATGGAATGAGGGCTACGGTTTTGAATGTAAACAATTATCCTAGTAGCTTCGGCCCAAAGAGAGATAGGAAGGTCTTAGTCAAACATCATTGCTTTGGAGGCTTCAACAAGGGTTTCTAGTTTTCCTCTCATCTACTCCATTTTGTTGAGGATTATAAGGAGCAGTCAATTGTTTTCTTATGCCATGTTCTTAACAGAAATCCACAAAAGGATGGTATTCATACTCCCCCCCATTATCAACCCTAAGAGTTTTAATCTTCTTATCAGTTTGATTTTCCACTAGGGCTTTAAATTCTTTGAATTTCTCAAAGGTCTCATTCTTGTTTTTCATGAAATACACAAAACATTTTCTAAAAAGTCGTCAATAAAAGATATATAGTACAAATAGCCACTCAAAGAAGAACAAGTCATAAGACCACATATATCTGAATGAATTAGCTCTAGGATATCTTTAGATTTGCTATCACTGCCATTAAATGATTTCTTTTTATTTTTCCCAAGCAAACACCCTTTGCAAAATTCATTTTCTGAAAGTGAAATATGGGGCAAAACTCTTACCATGTGATGCAGATCTAAAAGTGCCTTGTGGAAGAGATGGCCAAACCTCCTATGCCAAAGCTCGTTGTTGCTGACAGTATTTTGAACAAGAGCTTGAATGGGATAGCCAATGAGCTTGTAAAGTCCACCTTCGCAAATTCCAATTGCTTCAACTTCCTGGATGCCTTTTTCTTTCGGCCATAGATATGCTTGCTCATCTATAAAGGCAATTCTGAAGCCTTTCTTTTCCAAGGTAGATACTGAAATAAGGTTCTTCTTCATGTCTGATACATGTAAAACATCATTAAGATGCAAGATAGATCCTGAATCTAGCTGTAAGGATATGGACCCAACTCCAATAATCTCATGATTGGAGTCATCTCCTAATTCCACCTGAACACCAAATGATTTATTCTTGTAGTTTGTAAGGATCTCTTTGTAACCTGTCATGTGGATGGAGGCACCACTATTAATCAGACACGTCTCTCGCTTGGAAGGCACCGAACCAGAGAGCGGAAATTCCCAAGTATTCCTTCCTGCCTTCACTTTCTTGTTCATGGAAAGAACTCCTAGTTCTTCTTCTTGGATTTTCTTCTTCAACAGTAGAAGCATATTGTTTGCCTTTGTTATAATTACCTCTCTGCCTAAACCTGCAGTGTTTAGCCATGTGTCCCAATTTGTTGCAATTATAACATTTAATCTTTGAAATATCAAAGTGTTTATCTTTATAGGACACTTTACCTTTCTCCTTTTGATCATTCTTGGGAGTGGAAGTCCTTTGGAAGGATGGTCTCCTTCCTCTTTTCCTTGTTCTGGTGGCAAGTGCATGAACCTCTTCCTTGGAGGTTCCTTCTCTAATCATTACTTTGCTTTCTTCTTCGACACAATCATGCCAAAGTCTCTCAAAAGTAGGTTGTTCAGCTCTTCCACTTACGCTTGAAAGGAAAGTTCCCCAAGAAGGAGGAAGGCCATCATAAATGGCCTGCACCAAATCATCATCTTCCAATTTGACTCCAGCTACTATAAGTTGATCTCGTATCTGCTTAATCTTTGAGCAGAAATCTACAATAGTCTCTCCCTTTTCTAGCTTTAGGAACTTTAGTTTATGTTTCAAGTATCTCTTCTGACTTGTTGCAGACTTCTCATACAGACTGGAAAGTGAATCCATACATTGTTTTGGAGTCATTGCAACTGTCATTACCCCCAAGACATTATCCTTCACAGAATCAAATATAATTCTCCTTGCTTTATCTGGTTTCTAACAAAAGCAACACCCCCGGCAATGGAGGTAGGGCGCTCTGGTTCAGAATTGATAAAGTGGAGCAATTATTGCTCTTGAAGGATGTTATTGATCCTCATCTTCCAAACATGAAAGTTGGACCCTTCCAATCAGTCTTCCTTCTCAACAAAAATGGAGGAGGAAGCCATAACGCAGCCTGCAAATAAACCTTGAGTAGATCTGGAAAAATAAGCCTCTAATCTATGTGGAGTCTAAATGTTGTAAGTTAGAGCTCTACACACCCTGTTTTGATACCATGTTAAAATTTTCTTAACTCAGGGTGACTATTGTCCTATGTTTCTTGTTGGGGTCCCCTGGGTCAGTTTTGGGTCAAAAACCCAAT